>OZ023167.1:1418573-2018573 GCA_963678695.2 Diplodus puntazzo | reverse complement strand
AAGCGGAGGCACCAAAGGTTAATCTCTAAATATATTGCACACACACACACACAAACACACACTTTCAATGACACAGAGCACTCAGGAACAAAACTTACCTGAATGCATTACTGTGAAATTTGATCAGACTGTACCTTTAACTCTTGTAAAGCCAGGGGGAACCACACTAGTGACACTACTTATTTATGTATTAGATTGTTGTGTCACAAGCACAAAGAGATTGAATTCTGTAGACTTGACTTCGACTATTTATTTGTTTACTTACACATGTGTCAAATTTGTTCACCATTTGACCAAATTATGTGATTTGACTGGGACATACTTTGAAGCTAAAATGTGCGAGTGTCTGTTTCAGTGGTGGATGTTTGAGGGATGCAGTGAAAAAACGATGAGGCACCAGCGTGAAGCTAGGACACTGGAAGGGCACCCTGGAGGGCACTT
Source organism: Diplodus puntazzo (assembly GCA_963678695.2). NCBI lineage: Eukaryota > Metazoa > Chordata > Actinopteri > Spariformes > Sparidae > Diplodus > Diplodus puntazzo. Next base: position 2,018,132 of record OZ023167.1, on the reverse strand, counting down.
AATCATGTTTCATCTACCATAGGGGCGGTAAGAGGGCACTTACGCAGCATTTTCTTTCACCGTGGACCTGTTTGTTTACGCTCTTCAGTCCATCCGTCTCGAGGGTCAGCCGAGGTGGTGTCCTGCTGCGGCAGCCTGGCAGGACACCAGCACCTGTTCTGAGATTGTTTGGAAATGTCACATCCTTCTTCAACAGCTAAAGGAAGTTCATTCATTTCTGTTATCCGTCACTGCTTCTTCTCTCATCCGTCGCATAACGCCGTGCAGTCGGACTGCTCCCAGCAGACACTTCACAAAGTATTGCATCCTTTCTTATCACAACGGCTTTACAACTCAGCTTAAGTGCGCACTGCTTCAAATCCGAACCGGTGCGGCTTACATCCTGCTGTGGAATTAACACATGAGGTTGAACATCACTTAACTCCGAGCTGGGGAGGCTCTGCTTTAGGTGTCGTGTGTGTAGCAGCAGTAATGACGGAGCGTGCAGTGCCGTGAAACAAGACATTACACGGAAAAGGATGACGAATGAAGCATATAAACACCCTGTTTTAATGAAACCTTCTCGACAAGCTTAATATGTTTCTTTCTAATAAGGATGGCCTCTGGCTGTACAGGCCGACACGCAGAGTCCGTGCCTCTCAGCTCAGCAGGCTGGGCAGGAGAAGCTGCCGGCTATAATGAGCATTTAATTCATGGAAAAACACTGAATTGGAAATGACACGTGAGTGAGAATAACTTTTCCAAAGATGATTATCCCGGATGATAGTGTATTACAATAACAAAATGGAAGAGACTTGTGCCGTTAGGAGCTGGAAGTGTGTCAGAGAGAGAATAATTGCTCCAGTTGGGAGCGTGGTTGCGATAGCTGGACGAGCAAATCAGCTTGCACATGAAGAAATCCAAGAAATTAAAAAAATAAAACAAAGGCTCAAGATTACTTCAAAATAAGTTGACAGCTCTAAACTCAAGTGGATTCAGAAAGGGATCATTTACTGTTAAATCCCATAAACACAGACTTCTCACAGTTACTTCCGACCCCACACTGAATTCAAAATAACACGTTTAAGAGCATAAGATAAACTTTGTGGGGACCATAAGTGGTCAGCCACCAGCCAATCAGTTTTATTTGTATCAGCAACCTGACGATGTGTCAGTGAAGCTGTCATTACTGTGGATCCATCCATCAGCGTCTGAATGAGAGTGTTGTTGTGGACTCCGGGGAAGAAACCTAACTGGGCTCTGATGATCAAAACATCACTCAGAAACACATCAATACAGCTGTTTTTATCCACTTCTGTGAAAGCCAGACTTTCATCAATGCAGCTGTCACTATGATGTCCTGCAGTATTGTCTTTAATAAAGCTTCAGAGCAGCTGTCAGCACCTGCGTGCTCTGTAAGATTGACACCAAGAGCAAACAAGTATGCAGGAAAATCGCTGGAAAAACATGCCGATAAATTGGAATGTAAGTTGGATGGTGGATACAAAGGGTGACATCATACCGTAATATCTAATATGATAAATCATGTTAGATGTTAGCAGGCTGACAGCCCGGTTTCACAAACTCCAATAATCCTCATAATCAGCAAGGATTTGAAGTCTTTCTAAATCATTGTAATCACTTGAATATGTGCACATATGTGCTGTGAAGCGCCTGAAACGTGAGAGGAACGGATTCCCTCGCTGTGAAAGAATGAACGCGTGCAAGAGAAATTATGACAGACAGATGGTAATTTAATGCTGCAGGGGAATATAAAAGTGTAAGGAACCGTGCCAGAGGAACATTATCTGTTAGTTGGAAGAGTTTCTCAGAACTATGAGGAAAAATGTTTCTACAGTTAGTGACGTTTGTGCAAACTGTATTTCAGTGGTGGACTCAGGTGCGACTGCTGTTAGTAAGGTTTTGTTTTCTGCTAATAGTTTAGTGACTTATTCCTAGAATTAACATTTTCTCACCTAAGATCAGCATCAGAAAATAATGTGTAACTTCTGTTTTAGGGTTTCAGCTGTAAAATATGACCAAATACATGTTGATTGTATTTGTGACTCTTGTTGATATCATATTTTACGTAGCATTATGCCCCAAATCCCAAATAAATGTTTGTTCATGTTAACATCGGGTGTCCATGCAGTTAATTATCGGCCTGATATTTGGAATATATATATTACTAGCTATTTAACAATATCGGTGACATTAAAGTCGATAAATAGAGTTAATAGTATGAAGCCGAATCGATTTGATAAATGTACCTAGCACAGCTTACACACTCCGATACAGTAGGTGACAGTACGCACCTTAATAACACAAAGAAGAACAAAAAGAACAAGAAGAAGAAGAGGATCTCATCTGGGAAATTCTTTTGAAGATATAAAAATGTGAAATTATCTGTTTTGTCAGTGGAAAACAGGTAATTGACTCTTATCATCCCGAAAAAAAAACATATCATGCACCCCTAATATTACATAAACAACATGACACTTCCAAAACTTGTCACCTTCATTAAATGTGCATGTTCACGCGCGTGTAATTGTTTCCAGACCGCTTCAGTATTTGTGTACACACGTTGTTTTGAAAAGACTGACAACAATATGAATCCATTGTACGTGTGACTTAACGTTTCTTACGAAACAAAAACACACAACAGACACAAAGAGACGTTGTTATCGGTGTTGTTTCTGATGCTGATAGAGAAGTAGTAATTATACACAAACAAATCATTTCATACAATGAGTGAAATCACAAAGAACAGCTAAGAGCCGCCTCTGTGCTCCATAATAATCGCTCCTTTTCTGTCAGGCTGTCTTGGGTGAATCCACTTGAAAACTTTACCTCTGCTGATTTCACGCACCAGCTCATTTTCAATCATACAGGTTTCATCAAAGCGGGACATGGAGCTGCACAGCTGAGATAAGATGGAAGGAACAAACAATAAGACCAGTGATTCCAACAATTCGCCCTGAAGCATCTTCTCAATACATTCAGTATTTCTGTTCACCAAGCTGAGCCCGCAGTCTTTTTTGTTTGCAAGCATTGAAATGTTACTCAGTATTCAAAGAAACCTAACCAGCGTGAGCACAGCTGTCGTTCTGTTTCATGTTGTGGTAGAAAAAAAAAAAAAAGTTTTTTCAAAGGTGCATAAATCTGTCAGTCATGTTGACGAATGCCTGTGTTGAAAGTGATTTTGAAGTAGATTTCAAACAAACTTCTGTCAAGTGAAGGTGTGATCAAAGTGCTTGTTTGTTATAATCTAATACTTGTAGCATATTTAATGGCAGTGCGAGTTAAATGCATCCATGTCCAGGCTTTGATTATCCTGAAACCATAACCATAGTGAAGTGGATATGACATGTGCAGTGATATAATCCCTTACTCATGCACATTTCAAGTCTTAGTAAGTCCATTTTCACAGTGCATCAAAATAAATGGAGACCTTAAAGAAATACTTAAACCATAACACATAAACAATCAGGACCAGTGATAAAAACTGTTCTTCTATCATGAATTCGTCTGTTCAGTTGTCCTGTCATGTAAAAATTCTGTAGATTTTTATTCATTCAAAGCACATAACCCTTTTTTCTGTGCTGCTTCATCCCACTGCCACCGTCTCCCTCCATTCTTTTGTTGCTCACCATTGTTGTGCTATCGACGCTCACTGTGTATCTCCTGACACCACTACGCCTCAGCAGAGGGAGGCTAATTTATCTCCCATTACCAGGTCCAGCTCCCCCCGTCACTCACTCTGTGTGCTCGTGTCTGTTCCCGCTCTATCTCTGTCTGCAGAGGTCTCTCTCTCTGCAGTAGTTGGTGCTGTAAAAGGCTCGGGGAGCAGTGTGTGTGTGTGTCTGTGTGTGTGTGTGTGTGTCTGTCTGTCTAACTCCCCCTGTTTTGTGATGTGTGCATCATCATAATTATACCAACTTCAATCTTTTAAGCCACACGTAGAGATAATTCAGTCAGGCGCTGAGTGCCTCTAAAAACCCATGAAATAGCGCTTTCTTACGAAGGACGCTTTAACTCAGGTGTACCTAACAACATTAGTAACGGCTGCAATTCCACTGAGTCGTGCCACTTTTTCACGGAAGGCCTTTGACATCGGAGGAAAAACACAGGTCTGAATAATTAAATTAATGACCACTGTCACACACAGAGACACTGTCGACACTTTAACGGCCGCTTCATTAAAACAGATGTGGCTGATGTCGTTAGTTACACTGCTCAGACAGCACACACCTACTTTACTTTAGGCTCCTGTGTTTGGTGGTTGTGTGCTGAGGCTGTCAGTCAATATCACTTTCTTCCCCAGGGGTCACTCTTGTCATCTCCACCTCTGTTATTAGAAGAGAGGAGGAGGAAGGCATCAGTAAGTCTTCTGTTCTGTGCTGGTTCTGTTCTCTCTGTGTCTCTCAAAGATGATGTATGTCTTTCTTTTTAAGGTATTGGCATTATCTCTTAGAACAATATTCGTTTGGTTCCTCGAGTCTGTTTGCAGGTAGCAGACAGTGATCACTTTCACCGAAGTTAGAATAAAATAATGAGCTGTGTATATATCAAGATGTTTATCAGCTTAATCATCAGAAGTGATGAGGCCTCTTGGATGAATTAGTTGTCTTCAACTCGACAGCTACTGTTCATTGCCTTGAATTCAACCATGTATCCAGAAGCATGTTTGGCCTACCATTAATACCAAGTCATCCAAATTTAGACAAACTTTAAAGGTCAGGTCTGGCCTGACAGATGACAGGCTGTTCCTTCACACATCTTTGTGTGTTTAGTGTTTTTTGTATGTATCCTGGCTGATGTGCCAGATGTGTTGTTACACAGAAACATCTGGAAAGGCGCTGCTAGAAACTGTCTGGGTCATCGTCCATCGTTTGAAGCCAAAAAGCTCGACTTCCTGGATATGAAAATATCCACACCTTCCGTGTCGTGTGGCTCTTAGAGTGCGTGCACCAGAGTCTTCGGGCGGCTCAGCCGGCTAACTTCCATGGAGATAAAACAATTTAATCACGCAACTCTTCTAGTCTTTCCAAATTATATTGGACCGAATGGCTAAAATTCTGATAGTGAAATTGATTTTGAAAGGTTTGTGACGCTGAGATGTATGCCTAATTTTACAGCCGCTTTTTTCATTATGTAAGCTTACGGCAAGAAGTGTTTTTGGGCCGCAGTGCATCACATGATGTTGTAATTACACAGTTTGGCCTCTATGAAAACTGGCCTGGTGCTCTTCCTGGGGGCTCACTTGTAACATTTTCTTTTGCAGGGATCTGTCCATTTTAATAAATAATGATACCAGCATAGGAAGAATGTTTTTCTTCATTTGAAACAAAATCAAGAAAGTTCCGCCTCCCTTTTTGCAGTTTGTATATGCTAAACCAAAGCCAACTGTCTGAAGCTGGATCAAGCTTTATATTATGAAAAAAACAAGCTTGTATTGTATGCAAAGCTAATATGAATATGAATGAGATGAATATAGCTAATGTGAAGTTCGAATAGGATTTGACAGTTTTTGCACTAAAAGCAAACAATATTTCCAATCCTACTGTTTGACCACAGGATGGCTTACAGACCCTTTTCACACTGTGTCTTGGTGGGATGAGCACAGCTGCAGCTTATTAGCTAAATAATGGGTCCATGTGACTCAGGTGTGCTAATGTGCAAGCGCCGACAATAGCAACTTCTATTGTTAAGCAAATATTGATAATTGGCTCTCTGAATCAGCATAACCATGATTCGTTTTATTAGTTGCAGCTAATAAAAGTTGCAGCTGCCCTTTATTATGAAGTCTAAGTGGATTTTTGATTGCATTGTTATTAATTCTATACAGCACACACACAGTAATGTACAGAGAAAGCAAAAGAAAGATAGAATGGCAGTTGGACAAACAGACACACAACCAGAGAAGACAATGACCTCATTACAGCCGTTCACAACCAGGACCTGTACATTAATCATTTCCCTCCACCTCCTCAACACTTCACTTGCTTATATCCACCAAACTCTCTGCTTCTCCGCCTTCTCATAATTGACTTGTTCAAAATCAATAGCACCCACTTGTCTTCATGATTACAAAGTCACCGCAAGTGGAAACACGCCCAGGGGCATGGAAGCAAGCGCGCTAGCTTTTCTCTCCGATAAGCAGTTGCTTAGTAAGAAGTGTGTAATTGCTATTCAGAGCAAAACAAATGCTCGAACAAGAGCTCCTTCATTGATGAATTATGGATTTAGATTTATTTGGGTGGAAAGGAAATCTTTGAAGTATTACTGATGGAATATGGATATGTTGGATATGATGAATGGGTAGAAAATGGCACGCATTACATCATTTGTTACTCGGTATGAATAAATACGAACTGTGTTGTCTGACAACATCTAAAGTCAGATCTGTTCAAAAAGTGTAACAGTGTTGCAGTTACACGATTCATGTTATGGTCACACAGTCACAGAAATAATCGTTAATCTAAAAATAGAGGTTGACAGAGAAGTGCACAGGTGGGAGGGACTTTCTGTTTTGAAGTCATGTAATTTAAAAAATGAGCACAGTGTGTCCAGATTTTATAAAAAAATGTAATTATCATCATCACATTAGCCAGCGATGTGCACTGTCTTTGTTGATGAAGGCGTATTGAGTTAAAGGCAGTCTGGATGTATCCTGCCTTCATCTTACATAACATTTAATGCCGTCATCAGACATGTCCTTGGCTGCCTTTTTGACCCAAAGTGAGTGAACAGAAGTGTAGCAGGACATGAAGATGGAGAGCAGGGTTCTATTGAAGTGCACACTGAGAGTGGTTAAAAAACTGCCTGGTAGGGCCGAGGGAATATTTCTGTTCATATTATCTGATGGGAGGAAAGTGAGGTCATAAAAAGTGTGCAAAGGAGTGAAATATGCCACAGAAACTCACAGTGGAGGGTGCAAATCAATAGATTAACTCATATTGATTACATTTTTATGTAGAAATGTCATTTAAAATGTTGGTAGGTTTGAAGAGAACTGTGATATGATGATCATTAAAGATCCTCCCCTACAGCCTCTTGGATGAGATGTGAAACGTCTCTAAGAAACTGAAAGTTGTCGACGATACAGCATTTAGATTTACCGTGACCTGGATGACTGAGACCTTCATCAACATTCCTCAAACAATAAACTGAAACCTATCAAGTGACTTTGAAAGAAGACAGCCTCCTCCACTTAAAGTCAAACTCATTTTAAAGAATGAACGTGAAGGACGAAGGACATACCAGCATTCATACCTTAAAGGTGAAGACAAAGAGATTAAATTGTCACTCTGACAGAGTAAAATAAAAAAACAGCTCCTCAGAAATACACTGTAGATAGCTTGCTGGGAGATGAGTCATACACGGATGCATGAGTGCTTTTTTTGACAGGCGTTGCACCAAATAGGTTAAGTTGAAACACTGTGATTCTTTTGTTGAGTTCATGTGAAGTTAAAAGGATTCCAGCCATATTGTCCTGCATGGTAACTAAGAAGATGGATGTTAAAAGAAGCAGCAGAGAAAGCCGAGCTGAGGGTGGCAAGAAGAGGACAAGTCACTCCTCATTGAATGATGGGGAGATGAGGGGGAAACGTTGCTTTTCAGAACTCTGTCTGTCTCTATTTTTGGCTCAGAACCATCTTAAGGCCACTGGCCAAAATGGGCCCTGCTCAGAGAACTCAGTGGGGTAGAAACTAAGTCCAGCAATGCGCTGAATAAGAAAAGATTGTTTTGAAAAACGGTTCCGCATGAAAAAAATCACTTTAACGCATTATTGTTGTTGGTTTCTTTGCTGTGAAACGTCCAATTTGGCGTGAAACGTTTAGTATAATTCCGATACACCAACAAACCAGTGAGCTTTTATTCTTCTTTCATATCAGCTCTCTTACTTGCAGGATGTTTTCCAGTGAGTGGGCACCACAAGGATGATTTGCCATCCAAACAGTCCCTCGAGACTATTTAATAAAATATTGGCGCTGCAATTTTTGTGAAAGGAATTTATAAAATGTCAAAAAAAGAGAAAAACCCCAGACAGCTCAGTGAAAGGTAATTCTGTCAGTTCTGCTTCTGTGTCTACTGACGGCTGCTGTTGACTGCCAGGCCAGAACATCTCATTCATTTATTAAGAAGGAAAATAGAGCTTTTTATAACAACCTCTTTCTCTGCTGTTTTTTTTTTTAACGATACTGTATATCTATATCGTTTCCCCTCTAACTTCTTTCCTTGTGCCCCCAAATTTTCCCCCATTGTTCTCTGATGATAAGCAGGAAGGAATCAGCTGTTCCCTTGTTGGTCCCTGTGATTATCAATAACACCAAGTAAACCACTTCCATTTGCCATTTGAACAGGAAGGGCGACCGTGGGCATGTAGGATTAAGCTTTCACACTCAAACACATACACATAAACAACGTACACATATACCTCCAGTGGTTCAACACAAGACACAAGGTCACGGCATTTTCATGTCAGGACAGGATGAAAATAGAAAAAGGGCCATGAGCTGGACAGACTGAGGCACAATGAGTCAGTGGGCTGATAACACAGACAGACTGAATCAGTGGGCTGAAAGCAGAAGACGGTCTGGTGTGTTTGTGTGTGTGTGTTCTTGTAAGGGGGAGAACGGGAGAGGAAGTCCGAGGGAAGATGTTCCCAGGTTTTCAGGGGGTTTGCTGCAGGGAGTGAACACCAGTCCGGCAGGTCTCCTCGGATGTCCACAAACTGTTCTTCAACCCAAAACACACAGGCTCAAAATAACTCCTGTCCCTTTATCTAAATTAGATTTATTCCCCCCCTCCTGCCTCACACACAAATAGACGCACAGTCGCTCTTCTGTCTTGAAAGTTTTATGTTCTTACTCACGCCATCCGTTTTCTACTCAGTTTTGCTGAAGTACTGGAGTGTTGAAGTCTCTGCCAAATGACACAAACATGTACTGTACAGTTTCTACATGTGGGCTTGCAAACTAATGTTATTTAATGGCCAACAGCGTCACTAAAGCTGTCACAGCAATACTCAAATACAACACACAAAGGAGAGGAGGGAGATGGTGTAATCTGTGAGATTTGGCAGCAACATCTTTTCCACAGGGAAACACTGTCCTCTTGTGGTAAATGTTTTGAGATAAGAGATCATCAGGAATATATAAGAAAGGGCCTAATTGAATAATAACAGCTTTATGTACATGTCAAATCAGAATCAAACCTAAATATAACTGAAGCATGAGCAGGGACCGTGTGAACCCAACAGGCTCCCAAGACAAAGAAAGTTTTAATCATTGCCTGATCTTTAATGGATGAGGCTGAAGATATTCTATATGTTTCATTCTGTCAACAAATCCAATGAATCCATTGAAAAGACCAAACACAATAATGAATGTGTTCTTATCAAAGCCTAATATAGCTTTATACAGTATTATATATTTTATTATACTATTAGACACAGAGTAAAAAGCTGTGTCTAATAACAATGTCTAATATTGCTCAAAATAAAAACACATTCACAAGCCATACTGTTGCACTGGGTGACATGTTATTTATTTTTATTTGTCTTGTTGCCATAAATACTCACTAAAACACCAAATGTGTATCAATTCACTGCTGAAAATAGTCCCCAATGAAATGCACCACATACTCCATTAGTATCATCTGCTGAGTGCAGTACACAACAGGTTTAGGACATCTTTTTTTTGTATATATATATATATATATATATATATTTGTGACCAATTTTAAATATATGCATCTTCATTAGGAAACAGTGGGCCTGGGGTTTGGATATTTAAAAGGGGTTTGATAATAAGAAAATATAATGGAGTTTTATTCTTTCATAATACACCCTTCTCATGCACTCATTGCAGCAGCTGAAAAAACAAAACATTATCTGCCTATATGAAATGTCGGTCAGTCAGCATTTGAGGGAGGGACAGCATGCAAGTATCACAAGAGTTTTTAGAAAACCTTAACAAAGAGAAAGAACTGAGAGTAAATGAAAAAACACACTTTTACCAGGAGTCACTCAGTGTTGGAGTTTACCAGCCACCACAGAAGAAGACTGAACTGCGGCGACCATTTGGTAAAAGAAATAGGATTAATAGAAGAAGTTATTGTATATTGCTACATACTTTCTTTTAAGCGTTTAGTAACACTCCGGTTATATAATTGGTACTATTGTGTATGTGAACATTCATTGTGGACAACGCATTTTGCACCGATAAAAATCACGGTTGCCCGTTTTTTTTAGACGCGATTGCCGTTCTATGCGTTTTCATTCTATGTCCACGTTCCTTGTCCCGGAAGTTAGAGGTCACCGCTCTGACGTCACACTCCCAACAGCGCGAAAACGGTTTGTCCACTTTCACGCCTGAAACACAACAACACACTGAGGTGAGTTTAAGGTTGAACATAAATGCAGTTGGACACAACTCCCACGAACGATTACAGTGATTCTACCGCACAGAGGAGCGGTGCTTTAGGCGGTGAGTCGCTAACTGTTAAACACGGCGACGTAGCATGTAGTTAGCCAACTGACGTTGTTAGCTAGCCTGCTGTGTTGACAGGTGAGTTAGCTGTGTGTCATTCAGCCTCATCACGTTGGGAAAGTGAACTGTGTTAGCTTGCTAAACATCCGCCCTCCGTGTTTACCCAGATTCACTCTTTAACTTATGAGGAAAATAACTTTTGTAAAAGTTACTGTCTGTTAACGACAGCTTTTGCATTGATTGACTGGCTAGCTCGTATTTCCTGGGACGTTGTTACAGATGTGTGGTTTGTTAAAAGCTGAAAGCTCTTTGTGTTGAGTTTTTACTCTGGGTACAGAAAGCAGACCTGTCCCAGGTGATCTGACAGATCTGGACAGATACTAGCACATCTATATTAAAGCAGTCTGCATGAGTGTCTGTGTGTATCAGACTTCTTTTAGCACATTTACATGACCATTGCACAGGTAACTTACATGCACACAAATCTGTCTAGTATATAAAGCAGCTCTGTTCTATTTTATCTTATTTGTTTGTGTATATTTTTATTTTATCGTTTCCTCTTAGTTCCTACCTTGCACTGCTACTTTTGTTATTGTTTGCACTACTAATTGTATGGGCCAATAATCATCATTTTAATGATCATCAGTATTGTTGTTTGTGTGTCCAGTTGCAGAAACAATAAATGCATTTTAAAATACAATGCTTCAGCTCTGATTCAGCATCCATTCTCTGTGAGTGGTCACAATTCTGTGGCCTCAGTGAGCACAACACTATCTAATGTCACGAGTAATAAACAGTCAGTTCTGAATAATCAGAATTTGCTTGCTGAATTTATCTAATAAATGAGGTGGACTGAAATTATTTAGTAGCAGAAAATGGAAATACCGAAGCAAATAACCTCCAAATTGTGCAGAGCCACAGTACTTAAGTTAATTGTAGTTGATTACATTCCAACACTGGTTATTTTCAACTTTAAGACTTTAAAGAGATTTTTCTATTTATTTTAAATGTAAATCAGTTCCAATCATTGGTAATCGATGGATTACTCATAATTGGAATTGGCACATCGGTTGCCCCCTAGTTTGCACACATGCTGCGTCTAATTCAATTTCTCCTACAGGGGATCAATAAGCGTACATCTTATCTCTTAAGGGAGCTGCACATCAGAAATGTATTGGCCCCAAACCATTCGGCTCTTAAAAAACCAAAGGCAGAACTGTTGTAAATTCTTTGACATGCAAGAAGCCAGTGTAAAGATCTGATAAGTAAAATGATGTTATCGTTTCTGCTGGTCTTGTAGAGGCCTCTAGTTAGGTTAGGCGTGATGTTAAAATTGCCTGACTGGCCACCTTCAGCTCAACAAACTGCCAGTGCCCGAAACATAATCACACAGGCAGCATTCGCAGAGGAACCTACTCATGAACAACTTATCATGGTTCTGTATTTTCAACAACCTCCAGCCCCGTTCCACAGGCTCTCTTAAACAAAATAAACTCACAAAATTTAAACAAAGGAAATATTCTTAGACCTATTTTTCTTATAAGACATTAAATGCAGCTGTATACTACTAAAGTGCTTCCCTTTCACCAAACTGAGACGAGCTGTGCAAAATCTATTTTTGGTGCCACCACAGTACTTGTTAATCTCAGGAATTATATGATGAAGCTATCAGTGTAAATCAGTAGCTGCAAAGTGCTAACAGACACCACCCAGATGCCGCATTCAACAGATCAACTGATGCCACCAGTAACCACGATAAGCTTGTTTGTCAGTGTAGCTCAAACTGAATTTTAAGATGACAATGCATATTAGAAGTCAGTATATATTCCTTCGTTAACTTAGAAATGCTCTGTCTCTCTCTCTGTTTCTCCTTCAGACAGCAACAATGTCAAAGATACGCAAGATGGGCATCCAAGGGGTGAGGAGCTTTGGTATCGAGGATAAAGACAATCAAGTCATCACTTTTTTTGATCCCCTGACTGTTCTGGTGGGACCCAACGGAGCAGGGAAAACGGTATGAGAATATGTTTTGATGAGAGCTGAGTGCAGATGAACAAGACAGTTGACATTATCCTTTTGAGATGACTCATATACACATTTGGTCTGATTTTTATTTTGTCTTTTGCAAGTTGCCATAGCAAAAGTTGGATAGAATATTACCAAATGATAACTGCCCATCTCATTAACTGAAGTTTTGCACAATATGACCCTTTTCTTTTACAGACTATTATTGAGTGCCTTAAGTATGCAACTTCAGGAGACATGCCCCCTGGATCTAAAGGAAGTTCTTTTGTTCATGATCCAAAGGTGAGCTCGCTTTATTGTGTCAGTGAGGGCCTTTAGAAGGCTTTAAAACAAAAAATAACGTTGGTCAGTAACCTCAGTATTTCACTGCTTATTACGAAGGGATCATTCAACTTACACTGGTCCATAGTATCTAGTAAAATAAATAATTAAAGAAGCCATCTCCTTCAAACTGAAAGCTGAAATATGATCTTCCACAAATCTTTTGTGTGAAATAAATGTAGCAGAGCATTTTCTTCAAGTCGCACTCAGGTGAGGATTACTAAGGTTATCATTGTTAAGATATATTCATGCTGTGTGAATTCCAGGACGCCCACGAGACAGAAGTGCGCGCTCAGATTCGACTCTTATTCACGGACGCCAATGGAGAGAAAATGTCTGTCCAGCGCGCCATGTCCTGCACTATGAAGGGAAAGGCCTACACCTTCAAAAGCTTGGAGCAGGTCATTGTCAGAATGAAGTAAGCCACAGTCTTAAGCGTCTCTACTCATATTTTGTTTTGTTTTTTGATCTGATATTGATATAACATGAGCCCTGTCTTAACATGTGACCTCCATTATCATTCATCCAGAGATGGTAAAAAGATGAGCTTGTCATCGAAGTGCGGTGAAATTGATCGGGAGATGATTTCTGCACTGGGCGTGTCGAAGCCTGTGCTGAATAATGTCATCTTTTGCCACCAAGAGGATTCCAACTGGCCACTCAGCGAGGGCAGAGCGCTCAAAGAAAAGTTTGATTCCATCTTTGCTGCAACCAAGTAAAGTCAACTCATTCTTCTGTTTGTTTGTCTAGTGTCTAATCTATGTGCTATTAGAAGGGTCCCTCTGACTATGTCTTTGTGTTTCTCCCAGGTATATCAAAGCTCTGGACACGATGCGTAAGCTGCGTGTCCAAAAGGCTCAGACAGTCAGAGAGTGTCAGATGGAGTTGCGCTACCTGAAGCAGAACAAGGAGAAAGCCCAGCAAATCAGAGAAACAGTTTCAACTAAGGAGGTTCAGCTGATGGCCTCTAAAGACAGCATCCAGCAGATAGAGAACCAGATTGATCCACTGGAGGTTGGTTAATGATTTCTGTTTCTGTGTATGTTGATGTACATGTGCAAGACAAATCCAACAGATGAGAGGTGTCTGCAGATCCTGTAAAAGTCTTTAATAATTCATTACGTCAGCACTAAATAGTCTTAAGCTTAAATTTGAGAGGTCTTAATTACCACAAACATCATATCTGATTTTATTTATTCATCTTATAACATATTTTTGTCAAAATGAGTCAAACTCTTCTGCATTCTGATGTAAGAAGTCTGAAAACCGACCGCTGAACCCAATACTGTCTTTTTACTATATAATTGTACTTACCTGTAAGAAAATGCAGATAAACCTGCTGTGACTCATCCAATAACCTTTCTCCTACATAAAACATACATGTAACAGTAGTGCACATTATGTTATATTTTAACTTGTATACATTTTCAGAATCGTCTGAATGATATCGACATGAAACTGGGAAAAGTGATGAAGTTCGACAACGACATCAAGGCTTTAGACAGCAGGAAGAAGCAGATGGAGGAAGACAACAAGGAGCTTGAGGAAACAATGGAACAGGTAAAAAAAAAAAAAGTTTCAAGCAACAAAATCATTGTTCACCTTCCACAGATATTACCAATTGTGTAGGCAATAACCTACCATTTGTCTCTCTGACGGTTTATTTTGCTAAACACTCGCTCAATAACACTCCAGACTCCACTCTGTGAAGTATCATTCACCTAAATGAGAAACTAATAGAAAGCACGCAGACGAGCCAGCTCATCTCTGGTCTGTATTGATATGAATTTGTTTATGACTGTTGGATGTTACTGCTCCTCTGCCTGACAGAAGTTAGAAATCTCTTCCTTCCATCTGATCTCAGTTGTGTTAATGTCGGCCGCTGAAGACTGTGCTGTTTGAGAGAGAGACATTTTCAGTGGCGAGTTTGATATTATAAGTTGCTTTCTGTAATTGAGCAATTAAACACATTTAAAGAGTCTTTCAGTCTTGTTTGATTACTGGAGTTGCACTAATGGCTCACATGTGATGTAGTAAGGATGCAGAGCTCTCACTCTGTGCAGGCATTGTTGCACTTGAAAGAAGGTATACGCTGTGCCTTTTATCCAGATCATTTCTAAAGATCCACTGGTGCTAATATTTTTATCCCGGAAGGCCTCAGTGGAGTGAAAACTCTGACCCTGACGGTGCTCATTGAGCTTCAGGGCCACACTAAGTCAGTGAAGTGTGTACGTGACAGGTGTTCCAGGGTTCAGACGAGCAGCTGCAGGAGATTTACCAGAACCACCAGAGGACAGTGAGGGAGAAGGAGCGCAGACTGACAGACTGCCAGAAGGAGCTGGAGAAAGCTAGTCGGGAGTGCCAGAGACTCAACAGAGTCAGGGCTGATCTCCTGATGGAACAAGGTACACACACCTGTACACAGATCAGTCTATATACCTGGGAAACTAACTGAACACACAATTGTATTTTCCATGAATTTTAAAGCATGTTTGATATCATACATCCTTGACTGCACTGGAAATCTTGAATTAATTGTTGTAATTAATGGAAGGATGAACATACAGATAGATAAAGACTGATATTTCCCTCTTTTCCCAGGTCGTTTACAGCTGGAGGCCGACCGCCACACTGAAAACATTAAGAACCGCGACAATGAGGTGAGAGTTGTTAATTCAAACTCTCTGCACTCTTAGTTGTTTGGAAGGGATATGCCTCCGTATTTTGACAACATAGAGCTCTTTTTCACATGGACACACTTATTGTAAGTTGCTTTGGACAAAAGTGTCTGCAAGATGAATGTAATGTAACGAGCAGATGTCCATCACACCCTGTCAGCAGTGTCCGTTTACCAATGATCCATTCGGTTTATGTAGCTACGGACACTTACTATACTCAAGACTAAATATGGTGCCATATGAAAATAACAGCTGTTGTACTGTAAATACTAACAATATGTAAGTGCCACTGACTTTGCCTAAAGATAATCAGTTTACCATTTATTCCAACTTAAAGAATGTGTTTAAATTTGAAGCTTGTTGGTTGAAGCACTCACATGCAGTGTCTCTTCTCAGGTTCGCTCTTTGTCATCCTATCTGGAGATGGAGGGTTACGACCGACTGCCTTTCTCCACCCTGCAGCTCGAGAGCTTTCACCGCCAAGTTAAACAGAGACTGGAGCAGGAAAACCAGACAAACAGTCAGGTTATGGTAAGAAACGCACATTTAGATTTCTGAAAAGAAACAAAATAAGTCACAACGTGCTGTATACAATATTTTATTCTGCAGATATGATATAGATTTTATCAGTGCCAGGAAAGAAGATCAGTTAAAGTCACCACAGCAGAAGGCGAAGGGTGTGACCTCAGAGATATGAACAAAATCGTGATCGTGATAGCTTTAAAATGTGCACGAGAATGTCAGAAACAGTGTTTGTCTGTCCAGATTGATAGTTGCTGTATGGTGATGTTCTCTCATTATGTGAATTATTAATTTCCTATACATCACAAGTAGATATATCTATATCTATTGCAGTTTTTGCTGGATTGAATTCTATTAAACAGCAATCATTTAGCTTTTTTTTTACATTTTCAATTTTACCTGCAAGAGAGATTTTGAGCATTCAGTCAGATAGTAATTAAATGTGCCATTCATTCACCTTAATACCTAATTCCTCCTCTTATTATTCTCTCCACTCAGGCAGACTTTCAGGAAAAGGAGCAGCAGAAGCAGCAATCTATTGATGAAATGAGGGATAAGAAGACCAGCCTGGAGAGAACCGTGGAGTTAAAGAGAGACCTGCAGGGAAAGAAGCAGCACGAACTGAGGAACGTCAGAACAGAGTTGCAGAGACTGGAGGGTTCATCTAGCCGACTGCAAGAACTGGAGAGTGAACTGTCTAAAGCGGTGAGTACTCACACATGGGCTACGAGAAGGTTTTGTTACATGGTGTTTTATCAGCTGTGAAGTGTGTGTGTGTAAAAGTGTGTTATTGAACAAAGATTGTAGTTTTCTTTTTGTTGTTTATATTTAGTTTTTTTTACAGAAAGTTTGTCCCAAGCTAAAAACTGATAAACCACTAAATTCATAGCAGGGTCAATCTCATACATAACATATGGTGCCATGTGCTCTGGTTGCACTGCTTCCTGTGTGTTTATGTGCGTTTTCTTCTTCAGGAACGTGAGCTGCAAAGCACAGTTCAGAACTCCAACGTGGAGGAGCTGAAGGCTGAAGTCGTGGAGCTCCAGAGAGAAAAGGCCGAACTTGACCGCACACAGAGACAGCTTGACAAAGAGATGGAGATGCTCAACACACACACCACCGCACGTACGCAGATGGACATGTTGAAAAGGGACAAGGTAATGTGTTGGCGAGATTCACAGGAAAGCAACCCGGGCTTTAAACTTCTCTCTCTATCTTTCCTGAGTGACCCTGTGTGCTGATCTCCTCTGTCTGCTTTTCCTCTTTCCCCTTCTTCCTTTCCTGGTCCTGTTGTCTCTCCATTCTCCTGTTGGCTCATCTTTCCTCTATCATTCCTCCAGACAGAGAAGGAGGAGCAGGTGCGTAAGATCAAGTCTCGGCACAACGAGGATCTGGTGTCACTGCTGGGCTACTTTCCCAACAAGAGACAGCTGGAGGACTGGATCTACGCCAAATCTAAGGAAGTCAATGCTACCAGGGACAGACTCGCCAAACTCAAGTTAGTAATATGTATTCACATCAAAGCTCACACATTTGTTGCAGCAGAAAAAACAAATCACTTTCTGTGGCACTGGCTGATATTGTTTCATGATTGTCAAAACTCTCAGTAAGGACCTGGCATCAAATGAGCAAAATAAAAACCACATTGCTACTGAAGTACGGAAGAAGGAGCAGCAGCTAGCAAACGACGAGGAGAAGTTCTTCAATGTGTGTGGCAGCCAGGAACTGGAGCAGGACCTGGGCAAACTGCAAGAAGACTTGGAAAAGGTCTCCAAACAGAGAGGTAAACGCTCAGCAAATAGAATTTAGGAGATTCTTGGCACACACACTCATAGTAATCCAGGTTGAGAGGTGACATGATATTTGGAATGTAAAAAAAACTAATCAAAAATAGATGAACCAGCCAATAGTGCATTACCTCTGATAGTGAGGATGATGCAGACAGTATCAGAATCCCATTTTAACCTCAGAGTGGCTCTACTTCATCCTAGTGTTTATATTGGTAGCATTGATCTCCATGTTGTCGGTAAAACAACCAAGGAGCTGTAGCAGGATGTTTTAACAGCTTGGCTGGATATTCAGTACTGATATCTGCAGTGTCACTTTGCCTCACCAAAGCTCTAATTCAAGATATCTGTAATTATATTTTGACTAATCCAAATTTAGACATGTGAGCATTCTGAGGCCGAAGTTTGAGCTCTGACACAGTTTTTAATGCTGCAGCCTGTGCTAGAAATAAAGAGGATTTAATCTCCTGCAAGCGACCACCATTGATTCTGCTAAAACTGTTCAAAGGCTGTGCTGGACCGATATCAAATGGAGAGCTTTGCATTAACAACTGTAGACGGCTCTATTCAGACTAGTCTTAATGACGTTTGAGATATGTGTAACTATTATTTGAAGTTGTCAAAACCTAATTACAGATATCTGCAAATGTCATTCAGGATGTGTCGAGTCGAGTGTGTTTTTCACTGATATCACTCCACTCTGCAACTAGTCAGAACAACTAATCAAAATAACTTTGGTGAAGTTTAAGTCACATTTGCGCTCATTATAAAAGCATAATAAAGCCTCTACTTGTGTTTTTATAGCCATGCTAGCCGGAGCTACAGCGGTATACACCCAGTTCATCGGCCAGCTGACAGAGGAGAGAGAGCCCTGCTGCCCTGTGTGCCAGCGGACGTTCCCCTCAGAGTCTGATCTGCAGGAAGTCATCAGTGACATGCAGTCCAAACTACGGCTGGTGCCAGACAAGCTGAAAAACACAGAGCAGGACCTGAAGAGGAAGGAGAGGAAGAGAGATGACATGGTGGCTCTCAGACCTGTCAGGTACGGAGAAAGCTGGCTGTGACAAGTCAGAGATTGTGTTATAGAGTAACAAGTGAGCAGATCTGTCAGGACATGTAAAAACATTACAGCACTAGAAACGTCTGTACCCGTCAAACAAGGTGCTTGTCAGATTGTTGGTGAGCAAGCACGCTTGATTTGAGCTTCTCTATGAAGTACTATTTATTCCCATAAATACTTTTATCGCTTTTTGTAAGAACGACAGGAAAGGCTTGAAATGTGTCCTGTTTTAGCAGCTAACATGTCTCCATCTGTTCACGAAGGAGCTACTGTGACACATTTCCCACTTGATTGTCGTTTTTGGTTTGTTTTTAAAATCCTAGGGGGCAAACAGGTATCAGGGTTTCACTGCTATAAGGAAACAGTGGCTTTATATTCAGCACAAGATAAAACCAGAACACTCTCAGGAAAGTTCTGACCTGTTCAGGATTGCCTACTTTCTGTTGACATGTCAGTTTTTTATCTTTGTAGCCCAGTATCACAAATGCTAATTTGTCTCGACGGGCTACACAGTCTGTAAAGCATTAGACGTGCATCTTGTGCCCATGACCAACTTTTAAAGTAGCTCGACGATGATCTGTCGTGGAGGCATTTCCCAATTTCAGAGTCTGACATAAGGGTACATGAATAATTTATCATGATCGAGACAATTAAAAAAAGTAAACTAAAATTAATCACTGACGTGTTCAACCATTCACCCAATCATAACACACAACAGACCGTAGACTTTCTTATCACACTTAAAAACATTCAGCTTTAAACTGCTGTGTTCATGCAAGCAGTACGGCATGTAGAGGAGTTCTATCCAGTCAAGTACAAGACTGATGTACTGAATTTGATTCAGTGACCATGAAAAAAACTATAGTCAAATAGAAGACTCAACTAAATATGTGTTTGACATCAAATCTGCCAAAATTTCATTCAAACCTTTCAGGCAAAAACATAATCTTAATGTCTGCAGTCGGCCTCTTTACAGTGTTCATACTTTCAAGAGCATGCATAATTAACTGTATACCACTGTATATGAAAAAATCATCAATCATTGTATTATTTATTTTGAGCTTATTCTTGTCCTTTTTTCCCCCACTTCTTTGTTAAAGAGAGTTGAGCACAGGTTTTATGTCATGCCCGCCACTAGATGGAGCTATAGTCCTGTATGGTTGAGGTTTTATTTTGGTTCTCTCTGCTGACTTTTCATGACCTGAGCAGACCTCTTGCAGAGAGAAGCTTATTTAGCTGAAACAAGTATAGAAACAAGCATAAATACAGATTTAACTGATAAACCGCCCCAAAAGTGCCTGCAACCAAATCTTATTCTGGGATTAGTCTACTCAAGAAAAGACCTGCACCAAGTTGAACATATGATTTCAATTTTCTGGAATACTCCTGACAGAATGACAGAAATGTTATATATAATGCATTACCTGTGTGTATGAGAGGCCCTCCTGTAGTTTGAGTTAGCTTGAAATCTCCAAACAGGATATCCTGGAGTGTTTTTTACCAATTTAATTGAGATCCAAACAGACTTGACTGATGTTATCAAAGTAGTTGCTCTGTGTCTCGGTTATCAGGTTATTGATCAGGCCTTCTTTCAGCATTATGCAGAAATTGGCATTTTGTGTAATTTGGTGCCCCTCACAGTTCTGAGTCCAGCACCACTATTGTAAAAACAAATCCTACATCGTTTGTCCCACATAATGTCGGTGCCGACTACAATGATCCTAACACTGTGATCCTTCCGTCTCACCCCAGTTTCATAGTGCAGGAACAACTGGCAGGTGGGCAAAGTGGACGACCCAGAGACACCATTCATGTTATTACAAGACATTGTACCATCACATGATTTTGAAGCTATTATTTTAAGGCAAAAAGTCCCAAAATATTTCTCTAAATGGTAAGACGAACCCAGATAATTCCCATATTATGTGTGCCTGTTGAATCATGTGATGAAAAATCTTCTGGAGTTGATGAAGAGAGAATATTAATTACAAGCATTAAAATAAATGTAACTTAGACATTTATTCTCCACTCAAAGTATATTTCATCTCTCTTTTAGGCAGTCCATTGTGCAGCTTCAGGAAAAGGAGTTGCCCGAGTTAAGAAACCGCCTGCAGACTGTGAACAGGGAAATCGAGAGGCTGAAGAGTGATGTAGAGGAGCAGGACACTCTGCTTGCTACTCAGATGTCAGAAGAAGAAACGGCCAAGGCCTGCCTGCAGGATATATCTCTCATGGACAAATACCTGGTACCATCCTCCTGCCTGCCTCCCTCTATTTGACCATCTTGGTCTCATTCCTTTCTGTGATAAATGTCTGGCAGTGTCTCTCCTCTTTCTTTCCATTTGATTCCCTTCACTCTACTGCATCCGCTCCTCCTCATGATAAAATCTATGAGACTCTTCCTTTTCTTGTCATTTTCTCTTTTTTCCCTTTTTAAAAGTTGAGTGAGTTGTGAAACTGAAATAATCTTGGAGATTCAGAAACATCACTGCAGACATTGCAAATTCCTGGAACTGTATATCCCCCTGTCTTTCTTCATCTTACTGTATATTTTCTTTCCAGATGGACCTTAAAGAGCTGGAGAGGAAAATAGCTCAGCATGCATCCAAACTCCAGGGAGTAGACCTGACCAGAACCACCCAGCAAGTCAGTCAGGAGAAACAGGAAACTCAGCACAAGCTAGACACCAGTAAGATGACATCATACGCCCACTAAGAGGGAAATTCTGATTATCGTTAACTCTGACCTAATTATCATGACTTGCATGACAGTATCAGAATTTCAAATGAGAAAGAAGATTTTTAGAATTTCTTCAAAGCCACCAGACTCCATTTACAAAAAGTGATTTACCTTGAGGAACACAGGAGTTGCTGGTCTGTAGATGCCGTGATTGGTTAGTTTATTTGTCTTCTTTTGTGACTTTGGTGTTTTTAGAAGGATAGTTCAGATTGACCTCCTCCAAAATACTCAACACAGTACTGACACATTTTAAAGACAAACCACACTGATCATTTTGTCGACAAAAGTTTCAGAACTGAAGGACTTGTGTTCACCTTCCAAGAATCAAATCAAATAAAGTGAGCAGCGTGTTTTCTTTTATCTTCATCATTATTTTTCCCCAATGATTGTATTTTCATTATTATGATTACCCTGATGTGACAACTCAGGAGTGAGAGAGAGAAACTTTTCAAAAATGAGGAATTGTGGTGCTTTCATTGTCATACTTTGGAAAGATCTACACTAAAGAACACTTGTTGGTCCCCAGCTGCACATTGTTGAGTTTAAAAATATTTTTGTTGTCCTCGTCTTTTCCTGTTTGTAACATTTTTGGGTCCTTGCAGCTTCGAGCAAGATAGAGCTGAAACGTAAGCTGATCCAGGACCAGCAGGACCAGATTCAGATGCTGAAAAGTTCTGTGAATGAGACGAGAGCAGAGAAACTGAAACTTAGCAGTGATATGCAGAAACAGCAGCAGCTGGAGGAGCAGTGCATCGAGTTCACCACTGAAATACAGGCCTTAACCAGGGACATTAGGGTATGATCTACTTTCTTTTATTTGGTTCTTTATGTAAGCAACTGTAAGAAGTTGATGCACAGACTGGTGAATTACATTTTGCAAGTTTTAAGGTCCAAGTCCCCCCTGTATTACTTTGACTTTGAATTACTTTGTTTAACTTGTTGTTTGCTTCATGTATTTTGTAAGCTGTGTGTGCTCATAAAGGAAAATCGGTCTCATCTGTAAATTTCCCCTCACTTTGTGCCCAACCAGCAAGCGAAGGAACAGCTGTCCCCTTTGTCCACGGCTCTGGAGAAGCTGCAACTGGAGAAGCAAGAGCTCGTGGAGCGCAAAAAGCAGAAGCAGGAAGAGTGCCAGGAGAAGGTGGACACTTTCTCACTTTTGTCTCTCTTTCACATCCATCAACAAGCTTGTTTCCATCATCTTTCCTTTTATTTTTCCTTACATTTGCATAACCACTATCACATTTCGTTCTGACGATTAAAGTGAAAGATTAAGAGTGGGTTCTGAAAGCTTATTTCTAAAAAAAAACAGACTTAAAGCAGCCTGAAGTTTCTTCTGCTTGATGATCAGTGTTTTGTCTCACTGACAGGTCAGTGCCATTAAAGAGAGAGTGAAGGCGGTCACCAGCTTTGAAAGAGAAATTACCAAATACGTTGATGACGGCAAAGACGAATACAAAGAGGTAACATTTGTCCCACTGTCTTACATGGATCATTTTGCTTTTAAATATCTATTATCTATCGTTGGCCTGGCCATAATTGTGTTTGGATTATTTAAAAAGTATTAAATGACTTTGTTGACATTGTCTGTTGATCTTGATGTAGCAAAAAGAGTCTGAGCTTCAAGAAACCAACACTCAGCTCCATGAGGCCGAGAAGAATAAGGAGAAGATCAACAAAGAGATGGGAAACATCCGTCAGGACATCGACACTCAGAAGGTACAGTCTCCTGAGTCAGTATTGACTTTATTCTCATCTTTTGGTCTCTTTTTTTTCTTTTACATGGAAATTGTAAGTTCAGTCTACCATTTTATAATTTGAGGACTCTGTTTTCTACTTCAACTCTCAATGTTGCATCCAGTTTTGCACCCATTTGTCAACAGAGCACTGTGCTGTAGCGACATGGCCCTCTAGTTGTAAAACACTTTTGTTAGTTAGTTACATTTCAAACTTGTTTATATTTCTCAGGTCCAGGAGCGCTGGTTGCAGGACAACCTGACCTTGAGGAAGCGTGTTGAGGAGTTGAAGGAGGTTGTGGCTAAACGCCAGGTTCTTATGAAAGACATGGGCAACATGCAAGTCTTGCAGCTACGCCAGTAAGAGCACTACACCTTAATGATCATGTCTCTTTTACCTCTGCGGTGTCCCACTTGAATTTGTCAAGCTTACTCATGGTCAGGCTGATGATAATATTAGAAGTTAGCAATGATGTTTTTACCTAAACGTTTTCTGCGATTGCCCAGAGAACGACGTGAAGGCGAACGCAAGCTGGAAGACCTGAAGAAGAACCGTAGTATTGCACTGGGTCGACAGAAAGGCTTTGAGGAGGAGATAATGCATTACAGGTGAGATATGAAGATCTATTGTTGGATTTAGGCAACTCGGAGCGTAACTGAATTCCGTATCCAACCTATGACCTATGCTTTTTAAATTAATTGCTTGCAGAAAAGAGCTGCGAGAAGATCAGTATGACAAAGCTGATGAGCGCTACAAAAACAAGATGATCACAATGAGGACCACGGAGCTGGTTATAAAAGACCTGGATCTCTACTACAAGGCCCTGGATCAGTGAGTGCTGCCTTAACATGTACACACACACTTACATGAGGTGTTATCCACAAAGTATTTCTCTTTAGGGAACGCAGTGAGCTTTAATGAATCAGATTATTTATTAGGGCTGTTACGATAGACTTATCTCCTGATTCAACAGGAGATTTGGGTGCTGATATGTAGCACAATTCATAAGTATTGTATTCAGTGGAAACAATTTGAATCATACACTTGCGGACACTGTTTATCGTGAGGCCTACTTCCAAACAAATCAAAGTTTCATCGAGGTACATAGAAAAAACTACACAGAGTATTTGGCTTTGTTTTTACTAGAGGGTAGTAGAGTTTCTTTGACTTACTTAACTTTCGCAGCATCTAACCATCATTCTTGTTATGAGACATCCATCTGCTGACATCCGTATCGATCCCTTTGAAGTTTTTAGGTTGTAAGTTAGAACGTCAGCTAGGTCAACGTGGGAAAACTGTTTGAACAGTGATGTCAATTCTCTTGTAATTCTTCCGAGCATTAGCTTTGGGGGCTGTAAAAATGTATCCGATGGAAAGTTCCCCAGTAAAACGGCTTGTTTGCTGACGCTGCGGTGCACTTTTACCTTACAGCACAAAGGTTCTGGGTTTTATGCTATCGACTGGTCAGGGCCTTTCTGTGTGCAGTATAGATGTTCTTTTTGCATATTCAACCTGTTTATCATGTCATTATTTTAAGTCTGTAATGTTAAAGTACTTGGACCTGTGATGCACCCAAAGTATGAAGCTAATGTTACCTCAAGCAGCTACAGTGCAGAACGTTCTGCAGTAGCATTTACTTTATGCTAATTCCAGACAGTTAGAAATCAAAACACAGTGTGATGTGACTCACCAGCAGCTAATCACTATTTCTATAAGTGGCCATGGATGAAGTAAGGTTGTATGAGATGGTGACAGTATGATAACCATCTCAGAATTGTCATGGTTTCACTGTATTACACAATTACTATTATTATTATCAACTCCATTAACCCTTAAAGAAATGAGAGTTTTTGTTTTCTGTTTTTTTGTTGGTACAACAAACACTTTGAATATTCTCACAAACTTGTAATAACTTAGTAACACTGACATGGTACAGTTCCAGGTCGTAGATCAGCAAATTTCCACGGTATGTTAATTGTGTACGACAATACCCTTGCATACGTTGAAACCAGTAAACATTCATTCAGAGCAATCCAAGCAATGAAGTATGCCTGAGTGATTACTTGTGGCATCAGTCGACTTTTCTTTCTGTAGGCGAACAAAGTCTGTGGGTGCAATGACACACGTCAGTTGTCGTGAGAACAAAATTTGTCATCACAATTTGCATCAAATTGCAAGTGTTGTGGTAAATAAAAGGGTAATTGTTATGAACATCAAAAGCAAAGAAAATCTTGAACAGACACATTGGGTGTACAATAAGAGGTGGCTTTACAAGAGAATAAGGAATAGAATGTATTAAATACGATTGATGCCCCAAATTATTTACAGCTTAACCTTTGTCATCACACTCATCCAGACTTGTTCGACCTTCTGCTTTTGCTTTTTTTCTCATGCCGTACAACATCAAGCTAATCTCCATTTTGTCTACCTTTGCTTCCCCATGAGGTTACATTAAAGTGATCACAGTAGTTTCGCAGAGTCATGAAGCCAGAGCGCTGAAGCTGCGTGATGCAGTGTTTGCTGTTTATAAAACGTGTCCGATGGCAACAGATGTGAAACTGCACTTCCTTGTAGATCAGAGTAGATCTGGATGACTGACAGACAGACAGACATATATAAATGTGTATAAATGTTTTAAGAAAGACAATCAAACCCAATTTTATGCCGTCTCATCAGGACAGAACAGGACATGTCAGGTTTGTTTCCAAGAAGCATGACTGAGCTACTATCATTGGCATCATTGCAATGTGGCATCTTGGTGGCATTTGCAGTAATGATTTTGGTGATAAAAATGTGCAGTCAATTGAAAAAGTATCAGCAGGGTAGTGAAGCACGACATGGCACAGGTCAAAATGTTAAAGAACTTTGTTTGTGGAGTTTTAATTTCAAAACAAAGTTAATATCAAATAAAGAAACAATAGGTTACTTTTTTTTATTAGATCTCCAATCAGGCCTGTGCTCATTATTCTTTTTCATTGATTTTTTTTTTTTAATTTATGTATTTATTTATTTTTACCAAAATCTGTTCTTTCCATTGAACCCTCACAGAGTCATGGTTTTTACACCATTTTTATTATTCTTGGATACATGAATAAGTCTGACACAGACACAAGCTGAGGATGAAAGGCATGAGTGAGCCTCAGTGAGGAAGTGTGAGCTCACCAACTCAGATACCATCTGAGAAGAGAGCTGAGGCATCATTTACCCATATGTGTGGGTTCGTTAAGCCATCAGTGTCTATACTGTTATCAAGATTGCATGCAGGCTTTTGCAGCCTAACTGCCGACCATACATCCAGGTCACAGTTCCTTTCTGAATACACAGAAAAGGTTGTCATGGTGAGATGTTTTGATTTAGGAGTTGAATATGAAACTTCCTTAGTGACCTGTTTGCAAACGTCAATCTGACTCCCTTGCAACAAAAATTGTTGTGTGTGCATAATGCATCATAACCCTGAAGACCAGGCTGTGTCAATCTATAATCTGTTTTATTGTCATAATTTGTAGGGCTGTAATCTCCAAGTCGACTGGTCGATTTATTGGTCGATACGTTCTGGCTCGACCAAAATTCTGATTGGCCGATTTTTGGCGTGTTAATTACACGCTGCTATGGCAGCGCGTAAACACGCAGCGGGTCCTCTCCATCCCAATGCTGCGTGTCGTGCATATGGCATATTTGACTTCATCAGGAGGAAAGTACCAAGTGCTAATGGGAGTGTTTTCAGAGCACCCCTGTTTCACAGGTGACAGTGTGTCTTTAGAACACCCCCTTGTTTTCACTATTTTGGATTAGCCCAACCCACTACAGACAAACAGAACGTATAAGCCCTAGGTCCGGTGGTTTGTTAAATATTTATTCATTTTTAAGCGTTTCATTTACAGTCATTCCTATTCTACCATGTCAAGACATCAGCAGTGTGGCAGCATTTTATAAAAATAGAAAATAGAAAAAAAGTCGAATGCAAAGTTTGCAAACAAAAGTTTGTATATCACAGCTCGACTACAATCATGGCATATCACCTTAAAACGGTAAGCTGACTCGTCTGCGTTAGGTTGCTCCGTCCGTTTTAAGTATATGAACAATTATTTTTTCTTAAAGTGGACTTACCTTTTGTGTTTAAGAGTAAAAGTTTTAGGTTAATAGTTCGTGTCTCAGCCAAGAAACAATTGTCTAAATATTCCTCAACAGTTCTTGTGCTGATATCACTAGTTGACATAGTATATTTTCGGAAATCATGGGCTATGATATTGCACAGATGCACGTGATGCAAACGCTGTCAGAGCCGACAGACTCGAGTGTGTTTATCAATTCGTTCATTTTAATTAATTAATTTCAGTGCAAAATGATAGGGTAAGAAATGATTTAATCTAAACCAAATAGACTACTAGTCTTTATGTTTATTTTTAACTAATTAAGCCGAAGGCTACCAAGACACAAAACATCGTACATACCATTATATTGTAACTATATGAAATGGCTTTCTTCATTAATCCATAAAACAAATGTTAACAAAAGAATTACAGTTTAAAATGTATTGTAGCTCAGTAGCAACAAGCAACTGACAGAAGCCTCCAGCTCAGTGTTTATTTCATTTAAATAAAAAAATGTTTTACTCATTCTAGGTTTGTTTCAAACAAGTGTGATACTGAAGCAGAACCCGTGTTGAGGTTGAGTACGTTTAGGGGATTGGAAGTATGTGAAGAAGGCCACGAGGTCACTGGGTCACACATGGAAAACAGTCGCTTTCGGTGTTGACAGAAGTTCCAGAATTTCTTCACTACTTAAACATGACGACAAAAAGTAGTAGGTAGTAGGCGAGGTTAAGTTTTCAGAACATGGAACTCATATTTGGCTCATGAGTTATAATGATAGTTTCGTTTTTGTTTTTGTGTTTGTTATTTGGTTTTGTTTGTTTCCTACCTGGTGTGAATCTTGGCTCCACCTACTTCTCCTCAGCTCATATTTGGGGAAAGATTACATTTTAATCTTTATTTATCCATAATACTTTCACATAGAGAAATGCTGTGTCCTTCAGGAACACCTCACTTACTAGATGACACACTCTCACAGCTGGACACTGGCCGGTACAACCACAGGCTGATCTGCTGGTTAATGAGTGGTAACTGTTTTATCTTTCAGCGTGGGGAAACAGTAGAAATACAGCGTCCACCTCAGAAAGTAATTTACTGAGAATGTAATGGCAGTTTCCATGTATTTGAATGCTATTTTGGCCAAATCACAGTCAAAGTTTGTGTTGTTGCCACTCTGCTGCAGCTCAGGAAGGAAAACAAGGAGAAAATTATTTCCTAAATATGCCATAAACATTCTCCAATTACAGTCATTTTCTTCTGATAAACTTAAAAACAAGGACTGGATTTTGTTTCGTGTCTCTAACATTGCATGTTGGGTGATCTTCAATAGCCAGTATGAACGTGACTGATTAAAAAATATGATTACGTCCAAATGAAACATCATTAAACAATATGACATGAACAGCTGAAGAAGGGTAAATAACTTTTTTTGGCCTTATGCTGTTTTTAAACATAACATTATTGTATTCCTCTGATCATGACTAAGTAATATCATTGTTCCTTTCATACCCTTGCAGTAGCAAGTCTTAAACCATGGTTTTCATCTCATGCATGAACAGTTTCGAGAGATAGAGTTGGTCAGATTGATGGATAAGGAGCTTTACTCCTGCTGTCTTTTCTACCTTCCTTCACGGTTTGTCTTTCCACCATATATGGGCTTGGATGCGGCGCTGTCGGTAATACTGTTATCACTCCGAAGTTTAGAAACCACATGACAGTTTCTCATCAGTTTGCTAGATTATAGACAAAATGCTTCTTGGTATTCCGGAAAGCAACACAGGGTCGCCTGCCTTTTATCTCTTCTATATCAGTACCGTTGTCACGTGTCAATATTGCATGGATTTAGTAAATAAAAAATTGCTGTTGCCATAATTTATTTATTATCACAAAGTAGATTTTTGTTTGAAGTCATGTCAAGCTGTACGCAAATATCCAAGAGCATACCTCAGTAACCTACAGAAGACTTAATGATTGAGTTCAAATGACTTCCCTTAATGTCAGTGTCCATAATCTGCACACTGAGGTGCCGTCTGCATTGTTAAGACTCACTCAACACTTGTGTACTGTTAAAATATTTTGTACTATTTGATATCAGTGTGATCATGAATCTGCTTCTGTCTTGAGCTCAGTCAAAGATTTCTGGCTTCTAGCAAGGTAAACCACTCCGATGTTGAGTTTGTCTCATTGATTCCTTTCTGATTCCACAGAACCATCATGAAATTCCACAGCATGAAGATGGACGAGATCAACAAGATTATCAGAGACCTGTGGCGCAGCACCTACAGGGGTCAAGGTGTGTTTCACTTTAGAGTAAAATCTTTTATTTCTACATACCGTACTTTCCGGACTATAAGCCGCTACTTTTTCCCCATGCTTTGAACCCTGCGGCCTATACAACGGTGCGGCTAATTTATGGATTTTTACAGCTAACGGCCACTAGGGGACCTCCTCAATCTATGGATTGTACAGGTTACGTCCCTCACCTTTAACGCCTGGTTTATTATTATGCTTCTGCGTCGCGGCGACAGCGTAGCTACGTCGTCGACCCTACACCGTCATTGAGCATTCGGAGTTCTGTGTCGAGGGAACGCGTTGTTCTGTCGGTGGACGTCATCAACGTCAGTGATTCAGGTTTGTTATGC
This sequence comes from Diplodus puntazzo, assembly GCA_963678695.2. Classification (NCBI taxonomy): domain Eukaryota; kingdom Metazoa; phylum Chordata; class Actinopteri; order Spariformes; family Sparidae; genus Diplodus; species Diplodus puntazzo. The sequence continues at coordinate 1,988,055 of OZ023167.1, read as the reverse complement.
TAACAACACATAGTCAGACAGGTGGCGGTGCTAACGGAGCTAACAGCTGTCTGTCAGTCTGACCGAGAAGTTTCTCACTTTACTTCGCTGTTAGTTGAATTAAATGACATTCACGTTGTCTTTAACTGTCCGTGCGAACCAGTCCGCAGCTTTGTGCGTCTGTTTGTGCGTCTCTGACTCTTGCGTGTTGACGTTTGCGTGGTCATAGGTTATGCAAATATGCAACTTGTTTGTTGAAATGTTAATAAAATGGAAGCTTCCCCAAACAGCAGTCTCTTTCCCGACAATCTCCTCTGTGCACGAGCCTTTACATATGGTAATTAAACGCTAAAACACCTGCGGCTTATAATCGGGTGCGGCTTGTATATGTACACATTTGTGTTTTTCCCTAAAATTGGCTGGTGCGGCTTATATTCAGGTGCGCCTTATAGTCCGGAAATTACGGTACATTGTTCTTGTTTATTCCTCCATCTCTGTGTCTAATCTCCTCTTGACCCGTCTCCAGATATCGAGTACGTAGAGATCAGGTCTGACGTGGATGAAAACGCATCAGCTGGACTGAAACGAAGGGTTTACAACTACAGAGTAGTTATGGTGAAAGGAGACACCGCTTCGGATATGAGAGGGCGCTGCAGTGCCGGTCAGAAGGTACATGAAACCTCTTGCGTGTGTGTTTATGTACGAAAGCAGACTACGAAATATACACAAACACATTTTTGAGTTGATTTTTTTTGTTGTTGTTTGATTCATTAATTCCTGTTTTTATTTGTATGCATTTGTTTCTGAATGTGGGTCTAGGTGTTGGCATCCCTGATCATCCGTCTCGCTCTGGCAGAGACCTTCTGTCTGAACTGTGGGATTCTGGCCCTGGATGAGCCCACAACCAACCTGGACCGAGACAACATCGAGTCACTGGCACACGCCCTTGTAGAGTCAGTACACGCTCACACAGTATTTTACCTCTAAAATAAACATAACGCACAACCCAATCCCTAATCTTGACTGTCATACCTGCTGCCATCCCCCCAACTCGTACCTGAAGACTTTTAATGTGGATAACAAGCCAAAATGTTTGAATAAAGGGAATTAACTCCTGATTATATGAGGGGGCTCCAATGCACGAATAATCATGGGTAGACTGTTGTGTAAATTAAATGTTTCTTTGCTAATAATATGTTGATTCGTGTTAATAATAAATAAAAACTTTCAAAATCTTATCAAACTGAAATTAGGCAGCACCCTGCAGTAACTGTGGACCCCCGGGTGGAGACACATGACCTAAATGTTCTCATTTTCAGAATAGCAAAAGTAGGTCACAAACTCTGTAAGGTGCTCACAAAGATAGAATTACACGAAACACACACAGTGACTGTGCAACGTGTCTTCAGTCATGTCAGCCTCGCTTTGGCTTGAAGGCTGTTCGACTGATAGAAGCTCTGCACCAGCAACACAAAAGCCTGTTTTGATGTGCTGTATGTAGTGATGAGAAGATGAAATACAAACCAGGAAGTTGGTGTAATCGGTCGGTATCAACAGATTCACACTGAGAATTCAGCATCTGCACATTGTTACCAAACATATGCAAATACATCCACAACTGGCACTTGGTGGGTGGAAGAGGCACATAAAAAGAGAGATCTCAGGTTTTTATCAATCAGTAACCATGAAATTATCAAATTATCAAATAAAGATTGATTTGATTTTGATTTCACCCATCAGTAGTAAGGAACTTGTTTGTTACAGACAAACAGGCTGAAAATGTCCCCTTCAGATTGTGACATAATGTAATCACAATATGTCAGAGAGACTGTGATGATGATGGTTTTCCTTTTTAATTGTCGGCCCCTGTGCTGCAGCCAAGTTAAGATAATCAAAGTTAATTGGTCACTGTCTCCATGAATGAATGCTGTTGTCAATCTGAAAGTGGCTTTGTGGCATTCACATTAGTGCTGATGGTGACGTAGAGATACAGACACATCACATGCAGGAATCTTCTGCCAGTTGCATTTTGGGTGTCGGAAGCTCCTTAAAAACCTTTTTTTTTAAAATCAATTTTATTTCAGTAATTTCTTGGCCTTTAATTGTCTTTATTTGTTGAATTTGTGAGTCTTAATTGTAACAAACATTTAATCTGACTTTGTTTTTCCATCTTTCAGTGTCTGTTTTGTCAAAATAATTAGAGTTCTTTAGCAACCAAAGTTCTCATTTCTAGCAGCAGCTCTTGAATAATAACAAATAAATTGTCCAAAAATAAGTCAAAAATATCCTGAAAAGGTCTTAAGAAGCATTGAATTTAAGAATGCTACACCTTTACTCAGCAAACACTGTCAAGTCTGACTTCACAGTGTGAACTACATGAATTTGAGGAACTTCTTCATCTCTTCTCTCCAGAATCATCAAAAGTCGCTCCCGCCAGCGTAACTTCCAGCTGCTGGTCATCACCCATGACGAGGACTTCGTGGAGCTGCTGGGGCGGTCCAGCTACATCGAGCACTTCTACCGCATCCGCAAGAACCAGGACCAGAACTCTGAGATCACAAAGTGCAGCATCAGCTCCCTCTCATCATATCTCCACTGAGAGCACAAATGATTCTTTGAATTTCTTTAGTAACGCACCATGCATCATTCATGATGATTTTCTCCATTTGGCTGTTATTTGAAGGGTTTTTTGGATGACATCACAAATCGAAACCATTGGAGACAAACTAACACTAAAATTGCGGATCTTAATCAGTAACCATCATTAGTCATCCCAATCAACAACTTCCACATCTCTGTGTATATCGTCATTTTGAAACTAGCACTTTGTAGTCTTTACAAAGTGATGGCAATGGAGGATGTGTTCTGCTTCGAAAAGAGGGCAATATTGCAGTTATTAGGTGTATTTACATGTTCGTCACTCTGAGAGCTCACACTGTTCTGAAAATAAAGTGTCTTGTGAAGGACATGGCCGTCTCTCTTTCCTTCTCGAGATTTTTTTCTTTCGTGGGAACCTCAGTGGTATCTGTAGATGAGATTCACAGAATCCGGACTCAGTTTTGGTGAATTTGCGCATCAACCACAGCTTAATCAAACTAATCTTATCTCTAAAATGCTGCACACTCGCTGCATTTTTTTTTTTTTTGGGTAATGAGGGGAAAAACGTGGCAAAGGCGTAGGCCAAGCAGGTATAAATCTGGTTCACTCAGCCCAGAGTTCAGAACAAGCTGCGAGCTGACAAGTGAAAGATCAATTCAAAAGCTTCCAGAGGTTGACAACCAAACAAGCTTGTATCATGACGATGAGGACGCTTCTGCTGCTGTCGGCTGCCGTGCTGCTGGCGGGTCTAATTGCTGCCAGTCCTGTTCACCAGAAGCTCAACGAAAACCTGAAGAGTATCATTGATCTGGCTGAAAAATTCAATGAAACGTTCAATCTGGTAAGAGCTCGACAGTGAATTGCAGCGTTACCTAATTAAGATATTTGACATAATAATAACATCTGAGTGAAGTGATTAATTATCTAATTCTTCTGTCTTCTGTCGCAGGCATATTTTGTGGAGGATGTGGGGGATCTGGCCCAGGGGAAAAACCGGTGTGAGGTGAGAAGAATATTTTGTCTTTGTGGTTTATCCAGTGCGAGAGTCCATTTGCATGAGCTGCAATTTGTTGACAACAGGTGAAATGTGTCACAAATGTAATTATAAATGATGCATCGTGTTGTCTTGGCCTACAAATCATAATGTGTTTGGTACAAAGCCCAGCAAAAGTCAGTCAGGTCTCCATTTGAGGATTCTTTTGAGTGAGAGATAAAAGCTACAGATTCCCACTAAAATTGGAACTAATACTGCAATATCTGTGAAAAATAACGGCAATATGATTTTGTTGTTTGCTTTTTTTACAAGCCGGCTGTGATGCTGACATTTAGCTAATGTACTGATGTTGTAGTTATTTTTTTGGCTCAAGTTCGTGTCGTCTTGTTTCTGTTCACAGTAACTGAAGGAAAATGTTTGTTTCAAAGGCTAATATGTTGTTGCTTATGTCCCGTGCAGGATAAGTTCTTCTGCAAAGTGCATGACATCCTGCACAAACACGAGCACTTTGCTAAGGGAAAGGAAGCGAAGGAGGAGAAGGATCTCGTGAGGAACTTGGACGTCTACATCAGAGAAAGAAATGTGAGTCTTCCATCTGACATGAAGTAGGACGGTTTAGAATACCACACACACATTCTTGCCAAGAGGAAAATGAATGAGGTAGAACGCTGAACCGACATGGTTTTTTGTGTTTCAGACAAACTGCGCAGCGTTGCTGATGGCCGTGACACCTTCAAACGACACCAAACCGATTCCCATGCTTGTCGGACACCTCACCACTTGCATCCGCACCAGGAACCTCCACGGCAACCGCTGAACTGCTCCCAGACCTGCGACCCAGCTGTCAGTGGATCACTTGAGTCCATGAATGTTTCTGTTTGTTTTTGTTTTTTATAAAAGAATTAGATTTTCACATTTTCAAAGATGGTGTTATTGACAAATGGCAAATTATTGGAGAATATAGATTGTATTTTATACGTTTGTTTCGTTGTTTTATTGTTTTTATTCAGCAGAGATTACAAAGATTGATTTGTATTAAGTTATATTCAAGCAAATTATTATCTGCAGCCCCTCAGCATGAAGCACAGCCTGCTCAGTTCAATACTACAAACAGTACATCAATGTAATAAATGTTAATGTAACAGGTATTTACTTGTACCTGCCTGGTTATCTAGCAGTCACTGTTGTGACTCGATACATAGTTTGTGCTCAGGTCCGGGCTCGAACAACTGGACCCAGATCTGAGCACTGTCAAATACACCTTCATATTTATTTTTCCATTGTATTTAACATAAGTTAATAATTTAAGGCTGTTTTATATATTATAAAGACATATTTATTGCAATTGACGTATGTGTTTACAGAAAAATAAATCTCATTATCCGCAAAGACGACGTGTGTGGAAATGTTTTGTGCTGTGCTGAATGGCATGTTTCATCAGAATTTACAGAAATACACTTTCTGTAACGTTTATTTTGATCTATTGTGTTGATTTTTGATGATATACTTTTTTGACTCATTCAGTGTACAGTTGTAAACTATAGTGCCAAATTAATTTTAATTTTTGGTGTGTTGAGAATTGACCAATGTTTTATTTCTCTTCAGTTTGTATTTCTGTTATCTCTACCGTGATCTCACTGTGTGCTCAGTGGCATTAAAGTGTTGTCGGTACAATCAGATGGAACTAGATTGATTTCAAGCTTTACAGCGTCACACAATGCCAAATTTTAAGAATATGAAAAACATATGAAATAGGTGAATGTAGTTTATTGATCCCATGAAAGAAAATTATGTTACAGCAGCATTATCAATTAAAGATTTAGGAAATAAAAGGTCTGACTAACATTTTAGAAAAAAAATATATATATATATATATAAAAATTTGTCGTATCACACAAAATATTTTGTTTGTGTAACTAACTGACTTACAGATGTGTATTTGTACTTCTTGTATTGGATGTCAACACAAATTTATTTGTTTACAGCACAAACATTTTAACTTGAAACACGTTTCCACACTAATCCAAAAGGCTCGAACACGCAGCCTCACCGTGTTAAAGATGGAGGTCGCGTGGCTCCACCTGGTGATGCCTCGTCCTGCTCGGTCGTCATATTCTGTCAATGCAACTTATAAACTGTGATTGTGTTGTTCTCTTCTGTGTGTGTCCTGGGAGAGGGAACCTCCTCTGTGGCTCTTTTTAAGTTTTTCCTCACTTTATTCGAGGGTCGGAGGACGTCGTTCACTGTACAGATTGTAAAGCCCGCTGAGGCGATGTGATCGTGATTTTGGGATATATGAAATAAAATTGATTTGAATTTGATCTTTTCACTGTAAAACTTCTGTTGCTACAACAATAAATGACTTTATTGTCCAATTTAATGTTGTTCCGTTTTCCCTAAAGGATTAGATTCTAAATGTATCTTAAAAACGATGCAGTTATGATTGTTCATTAGAACGTAATGCCAAGAGGTTTTTTTCTCAATGACGAATATAGTTCTAGTCTATTTGTCACAGTTTTCCCTTGAGGTTGAATACTCTTTGAATTTATATTGAATTATGCTGAATCCTCCCTCATCATCGCCGGCACTGCCCTCTTCTGGTTCAAATCTTATCTCACTAACAGACAACAGTTCATCCACATCAACAGCTGCACCTCCTCCACTGCTCCTCTGTCCCAAGGCGTCCCCCAGGGTTCAGTGCTTGGGCCACTCCTCTTCATTCTCCGACTAAACGGCGACAAATCAGACATCAGTCATCATCGGCCCCAAATCCCTCATCAAAACCACTCACAACTTCTGCCTCACCATAGACAACACCACCCTCTCCCCCTCCCCACACAGTCACAACCTCGGCGTCAACAAACTCTCTTTTCAAAAACACATAAATCAAATCACTAAAACTGCCTTCTTCCACCTCAAAAACAGCCCGTCTCTGTCGATCACTCTCCTTCTCTGCTCCAGAAACCCTGATCCACGCCTTCATCACTTCCAGTCCAACTAACTACTGCAACAGCATCCTCTTTGGCACACCGTCCAAACTCCTCAATGAACTCCAACACGTCCAGAACTCTGCTGCTCACAAAGCCCAGCACAACCGGCACCCCCCTACCTTACCGATCTGCTCCACCGCCACAACCCGTCCCGTACCCTCCGTTCCTCTGATGCAGACTTCCTCACCCCAACACACAGAACCAAGCACCGAACCCGGGGCGACAGAGCCCTCTCAGTTGCTGCCCCCTCCCCCTGGATCACCCTCCCCAAACACGTACTTTCAAAACTCAATACTTTCAAAACACTCACCAAAACTCACCTTTTTAAAATCCCTTTTAATGTATAACTTGTTTCTTTTCTTTACATTTTAAGTGTGTTGGTTTAATATTTCTGTTTTAACCCGTAAAGTTTCTTTGTGTACCTAGAAAGTGCTATATAAAAAATATATGTAGGAGGTCAGATGAAGTTTACGCTGACTTTCACAGTCGTCTCTATACATTCAGCCATATATGGGCCACAGAGAAGCTCTGTTGGTTATTCTGCTGTCGCTCTTCTGCTTTCCAACCACAGTAAAAGTTTATCTGCAGAAGGCTAGATAAGACAAAATGCCCAGTCAGCTCCACTAATACAATGCTCATCAGTGTGTGTATTTGTTGTGTATCAATACAACACAGATAAGAAGTGTTGTTCTCATTGCAACGCAGAATATACAGTACAAAACATGTTTAACTAACATAGAACTTAATAATGGCTCAACATCACATAAAATAATCTGACATGAAGGCAGCTGGTTTCACACAGAGCACACAAAGTGGCAGGAAATGGGTTAATCCAGCTATTAGTGGTAGAAGAGGAAGTCTTTGTTCTCCTCTACAGAATGATGTGGAGATTACACGTTTGAACGCTCTTGCTTCACTGAAGTTTTGTTACTTTACGTAAATGTAGATCACATTAAGAATCCATATATGGAAGAGACTGTAGGTGAACTTCCATGTCACCTAAATAGGTCCTAAAGTGAAACGAGGAATAAAGTTGACACTAGCAGGAAATATAGGAAATTGGCTGAACTGGCCATTTTATTATATCAAAATTGTGTTTATTTTAATCCTACGTTATCCTAAATAAGCAAGCTATTTATTTTGTTTCAATTAATAATATTGCAGTATGGTGTTAACAATATTTGCTAACTTTTGTACTGACTCAGATTTTCTCCAGTTCAGCTTCTTAAAACTCAGTTATTTTAAGGAATGTGATAATTCTACATCTGATAAGTAAAAACTACAATCGTCGGCATATGATGACATTTTTGTTTCTCCTACAATTGTTACTCCTTTTTTTATGAACTGGCAGATTTTATCTTAAGAGCTATGTGGTATCTGTCATAAAATGTTATTAATCAACACACCCTCTGATCTTTATTCCACATCTGCACGCAACGCTTTGCAACTATACAAACAATCAAACAAACCAAACTAATGATTTTTCAACTAATGTTCAACTCTTATCCCTGGTTGGACTTTTACGTGAACAGTGTAATTAAAATGCACAACTTTTACTACATCAAACGCTCTCTAGACATTGATATACATCAAAACAGACAAACACACAGATCACATTGCTCATCATGCACCAAGAGCACAATGAGATAAACATCAGTAGAGCTCTGGTTTGCTTTCAGCGGGCAGCTAAACTTTTGTTTCAGTTTTAATATCTGGAATTAGATTTTTGTTGACAGACCTTCGTTTTGAAGAAGGCTGATAGTCAAGATTTACTATTCTTTCTTCCAAACATTGGTGCTGGTGATAGAAAGATGTTCTGTGGCAAAAGATGGGAAGATGGGAAAGTTTTCAGTTTCTTTGTAAACTTGAGACATTTAGTTGTTAAATTACTGGTGGAACAACCAGGCTGTAATCTCTGACGTTCTCTGGTGATTTTCAGTAAGTGATTGCTTATTGGAATTGCAGCCTCCCTATAAGTTCAGAGAAAACAAACCCCACTTTTGGTGAATTTGCTCATCAACCGCACAAATATCAGTCACATCTGATCTCGCGCTGCAGACTGACAGCTTGGTCTCTGTGAGGGGTGGAAGATCACAGCAGAGGCGTGAGCCAAGCAAGTATAAATCTTGTCTTCTCAGTCGAGACTTCAGAAGAAGCTGAGCGATCATTTCACTAGCTCCTTGAAAATATCTTCATCTTGAGATCAACAACCAGCAAGCTTGTATCATGAAGATGCTTCTTCTGGTGTCTGCTGTGGTTCTGCTGCTCGGTCCCACTCACATCCAGGCGTCTGATGTAAATTGGAAAAAGCTTAACGCGATCTACGACCAGGCTGAGCAATGCAGCAAATCTCTTACTGAGGTAAGAACTCTTCTGATCAATACAACTTTTCCTCCATTTATTCATCCAACTGCACCTGAAGTCCGTATCAAACTCATTCTTCTAACATGTGCTGCAGGATGTGTTTGTGGAGAGCGTGTCAAATCTGACTGAAGGCAGGGGCAGATGTGGGGTGAGTAGAGTTTTCTTGAAACATTAGTTTTAGTACGAGCTGGTATCATCTTATTGTTATTCAGACACAAATGACAGGACACTAATTATTTTTTTTCTTCTATTTATGTAGCTTTTGGCCAAAGAACAGTGACATTTTAAGATATTATGAAGATATTAGATATTATTATTATCTAAATAACATCCCAGTCAGTGTTCCTGTGTGTGTTTGTGTTAATTTACCTTTTCTGATGGGCAAACAAGCACCAGCGCAGTTACTATGTTAAAAAAAAAAAATAAGATCTGTTTCAAAGCAGCCAGCAGAAGCTGCAGAAAATGTATTTGTTTTTGTATGGCGGGTTTATTTTATGTATTTTTGTTTTGTTTTACAGCTTAATATAAGATTTTAAATGCTTGTGCATATTCAAAAGTATTTCCAAACCTTGTATGGGGACGTTAGAAGATGATTTCAGCAGCATGTGTTTGGGTTGTGTTGAGCCTTTTGGTTTGTTTTTACTTGTTTTTTTACTTTTGTGTCTACGTCCCATACAGGATAAATTCTTCTGCAAAGTGCAACAGATCCTGCTTGATAAGCAAGAAGACTTCTGTGGGAACAAGAAGGTTCTTGTGAGAACCGTGCAGGCATATAACAGAAACGTAAGAGCTGCTTTCTTCTGACAAAAGTGGCAGAAATCTTTCTTGGAACTGGACGCAGAGAGACAGTGGAGGAGCAGGTCTGACGTGATTTCTTGTCTTTCAGGTTCAGTGTGAAGACAAACTCCAGGGGGTGACGACAAACGTCGAGGTTCAGTTGTCCAGACTTTTGGATCACGTCATCAGGTGCGTCAGGCACGGAAACGTCCACAGGCCGTAAAAGAAGTAGCCGCCACTGAAAACCAACGAAACCAAACTGGAATGTGATTTTTTTCGTTTTAACATCAAATATGTTGTGTTGTGATCTGAATGCTATCAAATACATGCTGAGGGGTTCCAGTTAGCTTCTTTATTTATTTTTGTCCTGTATTTAATATAATTTATTGAGCTGTCGTGTTAAACATGTTTGAATGGCACATTTATTGTAACAATATAACACAGCATTGAAATACAAAAATAAATCTTACTGGTCATGAATGGAAATGCTTTTTGTTGTTCGTCATTTTAACAGAATTTTACTGAAAAGTGGCTCAATAAACATATGTGAAGATATTATTGCTGCTGTGCCAGATAAAGAATCAGATCAGTGTCATGTTTAGACTTAAAAAAGTGTATTTATTTATTATTATTATAGTTATATTATAGTTATTTAGTAGCATGATAACAATATATAACCATAATGATATTAAAAAATGAAATATTGATATTGTGTCACATGATTATATTGTGTGAATAATCCAGCAGATGTTCGGCCTCGTGCATCTTTTGTTAGAGTTTTGAGTTCATCTGCTTTTGTATGAGTAACTGATTAGTTTGATTGTAATTGTCCTTTTTTTCTAATGGTTTCCAGACTCTCGTCACCTCCCTACACTCGTATTTTGAGGGTAATTTGTGTGCTAAAATCTAAGACAAACACACAGTGGACAAAACATTAGCAGATCACGGTGATATTACTTTTGTAAATTTGTTGAGCGTGAAATCATCTTGTAACAAAAAAAACTTCTCTGGTTGTTATTTGATACTGTTCCATTCGCTTTTTGGCAACAATGAGCTTCCATACTTTTCAACTAATAGTCACCATGCAGCTGTTGACTGGCAAAAGTACAATCACATTTTAATGAATTAAAAATGTGTCACACAAAGATGATTTTTAGTTGTCCAGAGTACAAAAAAATCAAGGAATGTTAAAGTGATTTTTGAATCACCGTCACTGATCGTTGACTCCGTACCGGAGGAGCCACCACACAATGACAGTATTCTGTTATTTATGTGTGTGCGGAAATAGAAATGCATAAACGTTTAGAAGTTCAAATGATCGCTCAAATATTGATGATTCTGTAAATCATTCAGCCCTCAAAGAACTTCTGAAGAACCCTGTGTTCATGGAGTGCACTCAACCAATCGGTGCACCCCAGAAATACATTTGTGCAGCGGCTGGCTGCGTGGCTGCGGCGGGGAGCGCTCTGAGAAACATTTTTCACCGCTCTTTTCCCCCTTGCCTTGGACAATGTACCCGTCACTCAGTGACTTGATGCAATGTGAGAGCTATGGGGAGGCTTGCTCTTGGTGGTGGTTGGGTCTCTGTGTGGTGTTCGGCTGTGTGTATGTGCGCTACTGAACCGTGGCTCCCTCATTACTAAATAACGAGAATCACTCTCCTTTTCAACGGCGCTTTTTATAGAACTGGTGGAATATTCCCAATACTTTGTGGAACCTTCCCTCCCATGTTTCTCTTGAAGGACTTCAGAGGACAAATGAATTCACAGATCAGTTTTTGCAGCTGAAGATAAACCTCTGCTGGTTCAGTGGGTCGCTGCAGTACACGAAGACCACAGACTGGTAACTGAGACGAAGTATGAAGCATTTCTGCATCAAAACAACTCGACCTTTGTCATAATTTGTTGAGTTCTGTACTTACGCGATCCCACATGTATCCAACAACGTTCAAACCCAGAAGAATCCATAATGTCACACAAGTTAACGCTGTGTTTCATTTGCTCGTCCGTCTCTGACATCAGGGAGACAGTCAGAGCGTGAGGAGCCGGCAGCAACGTAACGTAGATAAAACTTTTAAACATTAGCTCTTCTGTGAATTTTCCACCTGACTCACGTAGATGGACTGTGGCTGCTTAACAATACAGACAATTGAGTGGCAGAAATGACAGACTCTGCATTTAATTAAAAGAGTCACTGTGCAATTATATAAAAGAACATAATGAAAAGAAAATAATAATAACATTGTTTATGCTGTTGAAAGCTTTATAATCTGAGCCCGGTGGGGAGAGCGCGGCACAGAAAGATAGTGCTCCTGGTGCCATTTTGTATTTTTAAGAATATAATAGAATACAACCTACTTTGATAGTGTAGGAGCCACAATTAAGTTTATTTATTTCTTCATTCTGAGTCCAAACAGCCGGATCATGAGCTGCTGACAGAGTTGATCAGGTCCAGTTACACTCTCCACAGTTTGACACTTGTGTTGTCTAATGAAGCAGTTTAATTTCAAAGAATCTGTGTTACCAGCAGCATCATGTGATCTTTAAAGGATGGAATAAGAGTTGTGTTGGATCTGTGTTCATGGCTACCGGTCCAAACCCCATGTGGGAATGTTTGCAAGTATGCAGATGAGTGTGAATCTCCCCGAGGCGATATAATCTGACCCGTTACTGAACTCTTTCACACCGGCTTTGCTCCTCTGATAGCACCCAGCAGGCATCATGCTGATGACGCGTACTGCCTCTCACAACTACAGTCCAGATCTTTGCCTCTTCACCAGCATCCTGTAAAAACACATCTCTGTGTAAAAGCTGATGAGGCTCCTCAGAGTGACTTGATAAGTATAATTGTGCGATGCTCTTGATGTGTACACACGCAGACAAACGCACTCAGCTGACTCTGCTGCGTTTTTATTGTGTTCTTGGTCGATTAGCCTCGGGGCTGTCTTCAGGGCCTGGAGCCGGTGGGAGCAGGGGAGGGGAGGAGCGGGTGGCTGCATCTGCCAGGGGACCTCCTCCAGGGGCCCCACTGTGGCCTGGCTCGGTTTTCATGTCTGTCTTCAAAAGCACAGCCCCGTGGAGGCAGAGAGGCAGGCAGACAGAGGGGAAGACGCAGCGCTGCCATTGTTATTTTCCCGTGTGCCCTCCGTCTGTATGTGGGTCTGCGGCGCTGCTGCGTGTCGGCGCTGAGCTGCTTCACACGTCCATGTTTACATGTTTCTCCCCCTCCAGGCCATCAGACATGCAGAACATACACAGAACAGATATGTTCTGTAAGCACTTCTTTATTCAACCATTTTACTCAGTTAAAAGCAAACTCTGATATAAATGCTACTTTAGCAGAATAATATTGTTCGATGTGGACGACGATTAGAGCCAAAGTCCTGACTTAAACGTCAGAATATGATTATTTCCTTGTATACAAAATACCTCCACAAGGGGGGAAACACACAAGACACATTTACAGTGAACTGCAGGAGACCTGGAAGCCACTTTATCATGTTTTATCCAAGATCCAAGAGGAAGCCCCATGATGCCCCCGTTCTCCTGTTTTTGTATTTTATTCTGATGTTAATTAATTAAGAATTTCCCTCAGGAATGTTCTTCTCTTAGAATTCTGACTTTAAACTCAAAACTCAAATCTAAATTTCCCACATGGCACTAATCCTCTTCTGTATCTATAAAATACACAACGTGCAAATACTGATTCTTTAATATTCAAAAAGGGTTATTTGATTTGTTCCTCCCACATGAAAATGTATTTATTATAAGTACTACAAAAAAACGTGTTTCTTCTGTCCTCTCACCTGCTTTTAAAATGATAAAGTATTTATTTATTATATATATTTATTCTAATATATATTCTAAGATTTGTGGAGGAGCAGAGACACTTAAGGCTGCATCTATATTTTTGAAAATCAAACAGAAGAAACAAAACAGCTCTCATCCTTCAGTGTTTTGCTAAGATTTAAAGCCCTACTGTGATGCGTGTTATCCAGAGCAGGCGGAGTGAGGAGCTCGTTAACATCGTGTAGGTGATCATGGCTTTGATTGGACGATGGAGGGACGCGGCCTCCTCGCTCCACCCCTCCTCCCCCGGCTGCGGCTCCTCTGGGTGCTCCTGCTGTCACAGGAGTTTAGTTTCAGGCCGTCCGGGCCGGCAGGGACGCACTCACTCACCTTGACATGATCAAGTTGGAAATAAAAAAGCGCTACACCCAGACAGTCAGGATGACAGACGTGTGGACCGTCAGGGATTCACTCTGTTTCTTTCCCTGATTCTCTCGTTTCTTCTTCTTTCTTTCCATTCACGTGTCATTTCTCTCCCGCTTCCGTCTCATCTCATCCCTTCCAGTACTTCCTGTGTTACTTCTTTCCTTCCTTTCTTGACCTTTTTTCTTTCATCTTCTCGCTCTGACTCTCTTTCCTCCGTTCACTCCTTCCTCCTCTAACACTCCTTTCCTTCTTCCTCACTTCCTCCGTCTCACTACACTACAGCCACATTTTCTTAGAGAGGATTGTTCTGTTCAGCAGACTGTACGGTGATTATACCTTCATATACTCTGATCTGAGTTTGTGTGCAGACCTGCACCGACCAGCTAAGTGCTTTGTAGAAAAAAAAATCACGCCACAGTGAGTTATTTCTGGCTGGGTTAATCTTATTTCTCTGGGCACTTTGATAATGGAGAGGACTTGAATAATGAATGCGGTGTATAATACTGCTCTTCAGGCCCGCTGAATGAATTAAACAAGTGCCTATAAGAGAGTTTGTGCGTGTGTCTCTAATACAGAGTCCCTCCTCTGCTCTTTCCCACTTCCACGCTCTTATTTTGTATTTTTTAGAGTCCAAAAATTACAAACTTCTGCAGAGGAGAAAAACAAAACTGAGTGAATGATCAAATGTGATTAATGTGTTGTTGATGCTGGCTGTAGAGGACGATCTGTGCCCGTGCTCACGTCCCGTCATGTCTCTGCAGAATGAACGGTGTGTTCAGACAGCTGCAGCTCACACAGACATGAGACTCTGAATGTTTCTCTCTGCAGAGCTGAAGCTTCGTGAAATAATGACGGATCAATGATGTGATGTGAGGAGGAGGTGACGATGTTTCAGGACGTAGAAGTGTTTTTACTCATTAATCATTGATTTGGTTTATTTGATAATGTTAGTAATATTCAAATATTGTTTTATGATGAGAATAACAGGAAACTCTCTAGTTTGAGATGCTGGAGCTGAAAAATGTCCTTGTGATTGATTGATTATCAGAATAGTTTCTGTGACAGGATCCATCAGTTCATCGACTCGTTAGTTCACCACTATGTGACACTATTGTGCCGATCGGTCCAGTTTGTCTGCTGAACCATCAGAAGTGGAAGAAGTGTTCAGTCAGTATTAAAGTCAAAGTCTGATGTTGATGCTGAGCTGTTTGATGAATGTAATGTTTGTCAGTTTACATGTTTTACAGATCTTTAATATCTTAATCTGCAAAGTTCAGCATGAAGTAAATTCAACAGTTTTCACCAGAAATTTACTAAAGAATTTATATATGTATATTTAAAAAAGTTTGGAAGAAGGTTTTTGTTTTCATCAACACCAACGTCGTCCAAACTATCAGAACTTCACAACTGAAGTGAATTTACAGGTAATTACCTGATATATAAAGAAATGGACTGCTCAGCAGTGAGGAGACACATTTATCTTTATGTTATCTTTGTTGGTATTGTGAGGAAGAAGAATTATTCTGGGCTGAAGTTGAAAGTGGGTCTCATCATTTGGTGATTTTAAGGGATGACGCAGGATGAAATACCTTAATGATGGAGCGCTTCATTATGTGAAGCTTCGAAATGATATATATGTGTCTGTATTTTTCCAATGGGAAACTCTTTTCTTTCTTTCTTTCTTTCTTTCTTTCTTTCTTTCTTTCTTTCTTTCCTAGTTGGATGTTCCCTTTTGACCTTATCTAATTCAAAAAGAGTCGGAAAACCTTTAAATACCTCAGAGTTGTTTGATTCAATCGACCAAATCACCAGAATAAATACTAGAGGTTAAAAACGTTTCTTTATGTCTTTATGTTTTGTTACATGTTAGTTATAGTGGATCAATAATCTGTTTGTGTTAATAGAAACACACACACATAATGTGGATTCACACAGCGAAGTGCAGAGAGAGGAGAACAGCGTCTCCTCCTACAGCTTTAAAAGGACATCCATCAGCCCGGCCTCCAGTTTCCAGAGAGTAACACAATCTCCCTGTGTGTGTGTGTGTGTGTGTGTGTGTGTGTGTGTGTGTGTGTGTGTGTGTGTGTGTGTGTGTGTGTGTGTGTGTGTGTGTGTGTGTGTGTGCTGCACACAGGTATGTGTATAGACTGGAGCAGTGGGTTTGGCCTGTGATGATAATAGGAGGTGACTAATAGGGAGCGCAGAGGTAGCTGTCTCCCATCGCTCCGGTCACATTTGTTGCTGCTGGCATCAGATGAATTATTGAGCGGGTGGTGTTTGGGGCTCCCACCCCTCCTCACATTCCCGCACTCTGCTCCCAAAGATGACAGCCAGCCTGTGTGTGTGTGTGTGTGTGTGTGTGTGAGGGACTACATGTATATGTACGTGCATGCATACTTCAGCAATTAGACGGAGCCTCATTCTGTCAGAAATGGTCATCCCTGCTTGAAAACAGCTCAAGCAAACACAGACGTCTCTGTTTCCTTCCCTCCTCTTTCTATCATCGCTCATTCTTCTTGTTTTCTTAATTTCTTTATTTAGCTTTTCTTTATTTGTCTCTTTTTAAACACCTAAATTCCACTTATGCACATTGTTTTTCTTTTGTTTGAAATCATTTTGCAGGAGCTTGGGTTCAGACGGAGTTCTCATATTAAACATAATGCACAAATTGGCCCGACACACCTCCATTATTGCATGAGAAAACGCAATATACCTTTCAGCTGCTGCTGAATAATTGAGGCGCGCTCAGTCTCCACATGCTCTCCAGTCTTCAGCTCAACTTACCGCGCAGGGCGACGTTATGATATCAATATGGGGTATTACACAGATCAATTATTCACACGGCCCACGCGCCTCTTCACATTTACGTCAGAAACACCTCACTCACCGCAGACACGTGGTGCGTTCGAGGCCCTCGTCCTTATCAGACGCGTCGATAACGTTCCTCGATGACGAAACTTTTTCTTCCACGTCACGAATAAATGTGATAACGACTTTTTATCTTTTCCTCCCTCCCCTCTTAAAACATAATAACCATGAATTAGTATTAATCACTCCTCGGCATCAAAGAGAATATTAATAAGAGCCACAAACGCTTCTGTGTATCGATCAACAACCCGCCGACAGTCTCGGTGGGAAAATCCACTCACCCGCGGGTCATGATGCTGAGAGAGGAAGCTTTAACTTGACCTATTTATATGTTTTTAATTATTGTTTTATTTTATTTAAATGTGTGCTTATTATCAGAAGACTGTGACGCTGAGAATATTTGGAGAACTGCGAGTAAAATTTGATTTTTTACGAAATGGGCCTCCAGTGGATTTACGCAGACGCACGGACGAATTAAAATGCGACACACACCCTCTCTGTAGAAAAGACATGAACAACAGGCCCGTATTTACACATTTAATACATGATATTGTAAAATAATAAGAGGAGGAAATACTCACTTATTCAAACAAGAAAAAATAAAAACCTTAATGTCCTTTTTTTCTCTCCTCCCCTCGGTGAAGCTGTCGTCTCTCCCCAGAGTCGCACTTCTGCTCCGGACTCCTCCGCATTACCTCGTTTTATACCAATATATAATTAATATTGCATCGTCATTACTTAATAATTTCAAACCCCACGCTTGCACACGACATAACCCGGTGACACGAGGGCATCCATAATTAAAAACTGCGCTAATTACAGACGGGGAATTAAAAAAGAGGAGGAGGAGGGAGGGGGGTCATCAGGCAGCAGCTTCCTGCGCTCCGGCGCGTGAAAACCGCTGTGAGGATGGAGGCCTTTCCTTTCTGCGGTGCTGATATCATGTACGACAATACATATTTAATCCCAGCAGAGCTTTGGGAGTCATAAATAAAACACCCGGGTGAGTTCACAGAAAACAAACAAAGATATATGTCCTTTTTTTCAGGTAGAGAATCAGGAGTCTATTTTATTCTGCACGTGTTTAAAATAAAGCACAATAATAATAATAATAATAATAATAATAATAATAATAATAATAATAATAATAATAATAATAATAATAATAAAGTCGCTGCTTCAGAGAAATCTTTAGAAAATAACCAAATAATTTATTAAGTTTTAAAACTTCACACATTTTTTTTTTCAAGTGAACTCAAAGAGTGAGGAAATAATAAATACTTAAATTAGGTGACGTAGCTCTAAATATACTGTATGTATATATATATATATTCATATATATCTGGGCTATATAATAAATATACAGCTCACCTGTAATGCTCCAACAAAAAAAAACATGTTCACATCAAAATACTAAAATATAGCAGCAGCCACACGGATGTGCCTCAGACATGACGGTGTCGTTTCCATTTTTCTAAATAATTCAAGATCAACATATTCAGGTGTGTCGTGCCTCGTGACAGCATTACGGTAATTATCCATATTTGTGCGTAAAAGACCATCACACAGTTCACGAAGAGGGCAGAAGACAATACATGAAATAAATAGATAGATAAATAAATAAATATGTAAATGAATAAATAAAAAGGTGGTTTGAACCTCTCGCATGAACTCACATTCACAGATGGAATGACAAATAAAGAAGTGAAGACACAGTTAAAGGTGTGATGGTGAACTTCTGCACAGGTGAGCCAGTGACGTAGAGATAGAAACTCTGATCTCTGATCAGTACAGAGAAGAAGAAAAAAAAATCAGTTATCTTTCCATGAAATCATCTTCTCCTTCACCTCCAAACTCTCTTTTTGTTTTTTTGTGTTATTTTTCTTTTTAAAAGGTGAATTTAACATCCCTGCATGTGACAAACTGTCAGGGCGGGAAAGTTCGTAATTAGTGTGCAACACAGTGATCGACAACATCAACACAATCATTAGAAGTCCACATATTGATGACGAAAAGTTGGAGAGGAAAAAAAAAGTGCGACAACGCAGCGTGAGTGACAGCGAAGTGTTTTTGGAGATAATCCAGAGGAGACGTGAGGAGCTGCTGATAATCCCTGTTCGTTAGTTACTGAGGCTATTATTAATCACTCGATCAAAAATGTAGTAGGCTATTTTATTCATGATGTGTGAAAGTCAGTGCACCGCAGAGTATTTCATTCGTTTCTGTTTTTGCCGCTGGTTGCAAAACCACACTCGAACCACGTTCTTTTTCAGGTCCAGTTTCTCGGCGATGGCCGCGATTTTTTCCGAGGAGGGCCGCGGCTGGATGGCAAAGTACGCCTCCAAAGAGCGCTTCTCCGGCGCGGCGATGGACGTGCGCTTTCTTTTCCTCTCGTTCCCGTTGAAAAGGTCCGGCTTGCTGCTTTTCTCCCGGTACGCAGCCTCCGCCTCCTCCAGCCAGGCCTGGAGGACCGGCTTCAGCGCGATCATGTTGTTGTGGGACAAGGTGAGGGACTCGAACCTGCAGATGGTGCTCTGGCTCAAAGACCCCACGCCTGGGATCTTGAGGTTGGCCAGCGCCGACCCGACATCCGCCTGGGTCACCCCGAGTTTGATCCTTCTCTGCTTGAAGCGCTCGGCGAACGCTTCCAGCTCCCTCGGATCCGACTCCACGTCGTTGACGCACGCCATGCCGCCGTGCACCGACAGGGAGTGAGGGTGCGCCATGGTGGCCATCGCCTGGTGCAGCTGCCCCATGGTCTGCAGGTGGTGGTGAGGGTGCTGGTGGTGGTGCGCCGCCGTGGTCATCCCGGGAGGCTCCGGAGCGCCCATCCCGGTCACGGCCAGGCTGGTGGAGAGGTGGTCCAGGAGGTCTCCGGCCTCCAGAGTCTGTCCGAGGTGGTGGTGGTGGTGATGGTGGGAGGCGATGGTGGAGGGGATGTGGGAGATGGGCACGGTGGTGGAGGAAGAGGAGGAGGCTGAGGTGCAGGGGACACTGCTCATGGTATGGTAAGTCACGTCTGGTTTGAACGGGTGACTCTTGCCGTGAGAGACAATGCTGTCAGCAGCCGCCAGAGCCTCTGCCCGTGCCAGCAGGCTCTCATCAAAGCCTCCGAATATATTGCCCTGCAGCTGCAAGCAAGAGTGCGCATACTGGAGTCAGTGGGGAATTCTGTCAGGCAGCTCAGGATCTAAAAAACATTTTCCAAAGGCAAGCAGCGCCGAGGAGAGGAGAGAACCCTCCTCAAAGCGCAAGTCATAAAAATTAATATGAAAGGAAGAGCATTGCTTGAATAGACATGTGGATGAGAGGGGAGGTGGGTGAGGAGGGGGGCTGGGGAGGAGGGGGGGACAGAGAGAGAGAGGGAGAGAGGGAGAGAGGAGAGAGGGAGAGAGAGCGGATAGAGAACAAAGTCCTGTCAAATCAACTTTACAGACATTTCCAGTGTGATATTCTTCCCCTCCTCTCACCCCCCGACCTGAACGTACCTGCGGGGCGGGCAGACAGACTCTGCGCATGCCCTCCGAGCCTGAGTGCAGGCCGGGATACTTGGGCTCGTGCAGTGCCGGGTGCATGGAGAAATGCTGCTTGCCGTTCATGGTCATCATCCTCCTCCCTGCACGCAGCTCGCGAGCAGTGTGGCCCCTGACATGAACGGCGGGGAGCGGACAGCTACACAGCTCCTCTGCTCTCCCTCACCAGACTGAGCAGCTCACACCGGCAGCGCCTCCCGGCGTCCCCCTTCTTCCTCCCCTCCTCCTCCTCCTCCTCCTCCTCCTCCTCCTCCTCCTCTTTCAGCCTCCCTCCTCCTCCTCCCTCCACCTGCTCCTCTGCTCAATTTACAAGTTGCAAAATGTAGTCCCCAGTGCGCAGGCGTCGAACAAACGCAACCAGAGTCACTCTAATATTCTATTAAAACGTTGTTCATTGATGACTGGTGACGTTTAACAATGAGTAAAAAGCGTTTTTCTAAACTTGTGTTGTTATGGCCCGAGTTGGACTCATCCACGCGGGATTACGCACCGCTCGTTTTGCTCAGCATGTGTTCCAGATGTCAACAACGCTCCACCAGCTCAGACACTTTGTGGGTTCAGGTATATTCAACAGCGTCACCCGCTTATTTCAGCACCACGGACAGCGCAGCACCGCCCGGCTCCACACATGGATGCGCGGGTGGGAACAGTGGTTTTGGTTCTCGGCCCACTTGCTTTGACTCGTGTCTCAGGCCTGCAGGTTGCTGACCAGCTGACCCGAGGTCCTCGTCCTTCCTCTCCGCCCATGTGAGAGCTCGATCCTCCACACAGGCTTCTCATGTGGCCGCCGGGTTTAAGCTCACGGAGCCGGGGTTGGACGGCCCGAAAGAGGAGCCAGGCGGCCAGAGGCGCACCGATGACACAGCGGGTCCATCCGATCCTGCCGGCCGCCTCTCTGGTTCCCCAGACTCTGAATAATTCAGCAGCACGGTGGCAGGCATCCATTACCACGTTGGCATGTTCTTATTCATTACACAGATTAAAACAGCCGACGGCTCTTTTTTTTTTCTCACCACGCAAAACCTGTTGCAGAGCGAGAAACTGCGGGAGCTGCTGGAGGAACCTGACATGATGAAGATGCACTGAGAAGAAATTATAGTTTAATTAATCAAGTTTATTTGACAGATTTTCAAAGTACTGTATCTTAAAAAAAACAAAACAAAAAATCATTAAATAACAAAAAATACCTCCAGTTTACACGTCCAATGTAAAATAGCAAAAATTAAATAGATAACAAAATAACGACAATAACATTTTATTTATTTTTGTTCCCATTTATTTTACTGATTTTTCCTGTATTTTTATAAAAACACACAGCATTCATTAAATTACAAAAACAAACCATGAATTTATACAAAATAATAAGAAATCATAAAAAAATTTGACAGATTTTATTTTACAGATTTATCCTGTTAACTGACACGTTGGCTGTAAAACAGATGGAACACTGTAACTTTGAACAGCCATTATTTTTTAAATACAGAAAATGTTTTTAATTCCCTCATAAAAATATGACTCGCAATGCTTTTGTAAACGATGATAAAGTCAGTGCCGATCAACTCTGACGGAAGTATTGATTGTGTCGTGTGCTGTGCTGTTTGTAACTGACATCTTCTACAGTTTCAGCAACATAAACGTTAAATAAATGTATAATGTATAATGTAATGTATAAGCTTTCCTGTGAACGCACCACTGGACTGTCACCTGTAAGACAGTGCTGACAGTATCAGACAGTTTCCCATCATGCATCCTGCTGAGCAGCTTCTAAGTTTGCTGCTTTATGTTCAGAAACCTAAATGTTAATCTTTGTTAGTGG
Organism: Diplodus puntazzo; assembly: GCA_963678695.2. NCBI lineage: Eukaryota > Metazoa > Chordata > Actinopteri > Spariformes > Sparidae > Diplodus > Diplodus puntazzo. The sequence continues at coordinate 1,965,922 of OZ023167.1, read as the reverse complement.
CGTAATGTTAATAATGCTATAAAACACATTCTGTGTGAACTTCCTCGCTCGTCTTGGTATTTATAGTGATTACATTGTTTTTATAGGTGAAAATATCCTAAATTATAGACTAAAAGGCCCAAAATACTAAAAGATCTCATGCTTTATAAAAGCTTAACGCTTTCTTTTGTTAACCTTTTTTGCAGTGTACTTTATTCTCTTACAGTTTGATTGACACCTTTTAAAAAAGCATAAACATAAATCATAAACCAGCTGCCCTGTAGCAAAAGATACAGAAGTATCTGCTGTCGTACGACTCAACAACCCCCCAGTCTAACCATCCACATATTCCTCCTTGTGTATCATAAGGGGACTAAAATTCGAGTTTGTTGTAAAGTTATAAATAAATGAACCTTGAACCTCGAAGAAAAGGCCTCATGTGAGAAGCTGTGTGTTTTAATCCCGCTGGATTTATGAGACGCTGGTCTGAATAAACCCTGAAGGGCCTTTTCTCACCCTTTGTCTTCCAGCTGGGGCCATTCATAATTCAGCGCTCGTCTGTTTACAACTCTGTCACCTCTCTGCTCGTCATATTCTCAAGATTGCTTCTGACCTGTTTTATGGAGAGTGTTGTCGTATTTGCGGCTGAATGTGACGGCGGCTCCATCTGGGCTGCAGACACGCCACCAGGACGACCACAGTATACTTCACTTCCACTGTGAGGGGTCATCTGCATAGAAAAAACCTGTCTTCAATAATCATCAACTTGTGGTTCTAATTTTTTGGTCAAATTTTATGAATAATCATTTTCATACCTACTATCAAATATTGATGTCAGACTGTGTCTTCCGTAGAGCCCGCTCCCCCCGGTGCTCGCTCCTTCACCTCGCACTCACCGGGCCGCCACGGGACCTGCCGGGAGCGCTGCGCCGCCCGGGCCCCGGTTTGAAATCCCTTCCCCCGGGGAGAGCCGAGAGTCCTTGCATTAAACTGAAGAGACTCTGAGTGTTTTCACTTGACTTCCTAAAGTAAGAAAGGCTCATGCATTATTCAGAGATATTTTAATATGTCGTCGTCGCTGGGTGCTGTAATTAAACTGAGCGTCAGAGGTCTCTTCCTGTGATGTGGTGGGATTTGTTTGGGGGCATGAGTGTCAGTGTGTGTCTGTCTGTGTGTGTGTCAGTGTGTGTGTGTAATGATGGTTTACTCTCCTTCAGAGAACAGACACAATGGCAGCTTTTTAATTATTTTTATCCTATTTGTCTTGTATTTGTGCCCAAAGCCCATTTGTGATTATAATCTGATTCTAAAACCTGCACAGAAGTAGTAAGAATAACACATTATTGGTAGTTACATTGATCGGTTCATTAGCTGGATCATTAGCTCAGCTGGTAGAGAGGCGGGTGTCTCATGTACAGAGGCTTTGTCCTCACCGCAGCAGTCCCAGGTTCAAGTCCCAGTCTGGGCCCCTTTCCTCGGTGTCGTCCTCTCTCTGATCCTGTTTGCTGTCGAATCAATAAAGCCAGTAATAATGTCAATATTTTGTTGCTTAAAATTGTCCCCTTAAAAACTTACAAATGTCTCCCCTGTGACTCCACCAACACCTGAAGATAAGAAAGTCGGGTCATAAACATGTAAAGATGACTCATTTTGTAGAAATGACAATATATTCATGACAAATGTTCTGCATCAACGATAACTGGTGGAGTTATCCTGATGATTTAACTAATTGAGTGTTTTTATTTCATATAAGCACACAGGCTAGCTCAGGAGGTACAGCGGGTTGTCCAGTCAACAGAAGCTCACAGGTTCAAGTCTCTGGGCTGCATGCCAAACTATCTTTTTGCGAGATAATGAACCCCAAATTGCTTGTGATGAACAGCTCGGTGTCTTATAGTGAAGAGGTGCAGATCTTTCTACAGCCCAAAACTTATACTTCATTTAAACAATCTCAAAGTCCTCAATTACATTCAATGTGCAGATTCTACAAGGCTGCGATTAGCTCAGTTGGTAGAGCGGGCGTCTCCTGTACAGAGGCTGCAGCGGGCTGGGTTCGCGTCCCAGCCTGGGCCCTCTCCTGCATATTGCACCCCTCCTTAACCCTGTTTCCTGTCAATGAGTAAAGCCATACAAAGGCCAAAAAATTAATGTTGAGTAACAATGAAATACACAGTAGTCCATAACCTTCAATTAATATACTTGAGCTTGCCACAATGAAAAATTAGTCTTGTGGTCCAACAAAACATCTGCTTCCGTTATTAAGGAGAACGCTGAGACGTGGTTTTGCTGAGAAACTCCACCGGACTTTCCAGCAGCTCGGGGGCGAGAGGATCACCACTGATGTTCATTACAGGAGAACTTGTCCTATAATGAGTCAAAAGGGCAATCTTATCTGCTGTAGAGATTTCTATCTGTGAACATGTGAAATAAATGAGACCACACAAGAGTTTAAGGTAATATTTTCTGGAATGCTTTTGCTCGTATCTTTTTCCCTCTTACCAATGTTTACTTTTTTTTTTAATGTCAATTTTCTTTCTTTAAATCAAAATTCTCTTTTTTTTCTCTCCAAGATCCAATCCAAAAATGTTTTCTTTTCTTTTTTCCTTTCTTTTTTTTGTATCCTCTTACAAGCACCCAATTCCTCCATCTTTATTGGCAAAAGCAAACATGCTAGTAAATTAGAAATCCATTTTTTACAAACAAAATACATGAAGAAAATACATCCACATCCTGCAAATATAAACAGTAACAAATCCAAAACTATTATCCAATAAACATTTTACATTTTTTTTTACACCGTTGTGTGATAGGAGCATACAGAAGATAGTACAAAAAATGGGGGAGAGACCTTCCCTGAATCCTCACTCACACAAGCAAGAACCCCACCAGGTTTGTCCGTTCCAAACTGCCAGCGACCTCGTGTGAGAAAGAAAATCGCATGAGAAAATTCTGCTTCCGCCCTTCCCTTCCATCGTACACCGGAAACTGGTTGTGACCCACACAGAGATGATACTGGGAACATGAGTTCACTGGCAGGAGGCTTCTGAGTTATCAGTCAACAGCGAGATATGCAATCCAAAGAAGAGCGCTACCGACAGTGTAGGTGGGAGGAAATCACGCAACGCCTTTCAAACACTGCTCTGATCACGTCCTGTCACATGTGCTGCCACAGAAGAAAGGACCGATCTGTTCCAGTTCTCGGTTACCGACTGTTTTCACACGCAGACAGAAACCTGTATGTATTTTACATGCAGATTTCACATACATGCACATTTCTGCCTGCATGTCTGAGTAAAGTAGTGCAACTGACCCAGTTATGTACCAAGTTAAATTCTCTCCTTCGCTTTGGTGCTTTCGTTCGACCGGTTATGTTTCTGGATATGATCACTTGATTTATGATAAGCACACGTCAAACGACACTTCAACAGGCTGCATGTAAACGTAGTTATTTGTTTCCGAAAGCAACAAAACGGGCTAAAAACGTATTTTCTTGCTTGGAGCACATTCACCTTTCATCCCACCCCGAGGATTCTAAAATACAGTATGTGAAAAGAAGGCAAAACGCAAAAGTCAAATTCTGTCACGAAAGGTGCTCGACAATATTCAGCTGCACTAACGCACCAATAATATCGTGAGGTGCTTTTCAACAGAGTGTTTTTTTTTTTCCACAGCTCAGAGCAGCTCTCAAAGTGTCTTCAAAAGAAATGTGCTACTTCAGTGACAAATTTAGTGAAATATCAACGTGGACTGGTTCAACACAAATGCAAAACTCTTGCGGATAAGCAGAGACGCTAATCAGTCTCGTTTGACCTGTTCTACCTGACACAACCTCGCCATTCATTTAAAATGACAGAAAAAGAAACTAAAAAAAAAAAAATTACAACAGTAAGTTCTCTTTGAAGCATTTACAAAATTTACAAAAGTAAATCACAAATCTTGTAAAAATTCAGCCATCCGCTGATTGTGTAAGGCAAAGAAATTATATATATATATTTATATATATATATTAAAATCAACTGTTCAGTATTACATTCAAACACCTGTCTATGGATCTCACATTGTTCTTTTGAAATGGGTGATCTGATCCTTGTCCTGTCCGGCCTTTTGAACGACCAGGAGACAGAATTAAACAAGTGGAAAATGTTACACACTCTTGTAGAAATGAGGAACACCTGTGTGGGCGTTCATATTTACACAGAGTGGCACTGGACATTTAGTGGGGAGAATTAACTACAAGACTGTATCTGGCGTGCACGGACACACGGCAATCTGTAAACATAGTTTGGATTTTATTCTATTGCACTGGTATCCTTCTGTACCTGCACTGGCTCTCGTGTGCTCACGGTACAGTACGGCGGCTGTTTGTTTAAGGAATACAACATGCACAAATTACCATGAATTCATGCCAGGACAGAGAGCCGCTGTCAAACATAGCAGGATCCTTTAATGTTTCGTGGGCGAACCCATACCAAAACAAACTGTGAGCAAAGTGAAATGGAGAACCACACCACGTCGTGCCAATGTAGGTACTGCAGAGTGCATCAATGCAGTGGAAAAATAAATAAATATCTCTCTGGTAGCAACAGAGAATGTTCTATCGGTGAAGGAATGGCTGTCCCTGAACTGAGGACAAGATCTTTAAAAAACTGGTGAGAAAAGAGCTTAAATACAGTATGTATAAAAATACCTATTCACAGTAGACACAAATGTTGTGCATTACTGATATTTATCATCTGGTAAGCACACCGAAACTTACATAGGTTATTTCTATCTATAAGAACAACTTAACATTTATCTTTCTCAGCAAAAGTGAGATGCTTTAAATAATCGATTAGTCGAGGGATACAAAAAAACCATCAGCTCTCTCAACTTCTTCTCATGTACAATAAAGTAAAGACGTTTTTACTTTGATTAGAGTCTAAAATTACTTTGTTTCAAAATACTGGAAAGGAACAAAAAAAAAGATGTGACTTCGGTTGAACTGATTTTGTCTGCACGTGGGGAAAAATAATGACTGATTCTTCTGGAGAGCTGGCGATGACGAATCGCAGCGCCTTCACCGTCTCCAAGACCGGCTCTCGTACTCGTCATCTTCGTCGTCGTCCTCTTCCTCCTCCTCCTCCTCTTCCTCACCAGGCAAGTAAGAGCTAGCTTCCTTCTGTTGAAAATCCAACAACAAATCTTCTGATTAGCTCTGAATTCCTAAACTTACTAAAATTATGTGGTGGTGCTTTACATTGTGCCACATATCTTCCATCATTATTAGCTTGCAAGAATCTGAGTAATGAGAGGAACAAACTGTTTACATTTAAGTGAAAAATTCTGAACTCTGAGTTTTTCCACATGTACCGTATTACCTGCCGCTTGGTATTACTTAATTAATCCTTTATTATCAAACTATCGCCCAACTATTATCATGTTACTACTGAGCTGTGAGGTTAAGTGCTGCCCAAAACACTACAAACACCCAACACATCACACACGGTTGAATTGCATTAGGATGTTCAGACGTAGATTACTATAAAGTTTATGTTTAAAAAATGGAACCTCACACAACAAAAACAGGCAGAGTATATAAAAAAGTATAAGGATTAAAATAAGAGGGACTTTTTGAGGGAGACACATTGTCATAATTGTTATCAAAGATTTCTAAAAATCATACAAAGCGCAGTGAAGTCACGAGATCGGCACCCGAGGTCATTAAACTTTCTTGTGCACAAGCCTCAAAAACTCCGAAACATGAAAATACAGTACGAGGATTTCACCTGACAGTAATGCAGTTTTACTCAAAGGGCTACGATGCTCTTAGTACTGAGAGGCTTGCCCTGATTTTCCATTGGGAGCTGCTGTGAAAAATTTAGAAGCTCTGGAAAGAAATGCACAAGTGGAATCTGTGAATATAACTAAAACTTCTAAAAGTTTTCTCATATCTGGGCGACTGTATGCTACTTCTGTTCCGAATGATGACACATGGAGCCACGCTAACCGCGCCAGTGTGATGTGTCGTACCGCATTGTCTTCATCTTTAGCCTCCACCTCCTCTGGCTCGGTTGTAACAGAGGGCGTCTTGGGCTTGAACCAGGAAATCTGCAGCACACGACCTTTGAACTTGGCTCCCTGGTTAGCAGCCTGGAAAACAAAGCAAAAGGGCGAGTTGCAATGACAGCCGTCATCGATTGTGTGCCAGTTAAACCCAAAAAAAACTGGTCTGATTTAGAGTCATGACAGTGACTCACATTCTCTGCTTCACTTCGTGTCTTAAAGGTCATGACGACACTGTTGGCGTCTTGATCACGGACGTCCTCGATCTCACCGAATTTCTAAGATTAAAAGATCAGAATGAATGTTCAGTAATCAAATTCAACTTCTCTTTAATATTTTATCTTTCTTATCTAACTAATACAAAAATTAACAGCACCGTCCTCACCACAAAGTGAGGCATCAGCTCTTCCTTCTCCTCCTGAGTGACCCCCAGAATAGCCAGGGCTCTGGGTCTGTGGTCGACCACCATGCGGTTCACGTTGCGAGCCATCATCTCCCGGCTTCGGCCCCTGCCGCGGCCCACGTGCATCGAGCCGGGCTCCAGGGGCATCTTCCCTCTGCCACGGCCTCGACCCGCTGGAGGCCGTATCAGACCCAACCGAGTCGCCTGAAGGAGGACAGATCGGGAGGTTTGATGTTATAAAACAGCTGACTGGCTGAATAAATGGGCGCCACCTGGCCGTGTTAAAAAAATCATTATGAACAGATGTGGAAAACAGATTGTGACTTGATACAAGCATGAGGACATCAAATCTTAATTTGTGTAGTAAACTACAGCAAAGACAAAGTATTACACATTTTCCTCATTCTCGGAGCGTCAGCACTCTCTACGTGTTTGTCTGGTCGCCTCTTCCGTCCCTCTCTGCCCTTTGCCATTAGTTGTCACTCCTCCATTTTTAAAGTGACATCCTGCTTCCTAACCACTCCACAACCTCACAACCACTCTCTCTTCCATTTGAACCTCCCTCACTTCTCCCCCTAATTGTCATCCCGCGATTTTCTTACAAGGACCAGCGGCTCAAACTTTAATGAGACGGGGCTCCATCAGCGTAGGACCCGTGTCTGATTTGGCTTTCGTTAGCGGCTGCTCCTCGGGGCTTGCTTAAGTGGCTGCAGTTTAATGTGCAGAAGGAGGGCTGAGTTTGGATGTGTGGGAGGGGTGAGTATGCATTTTTAACAACTAAGCTAATTTGGCACCCACAGGGGTGGGGGTAGGGGTGGAGGGGAGAAACATGCCAGGCAGGGTGTTACTAACAGAAGCCATGTTCTTGTTTGGCTGATGTTGTGACACAGACCTCGTCTGAGCGCTGCCAGTTCAGACGGGAGAGGAGCTGCCGGGCCGAGTCGAGGCTGGCTGACACACTTTGGATGCAGCAAAAAGCAGAGCAAACTTTTCTTTTCATGAACAAAAAGAACTAGTTTGTTTAACTTTTTAATGACTAGCCTCAGAAAGCACACTCACCGATTTGTGTTATTCTCAGTTAATAAGTCATAAATAGTTTGACGAACAACAACATGTGTGGATTGATTCAAATAACAGAGAAACTGTGTGATGTCATAGTATCATACAGTTCTTCTTCTTCTAATTATTACATGCCCTTATATTTTAATGAGATTTCATGGAAAGCATAGTTTTTAAAGACATCTCTTTTTAATACTACTGATGATTCATTCACAAATTGCAGATAATTCATTGTAGTTGCGACCTATGATTTTTGTTAATGATAACATCAAAGTTTCTTCTTGCTGCTACAACAAACTTTCACTTGATGTCGGTTCTGGCGGCCCCTGTGGGCAAACGTGGTACGAGCACCTCTGCCTCACATCTTAACATCTTCATCGAACCAGTTTGTCCATTTAAAAAAAAAAAAATGTTATAATGCAACTTGAACCAGACATGACATTTAATAATTAAACGTATGCATGAACACATTACAATGACGTATATAAAGTGTGAATTTTAAAAAATAGTTATATAATGCAATAAAGTCTATGGAGGCTGAGAAAATAATGCAGTAATATACTGTAACACATTGTGAAGCTCCTGATCAATCTTTGAATCAACTATATGATTATGAAGTCCTTTAACATGTCACTTATAGTTTACAGAAGAAACACGTGCTCTTCAGGTAAAGCTTCACAAAAACCGTCCGTACTTATTGTACGTAGTTCTAACCATGTGTTCAGCTCACTGTTCTGTGGTTACGTACGTGTGTGTGTGTGTGTGTGCGTGCGTGCGCGTGTGTATTACCTCCACCTGTAGTTGTCCCAGTTTCCTCTTGAGGTCTGTTGTATCCTCTCCAGAGCTCAGTTTCTTGTGAAAGTCCAGCTCAGCGTCCAACAATTCCTTCTGGGCCTGGTCACATCATGTAAAATTAGAAAACTTTTAATTCACAGTCCTACAACAGCAAGAATTGCGTATGACCACGGAAAGTGAAGGTGTATATTGATGTTGAAAAATACCAAAAGTTTACCTACCAAGAAAGGGCCAAAACTTACATCAGTCTTGGTCTTGGACTGGCTGTGGTTAGGTTTGGCGCCGGGCGACTGCGAGGCAGGACTAGGGTTCATCTCGTTCTGCAGCTGTGCGATCTTCTCCGTAAGCTCCTTCAGTGTCTTCATGATGTTGGCCCTCTCCTCTGGTTTCATCCCTCGATTCTTCTCCAGGCGGTTTATCAAGGCCTGAAAGAAGAAGAAGAAGAAGAAGAAGAAGGACAAGTGGTGAGAGAGAAGAAGAGGGTAAAGAAGAGAGAGACGAAGGTGTGCTGCAGCCAGTTTTACCTTCTGCCACTCGATGTGCGTCTTTAACATCTCTTGCTTCTTCTTTCTCATGTCTTGCTGGAGCTTTAATGCCTCCTAAACGAAAGAAAGACAATAAATAAAATATCGTCACTGAGGTGGAACAAACACTAAATGTTGTTGGCGTGCATTTCATTTCTTATTGATGGCGCCTCAGGAAACAAATCCTGTCTAATCCCGGCTCTGCTATTCTTTTCACCAGTCAAAATTTGCATTAAGAGTCAAGCACATGCCTGTTTCTTCTTGAGGACTTCCTGCGCTTCTAGAGCTTTTCCAGTTTTCCCAAGGCTCTTTGAGGAGGACTTCAGGCCTATGGAGGTGTAGGGGCTCTTCTGGGTGTTTGTCAGTGCAGGCGCCACCTAAGAGAGAGCGACACATTTAGATGTGAATGAGATGATGGACAGCGGCAACAGACACAAACAAGAAAGTCCAACTATTGGATGGACTGTTATGCAATGCTGTACAGACATTCATGGTCCTCAGAGGATTAACGACGACGACTTTGGTGACCCTCTGACTTTTCCTTTGGCACCACCATGAGGGTGGCATTTTTCTTTTTGTAAGTGAAATGTGTTGACAGCTATAGAAAGGTCTGAAGACATTCATGAAGGGGATTTCAATACAACAAGGATGCAGCAAAGTCGTCCTTGTGTGCATCTTTAATCATCAAAGTAAGTCCACTGAAAGAGCGAGATCATATTCCACGTGTCTGACAACATCACAGCAAAGATCCATACCGACAGACCTTTTTGATAAAAGATTAAAATCCTATTTATTAACCAGACACAGCTGCTATATCACCCCCTGCTGCAAAACCCCCAGACTCAAACAAAAAACAGTAACTGTATCATCAGAAAACACAGTGCATTCAAACTCAACAGAAACAAACCAGAACAATCTACTTGAACGTGCTACTTCAACCCCACGTCTGGCATCACCTGACACACACACACACACGTACAGAGACTATAACGTACAGTGACAGTGTCTGTGTTTGGGTTCAGGCTGTCCGGCTTGGCTGTAGCTGTGATCCCAGCCACCGCTGGCAGGCGATGCTTGGGCACAGTCTTGTTCAACACGTAGGCGGCTGGACTGTGCTGCTTGATCTGATGGTTTCAGAAACGGGGTAACACTAAGAGATCAGTCAGAAAAGACGAAGGACTTCTGTGTATTCAGCTCTCATACTGACCCTCTGCATAGAGCTGTGCTGCGGCCCCTGGCTGGGCGCTGCCCCGATCGCCTGGCTCCCTAAGCCCTGCTCCTGCTGCTGGAGCCCCGTGGCGTTGGTGCCCGGCTCGCGGTGCCAGTACACACGAATGAAGCGGTTGTTGAGGACCGCCTCGGTGCTGGATATGGCCCGTCTGGCCTCTTCATTTTTCGTGTACTGGATCAATGCCGCTTCTGGGTCTCCGCCAAACACCACCTGGAAAGCGTGCAGGTCAGGTATGTGAATATGATGAGGTAAACTCTTCTGTAGAGCTGAACTTCATCAACTCAAATGGCAAGTAAAGCTTACTTTTACTACCAGTCATGCCTACATTTTCACAAATAATGCTCTCAAAAAAAGGAAAAGACAATTGAAGCCCTGTACAGGTTTCACTAATGAACGGCAGCAAATGATGAATTTTACCTGGATGTTGACGATGGTTCCGAACTTGCTGAAGTGCTCATTGAGCTTGGTGATGTTGTTGAGCTCACGTGGGACCTTGCGCACCTCCAACTTGGTGTTCACATAGTGATACCTCTTGGGGAAACTGCTCTTATGTTGGTTGTTAAAGCTCGGCCTGAAATGAGAAGAAGAATTTGTGATTTGTTCAACTTCAGTATTCCACAGCATTTATTTTGGAAAAACTGGAAAAGCCGATGATCATTTTGGGCAGTGAAATGGAACCCAGATTGATGACCTGAGGTTCAGGTTTCTGCCTTCATGCTGAAGTTTCTACAAGCTATAAAAGCTGACCACACGTCCCTGCTTGTCACCCAAGATGGATTACTAGTAGAGCCTCACCAATGGAAGCATCTCAGTCATGAGGATGTGTGTGTGAACCTGCTTCCCACAGCTGAGACAAAAGATTAGCTCCTGACCTATGAGTCACCAATTTGTATGATCAGATTTCAACCAGCCAGTTTCTTCAAATGTCCTCACAATACCTGCTTCTGTTTGGGGAAGGTATAAACTGCAAATGATCGCTCTGGGCAAGCAGTGGAAATTTCATATCCCCGAGCTTTATCACAAATAAAATATTCAGTAACTGCTGTGTTAGTTGTGGAAATATTTCTCCAGAGGTCCTTCACTGTCCCATCTCTGCAGTGCTTTACTGCCGGGTGAAGTGAGGACAACTTCTCTGATTAGGATGGTAGAATCTCAGTTTCTCAGCAGACTGCAGATTTTAATATCTAATTCAGAGTGAAACTTTTCAAATGTGTGCGTGTCTTTCAGTTCTTACTTCTCCATCCAGGGTTTTTTAGCAGCTGGTCCCTCAGCTGTACTGGGTCCCATGGTTCTCTTCCTATTGTCCTGATCCGTGTTGAAACGGGACACATTACTTCCAGGTGTGCTGGCTACAGTGGCAGGCTCCGTCTGGATCACTATGTTGGCAGCTAGAGGACGCACGAACAGACAAAAGATGTAGAAACAATAATAAATACATCAAATAATTTATCAAACATGAGTGTTTACATTTAAAAATTCTAGACTTTTCTAATCAACGCCCAGGATTACTTTGGGGAAGAGTGTCAGTACTAAAACGGCTGATAGCGGTTACCTCTGGAGCCCTGTCCTTCGCTGGAGGTGAGGCCGATGAGGTTGGATCGCTGCGTCTGCACCCGGGGAATGAACTGACGGTACGAGTTACGACCTGCTGCAGTCAGGCCCGGGGATTCTGGGTTATAGCCCTCTGGATCATAATTATCTAATGAGCAAAAATGGAGACACACTCATGAATACACAGGCTTAGAGGGAACTGGAAACAATTTTTAACTGTCAGAAAACTTGTGAAAAAACTTAAAAAGTACAAAAAAGGACAAAATGACACAATAAATCCTGCAGCCCTACATGTAATAAAAGCATTGTTTGGCAATCAGTGGTTTACTCAGCATGCAAGAATGTGAGGCTTTTAAATGTTTCCAATGGAGTGACAGCTAACACACTGCAGATACATCTCAACCGTATGCCTCAAAACTGAGCATTTCCTTTTCTCAATATATTTAAATGATGTCAAACTCGTCTGTTTGCTGGAAACTTGCAACAACAACGAGTCATGGTGAAGAGGAACAAGCATGGCTTCACTTCACAAAAAAAGTCTAAATTACTGGTAATTATAAGGTCTGTTAAATTATAATTTCAAGTAAGAACATCCACAGAATGATGAAATATGTTTCTACTCAGTGTGGTTTTAAATTCCAGGAATGCAATTTGACACATGAGTGACTTCTGCTTCCTGACCGAGTGTGTTTGGATATAGCACCATTAGGCCCATGCAAGCAGACTTAGCAGGGTTTTTATTTGACTTAAAAAGACCTAAATGAAAATTAATAACGTACAAATATCAATTTATTTCATCATTAAAGATGATGACAGACTGTTGCTACAGCCGGCTTCCAAGCTACAACCACATCGACTAAAATTAATCAGGAATCAATAAGTTAATCGGTAAAGGACCGGAGCGATAATGTAAATAAATAAAACTAATAGAAAAAATGATTCTAATAGATGAAACACGACTCTTTTCCTGGACCTGCTTTACTTTAACAAAATGGGAGTTTTCGTGACAGTTTTGACAATCCGAGTTAAATTAAGGTCAAAAACTGAGTTTGTAATTAACTCAGAGTAGATCCACTCAGTGAGAACTAAGTCTTGGCTTTTCTGCATAACTGTGTAATTATTCATGAGCTGAATTACAGGGAAAGCACTCAACACAATAAAGATGCAGCAGAGTTCATGTTAACTGTCTGTTAGGTTAATTAACAGTGCTGCCTGCTGGTCAGCAGCCATTACTGCAGCCTGAAGAAACACAGCACAACACACTGCATACACGTCGAACACAAACCAACTTCAAATGACACAAAACAGAAACACAGGGTATTTTCAAAGTCTACAAAAGCTACTTAACTTTCAGTATACAACTCATTGTAGCTCAGTTTTAACTTAGCACGTCTGATTTACTAAAACTAAAAAAGAACATGATTAAAGAGAAGTCAGACGGGGAAACAGAGCCGGAGCCACCCACACAGAAAGTCCCAATCTGAATAGGAAAAGCGTCGCTGCTTACATTCAGACTGGACATATTGGGGACGAAGAGACACAGATGAGGACGAGGAGGGAGGAAGTGGAGGAGGAGGAGGAAGAGTCGGTGGCAGCCCCACACCAGGCGGTCCGATAGGAGGAGAAGAAGTGATTGCCGTTTGGTGGTTGGGGGTGTCGATCCCACTGGTTGCTATCAGTGGGGGTCCTGAGGGAGACACAAGCCCAAGCTAATGTCTCAGGTATATCGCAGGTATGACAGTGAGCCTTGTGTTTGAACTACAGGTAGCAGCTTATTACATCCACCATTAATAACTGGTACATTTAAAGTTGATTAAACTTCAGTTAATTGTTATTTGACTGTTACCAAACAATAAAATACTTCAGAAATCATTTTTAAAGCAACTGTAAAGGTTTATAAACATCAGCTGCAACTTTAAAATGACCATCAGGATAACGTTTAATTTAAATACCCTGCATATATTAATAATTTACAAAGTATAATAAACATCAGCTGTAACTTTATAATAAACAATTTCTCAACAAATGGTTCATAAAGCATTTCAGAGTTTGTCAGTGGCAAAATAGTTAATAACTGAAGTTTGATTAATAAATGGTAAATGAATAGCTAATGATGAACTTTTTTCATCAACCTGTTTTTTTTAATATGACAATGAAAGCGCCAATAACTGACAACACCTGTTCCATGTAATCAATTAATTTAGCAGCTGCTTTAAGGCAAATGAGAAAACAGCACATCATCATTTTAAGTAGCAGCATAATAACAGCAGTGGTTGTGAAATAAGCCACAAATGTTCTGCACTGTTTTAATCCCCATCAGCAACTTTTCATTCGCTCATTAAGTCACATGCATGCAGCAAAACTGACACATGGATCACTTAAAGGTTCCCTAATGAAACTTTTTTTATGTGGAGCAAAACAATCCTCTAAACATACAGCCTACCATCAAAAACATTAATAAAATGGTTATTTTGTGCTTAAAGTGCCTCCGAATGGTGATGTTTATTTCTCCACCATGCTGAATGAGCTGTTTTTTTTTTATTTTTATGGCAGTCCTATTCAAGAAGTTAAAATATGCTGAACTAAAATGTGCTGCTCTGTTATTGTGGAATGGAAAAGCAGAATGTTATGCAAGAAACAGGTCAGCCTCATGAAAGGCTTTTCCTTCCACCGGGTACAAAAAAACCCCAAAACAACCTGTTATGTCACGCATAATGTCGTCTACAAAATATCCTGATTAATACTGTACATACACTAACCAAGAAAGTGAAAGTATACCTTTACAACTTGAAAAAACTATATAAAGAATCAAAGGCTACACTACAAGAAAAGAGAAAAAGATTTCTGATCCTAATCTTTTATAATCAGAATAATCGCAGTGTTTGACTTAAAGTGGTGATTAAAGCCAGAAAAGCGGACATCACTTGAGACGTTACATGAAATGTGCCTTTCTCAATAAAACCAGCAAATTTCCAGACATGGAGGAAAAACAAGTCTTATGTGCAAACAAGCGCCAGGAGGACAGTAACTACAACTAGCTGCATTCACCCGCCGCTCTTACATTCATCAAAATGCAACTGGAAATGTAACAGTTCACATCAAACATACGCAGTTTCGAGCAGTTGTCATGAATGCACTGATGTGGTGGGACGACTCACCAGTCATGGGGAAGACACCCGGTGGAGGTGGTTGGCCGTAGGGTGGCATCGCAGGCATCCTAAGAGGAGGGGGAGGCTCAGTGATCGGGGGCATGGGCAGGCCGGCGGGGGGCATGACAGGCGGGGGTGGAAACGGAATCATGCTCGGCAGATTGACATCATCGACGATGAGAGGGTCGTTGCCGTGGTCAAATGGACAAAGGTCGCCACGGACGCAAAATCCCTTTTCTGTGTGAGGGAAGGAAACGTACATGTAGTTAGTGAAGAGGTTTAGGACAGGATGAAGACAATCTGTTAGTCTCATCAGATACCTCTGTTACCTAAAGTCAAAAAGAGTTTCACATCCCTGGAAATCAAACTCATTCTCAAAAATGTAAATACAAATAAAACGGAATAAATAAACAAGATGACAGATTAAAGGATTGTACTTGTTCATAGCAGCTAACACCTGCAGTGCATGTATTTACCCGACAGTCTCATTAAGGATCTGGTTCCCTTGTGGCTGCGTTTGAGCACTTCGACAGATAGCAGTGTGCTACAGGGACAGTGGGTAATTTTGTACCCTCTTGTCTCTGGGGAAGGGAGCGCTAAACAGTGGTCATTAGTGAGGAGACTAACAAGGGAATCATTAACTCTCACGGGAAGATAACAGCGTAGATTTCACCATAGCAGGGCAAACTTTACAATAGTCTCTGAGACAGAGGGAAGGAATAAAAGCAGAAATCAAATGAAGAAAGGAGGATTCACTCGGTTCCTACCATCATAATCCCTGCAACGCTGTTTGAGTGAAGGACCCTTGTTGCCGAACGGCTTGCCGACACCATCTTGCCTATGGGCGGCGTAGTAGCCAGACCAGCTGTCTGTCGTGCTGTCGGGCAGGTGAGCCGGTGTTGCTATGGGAACGCCTCCAGCTCCTGAAACTCCGGCGGACGACGAAGAAGAGGAAAAGGGGTGCGGAGGTGTGGGCAGGGGCAGGAGAGGTGGCGGGTGCTGCTGCTGGGAGCCGGATGTGGTGGAGGAGTTGTAGCAGTCTGTGTCCTTCCTTTCCAACTCAAACTTTGACTTGAAGTCTGTCGAAGACGAGCAGAAACGGACACATTTTAGCAAAACGTTATCAAATATTATAGTAGAGTAGCAGAGGACAGAAAAAGTTTTAAACTACTTCACTCATCATGCCAAACACTCAGGGATGTAGATTAACCTTGCGGGTAATAAGGCCAGTTCCAGCCTGTGTTGTTGAATCCCCACTGATATGACTGCAAAGCCGTCCACATTGTTCCTTATCGATAACAACTCCCAGCAACACTGACCAGAAATCCGATAGAAAATAAAAAAACAACCACATCCGAAATTGTTCCGTCTCTTCTCAACAGCACACCCAGGATGTCTGCAGCTGCACCTCTGCATCACTAATGCACAGTTCAACTGTGCTGACAGGAGCTTCAGATCCTCTGCACTCCTGGGTCTGCTCCCCTGTGCTGTTGTTATTGGTTGTGTGTGTTTGGGGGGGTGTAACTGTCTCACCTCTGCCTCCTCTGTGCTCCCTGTCCCTGCTCTTTCCTCGGCTGCCGCTCCTGCTCCGGCTGCGGCTCCGACTGCGGCTGTAGCTCCTCCCGCGAGGACTTCCCCTGCGACGCTCGTGGCGCTCGCGCTCACGGTGCGAGTCGCTGCCGCTTTTTCCGTGCCGATCGAAGTCGCGGCGCTTGCGCTCGTCACGCCTCCTGTCATCGCGGCTCCTGTGTGGTTGATGAGTTAAAGGGAATATGTTTGAATTACTACATTTAACCAACAGACATGTTTTAGAGGTGATGTTTACGTGCTTATAGCTGCCAAACCATAAGACATATATGTATGATGAAGTATAACCTCAGAGTGAATGTTGTGAAACTGTTTAATAATAGAAGGCGTAAAGCTCATTAAACTCTTAAGCTGTTGTTTTGAATGACAGACCAGCAGTTATCTGTTATTCACTAGTCATGCTATAGTCAGGGGACAGGTTACTGGACACCTGGGCTCTCATCAAGCTACAAGCAGGACTCGTGGGACTTCAAACCAACCACGCAAATGGATCCATATGCTCAGATAGAAGAAAACACAGCTAGACAACGCAAATCATGTTTTTTTTTTTATACCAGCGGTAAGAAGTCAAGGCCCTGTGTGTTGGAAATGTTAGCAGGAATCTGGGGTTAAGGAGACATATGTCTCACTTGTCAGACTAGTGTCTGCGCATGCCTTCTGTTTGGACATCATCAAAGGTAAAACATATCCCTGAAGCCACAACTATACCTGGACTCGTTGAAGTCAGAGCGGTTTCTCAGAGGACTTCTCCTCCGCCTGTTTTCTCTGTCCTCCTCTGGAGTCTCAGCCTTGAGGAGAAAAAAGACAGAAGTTGGTTCCATTACTGTTCAAAGGTTTTTATTGTTTTACTTTTCCACAAAAATAACTCTGAAAATGAATAGTTTGCTAAACAAAAAAATCATGTTTAGAGACCAAATAAAGCAAATGAACTCTTCTCACCTCCACAGCATCAGACTTGACCGCTGGCGGTTTCACCTCCTCTTTAGGAGCCTCCTTGGCAGTAGGAATTCCCAGGTAGTTCTTGGTTGTCAGACATTCAAAAAGTTTATCGACAAATCCCATCGTCTCTGCAATGACAAAAGGACATTTCAAGTCAATTTTCCTCTTGAATCATGAGCAGTTTTTCTCATTCTCCCTAAGAGAGCAAACTGCCCCTTGGACATTAAATGTACTGACATTTCCCCTGAATCACACTTCACTAAAGACTTCTGTGCTCCTGGCTGAATACAACCAAAGTCTAATAAACACCAAGTGAGCAATAAACACAGAGAGAGCACAGAGATGAAACTGAAACAAGCTGATTGATAAATAAAGTACATGAAGAAGAAAATGCAACACACACACACAAAATTTAAATAATTAATTTACTGCAATCTTTCAGTGTGTTATTCCAAAGGCTTCCTAACTCTGTTGTGGTTTTGTTGTTTCTCTGTGATCGTTATTATACTTTACAATTCAAAGTAAAGTGAAACAAGTTAATCATATCAGTCACACAAGGAAAGACAGCACGATTCAACTCAAGCGAAACAAGTTGATGCTTCATGTAGTTCAGCCTGGAGACGTTAGAGGGGTCCTTCCAATCATGTTAACACACCCTCTGGTGGCCATATTGGGGTCCCACAAATTGGTAGATGGTGATAATTTACAGCTCGTTGCATCTCTGAATGTGTAACTTAAGCTTATGGTCTGGAAGGAATTGTAAAAAAATCATTTCTGTGCATTTTGGCCATTAAATCTGATGCTGCATTAACATAATGTCTGCTAGCAAAATTCAAACTAACCCAAATGTATTAAATAATCATCTTTTCTACAATTAACATCCTTAATGTTTATAAATTGTTGTCGGTTTAATTGAATTTCTTATTATATTACTTTGATTTTGTTCATATGCTTTATGACAATTTGCTCTTTATTACTGTATTATTTCCTTGTAGGTACCTTAAACTAATCTGATCTGCTATCAAAGTACTTTGATACTCCTGTTGGTTTTAAATGTGGTGTATAAATAAAGTGACTTGACTTACACATAGTGTCTGACAGGCTAAACATGACTACACCCCTCACCCCAGTTGTCAGTTAACTAAAGGTGAAATGAAGCTCGTTTTTCAGACTAATTTCTTGACTGAGACTGATGGAACACCAAAATGCCACCGGCTATGATTCCCAGATGATTTATGACATAAATGCAAAAGGCTCTATTGTCTGTGGATTGAGAAAAATGAATGCTTTTCCCTCGTTTGTCAAAGATCAGAATATCTGCTGGGAGAAAACCTTCCTTATTACTTTCTTGACCAGCAAAAGGTACGGTCAATATCAAAACAGCATGCTGTGTTCACTCACGCTGACACAAACACTCTCTGGGGAGTTCATACCTTTTTGTAGGAAGACATCAAGCTGATCAGCACAAAGTGCTTTCAGCTCCTTCTCCGGCTTGTCCTTCTTCACAAGAGCCACCACATAGTTGGCTAATGCAGATGGGTCAGCATCACATCTGCAGGTTAAAAGATATATATGATTTTTGAATTTTAGCTTCCCAGTATGTTATTTTAACAGTACAAAAGGAAATGGAGTTAATTTATTATAGCAAATAAAAAATACCGACACATCAATACATATTGATTCTGAACATTTGAAACAGGTTTGATACAGATGTTTTGCAGCATCATACAGCAGGACGAGCTCTCTGCTGTTTGCTCTCCTCTGACAGCGAGCTGACACATGCAACAATGGACAGCCACGTATTTTCACCTCCATCAGACCTAAATTAACTTAGATGCTGTTGTTCTTAACATGAAACCTTGTTATAACCATCTTTCATGACACAAATGTACGCCCTCAATGCTGTGTCAATGTTGCCTGTGGCATCAAACAAGGTATTGAATATCAATATTAATCATAGTATCGTATAAAAGTTAGAAATTCCAGTATCTTAACAACACTACTTTATTATTCAACAACTATAGTTTACTGTTTGCCAATGAGGTGTGTTACTGTGGTGTCCACCTACTGATGCACGCAAACACTCTCAAAACAAAACCCGACCGTACAATAATATAACATACCATTCAGTACAAAGTCAGACCCTTGCAAATGCTTGTAGGGAAGAACGTTATAAAAGCCTAAAAATCCTCGTATATGCTTGATTTTGCTCAAAGCTCACTTAACCAGCAGGTCATGGGGCTATTACCATGTCACCAAGATACCGATACTCGCTACCTGCGAATCGGTACCGGTAAATATCGGTACCTGTTTTCGGTACTTTTTTGCATATATGTGTGGTAATTAAAGGTATCTTGTATATAAAAAAAATAGTAAAAACTTCTGAATTTTGATTATTTATTTCTCAATAACATCAAGGAACTCCAACATAAAACTTAAGAGAACTTGAGAAAAACTTCCGCTCTAACTGACGCCTGTGAAGGTGCGTTCAGGTACCGAAATGTGGTACCGATTGACTTCACCTAAATCGATACTCGGTACTTCAGGGGGAATTCGGTCGGTACCAATAAAAGTACCGAATTCGGTACCCATCCCTAGTCGCAGTATTTAACAAGGTGAAAGAGCAGGCAAGCATCCAGTGATGACAAACTAGCAAGTGAAAAGTAAATAGTTAATGTCTCCAAAGCTTAGCCAATTACATTCTAAGTGCTCTTTCCAAGGCAACTGGACTTTAGACTCTTGTAGACGTTTCACCTTTTTCAGTTCTGAGCCAGTTACAATTCCCAAACTATCAAAATGTCAGTGAGAACTATTATTTAGAGTTAACAAAAAGCCAACCAAGATTCAACTAGTTTCCCTATAAAGCTAAAATGATCCCATTTTCCCTCAGAGAATTAGAGTGCAGCAGTCAGGGAGTGTTACAGCATCACCTACACAGCCACTGTGTTACACATTCAGATCCATCAGTGCATTTCTGCGAGTTCTTTGACAGCATCGTTGCCCTACTGCTATTAGAAAGTCATTTACATTTGAACGAGAGGGAGAAAAGTATGAGTGTGACTGGTACAGCAAACAATTCCAGTTTTAACACATGCAACACACATATCACATGACGCTGCAAAACTCAATCACACTCAACACTTACTACTATTTTAATCACACGTAGCAAACAGCAGACGAGTTAGGCTATCTGTTGCAGCTCCATGGCTTGCTTCAGAGCTGGGATAAAGTCAAATATTCTTGGGCCAGCTGCGTGCTGAGCTGTCCCAAAATAACCCTCCAACAAAACGTGCTACATCGTGCACAGTATTTGTTTAATCTTTAGCATTCGCCTGTTTAACAACAGCGCTGTCTCTCTTTGCTATAAACAACCAGCTAGCGGCGATGGTGGTTAGCTAACTCGTGCGAGAATTTGTCATCGGCTTCCAGCAAACCCCACATTGATGCCTGGCTAACCCACTGGCTAGCTAGCGAGCTAACGTAGCTACGTAGCATGCAAGCTAAATGTCATTTCCAGTTCAACACTCACATTGGCTCCAGTAGTTTTGCCAGCCACGACTTCAGGGCTTCAACATTCTCTATGATCATCGTGAGAAAGACTAGAATACTGTCTATAAAATGAAAGTGCGTTTTGATAACCCTACTTTCATCGTCTATAAATGTATATGCTTTCAGGCCGTTTGTCTCTCTTCACTGGCAGTTCGGACGAAGTGTTTTACGGCATGGCAACACAAGTTGACTTGTCGTAAAACAAGCCGGGCGACGGACTTTGAAACCTTGTTCAACCGCGATGTATTTAAGAATTTTCTCGGCCCCACAGTTGTGTCATACATATGTGAGATCACCAAAACCACGAATACGCGATTTAAAGTCCTAATTCATTCGCTATCTAATGTTGCGACGCCTGAAACTACCGCGGACTACATTTCCCAGGAAGCCACGCGGGAAGCTGCTTGTGGGTGTCATCAGCCAGGCACCGGTGGCGTGGGTCTCCCTTGTCAATCTGGAAACTATTTCTGCTGTGTCTTCTGTCAAAACGATAGAATAGTTACCGGCTCGTGATTTGGGTCAACATGACGGTGAGTGCGACACTTTTACCCCCCTCACTTCTGAGTGGTTGGTGCTGGTTTAGAGGAAGCGGAATGATTATATCGCATTAACTTACTGTAGCTATTAGCTAAGTTAGCTAACATAAGCTAGTTGCTGAACCATCTGCAGGTACGAGATCTGACTCAGCCGGACCACAGATTACAGCTGTGTTGCTGTTAAACACGCGTTGAACAGTTATTCAGTTATTTCTGCTCCAGTTTTAGTCTGTTTTATTGTTCTGTCATGTTCTCTGGCACTTGGCTGCTTCATGAAGTGTGTTTTTTTTTTGTTAGGATATAATCTGCATTCAGTTAATTTTACACGTATCACTGTTCAGAGTCTGTTTTCTCACAACTTTAGACTTTTATTCATACCACATCGGGGAAGCTCACTTGTGACAGTAGCATGTAGACAGACATACAATAAGTACAAGACTTAAAAATACTGAAAAATATTTAGATAAGAGAGAAAAGATACAATATAGAAAGGACTATACGCTATGTGCATTATATATATATTTAAATAAAGTGTCAGAGTATTGCCTTATTGAAGGTTGGATGCATAAATAAATACAGTGTTTGAAATAAACACACTTGGTGTAAGAGTATAGATATGTAGAAAAAAAAAATGTGTTATTGCACATCTTGCTCGTCTTTGTGTTCCAGGAGCGGAAAGGAACAGCGAAGTTGGACTACTTGAGAAAGATTGAACAAGAGATTCAGGAGAAATGGCAGAAGGAGAAAGCATTTGAGCTCGATGCACCAACAACCATCGGGGAAAGCACAAAGTGAGTGTTCATCTCTGTCTCATAATGTGAATCAGGAATAATTCAGGATGTAACTCTAAGACTGTCCGTGGGAGAAGCCCTTCACATGACACTCAGAGGAGTTTTTGCAGGCGTACTTCCTTCATGCGATATCTTCCTGATGCAACAATGAACGACTATCGTTTAATAGGATTGTTATGTAGTTGTTTCTGTTGTGGCCGTTGAGGCAGAAACACGCCGTGCAGGTGTGGGTGAGGCTCTGAGCACGAGGATGTGGTGCAGACAGCATACCTTCACTACCAACGTGTACCTGATGTTATTTCCCAGTCTCACATGTATATTTTGCTTAATCCTTTCTTTTTGTTTTCCTTCCAGCAAAAACAAGTACTTTGTCACCTTCCCTTACCCTTACATGAATGGCCGATTGCACCTTGGCCACACGTTCAGCTTGTCAAAGTGTGAGGTGGGTTTGCGTTCAAAAGAAATTAACACTGTGAAATAAACTTTTTCACTCTGCACATATGAAAGATACTTGAGATGCACATATTCCACAACAATAATCAGTCAGCTGAGTTTCTCCTCTTGAACTTTTTTCTCTTTAGTTTGCTGTTGGTTACCAGTCTCTGAAAGGAAAGAAATGCCTCTTCCCATTTGGGCTGCACTGCACAGGAATGCCAATCAAGGTTAGTCTTTCATACAGTTTTAGGTATGATACTTGTTGGTTCCGTCTTCTCTCTGGCATTCATACATCCATACTGTATCCACCAGGCCTGTGCAGACAAGCTGAAGAGAGAGATGGAGCTGTATGGAAACCCTCCACAGTTTCCAGACGAGGATGAGGAGGAGAAAGAGAAGGAGAAGGAGAAGACGTCAGATGAAATCATCATCAAGGACAAATCCAAGGGCAAGAAGGTCAGAGTCTGAGGGACGAGACTGATGGCATTTTCCTTTTTGTGAATGTTTTTTTAAAGAATAGAAAACTTGAGCTTGTTATTTTAAGTTTTCTTGTGGCTCAGCATTAACAAGGGATGTTTGAATTTACATTATGTATTTTATTAATGAACTGATTCCTCCATTAGAGTAAAGCAGCGGCCAAGGCTGGAACCGCCACTTTCCAGTGGGACATTATGAGGTCTTTGGGCCTGAATGACCAAGAGATCGAAAAGTTTGCCAGTGCTGAACACTGGCTGGAGTACTTTCCTCCTCTGGCTGTGAGAGACCTCACAAAGATGGGAGTCAAGGTAACGACTTTGTTTCTGTATCTCTAGTAAACAATTGTCTGTGTTGTTTGTTTTTATCCTTCATACTTTGTTATAAGACAAGTTAAGATGTGCTTTGCTTTACATTTAACTATTGAG
Organism: Diplodus puntazzo; assembly: GCA_963678695.2. Taxonomy (NCBI): domain Eukaryota; kingdom Metazoa; phylum Chordata; class Actinopteri; order Spariformes; family Sparidae; genus Diplodus; species Diplodus puntazzo. The sequence goes on along the minus strand of OZ023167.1, from coordinate 1,942,450 downwards.
TCTTCTTGCATTGTCAATGAGCTAAATTAACTTTTTGTGTTAGAATTTAAAAGTTGTCATTGTATCACTGCGCAGGTGGACTGGAGGCGTTCATTCATCACCACAGATGTGAACCCTTTCTATGACTCCTTCGTCAGATGGCAGTTCATCACGCTGAAGGAGAGGAAAAAGATCAAGTTTGGCAAAAGGTGAGATGATTTAGAAGTTTCTGAAAAACTTTATCTGAGCTCTGTCCCTGCAGTAATATGAATTAGAATGAGGAAGTCACGCAGTGCCCCGCAGTATGTAATATGATGTATTGACCGTTTGAATGATCTATCTGTGGGGTAACAACAAAGTAGATATTTAAAAGCTCCATAACTGATGTTGGAGTTTGTCTTTTTGTCTCAGGCGGTTTGGTTCGATGTTGTAACATAAGATGTTCTTTATATGATATAATTTGAATGTATGCGACTCCTTGGCAGGTATACCATCTATTCCCCCAAGGATGGACAGCCATGCATGGACCATGACAGGCAGACAGGAGAGGTATTCTTTGTGATATGATTATATGATCAACTGTGAGTCCCACAGAAAACATTAAAGGGGATTTTGTCCTCACAATTCTGATTCAGTAGCTACATTTGATATGTTTGTTCTCGATTGTACTTTACTTTTAACAAACTACATTATACCTCACATTCAAAAGTAACCATGAGATCACTTGTGATTGTATTTGACATGTCGACATATTTTTTAGTATTCCTGCAGTTTAATTGGGATGAAGAAATTTCCACATGCTTCTTTTTGTTTTAATGATGTCGGAAAGAAAATCGAGTTTTGGTCTCTCGCTTTGATTTGAGGTTTTCATTTTCTTCCAAGTAACATTTTTCTTCACTTTAGGGAGTTGGACCTCAGGAGTACACTCTCATCAAGATGAAAATTGTTGAACCGTACACAGCAAAATTCAAGTCCAAGGTCTTTTATAGCAGGTAAATAATTACAAAGCACTGCCAACAATTCTCTTCTAGGAAGAACACTAAACCACAGACAAGTCGCTCTCTTCAGTCCCTGTTGAGACATTATTTTGGAAATATGGTAGTCGTTGATGAGAGACAGTCATTTTTTGATCACGTTTGAATTGTGCCGTGATTACACACATGAAGTTTGCTAATTAAAAAATAGTTTTGCAATTCAAAAAAAGTCAAATGTTACTGGATTTGTAGTCTTGTCTTTCTAATTACTTACTTTGACCGTCTTATACGTCAGTCAGCTTCATGACAAAAATCTACAAATGAAGTGTAATTCATCACACGGTTCAAACTGGATCCAAATTTAGTCTCTCACCAATATTTTTACTGGAATAAGGTCCCATGATGATCTTCCAGAAGATAAAAAAAAAAAACATTGCCTCTCATTCTCATCTTGACAAACACAGTGCTGCGAACTCTTATTCTCATACAGAAGTTATGTGCTAATGCCAATCTCCCCACAGCGGCATGAAAGGCAAAAACATCTTCCTGGTTGCTGCCACTCTGAGACCAGAGACCATGTTCGGTCAGACCAACTGCTGGGTGAGGCCCGACATGAAGTACGTCGCCTTTGAGACGGCCAGCGGAGACGTCTTCATCAGCACCAGCAGGTCTGCCAGGAACATGTCCTACCAGGGCTTCACCAAAGAGAATGGAGTGGTGCCATTAATCATGGAAATACTGGGACAGGTACTAACTTTGTGTGTTTCTTGCTATCAGCTGCAAATACATACATGCATTTCAGTCAGCTGTCTGTGATTTAATTGAAGCTAATGATTTAAACTTAGCAGGATGAAGTCAGTTTGAGGAAGGAGCTTTTATGATTATTGCACAAAAACCTGCTAAATGAATTCTGTTTAATGTTTTACTGCTGCTCTGCATCATTTGTGCCTCTCTCAGGATGTCCTCGGCTGTGCCCTGAGCGCTCCTCTGACCTCCTATAAGATCATCTATGCTCTGCCCATGCTCACCATCAAGGAGGACAAAGGTACGAGTCAAGAAGTTAGAAAAGTTGCAGAGATTTTTCAGAGAAGATAATTTAATCCAGCTCGTGTTGCTTTAGGTATTACTTTCTGCAGAAAATCTGCACCGAGCTTTATCCCTCAGTCCTCCTTGTCTAAGATATTCTTGGAGGAGCTTATGGAAAAATACTTTGGTGTCTCAAAGTAGTAGGCCAAGGTCACCGTATAATTTATAAAGTGGTGTACTGTGATGCCAAAGAATGGAAGTAATGGTTGATCTGTTTGCCAGAGGGAGAACATTTGTGAACAAATAAAAGTGATGTAATTGCACTGAGAGTGGCTCTGTTCTGTTAGAAATCAGTACGGTCTGTTTTCCGGTGTATGGTGCTCCGGGGCTGTAGTTTGTCTGTTAGTCTGTTTATTTTCATGTGCCCTGTTGATGAATTTATGTAAGTGGCCATAATTGGAATGTCTGGGTGAAATGAACGCAGGGCCATGTTAAACAGTGAGTGAGTGTGAATCTGGGGCGACCTGTGGCATTTATCAGTTGGACGACCATGTTTGTTATTTGATATCTTTGAACATGTATGATGTAAATCACAGCATCACTGAGAAACACACTACCTGATTTGCATAAATGCATTTTATATGTTATTATTTATATGTTGGCCTTTTGCCTTGCCTGTGTTTTCCTCAGGTACGGGGGTCGTTACCAGCGTCCCCTCTGATGCTCCTGACGACATCGCTGCTCTCAGAGACATCAAGAAAAAACAGGTGACGTTTGACTTCATTTCTACCATTCAGATGAAGTCAGCTGCAGAGAATCTCAGAATCATTTTAACAGCTCTTTAGGGAAGACACAGAAGGTGAATTGGGTAAAAATGTAAACAACAGTAAAAGATGTCACCATGAAACTTCCCCAGTTGATTATTTCTATTTCTAAACGTATGACCTTTTTGTTATATATTTTGTTGAGTTGTGTACTTTAGCTGTCAACTAAACAAGAATGATCTCAGCATGAATAAAGCTTTAACGCATTAACACGTGTGACAACATGTGTGGCTGAGTCACGAGTTTCCTCTTTGAATCGCTGCTGCTGCTGACAAATTACACACTCATTCTCATACATTTCCAGAGCAGGAAGCTTTACTGAAATATAAGTTATGGAAGTCTGTAATAATTGAGCCGTACCTGAAAAAAACGTTTGATGTCTTCACCTGTAGGTCTCCCTTTAGGTTTTCTACTTTGCTAATTGCTTGATTTCAGCTGGACTAAACCATGTGACCATTTAAAGAGACCTGCTGTTGAAGATTGCACTGCACTTTGCTCTTAATTAAAAATGTTCTCAATGTGTGCATTTCCAACAGGCTCTCAGGGAAAAGTATGGAATTGAGGACAAGATGGTGTTGCCTTTCGAGCCGGTAAGCTGATTTTGTAAAGTCTGTTGGATTTCAGTCAAGTTGCAGTAAAACCAACTATTCTAAACTGCAGCCTCGATGTGTGTGCACGTCAGGTCCCAATCATAGAGATCCCCGGCTTCGGGAACCTATCTGCACCTCTGGTGTGCGATGAGCTGAAGATCGTGAGCCAGAATGACAAGGAGAAGCTGGCGGAGGCCAAAGAGAAAGTCTACCTGAAGGGGTTTTATGAAGGGGTGAGTCCACTTAATGGTTAATGAGTAGAAAACAGCTACTTAGGTCAGCAAAACGCAAGCCCTCTGCTGACTCCTCGTGGATTTAAGTTTTAGTTTGAAGCTTGTGTGATTTATCAACTAGACACAAATCAAGTGATTCACAGCTTATGGCTAGACTAAATTATTCATTAAAAGGCTATTGGCTTCGTGTTGCCTTTCGGACAGTTTGGTTCTGTCTACTGCTGAGAAACTCTGCTGTATTTCTCACTTCTTGCTAAGCTCCTCTCCTTTCAAGTTATTATAACATTACTAATGTTGAAATGTATAAATTTTGCTGCGTTCACCGTCCACAGATTGGAAATTTCAATGTTACATGCCACAATTTGGTGGCCATTCAGCAGCACATCCAGCAGAACATAATTTCTAAGCATACTCTGAGTGCTCACTGGGCAGTTTGTCATCATTTGTGATTGAGGAATGCCCAGTGGAGGACCCGCCTGCCTCTCGTTGAATGTTCAGAATAGTGAAAGAAATGCAGTATGATGAAATGTTTCCTTCTGTGTCAGATCATGCTGGTTGATGGCTACAAGGGGCAGAAGGTCCAGGATGTCAAAAAACCTATTCAGAAGATGATGGTTGAGAGGGTAAGAAATGATTTGGTCCTAATGCAAGAAAATACATAATATGCCACGTATGATAAACTGCATGCTGTATGTTTACCTGCACTGATGCTGGCTCTGCAACAACAGGGCGAGGCCATGATCTACATGGAGCCAGAAAAACAGGTCATGTCGCGTTCAGCCGACGAGTGTGTGGTTGCTCTGTGTGACCAGTGGTAAGTAAAACCATCAACCCAAGAATCTCTGTATAATAAAAAACATGAATAATGTGTTTATTAGCAACAGGAACACATGAGTTGTCATAAGTGGAACTAAAGCTTCATGGTGGTTCTGTAGAAGAACAGAAGTGAATAGAAAAATCTTCTTCTCTTGTGAGGTTCCTTTTTCTGTGACATGCTGGTAACAAAATGTTTGATAAATGATGACAAAGATGATCCGAGATTGATCTGTATTTTCTCTTGTCGAGCATCCTGTGCTGTGATTAGCTGTGTGCTAATGTTATACGTGTCTGTCAGGTATTTGGACTATGGGGATGCAGAGTGGAAGCGGCAGGCCAACGAAGCCCTCAAGCCTTTGGAGACGTAAGACACCGACCTCTGACGTACCAGTTTCACTTTATATGTAGTTTTGTGCAGTCTGTAGTCTATACAATATAATATGTGGGTGTAATATATTCAACCACTTTATTGCCTAGAAATGTAATTCTGAGAACTAAAAATGCATCTCACCATGCCAGAGTCCAAAAAGATGAATAACTGCGTCTCCTTCCTGTGATCACATTCGTTCTATTTTGCACACTATGCAGATTTTGCGACGAGACCAGAAGAAACTTTGAAGCAACTTTGGCCTGGCTGCAGGAGCACGCCTGCTCTCGCACATATGGACTTGGTAAGTTGCCTCGTGTGTGTGTGTGTGTGTGTGTGTGAGTGAGAGAGTGTGTGTGTGTGTGTGTGTGTTTCATAAGTAATGCTGTTCCTTGTGTTGAGATCAAATGTACCACCCTGCTGGAGATAAAAAGAAGATGTTTTTAGCTGGGCTGGTGTATGACTGATGTTTTCGGTCTATAGATGGAGACAAAGCACTTCTGATAAAGCACCTCGTCTGCCTCCCTGTTCATACAGGAATAGTTGCAGACTGAGGGCCAGCTGGCGCACAGTGCAGGCCGGCCTGCTGTAGACTCCTTCTGTAGAAATCTCCCCACACATTTACAGAATGTGAAGTTTTTACTGTAAAAGTGCAAGTTGATACACCAGATTCTGTTTCAATTCTGTCTCACTTGTGGTAGAAAAATATAGCTCAGATGTAAAAATGCAAATTAAGTTTGTATTTTACTCTTACAGAAAAACCTGTTAGCCAGAAACTGACTGACAGTCATTGGATATCAACGCTGTCTCAGTCTCCTGAGGTTTAAAAATGAGATTTATTTTTCTGAACTTGAATTCAAATGAACGGAAAAAGAAAATATGGTGTGCCAGAGTAGGAGCATGTATCTTTTATTTGGTTTTATCAAGATTTCATAAACCATGTTGCTCAGATCTCATTTTTATGTAATTACTGCCTGTGAAACTTAATAACTGCTCACGCTTGCAGTAATTTTACGTTTTTAACCACTGAAAGCTGGTTAAAAAAAGAATCTGCGCTCACTGGCGACACAGAAACATAAGTTTTCTTCCTTCGAGGCTGATTGAGGAACATGCTTCTTATAATCCCGCCCCGAAACTCTTTGCCCTGAAAATGACCCAAACTAAAATTTGTGTGTGGCTTCGTGTTGAGTGAGCCAGTGAGCAAAAAAAAATAAGTCACCATTTGTTTGGCAAAGCAGCCAGTTTGGTTGAGTTTAGTTTATTTGACATTCAAGTTTTACATCTCATCTTGTTTGCCAGGGATTACATAATAAAGCCCAGCACTTATTCCATTGTGTGAGGGTTTCTCTTGGCACCAGAATGCAACCAGCTTGACGAGATGGCAAATTCAACAAAGGATCGTGTCGGCACAGAGGAGACAACAATTGTCTCTCTTCATATTCTTTTTTGTGTCTTTTTTCCTCTTTCTCTCACACGGCTTTGTGCCTGTCGGTCTCTGTCTCCTGATTTGTGGTTGCGTGTGTGTGTGTTTGCACGCCTCCTGGTTGCCATAGGAACCCGGCTGCCTTGGGACGAGCAGTGGCTGATTGAGTCACTATCGGACTCCACCATCTACATGGCTTACTACACTGTAGCCCACCTCCTCCAGGGGGGTGTGCTCAACGGACAGGGAGCCTCACCACTGGGCATCAAGTATGGACACACACACACACACACACACACACACACACACACACACAGACACACACACAGACACACACACACACAGGGATAGTAGCACAAACAAGTATTAAGTCCTCACTCATTCACTCGGCCTTCTCTCCGTCCCCCATCTCTCTCTTTCTACCATCAAACAGCCACCCGAGGGAGAAAAGACAACTACCTAATACCCGATTTAATCATTTCAAATGACAGGTGTTGCTTTTCAGACTTTTTTTTTTTTAAATAAGTCGATTTGCCGCCTGTTATTCATCCATGAAATATAATCTTCAAATGAATAAATAATACGTGCAGTCAGTGACAAACGCTGCCTTTCAGAAACAGTTTTAAAAAGTCAGTTAGTAGCTCACTATTGAGTTAAATAATATAAAATATCTTCCTCCGCAATAAAATAGAAGGGAAAAGACGCACGGGCATTTAATTACTTCAGTAGCATTCGTCTTTGTAGCCGTGACCATTTTCTTTTTCTCTCCCACAGACCGCAGCAGATGACCAGAGAAGTCTGGGACTTTATCTTCTTTAAGACGTCTCCTTTCCCCAAGACCGACATCCCTAAAGAGCATCTGCAGAGGCTGAGACGGGAGTTTGAGTACTGGTACCCTGTGGACGTCCGTGTGTCTGGCAAAGACCTGGTGCCCAACCACCTCTCTTACTACCTGTACAACCATGTGGCCATTTGGCCCAAAGACAGGTGAGTGTGCCCAGGTGACGATTTTTAAACTGGCGTTTGATAAGATTGCTGAAGGAACAGTCGACTGTCTTACCCTCACAGGATGAAAAGATTTCTTGTTTTGTCATGTATGATAAATAAAAAGCTGCAGCGAGCACAGAGACTGAAACAGGGAAACAGGGAAACAGGTAGCCCGGTTCTGTCAAACAGCAACACAATCCACCCACCAGCACCTCTGAGGCTCACCAACAAACACGCTGTATCTTGTTTTTAAGACGAACAGAAATCGAAGTGTGAGTCGCTGTTTTTATGGGAAGTAATGTGCGAGAATAATTCTTTTGGTTAGAGATACTTTAGATACAATACTAGTTTTGTTTGGGTATGAAGGAGATTCTGAGAGAACTGATGCTGCCAATTACCCTCTATCCTGGTGCATTATTAAAAATGTTGTGTTTAAGAATTTAATTGAATTGTTCTTGATTAGACTGATGATGATGATGATGATGATGATGATGATGTGGTGGTGAAGGGTGACACTGATGACAACATTCTCTCTTGTCCAGTGGAAAGTGGCCACAGGCAGTGAGAGCCAATGGACATCTGCTCCTCAACTCTGAAAAGGTGCGTCAAATATTAATCTATACATATTAATATTTATCTCTGGATTAACATAATTTGATTTTAAGGTTTTAATCTCAGGGGGAAAAAAGGTCCTGGCTCGTCTTGTGTTCTGGGGTTGTTTGACTACTGACAAAATTAAAACTTATGTAACAATACTAGATTATATTTTGCCTCAAACTTTTGGTATTTATAATTTTCTTTTCTCATGTGCCACTAATTAACTAGTGTTTGATGTTGTTAAGAATTCTAATTACTGTGCGTGCTGCTGATTTGCACTGAAAACACCGACATCCTGTGACACAATGTTTTTCTTCCACTCTGCTTTGTAAGAAACATGTGTGGGCGGGCGCACTTGAAAGACTCTGGCTGCTAACATCTGTTTTTCTATTCACCAGATGTCCAAATCAACTGGAAACTTCCTCACTCTCACTCAAGCCATTGACAAGTTCTCAGCAGACGGTACGCACCGCTTTCACTTGATTTATCGCCCTCCTTCGCTCTGTTTCTTATCTTTTACTATTCTCCACTCCTGTGATTTTCTTTCAATATTTCTGTCATGTTTCATTGAAACATTGGAGAAAAAACACATCAGGTGCTCATCTGGAACTGATTAAAATATGCTTTCATAGTGCACGGGCCATTACACTTGATTATACCATAAGCATCCTTTATCCCTTGGTGAAGATAATTAGAAAACGCCCCATTGTCATAAGATGGCTGACATGTTGATAGTGGGTGCTATGAGCTATTGTATATCAGATCCCTTATACTGCACTGTAAGTAATGAGTCTCTGTACTATAATTCATTATACATGCTTTAATCAAAGCGTAGCCATAAGGAAATGTATATTCAAAATGATCTCTCCACCAGAAGCAAAACATTAATATCCAAGAGCTTTATGATATTATTGGATTCAGTGTTCACAGGACAACAAGATACAGAGGAAAGAATAATAGTCTCTCAAATCAAATATTAATGGGAACATTAGAGGAAAACAAGTTATAAGACCCAGAATGAGAGACTTGATGTACAGCGCTACAATTTGTGTCTCAAAATGTAATTCAGAACAGAGGCCTTTGGTGTGGAAGGGTCTCGTTTTGCATCATTAATGATAATCATTTATTTTCTCATGTTGTTCATCTCTTTATGTTTGTTTGGTTTTCAGCCTTTGTGTTTTTCCGATCATCCTCAGCTCTACCTGGTGGGACATAGATTAATCCTGTCCTCAGTATACTGGAGGATAGAATTGGTCCATCTTTTTTTGTTTGTTTTTTATTTTCACCCTGTTATGTTTGCATGAGCTGAATAATAGATAGACGTGTCTGTTGTGTCTCGAGAAGCTGTCGCGCCGTGGAAGTAAAGAACTCCATGGTCTGACAGCAGATAGATGTATTACGTTGACTTCCTGTCGAGGAGCTCGGGAGTGATGTCTTCTGGGTATTTGAAGTTTTCTCAGACTGGAATTTTCCTCAAAGCTTCTGAACATTTTTTGGTTGTCGGAGCAGAAGAGAAAAGTTCAGTGTTTGCGTGTTCACCATGTGATTTAGGGATCCATATAGTTCCAAAGTTGTTTTGAACAAATTAGAAAAGCAGTGGTGAGAATGAAGGTGTAGGTAACGTTAACTACATTTCAACTTCAAGCACATTTTTTTTTAGGGCTGCCGCGAATGCTTCAAAGCTGCTGTTGCCATGGTAATCGATAGCCAATTCGGTATTCGAAGGAAGGAGACATTGAGACGGCTATCCGTAAAAGAGGCAAAACACGACCACACTGGTGCCGACTTGTTTGGCTATCTCGCTATATATCTATATATATTTGTGCAGTAGGTCCAGCAGCAGCATTCCCCCACAGACCCAGTGTGTTTGTTTACTACTGCAGCCCCAGAAAAGCTCTGATAAGCCCTATATTGCTGCTTTGAGGATTAACGTTAATTACCTCCATCTGTGCCTATGAGTGCACAATGAGTATGTTCACTCGGGGCACACGTTTGTGCCACATTTGTTATTTACGTTCGCTTGCGTTGAGTGGACTAATTTTTATGAATGGTAGCTTGTGTTGAAGCCTCTCACTTTGCCAACACTGAAGCTTTGAATGTTCGAAGATAATTCTCACCGAGGCTGTGAAGCCCCGAAAATGATCTTGAAAACAGTCCTAATTGTTTTGCACCTGTTCTGTTGTTCCCTGTACCTCCTGGCATTTTACCATAACTTTCATTTCCTCTCTCAGGTATGCGTCTGGCTCTCGCCGACGCCGGTGACACGGTGGAGGACGCCAACTTCGTGGAGACCATGGCCGACGCCGGCATCCTGCGCCTCTACACCTGGGTGGAGTGGGTGAAGGAGATGATCGCCAACCAGAACAATCTGAGGACAGGACCTGCAGACACGTTCAACGATCGGGTCTTTTCCAGGTAGAAGCAAGAGCTCATGAAGAGTGGTGGATTTATATCACACATACATTAATGAGGACCATGTACATGGTGTTTGACATTCTGGAGATAAGGAGCTTAATCTTTGATAATTAAATTCATCATCCTTGAGGATCAATGTCATTGTCATGTCAAAAGATGCAGGGCTTGAAATAATGATTATTTTATGTTTTGGGTCAACAGATCATATCTACTCTGTAAAATATCAATACCGTTTTCAGCACTGGTCAGATTCGTATTACATAAAGATTCATTTGTTAAAGTGAGTTTAAGGTGAATTGAGTTTTGTTGAAATTGAAAAGTAAAAAGATGGACTGTGATCAGCTCACAGTCAGAGGCAAGAGGTGAAATCCAGGGAACTACATGTTTGACAGTTCAGGATGGCCTTCGCTGAAAGTCTTGACTGCAAAGTGAATGATAAACTAACATTGCAGACTTATTGAAATACTTTTTTTATCCTGTCTAGCGAGATGAATGCAGGCATCTTAAAGACAGAGCAGCACTATGACAGGATGATGTACAAGGAGGCTCTGAAGACCGGCTTCTTTGAGTTCCAGGTAAATAAAATGTCTCACTCTCTTGATCACCGTTATATCTTAAAGACGAGAATCGTTTCCCATCCTCACTGGGGGGATATTATGGATGCTGCAGTGACGGATTAAACAGTAGATGGAGCATAAAATGACTGAGGATTCAAATCTCAATCTAACCACCAGTGATGATGACGACCGCTTTAAACTGTTTTTGTGTGCGTCTGCAGGCAGCCAAAGATAAGTATCGTGAGCTGGCTATCGAGGGTATGCACAGAGACCTCGTCTTCCAGTTCATAGAGAGGCAAACTCTGCTGCTGGCCCCCATCTGCCCACACCTGTGTGAATACACCTGGGGTCTGCTGGGCAAGGTAAGAGTCTATGGATTTGACATCATAAAGTGGGTTTCATGTTCTGAGTTGCCTGTGTGCTCCGACTGCGGCTTCAAATGTGTCTTTCATCATTTCGTTCGCTCACTTTCATGTTAATCTCCCCTGTAGAAAGAATGAAAGTTTGAAACACGCGTTTCAACTTCCTGTGTTCATTCACATCGATGGACACACCTGGGAGCAACGAGCCTCATGTGGGTCTGCAGTAACGCAGGTCCCCGTGCTCATTTACCTGTGTGAAACGGCAGCAAACACGCACAAACATATTCCCTCAGTTGATGCACATGTCCACCAGGAGCCACACTTCCTTTTTCTCATCCGTATGAAAAAGAACACACACACACACTGTTGCACACTCCCAACGGCACAGAGACACAAGCATATTTTTAATACTCGAATTTATGAATATGAAAGAGTGCTGCTGTGCCAGAGATGGGTTTTTTCAGTCGTCGCTTAGCAACAACAAAAGCCCCACAACTCCAATCATGTGTTCAGCGCCGCCAGCTAAAGTGCCAAGAGGCACTCAGTGGACACAGAGGTACACGCATCAGTCTGGGATTCTCACACACGCCTGGTAAATATGGCCTGTGTCCAGTTTTGTTTATAAAAAGGTGGTGTAACCTCTGGCTGCGTAGTTAATAAGATTCTCAACCTGAGGTGCACCACCAAGTTTTGTTGTTTTCTTCATTCTCCACACAAAACACCAGAGCAGTCTCTTCCCCGTCACTCGTCCAACATCACGTCTTTCTACGTTCTCTCTCCCCCGCAGACCGGTTCAGTGACCAAGGCATCGTGGCCTGTGGCCGGTCAGGTCGACGAGATCCTGATCCGTTCCTCTCAGTACGTGATGGAGACGGCACACGACCTCCGGCTGAGATTCAAAGCGTACATGCAGCCGCCCAAAAGCAAAGTAAGAAATGTTTGTTGCCCATGCTTCACTGCCACTTTTCCCTCACTGCTGTAATGGCTTTTTTTTTGCCTTTCAAAAACTAATATTGATTTCAGATTTGATTGCTTTCTTTTTAGTAGTTTTTATGAAATCCAGCACTTGTTTTCGAAGTGCATCAAGTGTGGTAATTAAATCGGAGGCGGCGCTGTGTCGGAGTCTTTTCTCCCTCGGGTGTTGTGTAACAGTTTCGTGATTGTTTGATGGGGAGCACAATGAGGCAGAAAATAATAAAAACAGCAGAATAAGAAGATTGAAAATATCAGGCAGCGTGCCGAAAGTAGATTTGGGTTCAATGGCATTTTGTCATGTTCGGTTCCAGTATATGATCTAATTATTGCATCTGAATTTCAGATCACTTATTGAATCTAATAAGGTTTATAAATAACAAGTCTAATTAAAACCAAGAACTAGAACTCACACTTTCTTGAATAGAATACTTGCTCGTTGGAAGGCTGATTTTTTGCTAATTAAAAAGAGCGACCATGTATTTGTGAGATCAAGAGCTTCAAGTCGATATATTTTACCTGCTTTGAACCAGAAAAACATAAAAATTAAGTTTTAATCAAAGAAATAGGTTGTCCTGTTCTCAGTAGTCTGTTTTATCTATTACCAGGCCGGCTTTACTGGCCCTGTTTTAAACACGCATACACAAATATGCAAGAATCACCTTTGTGCTGCTCCACACTCACTTTGACACAGTTTGTATATTATTCATGTTGTCTTCCGTCTTCTCTGCCACGGCATCCTGAACAGTGAGGGAGGTTTTGTCATATTGAGCTATATGAATACACTTGACTTGAATATTCCTTCAGACACACTTTAAGATTCAAGTCTGTTGTGCTCACAGCTGGAAAGTTGGCCTGTTGTTTAACAGTCGGGCATTTGGATAAGTGGCTGAAGGCGGCTGGGAGAGAAGCTTAACACGTATCGACAAGGTTTGAGACAGACGATATCTCAGCTCCCAGACAGCTGTTATCGATTCGCTGCAGATATTTTGTAGCCATGGAGGGATGATGGGAAAAGATACTCATACATGTGTGTGAGAAGGAAGGCAGATAGATTAAGTAGGCAGATGTGTTTCTAACGCTGCCCTCTCTCTGGAAGGCGCCATCAGGATAAACATCATTATAGTTTTTGTGAATGTGCAAAAGTCTACTGAAGAAAATGTGAAATGCATTTAAATACAACAAAAACCAAAACAAGCAAATGATTCTACTTATTTGAAAAGCCAAAGTAAACAGTAATGTTACAAACCCTGATTTGAATGAGCTGACGGTTTTATTGGACCTCAGGTTTTTTTTTAGGATGTCAAACTTGTTCCATAGTCGCTGCACGTGGAATTAAAAGCTGCTTCAAGACATTTTGTTCTGATCCTGGAACATTGAGTTCCAGGTGACCTGCGGGTCTGGATGCTTCTTAACATACAAATAAATCAGAGATTTATTTAGGCTCATTTGTGCCTGGACAAATAATGTGATTTACAATCTATCCTTTGACACAAAGGGAGCCAGTTCAGTGACTGAAGGAGCGGTTTAATATCCTCCAGCTTCTTAGTGTTAGTGAGGACTCTGGCAGCAACATCTGGACGAGCTGCAAATACAGTTGTTTGGACAGGAATCCTTTCATTCTTGCTTTTTAAAGATGTTAGTAGGCTGGTTTTATAATTGGGGTTGTAGAAATTCATAATCCATTACTACACCAAGACTTCTGGCATGATTTGTTGATTTTAGTGCCATGGATTCAAGGTGAGAGCCGACTTTTAATCTTTCTTGTTCGAGGCAACAGTCACTTCAGTTTTCTCAGGGTTAAGTTGTAGAAAATCCATCCACTCACCGATTTGTTTGATTATCTTATTCAGTAATACTATCATGTATCATTTATGCTTCCTGGGGACATGAAACTTTCTTCAACATAATTCAAAGTACATTAAAGGTGCATTATGTAGTTTTGGGGAGGAAATTGTATTCATGCCTGAATAAACTAAACATTTTGTTTTCATGTCCTTAAAGGTCAGAACAATTTCATACTGTTTTACTTTGTTTTTATGTGGTTCTGGGACCGTATTTTCCTCTGAGAACAGCTCTGATTCTATAATATTGCCTGTATTACTACCTCATTCATATTGTGAATATAAATGAAGTTCTGCATTGTGCCCCTTTTAAGTCCAAGTAAAATGAACAACAATGTTTCTGCAATAGAATCGACCCAGTAAAAGCTCTATGACTGTACATGTAATGTTTTTTTTTCTTTTCACAACATGTCTGTCAAGCTGATTCATCCAATTTCCATCATTTTTAATTTATAGGGGTGATATACTGTCACATCAGGGCTCATTTGTGGGAGCACACACATGTAAGCACACATATAACTGGACTAGAGTAGACTTGACAGCTGTCACATAGAATAAGTTCACAGATCCCATCTTCCTTTCAGAAGATCACACATACACGAAAAAGCAGCTTGCTTCTTGACTAATCCAAGTTCACTGTTTGCTTCCCATTGAGGCCACCACCCACCATTTGACTTATCTTGTCACTGCACTGAATAGAAGCAAAACCATCAGGTCTTATGCACCTGGCAAGGTGGATAAATGAATCTGAGATGCTCTTTTTCTGATGCTGTTTTTCCTCCCAACAGAAAGGTGACTCAAAACCTCCAGCCAAGCCCTCCCACTGCAACATCTACGTTGCCAAGAGCTACCCTCCGTGGCAGCACAGCGCCTTGTCCCTGCTCGGAAAGCACTACAAAGTGAGAAACAAACATTAATGCACAGTGGTGAACGTTTACACATGCAAATGTAGGATGCCCATGGTGTAGTGATGCAATGAAATAAGTATTCCTGTGTCTCCATCAGCTGCCCAGGACATCTCTGTCTCCTTCCCTGATTTCTCTTACCTGTGGTTGTTTTCTTTCCCGTCTGTCCAGAGCAACAACGGCGCCCTGCCGGACAACAAAGTGATTGCGAGCGAGCTGGGAGCCCTGCCTGAGCTGAAGAAGTACATGAAGAGAGTCATGCCTTTCGTAGCCATGATCAAGGTACGTCCTGTCCCCTCTTTACCCTTCGACACCTCTAAGCAAGGCAATAACTCCATCCATGACTTTTAGATAATTATTAGTAAATGCCAGCATTCCACAAACATTTTCCCTCCGTTGTTTTTTATAGTTTGATTTTCTCAAGTTGAGTTTGTTTACCGCCGTACGAGCTGTTTACCCAGGTTGTTCGTCAGGCGGCTTGTCCTTTGTTTTCCTGCACAGCTCTGCTCTTCAGATTGGTCTAAAGTCTGCCCTGATATTTCTGCTCAGAGATTTGAGTCTGCTTCTTCAAAAGCTATTGTTGATATTCGTCTTTGTGTCGAACAATGACAAAACTGTAGCCAATCCGGGAAAACAAATTGAGTAGAAAATACACTTCACGAATACTTTGTCTGCAGAGTTTAATGTGTTTATTGATTGAAGAAGTACAGATCCCACTTGTTGACAGGCTGGCTCAGCTCGTTCCTGGGTTTGTTTGCCACCTTCATAAAACTTTGAAAATGTGTTTTTCTCTAGAACTTTGTCCAACCTTTCACATTTCGTCTGCTTTGCAATCAGATTAAATTTGTCTCACAATGCAAACTGCTCTTCTAGTGAAGCTGTTCTTTTGATGCATTCACTAAATACATCAGAGAATCACAGGTAGTGGGAAAAAAAAACGGTCTCGCTGCAGTAATTGCATCTATTATATCATTCTATATATACACTTAGGGTCAAGTTGCTAATAAATGATCAGAAGCCTGATGCTTATTAATATTTTAGTTGTCATATCTCCCAGGTGCCCACAGCTTTGTTCAGGTGATTCTCTTTCACTGCAGGGATCAAACAACATGAAACTAATAAATAGTCATGATGAGCTTTGTGTTCATCCATGGTTCATCTCTCAACTTCTTCTTTCAGCTTTCAAGTTGTTTTCTCTCCGCGCTCTCCTTGTTTGATGGTTTGTTTTGGCATCTTTTGTTCCCAAAGCTTTTTTTTTTTTCCTCCCTTAATAATCTCGGGGTGGCAGCTTCCGCATATCAATGAACTTTCTGTGTAATGCTGAAAAACGTGATTTCTTCAGTAGGTGGATGAATTATTGCATTTCATCCTAATAACTGCTGGCTAGTTAGAAAATGTAGCAAATTAATCCTGAATGTTAACGCTCTGTTAATTCCTCAGGAGAGTTTGGATTGCTGATTAATTCATGCCCATTATTCACACCCCCATGCTTGATCCTGAATATTTGGGCTTTGCTTGTGTTCTGTAGGAGAACCTGGAGAAGAATGGACCAAGGGTCTTGGATCTGGAAGTGGAGTTTGATGAGCGGGCAGTTCTGATGGAGAACCTGGTCTACTTAACCAATTCTCTAGAGGTATGTGTTGTGATCCAACTCTCCTAAGATCTGACATGATTTGTCTTTCAGAGCTGAAAATATGCTTGAGGGGGTTCAACACTTTTGTGAGCCTACAGTTGAACATAGCTGAGAATATAATGCTAAATTTGTTACACAGCAACAACAAGCAGCACAAACCAGCTCAGCTCTAGCAGTGCCATATCCCCAAGATCCTCAAATATGAGCAATAAACTGAGAACACTCACTTTATTAGGTTCTGTTTGTCGTTATATAAATGTCACGCTGCAACGTGCAAGTGCAGCATTTCTGGTTTCCTTAAAATACCTCAGCTTTAAAGCTGAGTTTTACTACTTCTGCAAAAGTCTGTGGAGACAATCCTGAGCTGAGTTGTCAGTCAGGAAAGCCGTTAATACTTTTGTCTGCACAGAAGCTTAGTCTGGTGAAAAAGTAAAACCTAAGTCCCAAAGATTCTTCTGTGAAACTGGCACATTTCACCACAGAAAAGAACGACTGCATGATCTACGTCAAACTAACACTCTGAACCCAATTCCCATGTCTCTGATCAATCGTAGCTGACGATAAGCTGCTACACAAAAGGCAAAATGTTGTAGGATAATGCTTAATCATAGAAAATGGGAATCATAAGAAGAAAAGGCTGGCGTATTACTTGCCTCTTAGAATGGGGTTTAACTGATTTCAAAGTGATACTCCAACTTAAAGGTGCAGTATGTAAAAATTAGAGGAAAAAAGACGTCCGTGTTCTGCGTTGTAGTGATAACTATTGAAGTTAGCTATCCAGCGAGCCGAGCCGGCCCTGGCTCGTAAAATCAATTCGCACCTCAGGAGACGACAATCAGATAGTGCTCAGGCCTCCAGAGGTGCACACTGATGTCTGACTTCACTCCCACTTCACATCTCTGCCGTCCCCGCCGGAACTCATCGATCTGTGTTGTCCCAAGAGTTAAAGTTCCAGCTGGAGCCACTGTTAATCACCTTTGTACTGTATTCCCTGTCTTCAAACTGGCCTCTGTCGTTTTCTAAGGTTATGTTCAGTCCCAGAGAGACCGTGTTCACTGAGAGGCTAATGAGCCAGGCTCACCCAGCTCTGGTTCTGGTGCCCATTTCATGAAACCCTCCTTCCCCCTGGAGGTCCAAAGTGATGCTAGTGATGTACTGCAGACTCCCCCAGGGCTCCAAGCTCCCAGTCCAGGCCGTTGCTGTGTCTCAATTCAGGGTCTGCATCCTTCAAAGGATGAATTTAAAGCTAATTACGTCACAACGCCACGTGTAGGCTGTCCCACTTCGAAGGCTCCTCCAGATGCAGCCCACAAATGGGACCTTCTTTTCCCTGTTTTTGGAGGATGCACTGCTACGATCTTTCGTGGCCTCACATATCCAAAGATTCTTTGCGCGCCCGAAAAAGGAGAAAGAAAGAGAGAAAATGGCGACATCGCGTGGCGTGGGTTGTCACTTTCACGGGCCTGAGCGGCAGAAATTGTGACGTAAGAGTAAAACATCTGGTGACACAACCAGGAAATGCTCCAAAGGCGAGACCGTCCCATTTAACAACGGCTGAGGCGGTTAACAAGGTCTCTCTGAAGGACTCGCCTTCAAGGACCTCAAAGTCCAGGTCCTTCGAAGGATGCAGACCCTGAATTGAGACACAGCACGAGTCGGCCAGGACCGCTAGCTGACTGCAGCTACAGTTAGCAGCAGATAGACGCTGCTATCCTGATATGCTGTCCCCCATTTGTTACAAAATTCACCTTATTTCTTTTTTGAGAAACAAACTATTGCTTTGAAAGTCAGCTGTTTTTATGAGGATGGTCAGCAGTCAAGTGGTTTATGCTGCAGGATAAAGCAGTTCTCAAAATTAGTTTTCAATCCTGTTATTAGCAATCTCAAACTGGGTCTTTGATCGTCTGCTGGTGGACTCATCAGCTAATTGCTGTTCTTTTGCACATCTCTTCTCTACAGTTGGAACAGATCGACATCCTGTTTGCGTCTGAGGCTGACGACAAAGTGAAGGAGGACTGTTGCCCAGGGAAACCGTTCTGTGTTTTCAGATCCGAGGTAAATGCTTTTGGTTTTGCTGGCCGCTCTCAAAGCAGGCTGTGTTTATCAGTGTGCGTTTATAGAAAAGACATAAGCTTCTTTTTCAGTCACCTGTTCATCAGCTTGTGTTTATATATTCACAGTACTTTTGTATGTATGTCTCTGTAGGCGATGTTTCTGCAGGACTGTCTGTGTGCCCGTGATGAACAAATTATTTGTTGTAGCAAACGAGAGCTAAACTGTGTGTTTGTACATTGTGCGGTGTGTCCACCTCCCCAGCCTGGAGTGTGTGTTTCCCTGGTCAACCCTCAGCCATCCAACGGCCTGTTTTCTACAAAGGTCGATATCCGACAGGGGGACAGCAAGGACAACGTCATCCGTAGGCTAGCCAAGGTCAACAGACTCATCAAAGGTAAGCAAGATAAATTGCTATTCAGGAGAAATTCAGGAACACGAAATAGCCCTGGTAATGAAAAAGATTAATGTTGTAATCTAAATATTTACTCAGTTTATATTTATGCCCTCCTCCTCCATCAGATCTGTCCAGAGTGAAGCTGATGAGGTACGAGGACCCCGTGCTCGGGCCTCGCCGGGTGCCCGTCCTGGGCCTCGAGGAGCGGGGCAAGCTGCCCATCTCCAACAAATCTGTGTTCAACATCAGTCTGGAGGAGAAGAGGGTCACTCTGGCTGACAATGGCCTCACTGTGGACGTCGGGGACACTCTGGTTTATCTGGTTCAATAGAGTAACAGTCTCTCTCTCATATACACACAGGCAGATGAGGGCGCATTCAGCAGTGAATCATTTATGAAAGGTTGACATGTTACAGTGAAATGGGTTATCTTGACTCAAAGCCATAAAAGACTTCCTCAAAAGTATCTCTATGTTTTTATTATGTATTTTTCAGTACTACACCATTTGCCACAGCACACGGTGTTAACATTTGACAGATATACTATTTTTGCGCCTTTTCACTGCTGAATGCAGCCTAAGTGGGAAATCTGAAACTAATGGGACCTGAACGTTTGCTTCCCTCTTCACATACAGATTATCGGGTCAGGTTCTTTTAATGGTGTGAAAAAAAATGTAAAATCCGAATCCTTCCCTTCAGGATTTGATACGGGAGGATCACACAGGAATTTCTATTCTGTTCCGTCTTTTCACCGTCTCTAGTTTAAAACTGAATCTTGTAATTGTTCCTTTTTCCTGTCTGACATGTCGCACAATAAATGAGCAATTATCTGTATAATGAAGCTTTTAAATAAAGTTTTTCATTGGAAGCAACAAACGGATGTCTACCACCACTTTTTTTTATGTGAATACGTTGTGAGACTGCTCCTGCACCCTCCTGAAAGCCTGTTGTTTTCATATAGATGGTAATGTGTCTGCTGTGTTGTTTTATACATCGGGTGAGGCATATCGCTCCCTCATGCTTTGTCAGCCTGTCAGACAGCTTTCCTATTTTCAAGCTGTGGACGGTGCTTGTCTGACTTTCTTGGTGTTTTTCCAGAGAAATAATAATAAAACCTATGAAATATTCAGCCTCCTTGTTTCTTGTTTCTCTTTTGTCCCTGTGCTTTTTTCCCCCCCTTCCATTTCTTCTAAGGACATAAATAAGACGACTGTTCCCCACAAGAATAAGAGTCTTGACACTCAATAGTGTGTCATGGTTTTGGGGAAGTCATTGGATCTTTGCCTCAGTAGTGTAGATGGTACAGATAGTCCTGCAGTCTTCTGATGAGAATGATGTGCACAAAGTGTAGCTGTGAGGGTCGAGATTGTATGATTCAGGACACAGAAACCTATATTATTATCCTATATTATTATTATATTTATTGGTGAGTTTCAGTGGGGATATGCAAAGAGATATAAACTCAAACAGATAACACTCAAACAGTAGCTAAGCTAAATTTGAAGCTAAGTTAGCTAACATAGCTTAGCACAAAGAGTGAACAATGGCAAACAGGCCGCCTGGCTGTGCCCAAAGGTAACAAATGAACAAATAAAACTCACTTCTTGTACTCACTTAATGTTTCTTGTTTGTTTAGCAAGTGGAAGAAGTCGAAGCTAAAAATAAAACATTGCATTTTTTCGAGCAGTTGCTAACTTCCGGGTTTCTCAGTTGGTTGCCTGGCAACTGTTCCTGGGCAGGAAATAGGTCAGTGTTAGCTAGCTGCTAGCTCAGGGCAGGTGAGCATCATTTTCTCATGAAGGTAGTTTCTTTTAATCAACTTTAAGGTAAAAGCTGAAAATTGTAAAACTGACTAGGTACATTAAAAAAGCTCCACTTGCAAAGTTGGTAAATCTGTGAGGCCTTACGTTTCAGTATTGGTTTGTTTTTAGCATAAATTGCACGCTACCTAACGCTAATGTTACCTGTGTCTAAAGATGGTGGGTCATACTACATTTAAAGTTATAAATGTATGCTTTTGACATTTTAAGCAACATTTTTATACTGCAGCACAAAAGGGTTTTGCTACTAGAGAGCTAGCAGTTGGCTCTCGTGTTCCAGGGGTTTGGTTGTGCTTGTGCTAATGTTTCTCATTAAAGACGTTAGGAAAATTACTCCATTAGGGAAAACTATTAGTGAAATGACTGCCATTATTCAGAGTAAAATCCCTCCCATACAACTGGATGTTTTTTGATTCTACTTTCTGTGATAAAAACTAGAATAGATACAATAATAATACAGAGAAGAGTAAAACAATGAGTTATATGATATAAAGATAAAAACAATAAATAACAGACATGTTTGTGAATAACCTAAAGCGATTAAAATGATCCAATGACACATTTTATTGCCTTTTGTAATTTCTAGTTCTATATCTTTAGTGCAAAGAAACTAATTTACCAGGCTCAGTATTTATCAGAGGGACTTCAAGGGAGAGAATTTCTTGGGAGCGAGGGTTAGGTGATGACAGGTGGATTTAAGTATTAAAAGAGAAGTGAGGGGGTAGAGTAGCTTGGCTGGGAATGCCTTATAGATAAAAAGGAGGCAATGTCGTTTCCCTTCCTTCACTAAAAGACGAGACCGAGTGTACCCTAACCAAAACAACCTATGTTCCTATATAGCTCATAGTGAGAGCACTGTAGTTGACCGTCTCTGGTGAAGATTATACATAATGTCACCACATAATGTAAAACTTAGAATATCTTTGGTTGAACGAGTGTCATTGTGTTCTCTAAAGAGAAGCATGTACTAGTTAATCTCCTAATGTCACGTTAAGATCCAGTGTGCATGTGTGAGAACTGTCTAAACCTCCAAACCCCGCAGAGTTTCACTACGTGGTCTTCAACCACGTAAAGCTTCCCTCACTTCTCTCTTTCTCTCGACCAATGCACACACACACACACACACACACACACACCCCTAGATTTAAATGTCAATGTCAGAGAACGGGAAATGCAGATGACACCCTCTAAACCTGAACCACAGGTATCTATTTGGTTATAAAAATGCCTGTTTCATTTCCCAGCTCTTCACTGTACGAGTCTGTGCTTCAGCCTGAAGGGTAAGTGTCACCCTGTGAAAAAATATTTTGAATGTCAAACGTACTTTTTAAAATGATTTATTCTGTTTGAGGGAAAGGAAACTAAACTATCTTTACTTAAATTCTCAAATTTGTGCGAATATTTTAGATGTGCCATGTATCTCTGTTCTACTCTACAAGTAATCATGTAAATAAATACCAGGATTTCAGCCTTTTCCGACCTGCTGGAGTTCGTGTTAAGCGTATGCATGCATTCATATCTGATTGTTCCACGCCAGACATTCATGTTCATGCACCCTGATGTGTATCTGCCCCCGCTGCATTTGCTGTATTAGCGGGGGGGCACAGTAGAGTCTGACACGGAAGACAACTACAAGACTTATCTCTGTCACACAGCTTCTGGCCGAGCCATCCGACTGCTGGTTTATCTGCTCCGACACACACCCTCTCGCTGGGGACGTGTCACTCCACCGCCCCCTCCTCCATCTCCTCATTTCTGCTGACTCCCTGCTCACCCTCTCCTCTTTGCCTCCTCACCTCACCCCTCTCTGGATGCCAGTAGCTTCTAGTCATGGAGCAGATGACAGTCACACACCAGTAAGTGGAATTGCAGCAAACAGCTCACTTATCTTGCTCAGCTCTTTCCCGCTGCTGTGTTTCCTGTTAATCTTTTTCTTCTTTTATGTCTCTATGATAATACAAATTAAACAAGAACATTTCCATAAACTATTGTTGCTGCAGCTCCTGCTTTCACACTCCCTTCTTCTACATTTTAAATGTATTTCTGCAATTTGCTGTGATTAAAGTGTTGCTGAGGGCTTAAAGCTGTTGAATGCAGGAATAAATTGAGAAGGATGGAAGGATAATATTAGGGGAATACCAGTGTATATGTGGTGGCTTGCTTCTAAATTTTCCTGAAGAAGGCCAGCTGAGTACAAACCATTCTGCTTCAGGAAAATCAAATTAGCTGAATGAATGAAATTAATTACGTTTTTGCTTACAGGAAAGCAAAACATGGGCTAATTTGCTAATTTGAGACTCTTTTAACGCTAAGCCTGCACTTAAGTATAAGTGACATGTTGGCATGACGAGCCACAGCGAATTTATCGGAGAAAAAAAAACAGGTTCATTGAAAAAATCTGATTTCAGACCCGAACCGTCAGTCACTGAAGCCTCAGCTTCGGTGTCTCCAGAGGAGGAAGTGGCGGGCTTCACCGCAGGAAGTGAGGGCAACCGGAGGTCAGGTGATGTCCCTGTGGTGACAGACCCAATACTCACACAGCCCGGCCTCGGCATCACCACGACAACCATCACCACCATCACGCAGACGGGAGGAGACTGGAGCACCGGCCTGTTCGACGTCTGTGGAGACAAGACTACATGTAACATGAAAACACTGGATTCTCATAAGCACACACAATCACATCTTTATCACTCTCATGATGTTTCTACTAGATTAATTTTATGTAAGAGCCAACAAATAATTCATTCTTAATTTAGTCTCACAGCTGGGAGATTAATGTAATATCTACATCTGATTTTCGTCTGCGTCTGTGCTTGCAGGTATTCTCGGGGCTCTGGTTCCCTGCTGTTTGGACCTGAGTTTGTCTCACCAGTATGGCGAGTGTCTGTGCATGCCTCTTCTTCCAGGTTCCACTTTTGCCATGCGAGTTGGAATCAGGGAGCGGTACAAGATACAGGTGAGTGTGCGTATTCACTGTCAATAGGAAGCAATGTTTGGTGCTGCTTGTCAGAGCGTCCTGAAACACACCAGCAGGCAGACTTTACATAACAGTAATGCGCCTTCAAAAATAGAAAATAAACCAGACATGGTGATTTCTTTTGCAAGTGTTATGACTCCACAAAAAAAAGGAAAACCAGCAGCTACCAGGAATGTAATCAATTCAAAAACGTGGTCAAATTTGTTGCTCCAGGTTTCTTCAATTGGTAACAAGCACAGGTCAATACTGAAGACTTTTTTTCCAAACTCTTCATACAGTTCAGATTACCAACAACCAACCAACCAACAACCAACCAACAACCAACCAATGTATCTTGGCCGAACAATCAATCATTCATACTGTGACACACAGACAAAAAACATAAACATAACATAAATGAAACTTTAATCTTTGAAGTTGAATTATATTTATCCTCAATCATTACATATATAATTACTTTTCAATGTATTAATGTATGGTATGATCACCCATACTGAGTACTTTGACACTTTGACGGCTCTAGGTGAAGTACATAATTATGTTAAGATGCTAAGATTTTCCATATATTTTAATATGGCTGTGTTATGGTTTGATTGTGTTTTTAACAGTTTTGAAAAGATTGCATTAGCCTTTATAAATGTGTGTTGCAGGTGGTAGCAAAGAGGTAATTGAATCCACAGCTTGGTCCATACAAACTTTAAACTTCTTTAGCCGACTGTGTGAAGAGTTGTTACAGTGTGACTTTAGTTTTTAACAATGTTTGTTGGCAATAGAAAAAAATTAAGTGAATTTCTTTGTTTGTGTTTTTCTGTCGTTTCATCCACTGCACCTCATAGTTCTCCACATGTTGCTGCTGCATTGTTTTGTCTGCTTCTATATTTGTTTGCCTTCGTGCATGTTTATCCACAGGGAAGTGTGTGTGAAGACTGGACCACAGTGTACTGCTGCTACCCTCTGGCTGTGTGTCAGATGATCAGAGAGATGAAGCGGAGGATGAAGACACAGACGTATCATGTGTCCACTGCCCTCGAATGCTCCTGAAGAAACTCTAGACAGTGAATGAGTTCTGTCCTTTTTACAATGCAACAGAGGCTGCGGAGGTCTGCAGATTTCTGGTATGAACAGCACGAAGAATCAATACTATGAGGTTTGAACTTACTTTTAAATGCCCCTGAGGATGCCTCGGCCAATAAATCAAGCCTAACCGGCAACATTCAAAGACTGGAAAGGACGAATTCTGATTAATAGCATAAACAGGAAGAATAATCAGAGCTGTGAGGTCTGGACCAGAGTGTAGAGCTTAAATTGCCTCGAAGGCTGTTAGAATATAACTGAAACCCACTTTTAATCTACTGTTGGACCCCTGTTTGAAAGAATATTACAAATAAACATTGTAACGAAGTATTCTGCCTCTGTTGCAAAGGAAGAACTCATGAGCCACATTTTGAGTTGGGTGAAAAGCAGATGGCAAGACACAAGCAAAAGTTTGGGTTCAGTAGCTGTCAGTATCAGCAGACAGCACCAAACATCTGGTACAGCTCTCAGTCAGACAGTGGAAACTTTAAGAAAAGAGCCAACTTTCTCTCATTATGAGCATCTTCAAACTGCTGTAACTGTCATGCAAGTGTTCTTTCGGTAATCTTAATCAGGATACAACTGTAATCACAATCATTAACCAAATGTAATACAAATAGGATGTTGTTGAATGTTTTGATTTGTCGAGGTGTGATAATCTCAGCTAACATTTCTGGCTTTCAGAGTCTGTGTCATGATCATTTTTTGAGGTAGTTTTTTCATGTGAAACCAGACAACCTAACGCGACCACGTCATGCTAGCTTGTTGGCGAGGGAGCTACATGATGTTTGGCAAAGTAAGGCTAAACGTTGTCATGGAAAAATACTACCAGGCTCCCTAAACTGCCAGAATTGCTTAAATTGGTAATGACTGGAATGGCTGAGACTGTTGTGGATTCATTGAGCCACCTTTAGATTTTCTATGGCGCTCATCACCGTCTTGGTGTCTTAATGAGGTATTTTTGACCATTTTGATGAATTGAATGGTCAGAAAGGGTTAAATTTTGCACCATGTCTGTGTAACAAATGCTATCAACCCCCAAAAGTGCTGCAAAGACTTATGAGACATAATGAGCATGGGAAAGGCCATCATATAATTCCATCACAATGTTCTCGGCTCTTGCACACTCTTAACCTTCTGTCTTTGGCAGATTTATGTATGAAAAACTTGACACCTAAAATATATCTTAAGGTTACCAGCTTTCAGATGATATATACCACTTATACTGTTGACCCACCGTCTCCTCGTAAAGATCCCCATAAAAATGTGTCCAAAGTGGCTCAGCTGTGGTACAGTTTCAACGTTTGGAGGAGAGAAAATTTGGGTGAACCAACCCTTTAATTTTGTCTGGCATGCCAAAGGTCACCAGAGACATTATTATGTTCAGTCCCTCTTAGACATGAAGGGACGATGGACTGATGAAACACAAAGCCTCTTCCAGACCTTTAAGCACAAACTGTGTGATGAGCACATTACATTAAAGACAGTATCTATAAATAAGACCTAACAAATCTCGTTTTCAAGACCACATTTCAAACTCAGTCCAAGTATAGCCATGAAAAGCTCCGAAAAGCTTAGTCAGTTCAGTTTGATCTCAGCAGTCATTCTGTTTCTTAATTAAGCATCAATGCTTTGGAGAGTTGTTTTATTTATTCCAGGCTGTGGGATGAAACGAGTGTGCCGGTCCGTTCAGTATGCAGAACTACTTGTCTGATTACCCGGCAAACCGGCCACAGCGCAGCTCCGATCACAGTCAACAGTTCAAGTACAGCCTGATGATAATAAAACCTATTTCCATATTTCTGATATTCTTTTATGCCTCTGTTCCTTGATTCACCTCAGGCATTCAATCATATTATTAAACCGATCCTGATTGCCGTGGTTCCCTGAACCCGAAATGCCAACCAGCGAGAACGGATATGGAAAATGTTATTCATACACAAGCAGATGGGTCCTCAAAGGGCAAATATGTAATTTGTTAACTCTTACCGATGTGGTCCCCCACCTGGCAGCTGCTTCAACGGAAACGGGGAAAAGAGAGAAAATGGATTCGGTGAAGGAGAGTGATGTGAATAATGAAATCCAGTCATATTTAACACACAGTACACTGCACATTTCAAGGAGTTCATCTTCTGAATACAAAAAACTATTTTTCAAATCATTGCAATTCTTCATAAATGTACCTCACATGTGATTATTCTGCTCCTTGTTTGTCCATATCCTTATTTAAAGTTTGGTGAAGTATCAGAATGATTGGCAAAGGCAAAGGTGATCCATATTTGTCAGTGAGAGCAAATTATACCAGATGATTGCCAAGCAAACCATCCCATAGATCACACGTGGTGTGCACGCCTGTAATTGCTAGCTTTGTAGCCCTTTCACACTGGACAGCAAACCCACTAACACCTGGTGACGAAAAACAAAAACTGGTACAATTCATTCCCACGTCAGATCGTTCTGCATGTGGTCTCACATCACATGCACGAAATTTCTAGGTGGTTTGTTCACATTTTTGTATATTAAATTATACCTCACTGGCACTGAAGTTAATCATGGTAATCAGTAAAACTACCCAGTAAGAAAGCATTAATCACAAGGAAATTGGATAAAATGGACAATGGCGAGAGATTGTAAAGAAATTCTACACAATGGAGACATTTACTCATCATCTCTGATTAGAAAACACACAACTGGGAGAGAAGTGGGCGAAATGGACTTTGTTAAGACGACTACAGAGAAGACTTACTTCAGTTGATAAAACTGGGAAAATGGATGAACTACTAAAAAAGTAACTCCCAAATCAGTTTTTCTCTTTTTTTTGTATCATTCTGTTTTGCGGTTTGAAGTGTTTGTGTGGGAATCAGTAAAAACTCAAATAAAATAGTAATTTCTACTGGAGCTTCCGTCCCTGTGGGGTCCCCGAGTTGTTGCTAGATTTAAAGTTCAGCTGCGTCTTCTTTCGAGTGTGTGTCTTTTTTCCGTCTTCACTTGTGTGTTGAAATAAAAAAAAAAGTTTCCTGACAGCTATAGCATAAATTCCATCTTGCCCTGGTGGTAATGAGGTCAGCGATTTCTGACTTATGTCTGCATTAGGCTCCAGTGTTTCCTGAGCAGCCGTGGATGGATAAATCTTCCGGCAGCTCCGCTCGTCTCTGTCTGCTGGGAGTTGTTAGTGAGCTGGATCTGCCTCGAGCAGAGCTGCCTCCAGGCTCTGTGGTAACATCTTTCCCTCCCTGTGCAATGACCAAATGTTATTGCTTCAGCATCAATCGCTCTACATTTGGCTGGTAAATTGGAAACCCATTTGCTTTGCAAACCAAATACACCCTCAAAATGTCCTACATAGTGTTTTAGACTTTGTATCTATATTTACAGACTTTTTTTTTACATCTTACAGAAATATTATATGGAGCTGCCAGACTGAGTGTTTCATTGTCTCATGTTAATATGATGAATCAGTGTTTTTTGACACCACTCCCGCTAATATAACTGTTTCTAATTGAAAATATGTCAGATAAAAAGTTACAAATTGCACTGGTGAAAATAGACAAGTGAAGAATAAAAAGAAAATGTGCTAGATGAGTGAAATCATGGATACTGCCGCGTCCCTTTCACTGTTTCTTTTCTAGTTCACTGATTGATTAGCTGAAAAGCCAATCAGAGTGAGTCTCTCACTGAAGACCCGCCGCCAGTTCTTCATGCTAGATCAGCCAAAAAGCTGCCAACAAGATCCAAATTGCGCCAACGATGTCGACACACCGTAACAACAACTGCCAAAGATGGACACAGACAGCCCTCCATCCAAAAACATTAAACCGCATTTCTTGTTTTAAATGGTCAATTTACCCAAATTGCTGTTAATTTTGAGTGAACTGACCCTTTAATTTTCCTCAGGCATGTGATAAGCTGATGAACGAATATCAAAATATGACAAATACTACAACCCCTGCCTGTGCAGACTTGCAGACTGTTCATCATCGCTCCACACTGGCTCACACACAGCCGGCCTTACGTCATCTCTACCAGACACACCTCCACGCCTGAACCATGAGGGGGCAGTGTTGCCCCAGCTCGGCCCCCCTCTCCCCCTGCTGTCGGTTGTCTATTCCCACAGCTGCTCTGTGGAGTGAAATCAGTCTTAAGTGCTGATCTGGGGTCAGAGTTGGGATTTCCACAGCAGGAGCAGTAGAGGTCAGGATCCGGAACAGTGAAGCCCGTCCTAAGTCAGCAGTCGGACCGGGGCCATAAAACGTCTCTGCTGATGTTTTTTCCTGCTGCTTCAGCACGAAGACGACTTTCCCCGCAGATGCATCAGGTGTAGCGAGCAGGCTGTTATCGACAACGGGGAGGGAGGTGTGTGTGTGTGTGTGTGTGTGGGTGGTTGTGTGTGTGATACTGTACATGTATCTAGAAAGGCTCTTCCTGTGACGGTGCTTGTTGTGAGTCGAACTGGCACAGAGAAGAAAACAGTAAACAGACGAGATACAAAACTGAGAAAATAGATCATGCCTGAATAACAATGAGCCAGAGGTTCCAGCTTCCCCAAACTACATGCAGACGTTTCTGAAACGTGTTTATTATTCATTTCACATCTCTCTTTCCTTCCTCTTTCCCTTCTCCGTCTTTCCATCCAGCAGATGTGCACCTCTGCCTCCCCAAAGTATTTCCACTCGATTGTCCTCTTCATCCTCCCTCTCCCCACTTCACCTTTCCTGCATTGCCCTCTTTTGTTTATTTCCCTTCTCCTCTCCCTCTCTCTTACTCATGCTGGTGTGTGTTTGTGCAAAAGAAAAAAGAGAGATGTGTGGTGAAACCTGCTAAGCTGGAGCAGTCGTCCCCCCGGTGATACTTCTATCCAGGACAACAAGCACCACCTGGGGTTTACATAACGCACACACTTCCTCACACTCTCTCTTCATATCACTTTCCCTCTGATACTCTTTCGTTTCGTCCTTGCCCTCCCTGTGTCTCTCCTTGTTTGTCATTCTGTCTTTCTCTCACACGCATCATCATCATTGGAGGCAGGAGGGGGGCTCGCCTGCAGCTAGAGGCTTCGGCAGTTTGTACAGCAGCCTGTGTGCTCTGCTACTGACTGCAGTTGTCTTATTTTGGGGGGTTGTGTGTTTGTGTGTTTGATGATGGAAGCCTGGAATCTGTTGTCAGCGCGCCGCTCCTCAGACTAAGCAGGTTTTTCAAGTGAAATCATTCCTACAATGAATTTCTCTTCCTGTCACACACAGGGATTATAATACCAGACACTTGTCAGCTTTTGTAGTTTTTGTTCCTCGGCAGGACTTTATTACTGTCTGCTAAAGAATTTATCCTTAAATTCCTCGGATCACAAGAAAAGGGAGGATCTTTCTTTCTCACCATCTAAGCTGTGTGTCCTTCGAGGTCATCATTCAGACGCAGCTGCCAGGACCAGAAAACAGAGCAGATGCCCGTTTTCCCTCCAGCATTAATCTAAATAAACAAATACGGGCTGTGTTTACAGTTCGGTCATGGATCATTCTGAATTATATGGTTGGATTTCTGCAAAATTATGAATGTGAAAACATTAAACCAGCTCATGATTGGTTCATCTATTTTTTATGGCAATGTATAATGTTTTACTTTTACAAAAAGGAGATTTCCAAAAAGCTGGGACACTGATTAAAACCTTAATAAAACCAGAATTTGATAATACTCAGTTGAAAACAGTGAAAAGACAATCTACCGAAGGTTTCACCTCATCAGCTTTGTTGTTTTTTAGAAATATATGCTGATTCTGATTGATTGGAGTTGAGACAGGGGCAACGAAAGGCCAAGAAAGTTCAGGCACTAATATTTCTTTGTTAGGTTTAGTCAAAAAACTCTTCTCAGTAAGGTTTAGATAAACTTCTGTAGCTTCCATTACAGATGTATTTACATTGTGTTGTGTAACATTAGCAAGTTCAGACAACTCACTGCTGACTTCTGGTTTCACACTGAACATGAACATCGGTGTCCTGAACTAAAGTCCTACGCTTCTTTAAACCAACCGTCCATCCTCGACCTCCTTCCTGAACCCTGTACAGACTTTTCATCCATTTATCCTTCTTCTCATCACTTCCTCCTTTGCAGCTGTAATAATTACAAGCTGCTAGAGCCCGCCGCCTAACAACAAACTCATAATAAGCTGCTCTGAGTCGTTCTCCTGAGGAAGACGGGATTTAAAAATACACGGACACAGTCAAAGAAAGGAGGACGATCAGGACATCACAGGCAACAAAGATACAGGAAAAGTAACAATTTCCTACTATCCATGCAGATTTCACTCTCAAACTGCTGTTCAATGAAATTGGACATATCTAAAAAACTGGGATTGGAAAAAAAAGATCTTGGCTTGGACATCTTAAAGCCTCCGAGCACAACAGTACATAAGAAAAGCTCACCTGCATTTTTGAGGGTGTTGAAACAGAGACTCAGTGTTGTTTGAACGCCGCAAAGAAGTCAGATGCTCTCCTCGATTTATTCTTGCCCTCCTGTGTGGATCCTTTTAAAACTCACAGCTATGCCAAGATGCCAATTTATACATTTCCTGCTCTTCTTGCAGAAGTGTAATTTTCCACCATTTCTGCACTTTTCTTTGGGCTCCTGTGGAGTCCCACATGCTCACAGTCCGACAGTCTCTTGAATCTTCCTCTCTGCAAAATGCATATTTCGATACGAGCGCAGATTATGAAATGATGGGTGAATTGATGGGCAGGAATGCTTAAAGTGCCTCCTTCTAACTGCAACTGCGTGATCATATTTTGGATTTCTCCCTGCAGACTCGGAGGACCCATACTGCATGATGTCGGTGTGGAGCGCTAGTCCTAAACGTCCGACAGAAAACCCGGGGGGACAAACACTCGCTTTGAAGGTGTCGTGATGGCTTCTTTCTTGAGACAACTTCAAAGTGAATGTTTAGGTCATTCCTTCCGTTTGCCAGAAGGATATTTTGCCATTTCACTGTGCAATGAGAAATCACTTCAAATAGAGACTCTTCCTTTTTAGGATCCGCTTGACCCCTGGGGCCTCGGGTCATTCCCTGGTCGGCTTCTGAGATCCATCCACGGATGGGAGGGGTGTGAATCTGAACCAGTGAGAAATTAATGTGATTTGATCAGTCTTCCTTTTTCCACTGGACACATTTACATCTTCAGCACGATGTCGGGTGTCCCTCGTGCCTCCGCCCTCACCAGATGTAAATATTTCTGTTTATAGATTTCCTCCTCCTTCGTTCCTCAAAGACCGAGACTTTTGCGCCCTCTGAAGTTGGTCCAACATCCCACACACCGATGAGGACTTGTTTAATGTAAATCCAAGTGGACGGACCTCGAGAGTGGCCCTCTGGGAAAACGCTGGTCCGACTCTTTTATACATGCTGTATGTTTTTTGGGTGGAACACTCAGCAGTGACTCATTATCATTCCTTGTTTTTAATAATTCTATATGTGTGTGGTATAAACATAGCCCAGTGTTTCTGCCAAGATAAGCTAATCACTTTCCGGCTCCATATCCATGTTTAAGCCACAGACTTGAGAGAGTAATCAAAATAAAGCATATAGTCCTGATAAACGTATATCTTTAAATGTCCCATTACTCTTTCTGTCTGTCTGGATTATTTATGAATATATTGTACCAACATGTGAAAGCTTTTATGGTGTTTATATGAGCTTTGATCTTGACATATTTCTAATTCTTTATGGTAATGGGGTGAATTATTTTAGTATTTGTTTGCTACTCATTTACACATCTGTTAGAATAAGTTAGCAGCAAATGACATCAAAACACTCTTTTCAAAGAGTCGTGAAACCTTTTGTTGCCACCAGGTTGAAGCTGATGTAAACAAATGCTGAAGTCTGTTGCGCTCTGCTGGTTTAGTGTAGACCCGAAAGCAGACGATGAGGCAGGAAGTACAATATAAGGTCATTTATTGGCTGAATTTATGGCAGGTAAATCCGTAGAGAGTCCCAGGCAGAGTCATACAAAACTACCATCTAACAGCAGCCAGGTCGCACATCTAACTGATGAAATCACCTGGCAGCAGGTAGCCTGGAGAGCAGGACTTTATCAGCAGGCGCTGATTGCCAACCTGCTGCAGGTGAGCGCGTGTCAGCAGCTCTGGTGAGTGGAACGCTCTGCCCAGCCTCTCAGGCTGGGTCCCAATTCAGGGGCTGCGTCCTTCAAAGGATGCAGTTTCTGCAAAGGATCTCTTCCTTTGGAGTCCTTTGAAGGCTGCATCAGCCGTTGTTAAATGTGAGGGTCTTGCCTTCAGAGCATTTCCTGGTTGCATCACCAGATGTTTTACCCTTACGCTACAATTTCTTTTTTTTTGGCACGCAAAGAATCATGGAACATGGGAGGCCACGAAGGATAGTAGTGGTGGTGCATCCTTCAAAAAATGGAGAAGGAGGAGCATTTGTGGGCTGCATGTGGAGGAGCCTTCGAAGTGGGACAGCCTTCACGTGGCGTTGTGACGTAATGAGCCTTCAAATTCATCCTCTGAAGGATGCAGACCCTGAACTGGGACACAGCCTCAGTGCAGCTCTGCCAGCACATCACAACAGGAAAGAAACACCAAGCACCAAATATCCACCACAGAATCTGATCGATCATGTGCCTCTACCCTCATGAAAGCATTGTTTGATTTAGTGGGTTTATTTTCATATTGGATGCATTTTAGAAACTTCTAACAGAACCCATAACATCCATTACAACCCCCAATATATATATATTTTTTGCACAGCACAGCACAGAGTGGTAGAAACTGTCACTGCAAACAAGACCTAACATCTCCGGGGATTTACTCCTGCTCATTATCCACTCCGGCTGATGTGACACAGGAGGGTAGATGGAATGCAGCTCTGACAGAATGATGCTTCACTTTAAGCTCTGCTCCTTCGATCCTGTAATACATCCGCACTTTTAATTCAACCTTTGTTTGTACAAGTGTTAAATACTCCTACTTATGTACCTTTGGTTTTGCATCAGAAACAAATACCTTTATGTTGTATATTTGATATTAAGTGACATATCCTGTGGTTGCATCATGATGCAGATGTCTGCTTTGGACTTTTCGATACATAAATCTCTTGCACGACAAACGAAGATCTGGATGCTGTCAGCCATCGTCATCCTCTGGGCCGGTGAACCTCCTACAGGCCATTTTCCATCTGTCAGTCCTGTCACAACAGTTTTCCTGTACTGTATGTCTTCTATATGTCTCTTCATACAGAAGGTATAAGTGAATGTCATGTGACTTCTAATGTGTATACTGTGTGAGTGTGTGTGTTTAGGCTTCCTCACAGCTGACATGAGGGGTTGTTGCAGGCTGGCATTTGTTGCATAATGCTTTTATCTCTACGACACACGCGCTTCCACAGTCCTACCATTGATGTAGGTGTTCTTTCATCTGACACCTCAAAAGTGTGTGTGTGTGTGTGTGTGTGTGTGTGTGTGTGTGTGTGTGTGTGTGTGTGTGTGTGTGTGTGTGCGTGCGTGCGATTACTACAAGTCAAAAGGCTGCAGTGCCTCAGTAAGTGAGGAAAAATGTGTAGGTGTGCTCTGCGAAGGCAGTTGTAATGGTGCAGAGAGGAAAAGAGAGTGAGTGTGAGATCGAATGATGCAAAGTCTTTGAGATTCATCTTCTCCATCCTCCATCCTTCGCCGCGTTCCCTCCTTCCTCCCTCCCTCCGTCCCTCCCTCCTTCCTTCCCTCCCTGATTTCTGCAATGCTATTTGTGTCGCAGCTTCAGATGTGGTCCAGAGACGTTTTCTCATCCCAACTACAATCGCATCAGCTGCAGAACCCTGATGATT
Organism: Diplodus puntazzo; assembly: GCA_963678695.2. NCBI lineage: Eukaryota > Metazoa > Chordata > Actinopteri > Spariformes > Sparidae > Diplodus > Diplodus puntazzo. The sequence goes on along the minus strand of OZ023167.1, from coordinate 1,907,801 downwards.
AAACTATAAAAGCCTCTGACTCATGCATGTCTGCAAACTGCCGGCGCTGTAATTATATCAGATCAGAATCTACACTACAAAAGCCCGCGACACACATGAACGCATCACAATGTGATAGGGTTGTTCTGGTGATGTATAGTGTTAATAACTGGTTCTAACACATCTGTTTGTGTCACATCCTGACAAGTCTGAGTGTAAATGAGCTCTATCTATCAAAAATAACAAAATGTGCCGGGGCTACCTTATCGGTGTGTGTCACATCCAAAACATGACAGTCAGTATGAACAGCTGGAGAGGAATAGTTGGGCATTTGGGGAAATGCGTTCATGCACTGTCTTGCTGATAGGTGAGAGAATAGCTTAGCTTAGCATGAAGGCTGGAAGCGTGGGGACCGACTATCATTGACATTTTGGGAAATACACTTAACTTTCAACTGGATAAGATCCAAAGCTTCAGCCAGCAGCTAGGCTAAGTTAGCTTAGCACATAGACTGGAAGCAGGTGGAAACTGCTAGCCTGTCTCTGTCATTCAGTAATACACCTATCAACACCTCTGCAGCTCACCAGGCTACAGAACTCCTTAACAGTTTCTTTTTTTTTTTAATCAGTCAACAAAGACAGTTTTGATTTGTTGGTTATAGTTGATGAACAACACTTTAACAGTGTGTTAGTGAAGCAACATCACCTCACCGCGCTCACAAAACTAGCCTTCGCTAATTGTCTCCTAGCTTTAGCTCTCTACTGAAAGCAAATAGCTGAAATACATTAAATGACTTTCTGGTAGCTATCAGAAGATCGTGACAACCTCACATATTTGTTGATTAAATTCAAAGCTGCAGCCGACAGCTACGTAGCTTAGCAGAAGGACTTAAAATACCTCCTTATTAAAAGGCACAGTGCATTATAGTGTTTTCATGACCTTAGAATGAGCCTGTTGCAGATACAGAGGGAGGGGGTCCATCATGATGCACCACCAGGGTCTACAGTAGCCCTGAATGGACAACATCAACACTGGCTATGGAGTTCTCAAATCACACTGGACATTTAACATATTGTTTAAGTTTCCCTAATGCTTGACTTTGTATTTGGGGATTTATTTCTATCTGGCACAAGATTTTTATTTCAGGCCAATTTTAAGGATCTGATTACATCCAGCATGCAATGCAGAATGAATGAAGGGCAATGAAACTAGACAATGGCCATGTTTACATGCACATGATAATTAGATCATGGCCAATAATCAGAGCAAGCCATCACTACAATTAGGGTGCTCACATGGGTTGACTGCTCCATTAATAGTCCTGTTTCCATGCTACACACTGTGATTATTGGCTGAAGTGTGTCCTCCACGTAATGTTAAAATGTCAAAGCCACTCGACAGCATTCAACCCCTAAACCCAACATTTCTCTCTGGATGTGGTATAACCAATCTTTAATATTGTAATATTGAGCTGTTTGTTTTGTTTGTTTGTTTGTTTTTAAAGAAATATGATCACATGTCGATGCCTCAGTAACACAGGAAGGTTAGTCTGTAGCCTCGAAAGTGTTCAAACATTATGAAATGAAAATGTCCCGGCAGGAAGAACAGCTCATACATTTGACAAAATGTGGTTAAAACTCTGATTTGAAAGAAAGTTTATTATTATTATTATTCTTGATGAACACATTAACGTACATTCTGATTATCTGCCCTCTATTCTGTTTACCATCAGTGTTGACAGTCAAGCAGCCTTTTCAAGCATTTCTTTATATTTGCTGATGTGGATTTTTCCTGTCAAATTTTCAAGGATTTTCCAAGAATTACCATGAGATCCAGCTGCAGGCTGTTTTTTCAGAATAAGGTCCTTGTTTGTTGATTTGAATTTCCTCTGGGACAATAACTGGAACATTAGTCGATCAGCTTCCATGTCCTCGACATCCCAAAAATTAATTAGCAACAAATATAGCGCCTATGTCTGTGTTTACACACACACACACACACACACACACACACACACACACACACACACACACACACACACACACACACACACACACACACACACACACACACATGCAGAGATATGCAGATGAGACAGACTCTCTCACACACGGAGAAGAAGTACAAAAGAGAAGAAATGTGTTTGGTGCCAAATGTGCTAGATTTCAATTGAATAAACAATAGAATAAAACATCAAAACAACAAGTAGCTCTGTGGAGCTCATTAAGACACACACACACACACACACACACACACCACACACACACACACACGCACACACACGCACACAATGGCAGATGGACCATGGTTTAATTCAAAGACTTTAGTGAGAGTGGAATACTTTATAAACCAAGAGCAAACTATAACGTTGACTCTGACTATGAAATCAAAATGTTGCTTGGATATATTCTGATGTGTGTATGACAGTTTTAGCCTCAGTTGCACCTTCTGTGGTGTCAAACTGACATGGAAGCAAATAAAAGATAAATATAATTCAAACTTACTTCAAAGTGGAAACAACAATATAGATAATAACGGTGTTACATCCCCGTAAAGCCCGAGGACGAGGGGAGTGACGCCCGTGAGGAAAAGAGGAAGGAAAAAGAGGCTGCACGAGTTCAAACACAGAAAGAGATTTATTTTACAGAAACAAAAAAAACACGTGTAACAGGCAGTCATAGAAGGAGATATAAAAACATTGATTTATTAATGAATAGTAACCTATAGTTATGGTAAAATGAGCTGCATTTCTACAGTGTTTTTCAGTCTAGTGACCGCTCAAAGCTCTTTACGACACGTGTCACATTCACACGTTCACACACTGATGACAGTGGCTGACATGCTTGTCAGGAGCAGTTTGGGGTTCAGTCTCTTGCTCAAGGACACTTCGACATGCAGCTAGGGGGAGACGGGGACTCAAACCAGCGACCTTCCGATTTCTAGTTATCTGTCTTTTTTACAAGAGCTTGCGTCTCTCTATCCGGGACCTTTTCCACAGATTCAGGAAATCTTTGTGTTCCGCCAAATTTGGAAGCATCACTCGTCCATGTTGAGGTGAGGAAACATGTTTAGTATTTAGATTAATTTAAAAGATTTTGACAACACAACAGAATAGTATATTGAATTCCTAGAACTTTATAACCCACTTCACTTCTGACGCTCCAGACTGCAGTCAGGAAGAGTTCTGTGAACCTCCTTCCTGCCGTCGAGGTGGAAGCAGCTCCGAGTCTGTCAACCAGCAGATGAAGGTGCTGCGCTCCCTCTCACAGCAGCACAGCGGTGGCTTAGGAAGGACCAAGTGGGAATATGAGAAAAACAAATCAAGTGACAATGATTCATTTCAACACTTCTGCTAATAGCACAAATGCAGGATCTTCTCTCCTCTTAGCTCAGCCCTGCACTCGACACGATCCGGCCAGGACTGCAGTCTTGCACCATGTTGTCAGGTGCGAGGTTGGCCCGCTGCTGAATGAAACAATCTGATGTACTTGCTGGTTTCAAAAGCAGCGCTCAGCCACTGATTTCTACCTCAGGGTCGATGGCCTTCTGCAGGTGGAATATAGATACAAAGAGGAAAATTGGTACAATACCTCCTCAACGAGAACAAGAATCACTGGGTGCAGTTTGGTCCTCAGAGTCTCGGGGTGGTGCTGTGTGAGACGTTCCTCCCGTATATTATGAGGTGTCTGTACGGCTACACATTCTGAGCTATGATTTAACTGTGACAGGCTGTTTCTGCTTCTAGGAGTTAAGGCATGTGGTGGATGTTGGGTTTACGTGTGCAGGGGCCCCAGAGTCATTAATCAGCTCTGTGTGTGCGTTAAAGGTTAGCTGGAGGACAAGACCCACACAGGGTAGTGAACTGAGTTCGGTTCTCACTCCAGAGGTTCGGAGCTGACTTAACATATATATTTCCATATAAGTACAGAGAGACCATCCGGTCAACTTTAGGTAGCAAGCTCCAAGGAGTGACAGCAGCAGAGTTAGGTAATTTATAGAAGGGGAACTGTTCCAGGGGGACAAGAGGCACACCAACTCCTCTTTTGAATCTTGGATGGATGGACGCTCAATCCACCAAAGTGACCAATTAAAAGAAGTAGGTAGGTGCAGGCGAATGGACTTTAAAAAGGCCTGCACAGGCAGAGAAAGTTAGCTGGTTACTTGTAGATTTCCTAGATTGAAGGTTCGAGAGGATTTCTGGTGGAGCAGAAGGAAAAGCTGAAGTTTGCCAGATATTGGGAACACCAGGGTGCGGCCACACTGGTTCGGACGCAGGCGTGAGATCTGTTTCAATAAAGATTGCTCTATCACTCCACCCAGCCTTGCCTCCGCAGATTCTTTTATCACCAAACTACACGTCGACAGCTTTGATGAAGACAGCCCAGAAACAACAGTTTGACTGTTATGTTTATCCACACTGTGTAATTCACACAAAACTGTGAATTCCTCTGTGGATCACTTTGGATTGCCTCGACACAAAAAGCATTAAGCTTCCTCACTTAAACTCACCCACCTCTGAAACACAGCGTATTTAGAGCCCATTTTGCACAAGTTCACTTACTTCTACTACAAAAAAAAGTTAGTGAGTGTAAATGTTTCCATTCAGTTGATTCTCATTTTAGCTGAGCATCTACCCAGGTGATTTACTTGTTGATCTGACAGTGGGAAAGCCCTGATCATAATCATCAAGTGCATGAGAGCTTCTCACAGCCCGTTGTGGCAACTTTCTATAAATCTGCATTTCTGTGGACTTTGCCTCGGGAAGCTACGCATAGTTCATAGATTTTAACGTTAAAGACATGATGATGGGTGACCAGGGGAAGCCAGAACACATTTATAAAAACACTGATAACCCAGATAATGGCTGATCATATCTGATTATTTTTAGAGTTTTATATGCAATGATTTCATTCACAAACAGACGTGTTTTAAATCACTTCCTCAAACATTTACTCTTGAACTGATTCCCTACTTAAATCAACCAGTTTATTAAACATCAAATGAGAAGCTTTTGATGATTATGATGATTATGATTATGATTGATGATGATGTCTATATTTTTTTCCCCTGGAACTTCTGATCCTGTTCGGCTATTTCAAAATTTAAAACAACAAGTCCCAATGTTGCAAAGTGCTCTATCATCATTTTTAGCCTCTTGCCTGCAAACACTTCACGTCAAGTACGTCTGTGAGGGTTCAGGGCTCAAGGCCTCAGAAGGTCACACTGGCACTGGGTCAGAAAGACGGCTTCCAGAGGAGGAATAGTGGCCAGGAGAGGCAGAGGAGTACGTACAGTCCTGGAAGTCAGGCCAGCACCCAACAAATCCATCTCTGTGGAAATGGCTGGTTTCAACTCAGCCAAAAACACGCTGGCGAGGAAAACATGTAATTGGAGCAACAGAGGATGTCCCCGTCTGTAGAGATGCCAATATCACAAGATCCGCTACAGAATTAGGAAAGAGGGCAAGTGAGGCAGAATGCAGGAGATTTTATAAAGGCATGAGTCAGTGTAGTCACAGAGTGCTTTACAGCCCGTCAGGGCGATGTCAGGAGAGTTTATGGCCGACAGCCGCATCATGTTTATGTTTATGTTTATGTTTATGTTGTTTATTTCGGGCATGTCAATTCATCATCATCACATTTCATCATTGTTCAATAATACAATACACATGGCCGAAAGGGAAAGCGGGAGAAGCCAAAGCTTATCTAGTCCCGCCCCCATTACCCACAGGATAAAATCTTCATACTAATCTTTACTCATCAGAAGTCTCTCCTGGACTCCTGGACACATCTGCAGAAAACTCTTCTCTCCCAGGTGGATTGCAACAGAGGACATGAGGTGTGATGTGGAGGAGGACTTGTGGTGTGATGTGTGTTTTGGCTGCATTTGCACATTTGAGATCTACAGCTGGGCTGAGCTGCATGGCAGTAAAGACAGCAGTCCTAACAGTCTTTAGAAAGTCAAATCAGGAGAGGGAAATTTGGGTCGCAAGCCGCAAAATAAACTGTAAAAAAGAGGATATCTCGAACCAAGAACCCTGTTGGAGAATCGGTGATGGATGGTATTATACCTGCCTACTGGCTTAGAAGAAAACCTTTAACTGTTTATCTGGGGTTGAGTTTTCTTCTGGCCCCCTACATATACTCATGAGCTGGTTAATCCTCGAAAATGATAAACATATGTGTGTGTGTGTGTGTCTGTGTGTTAGAGAGAGTTCTAGAGTAGAAAGATGAAAGCTGGTTTCCATCATTCAGCATGATAGCGGGATACTAGCACCCACCAGTAAATGGATTACCTTATCACCGGCTGCTGGGTGAGTGTGTGCCTGCTCGTCACAGTTGTCACTTAGAGACATGACCGGGGAGTTTTCTGTACAGGTGGGTGGGCTGTGTGTGTTACTCTTGTTCACCTCGTCCATGTCTTTCACTCTTTTCTTTCTTGTAAACAACCCACATGTCTCAAAATGTGTTCTTTGGAATCATTTCAATGAAAAATCTCCAGACAATCAGGTCTGTAGACTCCACAGAAAGATGCTGCTGAGATTCTATTCACTTTTGTTGTGAGGGGAGGCAGAAAGCTCAGGGACAGATATCTCCAAACTTCCAAAAATCTCTGCATGGACAGAGTTTCTTTGTAATGAGTCCGTTTTGTAGCCTTGTTATAAAGCCCAGACTTTTTAGTCAAAGGTAGTCCACATCTTTTAAGCAGGAGCTGACTCTCAACACATGCAACATTACATCAGGATGTTAATATCAGGCTATTAGCTTCATATTAACATATTAACATTATACTCACATTGCAGAACATTGCAACACCAAAGCAGAGGTTCTGATTTGAGACAGGGTCATTAGATGTCTGTCTGTCTGTCTCATCCAGATTCAGTGAATCACTGAGATAAAGACGCTCTTTAATTAAATCAGAAATCACTCACTCTTTATTTGTATGCACCAATTTACAACAAATGTACAGAGACGTAACATTTTCCGTCATAAGTAAGTGAAAAATAACTGCCTTTCAACGGGCAGAACCCTCGAGCAGAACCGGACTGGATGGTGGCCGGCTGTCTGTCTAGACCGTTTGGGTTGAGTGAGAGAGAAGCTTACAGCAGCTGGTATTATCAGGCGGTCTTCCATCCAACTACTTACCAAGCCTGACCCTTGCTGACTGCAACATAATGTAGGTGCTCACCACAAACAAGACTTATTACATCTTAACAATGTCTTAAAAACTTGTGTAGCACTTTGATCCTCCATCCTCCTGATACAAGACACTGTACCATCAAAACTGATTTTGAAGATGTTATTTTAAGTTTAAAAGTCACATAATGTAGCTTTAAATGTGACCTATTTCCAACTCGCTCACACGATATAGTTTTTTGCAAAGACAGCTGATTTTATTGTGTATGTTCCACCTCAGTGCAAACAACAAATATGTTCCATCAAGTTTCGTCTTTCTCTCCATGATGGAAATCTTTCCAGACGTGATCTGACTCGTCCTGATTTGACACGCCTCACCAATCCGAGAACGTTAAAATAAATACTCCCGATAATGCGCGACCGCTGAGGCCATGATCTCCCTGTTTGAGACGTCTAATCAAAACACAGTCTCCAGAGTGTGAACAAGTATGGGGGTCTATAAATAAACCAGAACCAAACTGCCTGTCTGTCTTCAAAACACAGCCCGGGCTGGGATCACGCAAGCGTGTCCAATCTAGAGTGCCCGGGCGATGCAAACATCTTTTGAGGATGACATGTCAGTCAAACGAGCAGGAAAACAACGGAGAGCGATGAGGCGTTGCGGAGACCAAGTGGTGGAGGTGTCATTCAGCGCGCACACATATACACAAGACAAATGTACGCATGTGGAAATGTGTATATATTTAAACTGCCACACAGAGAAATGGACACATATTAAAATGCTTTCTGCTGAAAGGAATGGAGAAGAGCGGGTGGGAGCAGACCCAGGGTCGGGTAAAAGAAAGGATATATAGACTGACTCACAAAGGCTGCACATAAGCAAACAGCCCTTCAACAGAGAGACTGACGGCAAGAGATGAGAGAGCGGGAGTGAGGTACACAGTGGAAAAAGGATTCAATTACAAAGTATTGTTTTAGCTCCCGCTCTGTGACACCAGCAAACATCAGTCTGTCAGCAGGGCCACGGCAGTACGTGTGTGTGGACACAGTGCATTGTAACGTACATGTGTGTCTCAGCACCGGCTAAAAGCTCTCCAGGTAACGCCGCCTGTGGTCGAGGTGAGTCTGGCCTCAGGCGAGCCCTGCAGAAAACAGGAAAATAAATGACAGGCTCCATCTCCCAGCCAACACCTACATCAGTCATCCTTTCATTAGTACAGCTGAGAGCTGCACATGGAGAGAGAAAGAGAGAGAGAGAGACAAAGAAAGGAGAGAAAAGGCGACTGGGGAGACCAAAAGGATAGACAGGAAGAAAGACTATGATAAAAATAGCAGGATGGATCCAGACAAATATGCATTTTGAAAGGGAGATGAGAGGAGAGAGGAAACTGAAGCCAACGATGTTCTCTGCGTCCTCCTCGGCTCAGAGTTTCATTGACGAGCTGAAGGAGAGAGAAAAGTTGACATTTCAAAAGTTGACATCTGGTTCAACAATGTGTAAAAAGGAACGAGCAGGTGAGGATGAGAAAGGAAGAAGACAGGTGTTGAGGCGCAGACAGGAAGAGAACCAGAGACCCAAACGCAGGAAAAACAGATGACAGCCAAAGTGTTTGAAGCTCCTCAGATCTCAGTCATGACAGACAGGAAGGTGAGAGCGCCGGGATGTAAAGCGCCGTGTGTTCACACGGTTGAGCTCCATTGTCTCCCGGTGATGAGAACATTAACTACCAAATGGACCTTGTGGTGAGATTTTCTGTTTTGCTCTTCCCTGTTTTCCTAATTCTTCACTGTGCCGATGATGATGTGTTGTGAATGATACACTGGATGGGTTAGTCAGTTAGTCTTTAGCTTTTAAAGATCTGAAAAATTCTGATGTCTGATGTCAAATCTGCCTTTTATAGAAGCAATTTCTCAAATCGTGGCTGTTTCCTCTCCTTCCTCAGTCCGTGTCTCTTATTTTAACTTCCCTCTACGACTGCAGCTGCAGCTTGAATTTGAGCTTTCAATCAGCACTCGATCGGTCATGTCTGGATCTGTGTTTCAGATGTAAATGAGACTGCCTGTCTCCATGACAACAGCTGTCTCACTGCACTTGTCACTGGCTAGCTAGCTAAGCTAGCTGTCATAGAAAACAATAGGCATTCAAATTTTAGCTTTGCTAAGTCTGAGGCCAGAGGAAGAGGAGGAGGATAAACTGTAGACCCTTTCATACTTAGTCAGACAAAGTGAAAGCTAACAGTTTCTCCAGATGTCACCAGATGTTTTACCCTTACATCACGATTTCTGCCACCCAGGCCCACGAAAGTGACGATCTACGCAATGTCGCCATTTTCTCTCTTTCTTTCTTCTTTTTCGGGCACGCAAAGAATCTTAGGATATGTGAGGCCGCAAAGGATCGCAGCGGTGCGTCTTCCGAAAACAGGGAAAAGAAGGAGCATCTGTAGGCTGCATTTGGAGGAGACTTTGGGTTGGGACAGCCTTCACATGGCGTTGTGACGTAATTGAAGTCAAGACTTCTCAACGTGGATTCACAGCTGACAGTTCTGTAATTCTGCTGGATTTCTTTCCTTATAACAAATAAAATAAAAAAGAAAGGCGTTTCCCACCCAGAATCCAGTTGGAGACATGTTTCTGTAGTCTACTATCAAGAATTCTAAATGTCATCCTGCACTGAAGTAAGATATGATTTCAGATTAGGAAGTTTCTGCCATGACGCTCCAGGTCCGGAAGAATCATAATAAAATGGATGACTGAGTGTTTACGAACCTGATCCTTACAGCTACTACAGACAGTTTAGGATCACATTCACTGTACATTTAAAACAAACATTATTAGACTAATGGACTCACAATAACTACTGAAGCACGCTGCAAGGTTTCATAAAGTATAATGAAATTAATGGGCGAAACGACAGAATATGTTTGGAGACAGCTATTTAAAGGATTGTTTCACAGTCTTAAAACATCATCCAGGTGCAGACACTGACAGTGGAAACAGGCTTTTCTGGCTGCAGTCAGTTGTTTTTTCCTGTTTGTCCTGGCAGGTAAGAGGCTGTTCTTTAAATGAGCACCATTCTGGTTTAAAGCATCCTTTTGACCACGCGTTGTACACTATTTCAAATGTTATAAATCAAATACCTATATGTTTGAAAAACCCAGCACAACTGACCCCAGAGGTACATATAAAACACACACACTGATGTGTCTGGCCAACAGACTGCACCACCTGCTGCACCGTGCATGACAAATATACCCGATTGGACAGAGTGTGGCACCAAAGGGGTTGCGGTCTATTTTCCACTGGAGACAACCATGCCAGAAATATGGATTTCTGCCCTGGTACTGCAAGGCATTTGCGACTAATTCTTCCATGAAATGCCCTTTGCTGTAATTTATTACAAAGAAACCACCTTTTCCACTCTCTTTGCCATGGTAATAGCAAGCAGAGAGAGATATCCACAGAAGGTGGGTGAAGAATAAGAAATGGGGTGAAGAAAGGTCAAGAAACTGGAGTTAAGTCAGGGGAATGGATGGTAAAAAGGAAGGCAGAGAGGAAAATAGAGATAATTTGACACAACCAAACTACTTTCTTGCTAGTATTTAACATAAAATGGTGATGTCAGAATTACAAAGTTATTTATTCACAGCATTTTAGACTATTTTGAGCGAGGACAAGTGGTGTGAACACCAGAACAAGCTGACAGGCTCATTTTAACCAGTAATTAAAATACACGCAAGTCTGCAAAGCTGATGAAGTTGATATTAACAACACAGCAAGGTCGTTCAAATGAGCATCAACACCTGGGGAAAAAAAAAATCAATAACTTCAAATAGTGCCTTTTTAAAACAACTGTCCTTGAGCATCCTTATCTCTTCTCTTCTGCCTGAACATGATCACAATCCTGCAGCAGTTTAACCCTGATTAGCCCTTTAAATTTTTAGCAGTCTTGGCTGAAATTAGGACGGCATGTAAAAGGGCAATTCAGGCTGCTCAGTTTATGCTTTTCTGATGTGTGCGTTGCATATAAAGCATGATCATTAACACACTCTTGTGAGCAAAATGCAGACTACAGTATATATATATATCCGGGAGAGATACAATGCGAGCGTATAAACAGAGGTCATCACAGAGAAATTGATTGAAACATAAAGTCTTGAGGAGTTTGGAAGAGTCAATTTTCTTTCATTCAGTCCATTATCTTGATCCCACCGGGCTTCGCTGCAGTGTTCTGTACTGCATCCAGCACTACATACTGATTCATTTAGCTGAAATTCAAATCCGACACCACAGGGATTGTCATTCATGTGAGGTGTTTGTAACGGGACAGGTGGGACGAGAGAAGGAAAATAGAGCAGAAGATAGGAACGTTTTGGGGACATGGTGAGGTGAGGGGACTATTTATTTCAGCAGCCAAGGTCAAGAATATGACAAATTTTGGGGCAGAAACCTGTTTGTGGATAATGGCATAATCCATCACCTTTGTACTCTCTCTCCGATATACAGGGGCCATATCCTGAGAATAGTTGGGATGAAATAAGCATCCAGACACGATAAGAATGTAAAGCTGTGAATAAAACGCTGACAGTTTTCTCATGGTGCTGGAGACCAATGTAGAAAATACAGTGAGGCTGCAAATTAGTCATTTCCTTACAATAAGAAATAAATTAAAATACCATTGCATCTTACTTGCTGCCATTAGTTGGCAAAATAATGACCGGTTATCATTGGGGGTATTTGTTAAAGGCGATTCTGGAGAAAGGTAGTTGATTGTTAAGACACTCTGGGTCGGTATTCTGCCTGAAATTGTAACCCAAAGCAATTCAACGACCTGGGAGTGAGACTACCTCTCTCCAGAATTGCCCATCCTATCTTTGAGGAGTATCCAGAAAAACTGCAAGGAACTTGGTGCACTCTTTGGTTCAAAGTCTTTATGAAATGAGAAATACCTCCTCATGAAGCAGCCATGAACACCAAAAGTGGGCTGGACTAAGAAATCTGCGTATGATGTTTGAGAACATCTCCAGATAATGGAAGACAGCCTGATCATGTACAGCTTATTATTTGTAGGACTGGCTACTATCCATATTTGGAAATGTATCACACAAGTCTAAAAGGAAGTGCAGAGAAACACAAAGACCAAATCTGACACCTTGTTTTCTTTGTTCTGTGAATATGAGCACCTGCTGCCCCATCAGGTGTGCAGAGGGACGACATCTGTCTCCGTCTGTGGGACAGGCAGCGGCCAGGTGTTCTGGATTCTGGCTGCTTTGGAAATATGCTTCTGAATGAACCTGGGCAGGAAATCCTAATATAATACAAGTGGTGGCCCTTTGATTAATGTCAATCCTGGACAGTTCTGTAGTTGAAACTTGTGCTGCACAACTCCTCATCAGAGCACGTCTCCAGGAAATGCCTCTCTGGACGGCTGATGGGTGTGAATATCAGACTCACAGTGGTTACGCAAAGATCCGTCCTGACCCACAGTCATTAAAATATGAACTCCTTTCTGAATTCAGATTAGAGCAAGAAAAGTAGAAAGCAGGGACGAATGGGGACGGACTGCAACATGCTCACAATGAGCTGAAACTGTTTGTTTTCATCGTGTTGGTGTACTTTTAGTTTGAGCTAAAGAATTCTTTACCTGATAGTGAGGTTTGACTTTTGAACACTTCATCCCATCAGACATTCAGTTTTAGTACGGACTCAAATTGTGAACCCACGATCATTCAATTCTTAGAGAACACATTTAAGCTTCCTGTTTTTTCGAAGTGCTCTGCAATTATTCTTTTCGTGATTATTACATTTCCCCAGAAAACAGAACCTGAAGGACCAACGTCGCAGGTTGGAAGGCAAACAAAGCTCTGCACAAATCACAACAGGGTCAAAGCAAACCGCTCCCTCTGTGTCTAATAAAACCCACAGCCGCCTGCTGATTCTATCAAAATGATAGAGGAACAGAAACACTGGACCCAAAACCCAAAGGTGAGGTGGGAGTCAGTGATCAGGGGAAACTAAATGTATAGAAACTGGCCAAAAGAAACACAGAGAGCCGACTGATGGTGTCGACTCCCTGAAGACACACGACCACCTGAGCAGGTGAACTGCAGCCCTCTGATAAATTCTCCCAGCTGACTGACTGCAGCCAGCTGAGGGAGAACAGCACAGGTGAACCCAATAGCTCCTGATTACCTGAGACCTGGATCACACTGACCCTCAGAAATGTTCAGTCTCTTGTTTATTAAAACTAGGGATGCACCGATTGTGAAATTCTGGGCCGATACCGATACCGATGTTTATCATAACAACTTGGCCGATGGCCGATGCCGATGTTCTTTCTTTTTGTAATTTATTCCTTTTTTTTGTGCCACAGAAACATACAAGTCTTTCAGCTCTTCATAACACTATCCTTGAATGAGCACAAATCCAATGAGACCAATTTATGAAACAAAAACAACCTTTAATGTCACTTTCTGGTTGACATTTAAGATAACCTTAGTTCACATGACAAGATTTCAAAAAAACAATCTTTTTTATCTCCGTCTTCCTCGTCATCGTTTTAAGAATATTTGCGTCCACACGGACCCACTGAAAATGAGCAAAAACGCTGTAGTTCATATTCCAGGCCTCTAGGTGGCGCTTGACATTCAAAAAACACGGAGAAGAAGACACGGAGCATGCACAGTAAACTTGCGCGCTGTAAACAAACAGACAGTAGACGGAGAAACCGAACACAACAAGAAGAAGAAGATGAAAATGGCGAGTGCAGGAAACCAGAATCGTTTGTGTGGACCGTTAATGAGGTCGAACTGCTGCTGAGACTCACACTCAACTACAAGGCGGGTAAGTTGCAAGAAAGGCTCGATATCGTCTGCGGCACGAACACGAGCATGCGGTCCGCCATTGTTGTTGTTGTTATGGGACGTTGCGAGATGCGGCGATGGCGTCATTGTTTTGGAAACTATGCGGATTCGCCGTCCACATGAAAACGGGAGGGCTGCGTTTCCGGATTTCTCCCCCCCAAAAAAGAGGGAAAAAAGAGTTTCTCCATGAGCACAGTGTGCCGCAAATCAAGATATAATCATCGGCCACGAACATCGGCGAATGTCATTTTTATTTGCCGATGGCCGATGGCAGTTAACGAGGCAAACATTGGCCGATACCGATGTTCAGCCGATGCATCGGTGCATCCCTAATTAAAACCATATCTTTTCACTTGAACAGTTATCTTTAATCATGATGTTGGTTATCATGTTTGACACACCATAACTAACAACGAGGAGCTCCGGGTGGTACTTTGGCCAGAGTCGACAAATACACACTGGGGTTTCAGGTGCTGGTTGCACAGCAAATGGATCCAACATGTGTAATTGTGTCCTGACAGTGACATCATCTCTCCTGTTACAGGCTGCAGGTGGAACACATACAGTACCTGCATGTTTCAGGCGGCTGTAAAGAGAGTGCTCAGGGTAAATGAAAGGCCGTCACTCTGGACTGCTGACAGATGCTCGGCAGAGCCACTCATTAATCTTTATTCTGTCTCGCTGGCTTTATTGGCCATAATCTGAATGAATGTCTATTTGTTTCTGTGTGATTGGGTTGTAGAAAAATGTTGAATGAAAGTAGAACAGACAGGCAAAAACTGACTGAAGGTTTTCAGTGCGCTATGACAGGGAACAGGTGCGCTGAGTTGTCGACCTTCTCCGGGCAGATTCCATAAATTTACTGCCGTCCTCTGCAACGAGAGGAGAGAATGTTGTCTGTGTGGTTGTTGATAAGCAGCGACACACCTTCTGCACTCCTCTCCTCGCTGCAGGATGCACAAAGCAAGCAGCCGACTATGTTCTGCTAGTTTTATATTCAGATTACAATAACAACAGTGTGAATGCTGACTGACCATTCACAGATATAGATATAATGATGCACTTTCAGCTGCAGAAAACATTCAAATGTCAGAATGTTATGTTCAAATTTAAGTTAGTATAACACTTTTCATTATATTGAGGAATCTTTACATTATTTACAATGAAATTCTGCTTTTAAAGTTGTACTACTTCAACTTGCTTTCAGCTTCAGACTTCAACCTTGACAGATAAAACATATTTATCTCACAGTCTGATAATAACACAAAGCGTTTCGTCTTTCAGCATTTTAAAGCAATTATGTTCCAATAAACAGCTTTTATAGTTCGACAGTTCAGCTTTTCTAGCAAAGTATTTTGCTGACACGGATAGTTTTACATTTCAGGTTTCAGTTTTCCTTTTTCTCCACCTGCATTTACGTTAACGATCAGAGGCTTTGCTAAAATATAATAACATGTATTTAACTGTTTCAAATGAAGGCGGCAAGAAAGGAATAACACAATATATTGAGGCAATATATATATTTCCGTATGTATCATATAACAGATCTTATATTCAAGATGAACACACAGTTTTTAAGTTTATAGATCTGTCTGAAAAAAAGACATTTGAAGAATTAGTACATTCATTTTAAAATAAATGAATGCTGCTTTTTTTTTTTTTTTACCCCCCATCCGATGAGGACATAATCTTCCCTGATAGCAAACAGTAATTCAGTGGTATGTATAATTCCAAACTGGCTAGAACAATGCGTGTGGTTCTCTGTCCAGGTGCGTCTGAAGTTCTTAAATGTACTTAAATCTGCTGGAGTAATTTTACCCATCGATCAAAAACTGCACTACAGTGTTGTGGGGCGGAAGCAAGCAACCACTGTGAATTATATTTAAAATCAGTGTTTAAATGTAGGTGTACTTCTTTCTTGTGTTATGACATTAACAAAAAGCAAATGCTGTCTGGCACAGTCCTCGTGCTCTGTGACCATCTGTTTGGTGGCCTTTAGTTGACAGAAGTAATTTGCTATGATTAAGACATTAATGGAAGCTCGTCACGGTGGCATTTGACAGCTGCGATAATTATTGAATATTGCTTCAGTCTGATTAGAATACTCGTCAGCGTCGTTTCAGGCAAAGATCTCATCAGCAGGAAAAGGTGACTGTCAAACCTTGAAGATTATGATAATTTGTTTTGTGAAAACAGCGCTGATTAGCCCTTTAAAGACCCGGATCTCTTGGTCCATCCTCCATCTCTTTCTAGCACATGATCTAACCTTCCCTACCTTCATTTCTCCCCCACTCTGCTGCTTCTCCCCCCTCCCTATGTTTTCTGTCACTATGGCTTTGTGTCATATCTATCTGTGCTTGGTAATCACGCAGGCAGCCATGTGTAATTGAAGCTACTTGTGTAGGAAAGGCATTGATGCAACGCTGAACAGTCGTGTGTTAACTGGGAGAACACAGTGTGTAAGGGAGGGAGGAGAAAGAGGAGACCTGGGGGGATGTGACAGTGTGACAGGCAAAGCGGGCTTAGAGGGAGGAGAAGAGGGAAAGATCGGGGACTGAAGGGAGGAGGAGAGCAGAAATGGAGGTCAGGATGGGGGAGGAGGAGTGGAGAGGAAAAGAGTTAGGAGGCAACATCATCCACCACGGTGTTACACAAGTGTTGTTCAGCTCTGTTCTGTCACATCTGATCAGAGGATGATAAATGGAGGAGCTAAGCTACAGTGTGTACTGTATATTTAAGGAGGGTGTAAAGGAGCTTATACAAAAGAGCAGGTGTCAGTTTCAACTTACTTCTTTAGCAGCCCGGGGGCCAGAAAACAGCTACGCTTACTGATTATATCATATTTGGTCCTTAATAATTAGTTGGGGGCGACTATTTCTTTTATTACAGGTTAAGTTCACAGAGTTATTTAAATTCAGGCATTATCTGCTCGCAATAAACTGAAAAAACACAAAAAAGGCAAAACCCTGAGATCCTAAATCGGTTGGAAAAACATTATTTACACCCTCGATGAGCTTTTGCACCCACTTAAGATGGGATGCTGGCTAACACTTTTATAAAAGACACTTTTATATGAAAGAATTGACCACCTGTCGAATTCAAAACAAAAAGGGGGCAACAAAATCAATAGAGTAGTTGTAACTGCAGCTAACTGCTGCTAACTGTGGTTGACATTAGCAAGCTTGACAACATAATTCCTTTTCCTTTTTTTAAAATTATTTAGCAAATCTTTACATGACAGAAAACTCAACAGTTGCAGCAGGAGCACTTTGAAACATCAACCTGAAGAAAAACAATAAAGGAAAGAGAAGGTCTGGCCTCAGGATCCGCCAGAGACCGAGCAGCTGTTAGAGTCCAATACCGCACAACATGCACTTATAAGACATTTACTCACAACAGAGCAGCCTGAGCTTGTGCAGTCTTGAGTCAGGCTCTTCTGTAACCTTGCAGTGAGTCATTCATTTTTTATGGTTTATAGTTTTAATAGTTTTTTCCTGAAGGTAAGAAGCGTTTGTTTATGTTAAACTCAGGGTTAAACCAGGACTGCATAACTTCTCAGCAGTGGTACACCCAGAAAATGGGGACTATTTTTGATTGATTAAAGTATCCTGACTTGACTCTGACTGACCCCGCCTCTTGAATACCCAGTCTGCAGTGATTGGTCAGCTCACACATGCCTGACCCAGCAGCAGTAACAACACCAAGGATACGGTTATGCAATGTTTTGATTTACAGACCATCCCCTTTGTGTTTTGAAGCTTTATGTTGATGTTTTTTGTATTTTCCCATGTTTATTAATTGTAAAACTGTAAAACTACAGTTAATGCGGCTGGAGTAGCATTGTTGAAATGTAGTCATGGTGTTTCATTGCTTTATTTTCATAATGCCAGTATGCTCTCAGCAGGCAGGCAGTAGCTTTTTTAATTGTTCTCCCACCAATTTCTTTTTTGGCACGCCGAAAACTCGCTTTGCTTCAGCTGTTGTCTTGTTGAAGGTCTTTCTGATTTATTTTATTCGGAGGTTCTTTTGTGTGTGTGTGTGTGTGTGTGTGTGTGTGTGTGTGTGTGTGTGTGTGTGTGTGTGTGTGTGTGTGCGTGTGTCGCGATATCTCTTGTTTTGGGCTTATGTACAGGATTCAGGAGGAGATGGACAGGCTAAGTAGACAGAATGTGCAGGCAGAATAAAGAGCCAACCAAGAGATGGTAAGCTGCTTTTTGTTTAGCAGAAAAAAAAAAACATTAGTGACAAGAACGGGAAAAAAGACAGAGACACACACACACACACACACACACACACACACACACACACACACACACACACACACACACACACACACACATCCAAAGACTTAGTTAGACAAGGAGTATAGAAAAAGAGCAAACTGCTTGCCTCACTGCCTTGTCGCTCTTCTAAGCAGTCAAGCATCGTAGTTTAGAGGCTTACCAGCTCCTGCTATGTTTTTTCACCCTCTGTTGCTTCGTCTTCGATGTGTCAAGGATTTAGAAATGAGTCTCATTCATACAGTTTTCAATTCTACGTGTCACAGAACAAGTAATATAATCAATATTAGATAACACAGGTGATATCCGTGGTGTTCTGCCGGCCCTTTTTGGTTATTTTGTGCGCGTTATGAAGGTGAAGTCAGGTTTCCTTGAAACTGAAAAAACCTGCGGCGATAAGATTCAGAAGCCTGTGCAGTAATAAAAATGAGGCGATGCTTGTTATTTTGTCATTCCTCTGGCATAATCCCCTTTGAGCATGCTTACGTTATTATAAATGTGGAGCGATATCCCTCTAAAGGTCATCGGAGGCTCAGAGGAGGGCTGGACAGACTTTATCTTCACGTTGCTTTTCCTACAGTTTAAGTCTTGTGCTGAATTTGCTTTACATGTAGAAGTCCTGCGTCCTGATGCACACATGCATGCATTTGTATTCCTTGAAAAATAAAAATGTGCTCATCCAACACACACTGTTTTCCATTCATCTGTTTTTTTGTTTTCCTGAACATGGAGAAAGTAGAAACAGAACCGTGGGGCCTGCAGAGACGGCACCACGAGTTCTCCCTCAGATGAATAATGGAGCTCGACGACAGGTTGAAGCCCTGCGTCAGACTGGATACACTGAGCACTGAGCCCTCGCCACAGGCTGCCAGCAGCACCATTATCAGACCAATTATAAAGCTGGATGGGAAAAGAGGAGACGCGAGATTGGGAAAGACAGAGAGGCTGAAAAACAAACATGACACCTCGGGGAATTCATTTGCGAAAAACTCCATAATCACAAAGTGCATTTACATTTTTCAGACTTGATATGGATCCTGCTGTAAAGAGCAGGATCTGCAAACGGTATCGAAAGTTATTCATTTAAGTTAATTAGTTTCATTTGATTTCCAATTCATTGTGTGACACTGATCTCTTTATTATACGCCAGCTGCATCAGCTGCTAATTGAAAACCCTGGTATGGATTTTTGCTCTCATAAGTCAGGTCGTAAACACGTGATGTGATTGTGACACGACAAGGTGTTAAAGGTGCAATTCATGCTTAAAACCAATTAGCAGCATATCACCAGAGTGACAGCCCTCAACTGATAACTGTAGCATGCCTTTAGCTAGTTAGCTCAGTTAGCTGTGCAGCTAGTGGTTCTGGACTGGGAGCTCAGGGACCAGCGGCGTGTCTGTCTTTACACTGCTAGCGAAGGAGCTTTGGACCAGTACCGCCCAGTGCTAGCTGGTTAGCATGCTAACTTCTGTTGATATCTCTACAACAAAATGAACGGACGTCAAAACATCAAAACTATTCTCTCACATTCTGGTGATAAGTTTAGTTAATTTATGAACTGCCAGCATCTCATCCTGCCTGCTGGGCTGATGGAGGGAAAGTGACAAAAGGAGCAGAATAACAATTTAGGGATTTACAAACAGCTGCATCCTCCAGATGTGAAACATTCTCTGTGAAACATAACTCCTGTCAAATGTTCAGATATTAAGCTCCCAAAAGTTTGTTAAACAAATTAAACCAAATGCTTACAAATACTTCATATTTGTGAAGAACGAGGGTTCAATGTAACCTTCTGTTCAGTTTACATCAGAACACTCTACACAAGCTGCCATAACAGAAAGTATTTATTCAAAGATATATAATTGTATGAATGTTAAAAAAAAAATCTTTTATACATAATAAAGTATTTCTTGGCACAGTTATTTTAAAATAAGTACGATGCAGATATCTGGTCTTTTATTTCTGGTATCTTTGGCTTTGGTGCATCTGATCCGAAGCTTTTTGTGGGCTGCCATTGTGTTTATTTTGGATAAAGGACTGTCTATTTACTTGATTTCACTCCAGAGCAAACTCCCTCTTCTCGAGTGACATCTGCCACGGCCGCTTCTCTCTTTGCACTGCAGCCAGACCCTCTCGAAATCAGAGCCTCCTCTAAAGCCAAGAAAACCGTTAGACGGAGTTTCAGCAGCCAAATTCTGCTTCAGATTCTTTTGCTCCTTTAGTTATTTTTGGAAACAAAACTCTGGCGTCTGATGAAGATTAAAACAGACAGGAACACACTAACATTCAACTGAAATCAAACATTTTAGTTTCTGAAAAAAATGAAATGTAATATGGATCGTAACAAGCTGCATGCACAGTCGACCTACAGCGTGCAGTGTGGTTGTTTTTCTGGCGAGGACGACTTGTGTCAAACCTGCACGATTGATGCTAAAAATAGTGGTCTAGGATACAGTATGACCTGCTGGTGCATTGTGGGAAACAGCATTGAAGCTGTGCACATAACCTCCATGATGACCAATGAAAAATTAGTCTCCAACAAAGAAACGTGTTCGACTTTTATAACCTCCGATTTTCTCTCTGAAGAAACGTTTCTTACTTTCATCATCCCGTGAAACACTTAAGACGACTGTGAAATGTAGTTTTACTTACTTACTATCTGCTGCATCTGCCTCTCAGTGATCGTACTCACTTTATCTTTATCTTTCTCTGTCGTCTCACTCATACTTTGATTGGTAGCTGCATTAGAATATACTGTTGTAGTCGGGGTCTTTCCAGGAATGGCCTCTGCTCCATTCCTTCACTCAAACACTATTTTAAATATTCAAATAGATTTTTTACCAAATTAAGAGCCTGATTTAATTTGAGCCATTGAAGTAGTTTCAGGATTAAGTCAACTCAGACCTGCTTAACTGCACATTGATTCCAAAAAAAGTCCAGCCGTTCACAGCCCGAGTCATCGGTGTTAACAGTAGTGTGACAGTTCAATTCCTGGGTTGGACAACGATGAATTATACATTGGGCTGTGACACCTTTTATTATGCTAATAGGACAGGTTTGCCTGTTTCCTCTTTGCTAATGAAGTGAAAAGTGATCTGGAATATAAATAATCTCAGTTAACAATGTAAAAACAGATGTCTATCAGCTGGATGAAACAACTTTCTGTCTAATGAAATGCAGATGGTTCGGTTGTCATCGTGTCCAGCGTTCCCTGTAGCTGTCGCCTGTGATGTCACACCGGGCCGCGGCCCTGTAGGTCGCCTGTAGGGTGCAGCAGCAGAGATCTGGTGGTGTTAAATGGTTTGTTACATGCACTGACTCCTCGTGACTTTAGGACTCTGGCTGGATGTTCTGACAGCCCAGCCGTGTAATAGAGTCCCATCGGCACACTTTCTTTGGTGTTCTTATTATCCTTTCTTTGTACCCATCGGTGCTGAGTGGCTCTCCTCCTCTCTGTCCTCCTCTTCACTAACCGGAGCTGCTCTCTGTGGGCGGGTCCACGGCACCGGGCTCTCATGTTGTTCTGTGAGAGCAGGTTCTCTGCAAACTGCCATCGTTATCTTCCTGTCAGACTTTCTTTCTTTCTGTTCACTCATGAACCGGATGTTGATGTTGGTTGAAGACTGTTGGCGCTGAAGCAGTTTAGTGGTCGTTCCTGTGTCAGAACGATCTGCCCAAAATGTTCCACGCTCAAATAAGCTACAATAACCCTGCTGTTCTTTTAGTACCGTACAGTGGCACGGCTCTATGGCAGTGTGATGCGGTCCAGTGAAACGAATCCAGTTCTACTGCGTTAATTGTTTGACATGACATTTTTTAGACACACGGTCGTGGTTCCAAACGACTGTCTCCTATAACTTCAAAAAACTTTAACTTCAAAATACTCAAGGGCAGGAAGGAGATCAGAAACGAGAGGAGAGTAAGATAGATAGATAGATAGATAGATAGATAGATAGATAGATAGATAGATAGATAGATAGATAGATAGATAGATAGATAGATATCTATCTGCACAGACTTTCTTGCTCTTTATTCTTCGTCACCATCTTCTGTGCGGATGAATGGATGCATCTGCTCTCCACAGAAGACGATGGGAAAGTCTGGCGTACACAGCTCTGTTATTTGTATACGGATTGAAGCTACTGGAGCCGGCTTCCGTTCATTCTTCACATAATGTGACAACAGTCACTTCACAGGCCATTTAAAGATTTCCAAACTGGTCTTGCAACAGTTCCTTTTACAAAACCAAGTAAGAGCATCGTCTGCTTCCTGTCCTGCTTCCTGATCCTCCTGCTGCTATCCTGAATTCTTTTTTGAGAGGTTTTTCCTGCAGATGATGTGTGGAAAGGTGGCAGGCGAAGGCCTCTACAGCATCCCAGCTACGAGCTTCTGCATGGGCTTGAGGATTCATGGGAGCCGTCACCGCCGACATACAGCTAATTAAAAAGAGACCGAATATCAGCCTCAGCTAAGAATTAAATATTAACTTATCTGTGACGTGCTACATCTATCATTTGACAGACACAGTAATTAAGATAATAAAGTTCAAATGCATTCGTAGTTCTATTTAAGACATTGTTGCTGTGGAACAGATTCTTTTAAATGACAGTCTAATCTAATGTGCTGTTGAAGATTTCTGCTTTGTCATGATTTAAGTCCCTTTCTGACAACTCATGCAGTATATATAGAACATTTAACACAACCGAATCCCAGGCAGGAAAATATAACACGTCAAACCAATTTAAAATTGCAGTCACATCTCCTCATAGTGGCCTCTCCAGTGTGTGAGTAGTGGGTAGATTTGGACCTCCAACTGTTGGACCCTTGGATTTTCTTGCTTGCCTTTGTTTATGACATGATGTATGGACTCTATTATTTGTTTTTCAGACATTAAACATTGTAGAAAGTCGGACCTACTGCAGGTACATTCTCTGAACTCTGAATTCAGGGACAGCCATAGTTTCCATCTGTGCACAGGGTGGTACTGCAGATAGGATTAAATAATTTAAAAGAAACGTCTTCCTTTGGATTAAAGTGTTTCAGCGTCAGCTGTTTCAGCAACTACCCCAAAATAACATCAGTGATAAATCCCTCAGGTCATGGCTGAAGGAGAAAAAGAGGGAGGACAGACGGGTCGATAAAACTTTCAGATGTGAGATCCTTGTTTGTTTCTCGTTTTTTTAAAAGCAGACCATAATCAGTCCTTGACTTTAGTGTTTGATATTGTTACCATGACATTTTGAATGTGTCTCGACTCTCTGTCTACTCGAGGGCTCTGCTGAGAACCTGAGGACAAGCCGTGGCAGTGACCTGTCAATCACAGGGTCGCAGTAAAATAGTTTACAAATTGAACCTCATGTTGTGTTGAAGCGTACTTGAAACGAGCAATAAGGACCATCAACTGTCTACTGAGGTATAAAAAAAAGTGAGTAGTTGGGTAATTTTCTCATAAGCTTACATAAAATAGGACCTCTTTATGAAACCAGTGGAGTTGCTCCATGCTAATACAGGTTTAATGCACCTCAGCTTCACCTTTCAGACCAGAAAGCTCCGTCTGTATTTCATACATCAATGGCGACATCATAAAACAGATTTATCTTTCATCAGCGAACTGGTTCAGACGGACAACAGCCTGCAGATCGTCAAACACACAAGCACTCGTTGAATGTCCTCTGTCGCAGAAACACAGAGTGACATCTTATATGAACACCTTTGAATGATCATAAACTAAACATAAAACTAGAGAGCGAGGCACTTTTAAATAACTGGAGATGAACCACAACCCTGATCTGTTATCTGAAGAGCAGAAGTTGTGACTCGAGTGTCTTCAGACGTGATTTAAGACAAATAGAGTCCTCCACATTCACCTGGAGCTCCACCCACTCCCACCTTATCTACTCGCTTCCCTCTCACACTCCTCCTCCCTGGAAGTACAGAGAAAGGAGAGCTCAAAAAGGATCTGAATTTTGTATTTTCCACCATTTCAAAATGGCAAAGCTGTAGTCTGGTCTCCTTTTTTGTGGTAAACACCAGGTGATCATTACCTCCTTGCTGGAGTCTGCTGACCTGAGGGGGCAGTTCATCCTCAGAAACTCCCTGTATGACACTCTGAGTAATTCCACATCTCCCCAGAAATTTGGCTCCCATGTGCCTGCAGGATAATGACCGCTGTGGAGAAATTTAAGCCAGTGTTTGTGACTGATCTCTGTTCCGCTGTTGGCTGAAAATAGGCGCTGCTGATATGAGAGTCAGTCAATACCATTCCCCTCGGGAGGGTGTCAGAAATAGTACGGGCGAAATAATGAGTAGCGAGAGTTTTAGCTGTTTTTTTTTTTAGACAGGGCAAACCTTCAGAGAGAAAGGAAGAGATAGAAAGAAGAGGGAGAGTACAGCAGAGAGTACAGAGCAGGAACCAGCAGCATGGATGTAAGCTACCTGCAGGCCCTCCCAGCAAGCCTCCCCAGTCTGATGCACACACCTCCCTCGGGTACTGTCGAACCCTTGGGGGTAAATAATAAAAGTTAAAACACACACACGCTCCTGTAAACACAAAACGACGACCATAATGAAAATCCATTGATGCCAGGTTAAGGCAGGATGCGGTAGCAGCGGACGGTTTGAGGCGTAAACAACTGGGAGCTGTTGAACACAAGACAAACAAAAGTAGATTAAAATGATTTAGAGAGGAGCGTCGGGGTCGCACTTGATTCATGCATTCTGCATATAGATAGAGTTTCGATTCTAATTAACACATCCACAACAGTTAGCGAGTAGATGTTGCATCAGGCCACCTGGGGAATACGCTTCCATTTGGGTTTAAATTTGTGGCTCAATGAGGCTTGTCTCGCACACTTGGGTCCAAATGCATTATCACCAGCACCGTGAAACCAAAACTATTATTTCTCAGCTTCGATCTGTAACGTCGGAGCGCTGAAAAATGGATTAAATGAAGATCTATAGCCAGCAGAGAGCATGTGCTGTACCTGGGCAGTGAAGCTGATATTCCATATTGCATTTGTGGAGGATAATGGGGATAATAGAATAGACATGAAGTGTTAATGTGGAGACAAAGAGAGACAGATTTACAGCGGCAATCATTTAAACAGAAAGCAGCGAGAATCCTGGCACATTAAATGATTCCTTCACAGCGATGCGCCCAAAACAATTTCTCGCTCGAGTGACCATACTTGCTTGTTCGGCAATCTGATTAAGCCGACTCTCGGTCAGGGGGGAAACAAGAGAGGGTCTCTCTCTCTCTCTCTCTCTCTCCCCCCCTCTCTATTTTAAACCATGCATTCACTCTCTGCTTAATAACAGTCATCTGTACGGATAATTGTAAGATTGATCTCGACATGCACGGGGTTAATAGCCTCCATTTGTTAGTGTTTGTTCTATCAAATGGCCTCTTGAAAATGCAAGTCGTGGCTTCACTCAGCAGTTGCAAAGTATAGATATTAAACACCGCACAATAACACAAAAATCTGTTAATGGACTCACTCAAATATTGTGTTCAGGCATTTATGAATTTGTATTTCGGCCGCTCGCAAACACAAAGCTGATGCACACACACACCAACACATTCCAACACACAACGACAGGGTGGGATTCAGTTTCAGCACTCGTCCTCATGGATGTGATTGAAATTTCAAATTAGTCTCTGAACTGGTGATGAAATGTTGCTTAAAAGGAGGCTGACAGCAGGAATCATGGCCGATTAGCCTTAATAAGAGGCAGACAGGCCAATCTGGGAATGACAAACAGCAAAATCAGACGTGTGAATGATACTTTTATATCATGAGAACATTAAATAGGAAAACAATTGCAAACCAGAGGCTCATGATTAGACTGTAATTGCTTTATTTGGGATGTAGATTACCAATCCCAGCCGCTGTTTGGCACGTATGAATGGTCATTCAATCATTCCTCTTGTCCGCACGGCTGTCAAAGAGATCTTTGTTTTCATTGTAACTGATGAGCAACAAAATCTGCAGTTTATTTTCAAAAAGTACTTCAAAAGTTCAGCTAGAGCCTTTATAAGGCCTCAGTAGACTGAGTGAGACAAATGAAATTGGTTTCTTCAGAAACGTCTTTTCAGTACAAAATTCATGTTTCTGCGATATTGTTTCTTTCTGAGCTGATTTCTTGGTACTTTGGTACTAGAACAACGTCCTGGTGTGACTTTCCTGTGCTGGCTCAGGCGTGTTTGAGCTGGCCAATCAGAGCAAACTGGGTATTCGGGAAATATCTGTCTTGCTTAATTCTGGGGTAGATTGACTGACATATATTCAGTGTCAGACAGGTTTTGGTTTATTACCTCAGTTGAATCTCTCAGCTGAATTAACTTTATCAAGTTTTGTATTATCTTATCTAAAGAGCTACACTTTCTGAAATGACGGTTTGATTTGTCTCTGAGTCTTCTCGGGTTCTAGACGAGGTCCCTGAGCTTTTGTCTGCTGGAGAAAAAACTTCTCAGTCGTTTCTCAGGTGAATGAAAAACTTCTACATACCTGAGACACTATGACAGGCGCTCTTCAGATCAGACTTTCAAAGAGACCGACTCAGCCTCCACTGAGTCATGAAGTAAGGCGGGAGTCGAGGGCTCAGCTAAGTACGAGCACACAACACAAATGGGCCACACGGTCTCAGTAATAACAGATATTCTCATGCAGGCGAAGGTTTTCAGCGTGATGGCAACAGACAGCAAATGTCATGTTGTACAGTACGAGCACTGATGCACTCGGCTCCCGTCCAATGACAGGTGGTCCTTCACCTATCAAACACACACACACACACACACACACACACACACACACACACACACACACACACACACACAGAGGGTGCTCCACTCAGGCTCCAACTACCTTCTATTCTGGTCGTCATAATTATTTGATGACGGAGCTTCTGGTTTCCCAACCACGCTTTTGTACACACGATCTCGCTGTGAATAATTCAGTGAGGCGAACTAGAAAGGTGGTCCCTTAAAACAGCAGGTGCAGGCGAGCTGAGGAGGCAGGACACACAGAGAGAGCTTTATCTCTATCTTTATCTGGTCTACCACCCACTCCCAACACACGGCTCTTCAGTTGGGCTCTCACCCTCCCTGTGCTTCCATCAAGCTGTTTATCAATCCATTTCTTCCATCCATCCATCCATCCATCCTTTGCTTTCTTTCATCACACCAGGCACCACGGCGTCCAGCTGATGTCAGTTTGGTAAGGGGCTTTTTGGATGGACTGACGGTCTCTCAGCGTCTGCTCCTCGATCGGCCACCATGGAGGAGCTCCAGAGAAAACTGAATCAACGCTATGAAGGCACCAAGCCCAGAAAGGTGAGTTGTTCTGAAGTGCTTCTATAGATGTACTGTCGAGTAAGACACACGTTAAGGTCACTGCCGATCTCTCTGTTTAAATGATTTTTATGCTTTATATCAGTGACATATTGCTTGATACTGTAACATGCAACCAAGTGAGTCTGGTGTGTTTGAATCTGATGCTGTCAAACTGCATATTGAAAGAGGGAATGAAACAGGAAGTTAACTTGTATGTTGAAATGCATTAACCCAAACATTTCTACTCATAAATCTCTTTTCATTGCTCATGAGCTGAACGCATTAGTCACTGCAGTAGCTAACAGACCAGTTCACCTCCTCAGCATGTAAAACTTCTGTCACCTGTGTCACCTTCAACCAAAAAACACCGCAGGTGAGGTTCAAGCTGGCGTCGTCCTACAGCGGTCGGGTGCTGAAGCACGTGTACGAGGACGGTCAGGAGCTGGAGAGTCCAGAGGAGAAATACCCTCACAGCTTCGTTCACCGCAAGATTCCCCCCAGCCACCTGGAGGTGGAGCAGCTGTGTGGGTTTGAGGAGGCTCACGGGGACCAGCAGGGTGGGTTTTTATCACTGTGTAACATACTTGACCACTGTGTGTTTATAGTCAGGACAGTATGGAAGCTGGTAACCAGGGAAACCAACAGCATATTATACGGGACTCCAGCCTGCACAGCTGAGTGGTTCCCATGAAATTACATGGGCATGTTTTAGCTGTCATGGTAATAATACTCATGTATGACTGAGAGGTTCGTGTACAGAGTGTTTGTGTGTGTGTGTGTGTGTGTGTGTGTGTCGAAATGAAAACTGCCTAAAAATCATCTACGATACGAAGCGTTACAGTAATCATAGTAATGATGATGGCGGACATCAGAATGACATGCTCAACAGCCCACACATCAGCTGGAGGTGTGGCATGTTCTGTATATGTAATCATTTGTTTCCAGTTACTATTAAAGCAACAGTAAAGATCAGAAAAAGATGCATGTGGGAGTTTAACATTGTCAAAGGGTATATTGTTTTTTTCCTAAACCTAACCAAGTAGTTGTGTTACCCAAACCAAACAGCGGCAGAAGAAATGAAAAGAAATGGAAAATAATGGTTGAACAGTGTGACAATATGCAAACTCTGGTCTCCTGACTGAACGTCCTCGCTGGACGACATCCAGCAGGTAAATGTATCAGGAATCAACAGCTAGCAGTCTGGCTAAAATAAATCTATCTGATTCCAAAGAGTTATTACAGTCAGCCATTCGTTTAGGTCATATGCAAGAGCATGATCAATTTCAAAGAGGTACTGCTCATATACTAAGCTATTCAGTGAACATGATTATTTTCAATCTTTATATTTAAATGAAAATGCCTATACCTTATTAGAATACATTGTTATAATTTGTGCAGTGTGTGCAGTTAATGGGTAAAATACGTTTACTGTGTTTGCTCTGTTGAAAGTTGATAGCCCCCCTGTAGTATCTGTACTGTAGCATTGAAGCTACAGCCAGCAGCCACACAGCTTAGAGTAATATGAAGTCTGGAAACAGGAAAAAAAACAGCTAGCTTGGCTCGATCTGCCCAAAGGTAACAAAAATACACCTATTAGCACCTGCAAAAGCTCACTAATTGTTTCATTAGCAACTTGTCAACTACTGAAGCTTAGCGTTTCCAAGGTCGTCTACACTGATGCTGTGGGCACCGACCCAAAGCGCCAGTGTTTGACAAGCTGGGAATGAGACTAAACAATCAACTATTTTACAAACTGGACCCTTAACCTGAGTGTTAAAATGAACAATTAGCTGTTTGACAGGGAGATTATGTCCTTTATATGCTACGCTGGCTAACATCTCCGATAACTGAACCAACTGATTGGTCTTTGTCGTCCACCATGACTTGCAGAAATCCTGAGAAGCATCTAAAAAATATGTGCAATTTATGGATTAAACCAGGAATTGAGTCTCTAACCTTTAAGATCCTGTTCTGTCCTGTCAACATGTTTCACTCTGTTTCCAGGCGTCTATCCTCCAACAGGGCTCATTGCCCAGAGAATAAACGTATACAGAGGAGTGGGCAGCTACCAGCCTGCTGCTGGCCACACCGAGGGTGCAGAGGGAGATGCCACCGTAAGTGCTGGATAGTTTTGATTTTAGCTAAATTTTGATATTAATCAAGATCAGCTTTGATTAGATTTCGTCCTCGCAGTGTCAGTTTTCGTCTGTCTGAATGTCAAGTACTGAGAATTGTCCTAATTGTCTTAATTCATTCTCAAGTGCAGCTCAAATGACCTGGAATCCAAAGTAATAAGATTCTGGTGAAAGTCCATCATGGTAACAGTTTATTTAAACTTATCTTAGGACTAAAACATTAGGCTGCATGTCACTTTATTGGGAGTGTAGGCAGTATTTCTTTATGGATGTGATGCCTGCTATTTCAAACAACACCTACAGAAAAAGCCATTTAACACCTTAAAATTAAGTTTTTTGTGTAGCTGACACCCTTTGAATCGTAAATTACTAAGTTTGGAGCATGATCATTGTGTGGCGTCTCTTTAAATATACTTAGATAAAGCGAATTATAATAAGAAAGTACAGTATCACAGCTCCTTGGAAGAGTTGTGATTGTGTTTGTCGTACCCCGCGGAGCGTCGCTCGTCTACACATGCTGAAAACAAACTGACGCACCAAAATAAACACGACCAACACAATTACCAGCCAATGCAAAGTGATTTAATAATTCATACATCTTGAGAACAGAACAAGCAATCAAGACTGGAAATAGAAAATGGGAAGAGTCTTTGGTTAATTGAAGAATCAAATGCACGCTGTTCAGCGGAAATTGCACACCAATTCAAGTGGAACAATAACAGCAACAGAACTGTTCGTCTGACAGGATGAAGCTGCTGGTACAGAGACGCCGTGGCAGCGGCTTCATTAGTGCAGCAGGCTGAGAGGGAGGTCAGCTCCAGCTCCTGCTGGCTCAGTGTCAGTTTAATTCTTTTATCCACTGTACAAAGGCACGCTCGGCCTGGTGACCAAGGCCAGTATTTATCACATTTATCTGCACAAAACAGCAATCTGGATTTTAAAGGCATTCTTAAAAGGATGGCGCGGGTGGTCCTGGAGGAGCATCCCTACTGTACAAGGTCTAATGAGTTCCTCCCTGCATGACTTCAGCGTTCTCGTTCTGTGTTTTATTATCAGACAGATTCACTGAAAGAAAGTTCTTACAGTTACAGACCACCAACTTCCAGAGAAGAAAAAACACAATGCATTAGAAAATATCTAGTTCTTAAGTTAAAAAGCTGAAGGTACAAGCTGGTGAGCCACTACTGGCCGGGGGAAGCTGAAGATTACGGTGTTGACATAAGAACTTAAATCATTTCACTTTTACATTCTGGCTCTATTGTTTTTCATCGTCTGTGATGTTGGGTTTTGATATCTGGGCTAAAAGAAGAAGTTCTATTACTTCCAGTTCTCTATCACCAGAATCTTCAGTGGACCAGAACGCAGATACAAAGCATATTGTGTTTTTCACGAGGGGTGCGACTCTCCGGCTGCATTCCACTAGAAAACCTCTTCTCACCCACACATAAAGCCGACGGCTAAATGTGGGCGCGCTCTCTGTGTGTTCCAAGATGTAGGGCAATATTCATCTGGTCCAAGAAAAGGCAATTTAAAAAACTTATTGTTAAGAAGTACCAGGTGTTGTTATATTAACTGACATGTTCTCTCCTTCAGTCCTCAGTGTTGGACTTTGGCAAAATAATCATCTACACCAGCAACCTGCGCATCATCCGAGCGCCGGTGAGGAAGCCCGAGACGCTGCGGCACCACACATTGCCTCCTGTGGACTTGGAGGGATACCCAAAGGCTAAGGAGAGGGGGAGCAGGAGGAGGGCTAAAGCTCTCACACAAGACGGGGAGGAGAAGAAGGAGGAGAAGCGGATCAGCGACACAGAGTCCAAGGTAATGATCCCTGGCCAAATTATTCTCAGCGGTGCGGTCGAGTTTTATCACCCTGTTTTCTGTTTCCTGCTTCACTCAATCTCTCCACGTCCTCCCCCGTCTCTCTTTCTCTGCATATGTCTCCAGCCACCGTTTCTCTCCTTTATCTTTCCTTCCGAGGGGATGAATGCAGGACGGCCTGTGTAGCCATATTATTGTAATTTGTAACTGTTCACAGAGGGGTGTTTACTCTGGTCCTGCAATCTCCTCTGCTTCGGTGGAACTGCCACCTTATTCGCGCCTCCTTCCTTTCCTCTCCCCGTTGCCCCCTCCCCATGTAACAACTACCGTACCATTGTCCTCGTGTTATCTGTCAACTGTGAACAGATACTGATGAGTCCACAGTTTTACTCTGCCCTTGCAGCATTTGCCTGCCACTTGCCAGCCTGCAAGGATACTCAGCTCGCTATTATCCCCTCCCTCTCACCTCCTTGGCTGATTACTGTTCTCTTTCTCTCACTCCCTCCATTCTTTTCTCACCTCTCTCGTTATTTTCTCATTTTCTCTGCCTCCTGAAAAAAAAAAAAAGTTCATTCTCAGCTTTTGTTTTTCCATTATTTGGCAATCTCACTCCTCTTTGTTACTTTCTTTCCTTTATCATCTTCTCCTTTGTTGCCCAGACTCCAAGGTAGAACATTTTCTACTGCAACACACAATTAGATTTATCCTTCGTGTGTGCACAAATTGTGCAACCGTTGCAACACTCTGGATTTCACAACCGTTACACCAGTTAATCATCATATCGCTAACTGCAGCTAACTGTGCAGCTTAAACTGATGGAGGTTTTGATCCACTAAGTTGAAGCATCGACTTCCAAGGCTCGTGTGCAGATTCGTCTTATGAACCTCAACCAGATTGACTTCTGTGGCTCCTTACTGTTAGAAAATCATCAAACAGCTGCAGTGATGCTGTAAGTCAATTATGGACCATACTGAAACACAACTCTGTGTTTTTTGAGAACTCAGTGAAAGTTATTGAGGGCTGGAACCCTTCACTGGCCACATGTTGGGCATTTTAGCTGCCACTGATTGTTCCTGGGTAGCCACAAAAGTGTATGTATCGCTTATAAAATGACAAACCGAAACTAGTGCTGACTACAAGGGAACGTGTCTTCTCATACTGTTACAATAATTACTATGACTTGGTGGTAATTTTGCACAAAACAATAAGCCTCACTATCTAAGGAGGATGCACACTGTTTTTTCCCTGATAATGTTCCAATGTGAACATTATCTGCATTGAAGTCGTCAGGAGGAGGGCTAATCAGCTGCACGTCCCATTCATTCCTGTGAAAGCTGCCCAGTGGCGCACAAAACCAAAAAAATCTGTACTTCCTGAGCATGAAATGATCCACATGTTCCACGTTGTGAGGCCTGTATAGCGTCCATGCTGGCTAACTTCCAGTTTAGCGGATGGCTAACTTGAATGTGAATAAAACAGTTTAAATGTGCGGCTCTTACAGAATGTTGTCAGACCGAATGGCTCAAATCGTGTCGTGGGTTCAGAACTTTGTATCCACTGTTTTACAGCCATATCATTCACAATGTCAGCTTATGGGAAAACATCTTTTTGGGCCCCAGTGCATCATGGGATGTTGTAATTCCGCCATTTGGCCACTTAAAAAAAAATCCTGGCACTCTTCCTGGGGGCTTAGCTGCAGTGTTTGGTTAGGGAGCTAACAGCTACAGCACGAACAGCTAATAGAGCTAATAGCTTACGGCTAACAGAGCTAACTGAGCTCAACACACAGCAGCACCGAGCGTTTCTGTTCAGACAAACATGGAGCGTTAAACAGTGAACTGCAGTTTAAGGTGGCAACACAAGTTCATAGTGAAAATATGATAATAACAGAGAAAGAAACACAAAATGATTTTAGGATGGTTTTAATATGAACAGCATTTGATTTGTGGCGCTGAGCTGTTACTATCCGCCCCTCGTCCTGTAGATAATCTACAGGCAGCTGCTTGTTACTGTAAATTTAGCGGTAATGACCAGCTGGCTGTAAAAATGACCGTCTGGCTGTACGTTATCCTGCAACACAGCTTCTTACCAAAGGCTCTTGATTATAAATAACACAGAAAAAACAATCTTCTATGTTGTGAGGGTTGTTTAATGCGTACCAGCAGGCAGGCCAGCTAAAGCAGATGAAGGTGCTGCAAGTTAAAAATGGCGTCACTGTGCATTCTCACACATAAGAAACAACAATTGTTAAGACACGGCTGACATTAGCTTTCCAAGCTTGCCCTTCCAGTCTTTTTTTTTTTTTTACCCATTTTCCATGTCACCCTTTTCCCCCTTTACCTGACTCTACCTGATCCTCTCCTTCACCTCCTCCTCCTGCTCCTCCTCTCTCCTCTAATGTGTATTGTCTTTCTCCAGGAGGCCGACAGCTGTCAGCATTGTGGCGGTTCGGGCTGCGCTCCCTGCTCTCTGTGTCACGGTAGCAAGCTGTCCATGCTGGCGAACCGCTTCAATGAGTCCATCAGTGATCTGCGTTGCCAGGCCTGCTACCCCCATGGTCTGGAGAAGTGCCAGTCCTGCTCCAGCAAATAGCGCTGTTTGGCCGACTACCATGTCTGGCAGAGAGGGGGAGTGAGCGAGTGAATGAGAGTGTGTAGCTGTGTGTGTGTGTGTGTGTGTGTGTGTGTGAGTGTATACCCGATGTGCTATCGGTTTGTCAGGATTGTCTCGGACGCAATATTGCTCTAATCCAAAATGTTCTTGGTGGGGTGTTACAGAGCACGGCTAGGAAACATAAGCCATCATTGGAAAGGGGAATAGTGGCTGTGCAGCGGGCACAAATTCATAAAATACAATTACTGTGTGCAGTGAACATGTCTTGAGATAACACAAACACATAATCATTTTTTTGTTGTCACATTATTTTGCATCCGCGCCGCTCCTCCCTGATAAAACCGACGGACTTATCATTTTAATTAAAACGATGCAAACATTTTGCCTTTTATTTCATCTACTGGGAAGACTGCCCTGTCTGCTATCTCCACTCTTTGTTCACCGCGAAGAATGAAGCCTTTTATATCCCAGCGTGATATACAGTACGAGGGTAATTGATGCTTTCATTTTTTTTCTTCCAAACAGAGTGAGGGAGAGACTGTAGGATAGAGAGTTTGAGATGGAAAGAGAGAGTGAGAGGACGGAGCGAGGGAGTCAGAAGGAGACAGTTTCATACATTTTAATAACAGAAATTAAATTTGATCCATGAATAAAGAACGCTCAGCCCAACAATGACAAAGCCTTTGACACAGAGGCAGCGGTTAGATTTATGAAAGCTGCTGTTGTTAATAAGGAAAGAAGTCAAAAGTTATTGAAAATCAAGTCAAAAATATATATATTATTATTTTATTGTGAAAGAGTTAGAGATGATATAAACATAACTGACCTGCTCAGGTTAAATGATTGATGATGATGTTGTTTTTAATTAGTTGTCCCATTCTCAGGTGATTGCCATTCTAACCTGTTCAAAGCTTTATCCACAGTTTTGTTATATGAAGGTAATAAAAAAAACTAAATTTTCAATGGCTCCTCTTTTATTGTGTCAAATAACTGATGATTGAAAGTCTAACTTGTGCTTTGTTACCTCCACTAGGGACCTTCACCAGGTCCTGTTCGATTGTTGGTTGGTTTGTCGGCAGGTTCACACAAAAACTACTGAATGTTGTGAATGCTGTTTGGTGGAGATCCGGATTAAAGGACAGATCCGGGATTTCCTTAAAAGCGCAATATGTCTATATTCTAATCAGAATTTGAAGAAATAAGATTTTCTATACTGTGACATCTTTGTATTGTGTCACAGAGATCTTTATTTAGGCTTAAGCATGCTAACCAGCTCACACCGGCCCGTCCAAGTCCGGAGCCGCCTCCCGCTTGCAGCCTCAACACCAACAGATTCCTGGTGTACACGGTCCTGACTGCTAGGTACACTGCTAACTGAGCTAACTAGCTAACAGCAGCTACAGTAAGCAGCAGTTAGCTGTTACTCTGCTCATATGCTGCCCGCTATTTGTTTTGAGTATGAATTCTTACATATTGCACCTTTATCATGGGGGTAGTCTATTTTTAGACATTTTAATTATTTCTCATGGATCATGATGGATTTAATCTGGAGTTTTAAGGTGGATGGTATGTGAAGCTTGATGCGGATCGTAGATCTGGTGATCTTAAATTCTGGTAAAGGTGGTTCTGGGCTGTGGAGTTTGATATTAGATTCAGTGTGAAGCAGACTGTCAGGCCTTGGCTGAGGTATGAACTCTTCTGAGTGCCATTCTAGTTTATTTAACATTGTGTTATTAATGATTATCATATAACAGCAGCCCAAAATGTCCACAACAACAAATGTTTTGATTGAAAGCAGCAACTCTGATCTACAAGAACAGTGAAGCTCATCGTGACAGTCATCTTCTGTTTGTCTTGCGGTGCATCAGTCGAGGAGTCGTTCTCGTCCTTCACTGAGCTTCAGATCCGTCAGCGCTGTCACCATCATATCAAACACGCTCATGGCTGTAATCTGGATACATCTCAATGTATCCTGCAGGCGGAGCTGCATCATAACTCGAAAGGGAAACTTTTGTGACTGCCAATGTGTGAAAGTCATTTGTCAAAGCGTTCGCTGAAGTTTTCACGGCGGGTGAGCGATCTGTTTGTGTTCTCAGCTTGAAAACCAAATGAAACAATAACAATGAAGTCAAACGCAGCACGAGTTATAGTTCCCAGTCATTACATCCTCGTCATTACACTTCAAATCAACTGCAGTCAAGCACGATGCTTTATATTGTATCATTTGGGGATTAATTAACAGATTAGGAGAGACAAAATTAAAAAATATCGCCTCGATAGCAGATGATTATAATATAAATACTTTTCATGCTGCTGTTGTCGGCTCTAAATCACCTTCATGCAGTCGTGCATTTTGTGTGTGGCGGCATCAACATCCAGATTACATGGAATCATTTACAAGCTAACGTAAATTCTCCCTGTGAGGTTTAAACATTAGATAGCGATGTTAACCACGCAGAATGTGTTTGTGCATTTGACTGTTTGCCTTTTGGAAACAGTAAAGAAACAAAGCCTTTCTCATCTGCCTCCTGAACGGCACTGAGCCGCTGGATACTTTACGCTGGCTGCTGAAATGGCATTTTTCACCACAATCCTTATGCTCCAAGGCAGAGATGATCAATCAAAATCAGTGTTCGCAGTAGAAAGCACTGACCACATCGTCTGAGCTGTCGGTGGCCCAGAGTCACGGCAGAACAAGCACCCCAGACCATTACAGCCCACTATCCCGGCCCTTATACCTATCTTTGTGCTGGCTTTTCCATTATTTTTGTCTTATTATGTTAGATAGCCTCGTGCTCAGTTAGGGAGCAGGCTGCAGGGCTTATCAGCACACTGGCCAAAAGCCCCATCAGCAATCAAATACCTGCTATTTGTGGGATGAGAGGAGGAACCTGAGTGTCTAGTCTCCCTCTTTTTTTATTCTGCTTTCTCTCCCTCTCTCTGTCTGGCTGGTCTGCTACAAAATCTGCCACCCATACCCGACTTAACGTCGAGCTTTTTTAAACTTTGTCATTTCAGCTCCCATTTTCACACACTGTTCCACGAGGGAGCCAGAACGATGGGAAATCACAGAACTGTTTCTGGCCTCCTCAGTCCCGCAGGAGCTAATGTGATAAGGGAGCAGGTAGAAACTCACAAGTGCGAAACTAAATACTGAAAAAGGGCGAGTTCAGACAAATACAGAGAGATAATCGCTGGAGCATGAATGTCACACTATATGTAGCAGTAGAATGGTATTTATGTGCACATCTGTTCCTGTATTTAGTCCAGGCGCAGGGAAGTAGAGACGGAGAACATCTGGACGCTGGATTATACCTCCCAAACTTTATTAGTATGAACAGTATGACGTACGACACATCAGGCAAGTAGCCAACAAGGTGTTTCTTGAAAATGAGACCTGAAAAAAAAAAGGATATACAACCATCTGTGCATCATCTGTAATATCCTTTGCTGAGTCGCGGAGGGTTCGGGTTGATCAAAGCTACCATAGTGTTGCTTTAAATGGCATTCGCCAGCAAAAGTGCTGAAATGTGATGACCCGTCACATCAGGCATTCGGACAATATTTCAACAAATAACAGCAGTTGAAGTGAAGGATTTTTAGGAGTAGGATTTTTAAGGAGGCGTTACAAGAAGGGCTTAATATCAAAATCCTCACTGAGGCCGTTGGGCTGAGAAAATAAACCAAGAGGGTTTTATGTTTTTCATAATCCTCACCTCCTTTTGGCCTCTTGAACTCAAAATACAAAATATTGCACTTGCAGAATGAATAATGGCTTTTCAGTGAAATGTTGCCAGCTCTGTCTCAGAAAGCGTTGGGAGCTGTACCCAGCATGTGGATCCTTTCCTTTTTCCCTTCCGTGTCCTTTTCCACCTGTCTGTATTTGTAAAATTCCTGTTTATAGAACGCGTGGTAAAGCACATCAACACACCTGACTTGATTTAAAGGAGACATATTCTGCTCATTTTCAGATTCATACATTTATTTTGGGTTATTCCTAGAATAGATTTACACGCCTTTATCTTTCTCTGTTGCAGCTCATGTCTTAATGAAGCTCTTCCTAAACACGCAGTCTGCTCTGATTGGTCGCTTGACACATGCCTGCACCACTAATAACAACAACAGAGGAGCTATGCTAATGTGGCAAACTAGCCGCTAGGCATGTGATGTCACAGAATTAAAGGCGGGACTACTAATGAGGCGTTTCAGGAGCAGTGTTTCCTGTGGGAGAGAGGAGCTTCTGTACCTGCAGATTTTTTTACTTTCAAGAGCATTCACATGCACAAAAACCTATAAAAAAACACTGAAGGAAAGAAAAATAGACCAAATTGACAAGATTTTGACAGTGATCATGCTCGACTGTTAGTAACACAGAGCTCCTAATTTTCTACTATTTCACAGTTCTACAAAAGCAAAGATCTTGCAGGCTTTTATCGATTAATTCAAAGACATGTCTTTGTTGTGGACACACACTCCCAACACATCGGCTATTCTTGTGAAATACTGTGGGGAAACATAAAACAGTTGTTTATTTGATATTTCCATTATCAAATAATGTCTTATTTAATCGCAGCCAGCAAACAAACAAAAGGCTCATGAACAGAGAAGGCAACACTTTCCCTGCTGGCAGCATCATCATTTATGATGCTTTACAGATAGATCTGTGATGCGTTATAGCCCATTTGTAATATATGACACAGGAAGCAGACTGGGAGCAGACTCCGTAGATTAATCATAAACTCTCGTGCAAGAATATATTGCACAGTGTTGGAGAGTCAGACGCATTTAATCTGCAAACACTTTAATGTTCTCTTGTTGGGGTACCACTGATCATTCTGTCCTCCTGTCAGTGTCTTTTTAAACTCACTCTCTTGCAGCAGCCAACCTCACCAGACTTTACTTTCCATTAATATGCAGTCTGGTAGTCTGGTAATGTCTGTCTGCGTCTGCTTTGCCTGAATTATGTCTGTCTGTGTTCTGTTTCATAATTGTCCATTGCATGATTTTGTTGTTGCAAACTTTTAAAGTCTTCTGTGTCTATGTTGTCGATGAACCTGCCTTGAGACTACGGCTGAAATTTAGCAGCTATGCTAATAATAATAATAATAAATAAATGAAAAAAAATAAATGAAAAACTAAATAAATGCAGTCCTACAGACCTTTTGCTCAGCCAAGAGAGCAGACAACAACCATTTCACCAGAACACAATGCTCAGGTAGTGAAACATCACCTCGCGCCTGTTACCCCTGATTGGAGCAGCAGGGGAGGTGTAGTGATTAGAGTGGTTGTCCTTCAGTGGACGCATTTAAAACCCCCATCACAGCACGCTTCCACCCTGCTGAAGCAAACACAGAACCCCCGCCAGGTCCAATTAGCTGATCCTGACCTCTGACCTCTGACTATGAGATGTAACCTCACAGCCGACCCCCCGCCGCTCCTCAACATTTAATTCACCATGTATGCGACGGAGGAGTCGAGGCTGTCGTGAGGTCAGTACAGTAACACGGCCATTTTATGAGCCTACCTAGTGATCTTCAAATCTGTTTTTATTGTATTCATTATTAACTTGTCCCACAATTGCCTTAACGCTTTGTGATAATGAGATTATAAAGAGACACTTGTTCTGCTGACACCCTCACAGACCCCGTCACACATGTGAATCTCCTGCCGAGTGGAACCAGAAGATGTGAAATCGCTCATGTGATCCTGTAATTTCTTGAATGTGTGACCGTGCCCAAACTCAGGGAGCGATAATGTCACACCGGGTTGGTCCAGTGTTTCCCCATTGGCCGTGCTCGTTCAAAATGGACAGGTCCAAACAGGCTTCAGTTTCACCCTCAGGATCACACTTACCTGAACGATCCGGCCTCAGGCCTCAATCACACGACGAGGCTCCTTGCTACAGGCGCTGCCGCTTAAAAATGCTTTGGAAAACTGTAAATAAGAGAGAAGATGACTGGTGGCTCTATTTAAAGTGGCAATCAGCCTGATAATGTCGGCAAAATGTCGCGGGTGCCCTTTAAAAATGCTAATATTTCTTGTAATGGCTAAATCATTTAAATGACAATCATTAAAAAAGCCAACATGTCGACCAGTCTCGTTGTATAACGCTGACACTTCGACATCGTGTGTCCTGATGTAACGTGAGCAGCAGTGTGTCCAGTCGCTCACTCCGGATGAGTCTCAGCTAAAAACTGAGTTTATAAAGCAATCCCGTAAAAGTTTGTGTCACTCAAAATTAACCCTCCTTATCATAGTGTCAAGACGAGTCTAGCCCCCCAGAATACTGAAAGCATTGGGAGTGCCGTCTCAGAGACACTGAAACTGTGACAAATCTTTCAAATTACATCCCTGGATTCCACCTCCGAGTTTGCACCAACTTCTAATGAATCTATCCATTCCCAGTCTGCACACCTGCTTGTTCTGAGGATTCAGGAAGCCGGAGAACACATTAAAGTCTCCCCGTCGCTTTTCAACAACACTCAAAGATAGCTCCTTTCACTGAATCTAATTCCCACTCTTGAGGCTTGACTGGCAAATTCTGAGTTCATTTAGCAAGATGGAAGAAAAAGAAATCCTGCTTCCACGACTCACAACGAGCGTCATAACGTTGCAAGTTATGGAGATGATTCATAAACAACTGTTTTATCATTCTGATGAACAGGTTTGTGAATGATTGGTCTTGTTGTAGCGTGAGCTGTGCATGCTAGAGAGCTACATGGCAGATTACATTTGAAAGAAAGATATAGAGGGCAGTCACATTTAAACAGTTTATAACTAAAACATGACAAAAATGAATTAATAAGCTTTCACAATCAACCTATATGGCTGTGTAGGGAGGAGGTTTGGGTGTAGAAAACAGTATCTTGGATGACTCGGAGGCCGTTAATGTGTGTGACTGTGTTCTTTTTTCTAACCTCAACCACATGTCGTTTATAAAGGCAGTATTAAACAACTAACAACTAACAGTAGTCTGTCACTACGTTTGAAGGGCTCCAAAATGGTAAAAAGTTGCAGTACAACAATGACAGACTCTGCCTGCCCTGGTCCAATGTGCAGAGTCCTGGGACTGCTGAGATATGTGGACTAAAAGCAAAACAAAGACTGCACCAGTCATAGATAGAAGAGAAAAAGTTCTGCACTCACAATATTTTGAAAGATGCAATAATCAGGTAAAACTCCAGAGAAAGAGGCGTGAAGATCGACCACGCTGCCATG
Organism: Diplodus puntazzo; assembly: GCA_963678695.2. Classification (NCBI taxonomy): domain Eukaryota; kingdom Metazoa; phylum Chordata; class Actinopteri; order Spariformes; family Sparidae; genus Diplodus; species Diplodus puntazzo. The sequence goes on along the minus strand of OZ023167.1, from coordinate 1,866,429 downwards.
TCTGTTTGGAGACGCATAATAAAAAAGAGTGTTACCTAACATACTTTGGTGAAAGTAATTAAGGTAATCTGCATATTTTTCCTCCCTAAATTGTCCTCAAGTGAATTTTCATTACAGCACATTGTGCATTCTGCTGCTGTTGTTGCACAGTTCACCACTAAAAGGATTTTTTTTTTCTTCAAAACCGGATCGACTAAAAGCACGAAGCAGATCCTCAAGGCTGCAGCCAGCAACATCACCGTATTCTTACATTAGCATTTGCATATGTTACCAACTAATTTCACAGCCATTATTTGATTAAAATATTCCGGCTACTGCGTGTTTTACAGCACAGGCGGGAAAGAGGGGAAGAGAGCAGCTAAAACATGCAGAGTGTCTCCAATCCAAAGGGCAGGTTTAATGGTTTCAGTTTAAAAAGGCCAGACAGCCAAAAATGTCTCACCCCAAAGCAAACACAGACCAACATAATCACACTCCCAGACAGGACCTTCTCCACTGCTGCCGCAAAGTGAATGCAAAAAAATAAACTTTCATCACACGCTGAATATTTATGAGTCAAAATGGGCAAAAATCGATCTCTAACCAAAAAATGCCTTCCAAGTAGCTGGGTGCGATTTCTAAAGCTTACAGGACAAATGTTTGTCCATCAGGAACCTGGAACATATTCCTCATTCATCACTTGGAATGTAAACAGGTCAAGATAGTGAAACTGCAATGAGATGCATAAAACCTTGGGTGGTGTTAAAGTAACCAAAAATTAAAACCCCCCAAAATGCGTTTCTTTAGGCATGTTGCTGCTGATGTTACTTCAGAGGACGCAGGTCTTCTTGGCTCTAGTTAACAGAATGTTATTCAACCCATAGTGTGTAACTCTGCAGGCCAACAGTAACAGGAATGACAGATGTAATTCAACTGCAGCAGGTTATTGAATTATTTAAAGTGAATGAAAATTAACAGAAAGCGAGCGAACCTAGAGATTAACAAGCCGGCGTACCTGACAGCAAATTTAGCCATGCATAGTTTTAGCAGCATGAAATTAAGAAAACAGCGGCTCGTGTAGCTCTGCCTGCCAGCTGAGTCACACCTGTGCAGTGATACTCCACAACTGCTCAGGTGGCTGTTCTGCCTGCCGAGAGCTGGGAAAGAAACAGAAACTGTGCAGATGCATCAGGGAAAATCTGTACGGTAACAGACTACTTATATGAAAACTTAATTCAAATTCCTTTAAGGAAAAAAGGAATCTGGGTACTTGCTACTACCTCATTACTTTAGATCAAATTGCTGTCAACACTGCACAAACTTCACCTTAAACCACTTAAACTGAGACAGTAGGGCTTCAATCGGATGAGTTCCACCTCCTCAGGGGACTAACGTATGACCTGAGTCCACAACATTACCAAACAGCTTTCCTTGACTCCAGAGTTCAGCATGTTCCTCCATTTATCGCCCAGGAGCCGTGCCGCGGGGTGCCCCAAACAAGCGAGCCCTCGCTGTTTCATGTATCCATGAAGCTGTGCACACCGAGCTGCATCACTGTCACATCTAGCTTCACAGCTCATTTGATTTGGTCCCCCATCAGCCTGACTAATGGTGAAATAACACCCGACCCATTACCTTAACCAACCCATTACCGCTTTGAGTCTCCGACCCGCTGGGATTGTAGATCAGGACTCAAAAATCAACTTTTCTTACAAATATGACCTTTAAGTACCCGAGGGGTAGGAAAATGTGCTATCTAAGTTTCAGAGTTATTGGTTCTTTAAGTTGATTTGTAACATCTCGCCTTTATTGATCGCCACTGTTATTATTACATATTGTTGTTGTTACATGAAGGTTAAAATTGTATATGGGTTCCGGCTCACAGCTTGACAACAGCGTGACAGCGGTGTGCGTCCCACCCATCGGGCTGACTGACTGATCGTCGGTCTCCCGCGGTGCTCATTGGATCGTTTTTCACTTTTTCAGATGAGAAAGCAGATGTTTCAGGTCAAAATGCAAAACGAATCGGTCACCTCATTGGAGTCAGATCCAAAAATCTGGATTATCAATAATGAATCAGTCGTCTCCAGAAGTTCGTGACCTTGATAATGACTTCTGTATCGTGGCTGCCTTATAGAAATGAAATGTGGCATACTTGTTATTCTGTCAGAGACATCTCAGAGGGAAGTGGACTATTTGTCTCATAAATGGTGATGCACTTCTATTTGGTGGAATGGGCTCTGCTTCTGAAGGTGTATGATTCAGTGGGGAGCACAAAAACCTGCACAGGGCTGCAGAGAACAGAACCCAAAGGACATATAACACTGAGATAGGGAAAATACAAAATGCACAGGGTGAGAGATACGATCGCTAAGTGTGGTAATAAGAAGTGTTGGAGAGAGAGATCAGTCATCCCTGTCGGCGTGCAGCAGGTAGCAGCAGAGCGTTACCGGCATCATGAGAGAGAGCTGGTCAGATTGTTGTCTTCAGTGGCTGTGACTGGTGATTGTGTGACTGCAGTGCTCTCGTTGTGACGCTTCGTTGGTAATCATCTCAGCTCCTCCCTCGCTGAGCGGATTTTACGTCTGTTTTATCAACTCTCTGCTGATTATATATGAGCTCCCACCGCCATCTGTCTCTCACAGTGTAAATATGACGGCTGTTATTCCTCGCATGATCCCACCAACACATTATTTTTCTTCCTTGTCAATCATTTCTGTGGCACTGTACCTGTGCCTGATGATTTCATCTCCTCCCATGATGACAAAATATATCTATTATTTAAAGCCAACGTTTGTGTCCTCAAGGTAGATTCAACAATAATGTCCTTCATTTACCCGTTTGATTAAACAAACTGTAATGAGAAGAAGGCACTTAATCTGTTTCTTCTTCTCTACTTGTGAAATTTTTCCTGGTTCTCATTCAAACCCAAAGTCCAAATCCAGAACATATGTTGGTGTCTGCAAACAACAGGTATGATTAATATTTGTTGCGACTATTTTTAAAGTCTGGTTAGGTTTAGCCACAAAAATATAAATATTTGAAAATTAAAAAATTCAGCTCATAAACAGTAGTCTCTTACTTGGCAGCCAACTAGCTGTCATTCCCTCTCCATCCCCTTCTTCTTCTGATAACAATTCAGCTCATATGCATGTTAGGAATATAATATATTAAGTATTGTAGTTTTGTGGATATGCAGCATATCAAACAAACAGATTTAAGGCAGCCATGTTTTGCAGAAACGTACAAACCAACATGTTTTTGTGGCGTCTGGGCTGATAACGCCTCGGTGTCACTGCTGCATGAACTATGAACAAACTTAAAGGAGACATTATGCTTGTTGTGAGGTTCATAATTATATTTTCGGTTACTACAAGAACAGCTTTACATGCATACTGTTCAGTGTTGCAGCTCTGCGTTCCCTCTCTGTTTTAGCTCCTGTCTCTTTAAGACCCTCCCCTCCTGAATACCCGGTCCGCTCTGATTGGTCAGCTCACACATGCCCGACCCAGCACCGCAACAGAAAAACAAAAGCTGTGCTAAATCAACAAGGAGCTGGCATAAATGATGCAAATGTGTGACTTTGTGATGCAGTTGGATGTCACAAAGACACATAATTAAAGGCGGGACTACTGATGAGGCGTTTCAGGAGCAGTGTTTCTGTGGGAGAGGGGAGCTTCTGTTGGACTTAAACCTTTTTAACTTTCAAGATCTTTTACATGCACAAGAATCGATACAAAACACTGAAGGAAGGGAAAAGAAACAAGACTAAAAAGCATAATTGGTCTCCTTTCAACAGACAAACAACAAAACAATTCAACTACGTAGCTCCAGTTAGAAATATGAACAAATGGAATCCAGAAGCTCATTACAGTGAAGATACAGTCTGTGGCTCCTTCCTGGGCGGAAGTGACACTCAGGAGGCTTTTATGGAGAGCGGTCGCTGCCAGACTGTAACATCTTATCCTTGTAGATATGATAATGCATCCACCGCAAGCACAAATGTCTCTATTCACATTAACAATTAAACTATTGTGAATCAAATCAATAGCAAAGAATATGAACATAAAATAGTAGCCCACTTAAATTTATTTATAGAATCATAATGTTCTCAAATGGAAGAGCCTCATTAATGGATGTTCCTATTTGAATAATATTTCCTGTTCATATAAATATATAATTTTCTCTCCTGCTAATATAAATTCCTGTCCCTCTAACAAACAGACACAATAGGCTGAAAAACGTGTTCCCTCCTCCGTTAATCAAGCTTCTTCAGTAGTAATGACAGAAGTTTATGCGTGTGATTATTTCTACAATCTGAAGAATGGATGCTAAACAACATATCTGATAGTGATGTGTGTTTACGTGCCTGAAGGGTTTAATCAGAATAAAGCTGTTTTTTTTCATTGGAGGTTTTGGTTTTTTGGCAGAGGCCTGAGGACCGGTGTAAAGTAAAAGTTTCATTTCCACAAACAGGTTAATGACGCAGACGAGGTGTGGCAGGTGAGCTGGCAGACTGCAGCAGGTGACGGAGAGAGAAACAGTGTCAACCAAAGAACTGGAGCCTCAGACGAGTTATCCTCAAACCCCACATCTATCGTTGCTCTCCCATTACATCATCAATAAGTCCGTCTGGGTCAGAACCACTTTTGACTTTTAGACAGCAGTTCTTGATTTGGTCAGTGGTTCATCTTCACTCGTTTGAACAACTTCTTTCAAGCCTTTCAACCAGCGAGGCCGTGATTGGTCTCCTTCAAGAGCTCAGACAGACGAGTGCTGAAATCATGCAGCCCAAGACGACGTGATTGACGGAGTGAAATGAGGAATTATTTGAAATAATGTAAGGTTTGTTCCAATGAAACAATCGGAGAATTGTCACTGCAGAACAGTCCCTGAAAGGTATCCACCTGTCTAACTGTGAGGCAGCGAGTCAGCTGGGTTATCGTTTGCCACCGGCTGCAGGTGCCATAGAATAATCACCATAATCCCACCGCAGCGGCCTTTGGAAGCCCCGGCCAAGCTGCCTGGGTTGGAAGGTGCTCCTCTTTGAAGAGCTGGAGTCCGATGGGCAAAGGAGACGGTGGTGAGGCATCATTTCACACCGTGTTGGGCTGCTCTCCAACCGATCCTGGATTGAGACGACTGATGGAGCCGGACAGAGAGATGCTCCAGAGGCAGAAGCAGCTGCAGCAGCAGATTACATTATGAGAAAAAAGGCCAGCTGATACAAAAGGATGGTTAGTTTGGATGACAATGGCCATTATAAGAATAGTTTTCAAGAGCTGTGGGGGCTGAAGTGTGTGGTGTGAATGAGTGTGTGGGTCTGTGTTATTCAGAATGTGATTATTTCACAGTCATGTGACTGTTGTGGTTTCACAATTGCACACTTTTCACTCATAAACATGGATTCATAACCTTTTAAAAATATGTCACAAACTACATGCTTTTAAGTTGGAAGAGCAGACAAAAGCCATACATTCTCCGTTAGGTTATTTTGTTTTACTGTTTTTCTCTCATGGAATTTCTTGTGTTGTCATTTCTTAAAGGGAAAGTTCACTCATTATGTACGTTATTATTTCTGGAGCTTCACAGCAAAACTGCATTGAAACATTCTCCAAATTGTTATTTGAGAGAATTCCCCGACGTTGTTTTGCTGTGAAGCACCCAAAATGTTTGGAACTGCAACACAACCCCTGCATGGGGCTTAGAATTGTGATAATGATGATAATTTTCCTTTAACAATTGTGCACTTCCATGTTATTATCTGCCTTCAATGTCGGCTTCCCAAATTCTAGCAGGTAGCCGTTTTAACGAGCCAGTGATGTTACCCAGCAGCTCCAGCAGCTGTTGGCAGGTGGAGAACACCACTCCACCTGCAGTCTGTTTGCTGACAGTCTGATGTGGTGTGTCTATGAACAATTAGCCTAAACCAAAAAGTTCTCGCCGAGGGTTTCTCTGCCAGAGCGGAGACACAAACAGACGAAGCAAACGAGGGCTCGATTTCACTTAAATTCCTTCCAGTCGTTAACTGGAGTAAAGCTGATCTCTGTGAGCCTGCCAGTTCTTTTTGATCCCTTGGCCCGCTTCTTTCTCTGCTGGCTCCTTTACTGCAACCTCTAACTGATTTATTTGCTGCTAATTTGTTGGCCTGTTATAAGCAGATGGAGGCAGTAAGTCCTCCGCTCGTTCCTCGTTGGCTTCTGGTTCTGCCTCATATCCAGTGCTAGCAAAGGAGGGAGGTAATTGTCAGGCAGTGCTGCATTAATCTAAAGCTTGACGGAAGTTAATTTGGCAATAGTGATATTAGCCGGTTGAAAACAGTTATGTTGTTAGCCTTGATTGTAGATTATGACCTTTTATTTCTTAAAACACGCTCTTTAAATGAAGCCAGGTCTCTCTTCCTCTCTGTGTTTGTTGTGGCTTCTCTTTCGCTGCTCCTCATTTTTTTCCCTCTCCTGTCAATTGGTCCAATTGAGTTGAAGTGAAGTAAATTTTCCCAGCCAACTTTATAGCCCGCAGACCGCTTTAGAGGACATTCTTGATGGAACGAAGTGAATTCTAAAGCAGAAGTGACAGTGACTTGTTTACACTGAAGAGCCACTAGTTATCCGTTGGACTGCTGACTTCATTATCTGTCTAACAACTCCTTTGGGAGGTAATGGAATAGGCTGTGAATCATTGTGTGTTTGTGTGTTTGTGTGTGTGAGAGAGACAACTCCTCTGTGCACACAAGGACTAAAGTTCTCTTCAGGGGAAAACCCTCCAGAGTGAAGAAAGAAACTTTGATTCCACCAACTTCTTCTTTGAGACAACAAGATTGCTGCTGTCAGTCGAGGTGCCTGGTGTGTTCCAGGTTTAACTAAAAGTCAGAGGTGTCCAGAGCTTCTCTGTCAGGCTCCCACCGAGATATACCAACTGAAAAACAAACACAAACTTTAGAAACATAGAATGTTACAGAGCCTGTGAGCTCAGTTTGGAGTGTTAATTATATGAAATGTACTGTTTAACATATTTCTAGTCGACAGCCCAGAGTAGACAAACCAAACTCTGACTCCACTGAGGGGCTTTTGAGATACTGACAGTTGGGAGATGTGAGGGGGATTTACATGTAAAGAATGCTGAGAAACAACCTTAAAATAACATCAAATGGCTCCATACAGCTTGTCCGATGTAGTCCAAGTCTCTGGCAGCCCTAAGATATCAAAATGATTTGGAAATACACTATTTCAGTCCTCGACACCGGCTCGTGCACAGGCTACTTTAAAAGGGTGTAAACTGGGTCTTTCTAATTAATTTGGAATCTGGGAAACACCATGACTTTGATTATGTTGGTCAAATTATTTTTATTTCACATTTTAAAACAAGTCCTCATCTATTTCAGTTGTCCAGGAGAATCTTTCCATCTGCCTGAAGGTGAGCAGACGATGACTGAATGTTCATTTTTGTGTGTACTTAACCTTTAAACAGTATTTCCTTGCAGGAAATACGGCGCGCCTGAAATACCACCAGAGAGAAAACTCTAAATATCACAGAAGGTTGTACACGAGGTGCACGGCAGACATTTTGACTGGAAGATGCTCAGGAGAAATTAACGACATTCATGATGGCTGCATTCCATTTAAGTGAGCCAGTTGGAGGGCTCTGGTGTTCTGCACGCTCCCTCACTGACCTGCCTTACCTGGACACTTTGGACTGAGTTCATCAATATCAGTCACACCTGTGCTTTTCCTGCTTTGACACGTCAGAATGTCTGCCGTGAAAAGGGTCTATAAGAATGGATTTAAATCATCACTAAAACACGAGACCACTGTCATCCAGTAACAAAGCTGATCATGAGAAGAGATGCATCATGATTTGTCTGATTCATTTGATTCACTGATCAGATTTGTGAATGTGTGGGCTGGGAAAAAAATAGCTGAGTTGTTTTTGAACTGACTGCATAATGTAAAGCTGTCCTGCATTCAAACACTTCTGCACGTGCAGTTCTACAAACAGGCCTTGCAGACGTACATACACAGTTTCTTTAATGGAAATAAGACATTTTCTCATGTATAATAAATACGTGTGTTGCAACAAGACAGTAAATCAAATGTAAAGTTGCTGCACTTTCTGCTTTACGTTCTGCAAATCGTGTCACTATAAACAGTTCTGGTCAACTTTGGGTTTAAGGTTCATCTGGAGTGTTAAGTGTGAAATTGTGCTTTATGAAAATTATGCATAGCTCCAGGCTCAGTACATGATGCGATTGGGAAAATTAAGTTGCCAAGTAAGTAATCTGTTTTCTATACTTCAAAGAGCAGAGACAGGGAGGGACACGGAGACGGGGAGAGTGAGATCTGGCAGGGACGCAGTGTTTTCAGTGTTTGGAGGTTTAGAAATGGACTTCTTGTCTGGAGAGCTGGAGACGCATTGGAACTGTGCTGACTCTCTAGTTTCTCCTTTTTGCAAGCGAACTCCAGCTATCAGCAAAGTACTTTAAAAGATACATATATATATTTGGGTTACAAAGGGAAAAAGTGATATAAGAAACATTCCATCAGTGCTCTTAAAGTTAATGCTTACCACATAAAACAAGGGGGAGAAAGTGGAGACACGATGGAAAATTACCTCCAATTGATCATATTTACAGCTCTATTTGCGTTGCAGTGGTTTAACCAGGGACCACGTGTGATTTAAAATGTATGTGTTTGGTGCAGCATTCACACTGAATAAATAAAGTACTATTTTATTATTTGTGGCTGCAGTAACATAAATCTCTTAAAAGCACAGCATCTGTTCGTCAGCGGTCATATATAGTTTGTTCCACAGATACAATCAAATATACTTATACAGTTGACTTACAACAGGAAACAGAAGTTACAAGAATATGACCCCATAACCTCTGCTTTTGTTATTACAAATCATCAGGTAATACTAGTCCCAAGCGAATAGGCTTCTTTTGCAAACAGGTAGTTATAAGGACAACAGAGGAAAACCAACCCAGGTATACATTCACAAATATAGAAGTCACCTGGAAGAGAGACTCCACGAACGATACGGAGAAAGTAATTCCTAATCTTGGTCAGCGCTGCTGTAAATCGCCTCTTTACTGTGTCCTCTGTTATCAAACTGACCTCCGATGGTCCAAGTCCAGCGCCACAGGCTGCACCGCTAACTGAGCCACAAGCTAATTAGCTAGTGGTAGCTAGCTACAGCCAAGGAGAGCTACATTCTCGAAATGACAATTTGCTGTTAAGTTGCAAGATTTTTGCAGGAGACAACTTTGACACAGCAGTCATGTGTTGGTGCTTCTAACAGGCCTGCGGCTGTGTTTGCCAGCGGACCTGGATAACTGCTTGAATTCATTTGCAGCGAGGCTTGTAATGAGGGAATTGGGCTCAGGTGCGTCTGGTTCCATGTGCCGATTGGATAGGACCCTCACCTCAATCACACCAGTTGGCCCAGGAGCAGCTTGCGGCACTTGCACTCGGTGCAGCTCCATCTGGGCTTGCTTGGGCAAACTGGTGTGGTTAAAGTCCTATTTCAGAAGAAGACACAGTGCTTTAAAGTCGCAGAGGTTCTTTGAAACTGGGCGTCCTAAAAATAGGACTTTTTGTCAGTGGTGATAAAAAGAGCATCGTCCATCAGGAGGCTGGAACACAGCACTCCAGCAGGATTTGCATTTTACAGCCAATCTCTTTTCCAGAGATTCATATTAATGCACGATGTTTAACATGCGACGGGCTTAAATCGAATGTGTTGTATTTTTAAAGGGCAGGCTGGGAGTTTATTAACAGTCAACACAGGATGAATTACTACGGATGTGAAGAGATGAATTTATGTGTGACCGTTTTATAAATCCCTTTGAAATGTGCTGTATATATTTATATGTTGTGTGTGCATATTGGGCACATTTTCCCATTTCAAGTGATGTAATCTATATTCCATCAGTGGTGAGGGTCCTTTAGTCTCTGGTTATCACACTGTTATGGGCCCTGAGCAGCAGGACAACACCAATATATAATATCACCTCTGTGCCCTATATCTCAGCGGGAGAGACGAAATCTCACCAGAACTGTCTGTCTTCGCTTTATGGCTGGCTGTGAAATTTATATATCTCAGTGGGTTGTATCTTTTCCAGTTTAACGACCTCGTAAGAACGGAGGATTCCCGTCGTAAGCTTTTGTCATGCATGGAACCTGTTTGTCTTTGCCGAAATGACAATTTCTTCTCATTTAAACTAGACAGACACAGATCGATCTGCCTTTAACATCTGTATGATGAATGAAGATCGGCCCTTTTCTCTTCGACAGATCCCATCAATTGTGCCGCGGACCTTTTCTGTGGTGAAGCTGAATGGATGTGTGTTGTGAGCACCACGGCACAAATGATTCACAGGTTCGGGCAGCAGGAGGAAGCTGGTAGAAGCTGGAAATGTGCTGTGAATAACTGAATGATAGCATCGATTTTTGGTCAATTTCATTCTCAAACTCTTCTCTTATTTGGGACCAAATCAAATTGTAAATAAAGCTCAGTAAAATAAAACAGTCCTTTTGATTTCATTGGATTTACCGTCTCCCTGCATCCTCCGCTCCACATCCTTCTTTCATTTGCAACCTTATTTTCAGGCAATGAGCGTGTTAGCCAGTGTCTGCAGAGATGCTGGAGACCGTCATTTGCAAGTACGCCTTGGTTGAACAGATTCCCATTTCCTGTCTCTTCCCTTTAATGCGGGCCTCTGCATGAGGCGAGTGACAGTGCAGACGATCTGGACAACACTGCATCCAAGAACACCGGTGATTAACGACTGTTTCTGGAATCGTGCTGAGAATATAGTTAGGGTGTGTTCAAGTGTGTATTTGTTGTACACTCCTACACACATGCTTAAGTGCTTATGCAGTTTTTCTATTGCACACACCAGCTGTGTTTCATCCGTAAGTATCCGTAAATGAATCGTTTGTGAGCGGTGTAGTATTTATGAAGGAGGAGACTAATGGCAACTTATTGTTCTTGGGAGGTGCTGTGCTGTGTCTTAATTAAGCCATGAATTAAATCATCCGGTTAATTAATCCTGGGTTTTAATTTCATGACACAACAAAGAACAAATTCAACACTTTCTAAAATGGTAAAATCTAATCAAAAAACTGTTTTTAAAGTCTTTGAAGATATATACACTGAAGTTAGCATGCTAAACAGCTAGCTAGATCCTGTGCTAGTCGTGGAAACAATAACTCTCTCCTGGTCCCGGATCTCTCGAAAGGCTAGCCGCATGGCTAACTGAGCTAACTAGCTACGGGCAGCTAGAGTTCGTGGTCACTCTGGTGATATGTTGCCCCCTATTTGTTTTGGCTACTTATTACATATTGCACCTTTTAAGAAGTGTGTTTAAATCATGGCAGAACTTCTATGTTCACATTTAAAGACAAAAATCTGATGAGAAAAATGAGTGAAAATAGTTTTACCCAGTGGTTGGAGGGACTAGTGGCCTATATTTAAGGCTTAAGGCCGCTGGAGGGGAGCTGGCTGGCTTTTAAACTGTGTGGGTGTGACCTTACAGAGTCGTTAAGTAGCATTTTCTTACTGCTTTATCTACGTTCACTATCAAAGTACTATTTCAAACTCTGGATTCACCCACTTGTGTTGGAACTGATAATTATGCTAATAATAAAGCATATATTTAGAAACTTAACCCACACTTATTTTACAATCACTCACCTCCACCACTTCCCAAATTTAGCCTGGAGTCACCATCACCAACACTGCCAGTTGTGATAGTTAAAATGCCTGGCCGAGCTGCAGGACACCAGCTGCCACAAACCCGGGTCTGGAGGACAGAAACCGAGCACTGGAACCATTACAGTTGGTGGTGTTGTGTAAATGAGAAGAGAGCCCAGGTCTCTGCGGTGATGGGCCACATGGACATAACAATTTTAGGTGCATAAACTCTTTCTGTCGTTTGTCGGAAAGGGTAAAAAATCGGACTCCTGTCGTCAATTCATTTGTCATCATTCTCTTCTGGCTTCCTCACACTAAAGGCTCCATACACCCAGCGTCCATCCACACAGGTGCTTTCACTTATCTGCATGATTACCTCATATGAGGAATGTATGTTTGATCTGTTTTGCTGCACCTGAGCAGAAGTTTTATTAGCCTGAATAAGTGAAAACACCTGTGAGGGCGAACCTTCAAATTGAAGTCGCTAATTCTCTTCGATGCAGCGCTGCAGCCACCGACGGAAACTCCCTCATCCAGTTTCATGAGCGCTCTTCCTCACTTTGATATGTAAATCAATGAAGACCGGTGCTTTTGTCTCTGCGAGGCAGGAAATCTTTCAAACTCTTTCCTGCATTATACCCTGTGTGTAGAATGGAGTAACCAAACTCAATTCAGTCAGCAGTATTTCAGTCTAATTGTCAAGATAATTTTTCAAATGTTGCAAAAAAGATGGGAAAAAAAATAAATCTGTCTTATGACTTGAGCGTGGATATCTATGATAAACAAATAGTAGAGGTTGTGAGTTTAAAAAAAAACTAGTTGCTTGCTAGTTTCCAATAAACCCGTTTGAGGAAAATGAAACAAAAACCTGTCCTGTCAGAAATCGATCCATCTGGAAATGTTAAAGTCTTGAGAAATATCCGTGCAGACACCGACAGCCATCAGTCATGTGTATCACAAACTCACTTGGTTTGTGCACCTCTCAGGACAGGAAGGCATCATCTGTGTTATCGGTGAAGTGAGAAACCAGAAACCCAAAGATACTAAAACAGCCACTGCAGCCGCAGTCTGTTCACACTGCTGCCATCTGGCAAACATACAGAAGTATCCGCTGCCGCACCATCAGACTACAGAGCAGCTTCTTTACTGACGCTGTGAAATCATCTTCAACACTCCTCTATAAAATCTATCTCCCTCATGTGGAGCTTCAAGCACAAAACTTCCGTTTTGGCGCATGACCTTGTGTTATAAAATGACAATTAAATGAACCTTGAAACTTGAATAGTCTATCTTACTCGCTCTAATTCACAAGCTTAATACTCGCGCTGCCACAGCAACTATTACATTATTGCTTTGTATGGGCCAACTTATTCAGAGTCAAGTGTGCCCTTAACAGTTTACCTCGATGCACCAAAGTTCAAAAGGCAGTTGAATGTGCACATTTCTTAATGATGCTTGGAGTGTCCGTGCCCTCTCTCGCCCAAACTCCTGAGTGAATACATCCTTTGAGAAGAGATGCACTGACTGTGCAAAGAGTCCTGCCACGGTGAAACTGCTGGAAAAGGAAAGTGTCAAATAAAAATAAAATATTGCCTCCGGACGCTGTATAGTCCACTGCGTGCTGCTTGCGTCAGTGAAAAGAAGAACTCTTGAAACTTTGTGGAAAGTTCAGGGCACCTTGTTTTTTTTCAAATCAATTCCTCAACTTCCTACTTTAAAAAGAATGTGTATTACGGTTTGTGGCGGATCTGCACTCTGCAGTCTCGTAGCCGGATCTGCGGTCAGCACACGCCTCTCTCTCTTATTCTGTTAAGTTTCTCGGAGAAATCGATCAACTACCCATCCTTCCCGTCTTTGACCTATACTGCTCAAGTAGGGTGGAGACTAAACTCAAATGCTGTCTGTCTTTGTCTCTCCCTCACTCGCAGCTTCCCTCCTTCTCTCTCCCTTTTCTCCCCACAAACTCTTTAATGCATCATTTATTTGTTCCATTACCCACCAGACAGGGAAGCAGAGCTGCTGGTTATTGTAAGAACAGGCCTCAGAGATCAGCTCAGAGCAGAACGCGGTGTTCCCTAATGCTTGCAAATTCACATCAAGCGCAGCAGATTACACGATTAGCTGTAAGATTTACTCGATAACAGCGAATGTTCTGATTGCGAAAGTAGCCGGATGGATAAGTTTACCTGCTGAAGCTGCAGTGAGCGAGCGGTGGAATGCCAAACAGTGTCGACGATTGATTGTCGTCTGTGAGGCCTGTTCAGACTGACTGACGGATGCTTCGACAGCTGAGCTCACATTCATCTTGGAGTTTGCACTGAAAAGTGCTCCTATAAACATGCAAATGTACACATATACATTCATAGGCATGTGTAAGTGTTTTTTTTGTTTATGTAGGAGTGCACATTAGTGTGAGCTCTGACACTGAGGGCAGGAAAACAAAAGGAAAGCTAAAAATGAATCTTTTTCCAAGACTGCAGGCAAACGCAAAATTGTCAGTCCGCTGGCAACTTTTTGTCTGATGCTGGTCTCTGGTCTATACATGGTGTATCTGTGGGTGTGAGAACAACGAGAAACTCTTCATCATCATCTGAGAAGAAAGTATTTTTCTCAAGATGATGAAACTGAACTGAGTAATTACTTTCTTTTTCATCACGGTGCAAGAAACTACTCACACAGTGTCAGAAAACTCAAGCAAGGCTACATTAAAGTATGAGCTTGTTTTTGATCGACCGTGTTCTCTACATACGTCCAATCCCTAAGTGTCAGTATGTGACAAGTTCTTAGAAATATGAGCTTTTAAAGTGATTGTTGAGGTCTTTTGATGCGAGGCTGTACGAGGTACTTATCACCAGTCAGTGTGTTACTTGCAGTAAATGACCGTCAGCTCTCCACCTGTGTGCAGAATATTTCACTGCTAAACGAAACCAAGAGCAAAACGTATTTTGGCGCTAAAAAACCATATCTGTTTAAGAGTACGCTATGTTTTGAACATTTTTCATGCTTTTTCTCCTTACTGAACAGGGGAATACAACTGTACACGTCTGCATTCCAGCTTCTCTCTTTTCCCGAAACTGAAATGATCCAAACTGCCTCTCCAGCTCATCATGACAGACTCCTGCAAGCTAAAAGGGCCACTTAGCTCCATAACAAACAAAACAACCAGCTAATGTCAGCCAGTCCCTAGAGCAAATGATAGCTGCAGCAATGAGTATTGTGTGCAGCGGTTAGTGCTGGTTACGCTGCTTCTATAGTTTTGGAGCTACATTCTGGCCATAATCAGAAATAAGAGTAGAGGTAATCTCAGAAGTTGGATGAGCTGGAGACCTTGAAATGATCTTTTTTTCTTGCTCTCCCTCTTAATTTTGAGGCAGCAGTGCTTCTTTTTCCTGTCAGATGTCGTGTCATGATTCGTCCAAATCCCATTTGTCTGGACACACCTGTGCACAGAAATGCACTTAAGCACACAATCCTGTACAATCTTAAAATGCACATATCCGACATATCTAAAGAGAGAGTGGAGTGTCTCATGCACGGTGTTCAAACAAATTAATTCAGCTTCTCTTCTGTGAAACGTGAATACAGCGTGCAATAAACAGAGCCAACACAGTCTTTTACACCTCCGTAGTTTGTCAGTGTTTGTACGCACTTTGACATCACGTCCTTGAATCCGTGTGCTTTTGTAAAATTAACACCCCCTCAAAACCATCCGGGATTTTATTCCACGGTTTTAATGTGTGTGTTCAGGCTGCGGATGCACAGGGAGAGAGGAAGAACCGCGAGGCTCTCGGCTCTTCAGTCCCTCTAATAGGTTGATCTTTCTTGTAATAAGCCCCACCATTGTTTACCCGATTACAGAGAGCACTCAGTGAGTCAGAGTGTCTGCCTGTAATATCACAGGCTCCATTATGGAAGAGGGGATGGGTTCGCTTTTAATTGATAATATGATTCATAGTAAGACAGGTGTTAAATTATTTAGCTTCCTCGACTTTGGGAGTTTTAACTTTTAATTGTATTATATATCATTCAGACTTGGCTGAGTTGGAAAGCTCAGACTGCACCTATTATTTGGATGGAAAAATAAATCTGTTCTTAAGAATATTTAAACTTGTAACAGAGTCAATAAAGCCGTGATAATAGAGTCTGTCTAATAGCATCTGTTTCATAAAACGCAGGCGGGGACAGTCTTTATTGGCACCAGGGCCACAGAATCATTGTTTGACTTGTGTCCCTGGTCAAAAATGGTTCTGATCGGACGCCGATAATTGCAAAGTGGTGATGAGGCGGATGGCAACATGGTGACGTTCTATTCCACTAACTATTGATCCTCTCTGACAGAAATATTGATCATAGTGTTGCCATGAAAAAAACAAATGCCTTTTTTTTTAAAAATAAGACAACATCTGATTGACAATTTAATGAGCCTGTGTTGCCTGAAAGGCTTTATCCACGCTGCCTCTCATCACTCACAGGAGAAGTCTGACTTCAGGGCTTCTGCCAGAAAGTCAGGTGAGTCTTTCACCTGGTGGACTGAGGTCTGTGTCCTGTGTGACTCATTGTTGACTTGTTATTTCCACACTGAGTTGCTTCATTATTTTCAGTAGCTGGATGTAGAAGTCTGTTGAAGACATTAAGATTTGCAGAATATCTGAACAGGCTTGTTCATGCTTTTTTCAGGTGTTACTTCTGGACACCAGGCAATCAGCACAGCAACAACGGGAAGTGTTAATTAGGTGTTTAATCAGTGGTCTTTAACATCTTTAACTGATGGTGGAGCTTGAGTGAAACACCTGGTTTGAGAAATGTCCAGGTACATCACATAACGGACTTAACTTTGAATATTTTACACATTAAAGTGTGTTTACAGGTCCACAGCACTACTGCATATTGTGAAATAAAATAAGAATTACCATAAAGCCTTTTGTGGCTCCAGAGGAAGCTGCATGTGATCTGATATGTTGCTGTCACCCAGTGACTAAGTTGCATTGTGGGTAATGCAGGCATTAGAGAAGCGGTCCACTGGCCTTCCTATAAAACCATTGGACTCATTTTGGACGTCTCATTTTTATTCCACAAATTCTTCTTCCTTTCCAGAACCTGGTGCCTACATTACCCACAATGCAAGTTAACCATGGAGTGACATCACTGGGAGCTATCTATCAGATCACATGCAGCCTGTCGAGAGACTTCTTCCCCAGATGCAGAAGTAAACCATAAAGACACTTAAATGCATTAAATGGGTGGAGTTGCCCTTTAAGCGAGACTATGCTGGTGCTTTAACATTTAATCAAATTCATAACAAAAATACTCAATTACAATATTTAAAACTAAACATGTCACGGCACAAATGTCGACTACTCAAGTTGGAACTTTGTGTCTGATGAGTTGCTTCACTGTGACGCCGCTCTGTGTCTGAGACGAGGCCGAAAAGATTCTCATCAACTTTCAGCGATGCATAATGAACAAGTGGGAAAGAAGCTCTGAGCAGATCTGAAATGAGTCTGCGGTTCAGCCTCGTGAAAGGCTAAATCTGTGAGATGAGATGAGGGGCAGAGCTGTGCTGCGAGTCAAAGAGCGATCAAAGTCGAACTTTTATCTGGAGCGTTACTGCGGTTGGAGCGGTGGAGAGGAGGTCCCGCACCAGTATGGATGAGGGGAAGGAGCGAGGCGAAGTGAGGAAGGAGAAACTGAAATAAAATATGCAGTAGATGGATGTGGTGCAGTGAGAGAGAGCGAGAGGCACATTAGCTCATGAAATACAGGATGAACAGAATTTCATGCTCTTGTGCTCCAAATGTCACGGTGTTAGAGCGACGTATTTCTCTAAATGTCTTCAAAATAATGAGAAGTTGGCAGAAAAATATCCTTTTCTCTCACACAATTAGAACAATCTTCATTCAAAGTTTTCAGCCACTGCAGACTTTGCTCCGGACGTGAGGACGCAGGTGTTGTTGGATCACCAAGACCTGCGTGTGTTATTATGTATAAATTAAAAAAGTGTTGATTGTCATTGTTATATCTTCCCTGAAGTTTTTTAGAAATGCTTTGTGTTGTGGTGCAAAGGGAAAAGGACCAGTTGAATTGGCTTTTACTTTGAGACACATGCAGTTCTGATAATTATGTAGATTAACCTTTCTCTTTATTACACCGGGCTGTCTGGGTTGCTGTTGATGCTGCATACTCCTGTGTGTTTGGTGTGTGTGTTTGGTGTGTGTGTGTGTGCGGTTATTCTGCTTCGTGCCAGTAAATGATTAGCTTCCATGTAGACGCTTCATTAAAGAACACCTAAAGTGAAAGTCCCGGTTGGCCATTCCTCAGTGAGGGGTAATTTGCAAGAGATGAGTCTCCTATTCTCCATGTCGACAGGAAGCTAATTGTTGTTTGTTTGCTTGCTTTTTTTTTTTTTTTTTTCTTCTCAGGGATGTGAATACTTCCCCTCCAGCACGGCATTGGCGACGATGGTGAGATGTAGGGAGGCAGGGGGGAGAGAGAGGGAGGAAGAGAGAGAGGGAGAGAAAGAAAGGGCAAGCAAGATTTCAAGATAGTCATTATTGCCTACACTAATGAGAAATTAATTACACCACAGCTGGCTGCGCAGGCTGTATTACTGGAGGCTGAACGTAGGGGGCAGCATGCCGCATCAGAAAGACTTGGAGGTGTTATTGGAATTTGTGGCAGACAAGATGGACCAAATTCAGCGACTGTGGAGACGAATCAACAGCTGAGAGGCAAAAACAGATTATAGTTTGTGATGTTTTAAAGCCTTTTAGAAGACACTGAGCAGGATTATGTGAAGCAGACAAAACAGAAATCAGACTAATGGCTGCCCCCTTTTGTCATTACAGTGGCGCTAAAGTGCTGTTATGCATATAAATGTGCATGTCTGACATTTAACATGTGTGCACATTATGGGATGGCAGTATGGCTGCAAAGCTGATGCCAAGTGCCAATACGTCTGCATGCTGCGGTGTCATTAACCGGAGCAGACTCAGCTGTGAGCTGACGTTTTGGATTCATCCTTTCAAATCTGACATGAAATGTGAGGACAGCCACTGTTTCTCTTGCCTCTGAGTTCATAAAGACAATGTAGGATTACGACCCCAGTATTGATTTACAGTGAATCTATCATCTACATCACTATTATTACCTTATGAATATACTGTATGTACATGTACATCGCGGTTTTGTTTAAATGCAGTTGAAGAGTCCATTTCATTTATTTAAAAATACATAAATAAAGCAGTGCTTCTCTCTTGGATGCAGCAAAATCAATGTTGAAGTGCGATTTAATATTGGGGAATGTTTGCGCCTGATTGTTTCAATCAAGCACAATGCAAATCTGATGAAGCAACATGTGAAAAGTGTAGTTTGCTCCTTGTTTTTATTGTTATTGTGTAATAAAATGGTGCCAGTCGTATCCTGGTGTGCACTTCCTGTCTCACCGCCTCCCGGTGCTCTTGTCTACATGAGGCGTGAGCCGACATCCTCGCTGCCCTGGTTTGGCGTCAGCAGCACACACGGCCACCCAGCAGCACCCAAACACGATTCCCTTAAGCAAGACGCGGCTGCCTCACTGTAAGCTGCAGTAGATAAGAGCATCAGACAGCCGACTAAAGGGCATCTGCATGTTTCTGTTTGCACGGACGCATCTGCGTGTGCAATTATGTGCGTGCGGCGGGTCGGTCAGTTATGAAGGGCCCCGGTAGACTTGATATTTAATTACATGATGGAGCGTTTGTGAGGCGAGACCGGATGGCGCTGTAAAACCGCTCCATGCTCTGAAGGTACGCGCCATGGTTAATTTAGCTTTCATAATGAGATGGCCGAGAGGAGGAGGACAGAGGGGGCAGTGCAACACCGAGGGATGAGGCAGCGTGATGGTGCAGATGTGACTTCAAGATGAGGACAATGCAGTAAGACAGCGGAGACACTTTGCGATGCTAAACCTCCTCTGTGGTGTTGTAGGAGGAAAGATGTTTGAAAAGGAAAATATTTAATTGCAAAGTATTAGAAAATAAGAAAAAACAAAAACATGCAGAGGGAAAAAGAGGTGAGTGTGAGGTCAGTGCCAATAGATGAGAAGAAAAGGCTGCAAGTGCTGCTCCTACGCCCTTCTACTGCAGGAGGAAGGAACAGATCAGCCCCTGAGGAATTAAGCTATTTGTAAAATACGCACACACACACACACACACACACACACACACACACACCCTCTGAAGTAGCACTATTGATCGCAGTAAACCGTTCCTACTCACTCCTGTAATTAGGTGTGGACTATGTTGTTGGCTGTCATTGGTTTCTGAAGCAGAGGGCGGGAGGGAGGCTGTTACCTCGTATTTATTCATCTCTTCACTCACTCTTTCCCCCATTCCTTTGTCTGAAAATGCTAATGTTCTATTAACAGCTATGGAAAAAGTTTTAATTAGACGTACTGCCCTCCAAACGTCCTACAATATCACCCTAAAAGTAAGCTGAATATTTTTTGGAAAACTGACATATTTGAAGATATTTTATGCAATATTCCTCACAGAATTTACATATATTACTGGCAGTCTGTACTTTACCTTGCAGCTATGGCTTCACTAAATACCCATAAAACTTCATCTGGCCAGAAACAGGAAGGATAGGCCAGCAGACTTTCTGCAGGCGCTGCAAACATCCTCTGAATGTCAGAGAAGATTTGGAGAGCAGCCATATTTTTCACTGCCAAACTGAGGGCTGTCGCCTGCGTGAGAGACGGAGAAACACAGTGTTGTTGTTCCCGATGGCGCTCATCAATCTGAATATAACAGTGACTTGTTTCATATGGGTGACTCCTCCCTGCTGTGATGCTCTCTGCGCCGCTGCTGGCTTCAGGGCAGCAGGCGAGGAACCTTTCTACATAACAACAATGGCCCAATTACCTGAGTAGCTGTCACACACACACACAACATGCACATTCACACTCCGTAAACAGATGAATTGTAAACTCACACATGCACAAACACACGCACTTTGACGCAGATGCACACATTTGATTATTGCAGCCTGATGTCCTTTACTTTCCGGTGGCATTTGACGACAGAGCCTTGATGTGAAAGACGCCGTGATGGGTGGAGCCAACGTCTGCTCTGATTCAAACTAATATCTTTAACTCTATAATACATTATTAGCTCACATGGTAACACTGCTGTCCATCAAACATGAATGCAACGATCGTGTACACCGCACCAAGTTTGTTTGTTTTACCCAGAACACTGTTTTCCTTAATGAGGATGGTTAACCACTGAGAATGGGCCTCACAGTCTCTGCAGGCAGCTTAATGCGACCCACATTCGTTGTATTGCTAGGCGCCAACCTCGAGTAGCTGTCATAATCATGACGGGCGCAAAGGAGGAAGTCATGGGCGTCATTTATAAAGCTGACTTATCATCAGTTTTGATCTGAAGTCCTTTTCTTTGACGTAGAAGGATCTTATCTCAGACTTTACTTGATTTTCATGCTGGTTATGGAGGGCATCGCAGTTCATGCGTCTCTGCCTGGGCTGAACTTTGCATTAGGACTTTTGAATCAGCGTTCAGCGGCGAGAAACTCCTAAGATGAGTGTTTGGCTTTGTTTGCCAACTCATGCAGTCCACAAAATATGTTACCTCGCTTCAATCTCCTCTACAGTCGGCTTGATATTGTCCCCCAAAAGGTTTGATATTCTCTTTTTGTCCATGGCTGTTCCTGACTAAACCCTTATTTGCACTGATGTTATATAAAGAGGAAATCACAAGGCAGGTGCCATCAACTTCAGCCGATTCGAGATTTTTAGATCACAGGTGCATAAGGATATCATTTTTTCAGCATTTTGTACAAATTGAATCTAAGAAGTCTGCAAAAGGAGATGCAGTCAGATGACTCAAATACACCAATACTTCCAAACCCAGTTTTAATGAAAGTGTGACCATTTCAAAACATTAATGTGCTGCTGGAGGTCCGGTCACACACAGTAGGGTTTTGTGAATCAGCAGCGGTCAACATATTCAGTTTGGAATGGGGAATGAGGGCATTATAATGGTCATGCACTGAGTTACCAGTTTATTGTGCTCAGAGAGGCAATTCTGTAGATTAGCCAACTGTCGTTAATACCACCGGAGTTGCAGTGGAGTTTAACAGCACCACAAACTTCAGCCTCCAAACTGACCACAGAATCGAATCAACACCTTTCTGAAGATGATGATGAGAAAACATTACAATCCTCTTTAATGCAGGACTGTTGTACTGGAATGCATTCGAGTTACATTGACTAATAAGGTTTTTCTGTCCCTGTGCGTGTTGTTTGTGAAGGCACTGACACACGGAACATCTGTTATACATTTGGACGACATGGCTACGCTGCCATGCCTATCATCAGTCAAATAATTCAACCTTGTCCATGTAAAGCCTCGAACATTTAGCGTCTAGCATAAACTCCAAAAATGCGATGTTGGGTGTTTCTGTTTGACACACAGTAAGTCTTTTATTTCTTTAATTCTCCAGGGCAGACAGAACTGGAGGTTATGCAGGAGAACAACAAGTAACTGCAGCTGTTCCCTCTTGGTTATCTTTGGAGAATAAATGTTTTTGTGATCAAAGAGGGATTTGGGTAACACTTATTTATCTGCCACAACAACACGATGCAGATATTACACCAGTGTCTCTGTTTGAGGCGTTGCATCAGACCCGAGGCTACAGTATGATAGCTTTTGAATTGACAGAATGTTGGCTGCCCCCATAGACACATTTATCTCACGGCTGACTGCGCCAGGTGTGTGTAATCAATGAGTCTAATTAGGAGGTTGTTTACCAAACTGCTGATATGCGTTGGCCTTTTCACATTGTTTTTCTGGGGCAGGGCAGACCCATATGGGGATACAGGCCGCATAATCTCACCTCCAAAACAGAAAGCATGCAGCCGCAGACGGCATCACGCGGTCAGGAGTCGTCGATCTCTTTGAAATATGTGGCCGTGGTTCTTTCGTGAAAAGGGACACACAAATCTGAAATTCTTGGCGTTTCATCTGGCTGGGTCTGTAGAGACGACAGACTGCATAATCCGTCCCGAGGTGATGAATATGGTCACAGACTTCAAACACACATTCACACAGCACATTTTCCAAAATGATCTCATTTTGATGGATGCACTCATTCTGAACCGCACACGACTCCACCTGGCACTCACTCCGAAAAACATCCACAATTAACTGAGGCAGAACTTGAACTAGTCTTGTGTTGTGTCACCGGCTGTTTAAAGAACCAATGTAAGACAGCAATAAATATATAATACCCACTAAGAACTATTATTAAGGATCATATTTGTGCTGTCCCGGCTGCAATCAGTGCCGCCTTATATCAAGATGCTTCTGGGTTCAATCACGACCAGCTTCCCAGGGTTACGTGCTTTTTCTTGTTGTTTGCTCATTCGATGTGCTTACCTCTGGGTCCATGCCTACTTAGGTGTAATTACATGTTGATGACACTGCATTCAGTGTGATTGAGGTTGCAAGTTGTGTCCTTCAGTTGTGAGCTTCAATTAGGAAACACAGGAGTGATTGTCAGCGAGGAAGGAGAAGCGAGCAATGGCAGGAAAGACGAAGACAGAGGAAGAAATCAATGAGAACGATTCAGAACAGACGCTGACCAAGACCACTTACTGTGGATTTATTTAACAAAGGAAAGAGAGAGAGAAGAAAAAATAAGGGTGAAAGAAACGAACGCATATTCCCTTGGGTGTGAACTAAAGCCTACACTGGTTTTCATCATGGTGGAAGCTGGAGGTAACATGAAGCAACTCAGAGGAGCAGTGAAGTCTTTCTGTGCGGGTGTGTGCATCTCGTGTGCGTACGTGTGTTTGTGTGTGTCCAGAGAGGAACGTCATGGTTGACCAGGCAGACATTGTGCGGGCTGACACGGCTGGCGGTCTCCAGCTCTGGTGCCCTCAGAGCAGGAGAACACATTTAGTCTCAGAAGGCTGCCTCTGTCTCGACCTGATGCTCACCTACTCTGAAGATAGCGACCTTTAATTCTTTCTTTCTTTTTTTCCCCCTTTCTGTCTTTCTCTCTTTCTGTGTCTGCAGCTCACCCTCTCCAACACTTTCAGGCTTTATTTGTGCCTTTCCCTCTCCATCCATCCCTGTTCTCCACTCTGTCTCTAGCTCTGTCTCTCTCCACCAAACTTTAAATCCATCTCAATCTGCTTTTCAGTCCCTTAACTTTATAATCCACTTTACAAAATCACTTTCTTTCAAGCACGAGCCAGAACTACGATCAGATTCAGTTCAGAAGCTGTGGTAATACAGTACCAACAAAAGCAAACCTGTAGGACTAAAGTAGAAGAGAACATTTGTCCACACATTTAAGTGCACTTTCTCTATGATGTTTGGATGTTAATACTTTCCTCTGTTCAGGTAGCTTTCCTAGGTACTCTCCAAAGTACATGTTGCTATAACGTTCTGGGCCAAAAAGTGAAGGGAACACATGTGTAGCCATTAACGAAGAGACAACCAAAACATCATACACCCTTTTTTAAAAGTTGCAACTTTTAAAAAAGCAAAAACAAAATGGTCAGAATTCAAAGGTAGCTCCATAACTATGGGGGCTAAGTTGCCGTTAGCTGTTAGCTATAACTTCAGCTGATGGGAGTCTGCCTGCACTGATACCTCACATGACGGGGTGGTCACTTGGGTTACACCAGATGTGCTGTATGTTGTATATGTTGAGATAACATCCACTTCACTTGTTCAGGAGAAAGCTACAGCCCTGTTTTGTGGTGAAGCTCCAGAAATATTTTGTGGACTATGAAACCTCATCCGATTTGATGTTGAGTAGATAATGACTGGATTTTCATTTCAGGGTGAACTTGGCCAACATTAACTTCTCGCTTCACATGGAATTTGAACATTTGTGTCCATGGCGACAGTCCAGAGATTAACCCCAGTCTAGCTCCCTTTTTATCCCTTTATATTTCCACAGTGTTCACTGATATGCAATCTGGATTCTGTAATTCTCTAAGCTAAGTACTCATGGTAATAAAGCGCATACACTATAATTTGACGGAGAGAGAGACACAGAGACCATTTGAAGGTTGAGCACCATTGCAGCTGAGCAAACAGAATGAGTATGGAAGTAATTGAAGAATCACTTAATTAGCATTAGTAGCAGAAGAAGTGGTCGCAGAGGGGGAGAGAGATCTGCCAGTATATTTGGGGCTCCAGCTGAGAGTCTGTCTGTGTGCCTAATTAAAACTGCTGAATCACATTTAGGGATTTCAGTTTAGTTTGAAATGCAAGAAATGCTGTCATAGCTCAAAAAGTGTAACTAGTGTCAGCTAGATTCTTTTGAAATGTTAATATTAATTTTCACTGTTACAGTACTCTGGGTGTGTCCACTGCTGAATTTTAGGATAGAAGGTCAATTCACCCACATCACAAGACTTTTGATCTCGGCCATCGCAGCACGCAGTCGTGTGGATATTTTAGATGTTTTGTACCGAGGCTTGGAGATATCTGTAACTGAGACTCCTGCCACCTCCCTGCTACTGAGGAGCTGAATGGAATGCTGCTAAGAGCATTAAAAATGACGTTTGAAAATGACGCCAAAATAAAACATTATTAGTCTTTTTTTTATATAATCAGTTAAGGCCTGATATGTGCTTCTCCAGCATTAATGTCAGTGTGTCCTGAATGTTGCACAGTACAGAGACCCGCTAACACCCGCTAACATCTTTTATCTTCAATCTGAATGTGTATAATCGAAATGAACTCCTGCTTCCTTTGACTCTGCAGAAGTCTTGGGGATTTATCGGCTCCTGCTCCAACCGCCTCCGGCTCTGATCAGCTTGCTGAAAACCCAACATCTGGGTGAACATGCAAAACTTTGCCCCTTGTCAGGTGCAATGCATGTGCAACTCACAACAGAGATGAGAAACATGCAACACGTCTTACTCATTAGCAACGTCTCCTACCAGCTCCAGAAAAAAACACTGGTTCTGGATTCAGAATTGTATTGATATTGATCTTTAATGCAGGTTTTAACTCCTTCTGGATGTTGTCAGATGAGGTATATGATCTTCTTTCTACTGTTCCCTGTCTTACAGGCCCATTCCTGATGACAAGCATGACACACTGGGAAAAATAACAAAGGCAAACTCGTCTCAAATTCTTCAGGCGTACGCCAGTGTATAAAAAACCTCCTAACCAGACAAATATTGATGTAAATGTTGTATATGTGCTGCTGATGAGGGGACTCTTACCACTCCATGCTAATGCTCTTTGTCTGTTTGAAGTAAATGCTCATGGTGAGCATGGCGCTTGCATTTGTTGCTCTTCTCGCTGCAAAAATGATGTGATGTTGTTTTCTGCCAGACTAGTGGTTAATGGATTTTCTCTTCCTCGCTGATCTCTTTCCTTTTCTCGGTCACACTTCCCCCCTCTCCTCCTGCTTCCTGTTCCTCTCCCCTCCCTCTCTCCTGTGTTTATGTTTGTGTGCACACTGTTTTGAGGATGTTTATTAGCTATCAAGTCAAATTCATACATATTTCCTGCCTAATAACAGACCCAGCGGACAATTCATTTGAGAACATAACATATGAGGATATGAAAATGTGAGATGAGGCAGAGGGGGAGAATGGAGCCTGTCTGTCACAGGAAGATGTAGAATTCCTTTAGTTGCCACGTTGAGAGAAAATTAGCAAGTCATTTCCATCACGATTGATAGTATGTTGCACATTGGACACAAAACTGAATTATAGAGCAGGAGTGATGAAGCCAGATGGCATTTATACGCTGTAACATGCTTTTGTTTGTAAAAGCAGAGTGAGTGAAAAGAGGATCGCTTTGTTCTGCGCAATCTGCACCAACAGTTTGACTGATTTAGTGTCATAAAAAATGCAGCCTGACCAAGAAGCGCTCTAGTGTAGCGATGGAGCCTTTCAACAGCGAATGAATGTCAGACGAGGTATATGAAAGCAGTCTGAAGGTACGAATATGTCACGGCCGGCCCAGCGCGTCAAAGAGTGCTGCAGGAGCTCCGTTACTTTGTAGGCTGACCCAGAAGTTAGCTCCCTCATCAATAAGCCAGTCGGATTCTTCCATTTAATTTCAAATTATTATAGAAAATAACAATTTTGTGACGTAAATTAAATCACCAGAAATAAATAGGTAATGTAAGGTTATAATAAAACACCATAGTACACTATATGACCAACATGTTACTATATATTGATCAGTCTGTGAGTTGTGGAGTTAGAGAAGAGTTTGCAGCAGTTGTCATTATACAACTTTGTGTTTTAGTTCAATAAATATTCTTCCTTAATTAAGTTGTTTTGTTTGTGTTTTCCTTTATGACAGAGATGGAGGTCAATGTAATCAGATTTTATAATGAATGATTCATTTGAAATGATACATTTTCCTCCAGCTCCATAGATTAAAGAATCAATAGATTAATCAATCAGTGGAGGTGCTTAATCATATTTCATATATGTATTATGGACTCTGAAACTTGTCAGTGCAGTAGTGTACGAACTGGTCGCCTTGACCCCCCGAGACCCGTGAACCTGTGAGAGACCGAGTGTCAAGGTGACGTCTTTTTATTTAATGTCCCGTAAATTCTTTAACAGATCTCACGTAAGTGACATGACCAAATGTAGATATTCAAACCACAGCTTGATCTTTTTCTAAACCTAACCAAGTGTTTGTGATGCCTCAACCAGACAACAGACCATTTCACAACGTTAGCAACAGTCCAAGGGTCGTTATATGTCATATTATGCAGAATGACTGTCAGCAAGCTTTAATTTCAAAGTCTGAATGGTTGATGAATATTAATTATTGCTTACTTGAGCGTGGAGTCCTTCATGTGCAAAAGTGACACCGACAGCGTCATAGTTTGAAGCTTCAGGCCAAGCTGCCATATTTGATGAGCTGTGAGTGAGAACATGTTGGTCAAAGCTGGCGGCTTAAAGCATTTCAAATGTTATCTACTGCACGCGTGATGTTTGAATGATAAATATATGTTTTGGGGGGTAAAACAGGATTAATCATCGGGTACAGAAGCACATTTATCATCTGCTTTGATGCATCACACATGGATCAAGCATCTAAAGCCGCATGGAATCAATCATACTGCCAATTAACGTAACATTGCAGGGTCAGTAAGTGAAGAATAAATTAAAGATCTTGGAAATTTGCTCTGCAGGACCTCAGTGAGGGGAGAAGTGGAAATCATGTAATTAGACCATTTGAAGAGAATGATAATGAATGGGATTGTCATGTCGGCTGCTCGTTTGGGTGCAATAATGGTTCATATAATTAGAAGAGAGTCTTTTTTCTCCTCCACTGTAATTAATCTTTTGGTTGAACAGAACATCCAGACAGAACTTTAGATCTCATGGACTGAAACTCAGACACATACAATGAGACATGTGGAAATACATTACAGATGGTTTTACATAAAACCCACTAATTCAGCGTAAATAATTCCATTAGTTACTTTGATATTTATAGAAATCCTGCTATTAAATACAAAATACATTTCTAAGAATCCAAGCTGTCTCATGTTTACTCGTCCTTGTCTTCCTAGATTGGATTGGAATTGCACTCATATTCAAATCCTAAAGATTGTGTGACTGAATCACATAATATTGCACCATAACAAGACTATAGTCTGTAAGAGATTTAAAGGTTCTTCACCAAAATGTTGTGGATAAAATATCAGTTCTCTCTCAGCCTAATACTCGTATTGTGCCAGGGTTTCTCTGGATTGAAAAAAAAAAACAAATGAAGTGCACGTTGGACTAATATCAGATGGTTTCTCTTGTGCTGAATGTAATGAGTCAGTTTCAAGGGAAATCTAACTTTTACAGATAAAAGTTGACATATTAAAATGAGGTTAAAAACACAAGTGCAGCATTTATTTCAGACCACATGAGGTCCACAGATAAAACTTGTCCAGTGCAAATGGGGCAACAAATGGAAAATGAGCTACCAGAGTACAGAGAACCAAACAGCCCTCACGAGTGCAGCGATTTTTTAAACTCTTTAACAAGTAAAATGTTTTATTAAACACGCTCATGATGGCCAATGAGATGCAGAAGAGACAGATGATCAGACCCAAACAGAATCTGCAGAATTCAGCAGAATGTTTGTTTACCTTCATTTCACTTCAATCAAACATTACACTCACTTGAAAATGTTCATTTAATATAACAAAGATCGCTTTTGAGCAAAAATAAACCAACATTACACATTAAAACTATCTAAAATGATCTGAGGCAGGATGAAATATATATTTTGTGCTCAGTCCCTCAGTAGTAAATCTCATGTCTGACGTATTGTCACACTGTTACACAAACTTCTAACTGAAAATGACACTCGACTGTCCCACACACGCACAAGGGGGTGGAGAAGTGTTAATGTTCTGAGTTTGACAAGCATCATCTCCACTTGCTTAAAACCTGTGAAAAATCTGAGGAGCCGTTGTTGGAATTCTGCAGAGTTCATGTGGGCCCTCTGACGATGTCACAAGTCATTAGCGTTGCTCTGCAGACTCGCTGCAGCAGGCAGACTTGCTGCAGAAGGCTACAGGTGCCAGCAGGAGCAGAGGCAGGGCGCAGCAGGCAGCAGCAGGAGGCTGGCAGGTCACGTGGCCGCTGATTTCTAGATGCTGGGCATCGAAAGAGCTTGCAGGAAAATCTTAACTTCTGGCTGCTGAACGTAGGGTGAGGCCTTCAGAGCAACTCAACAAAGAGTGGTTGTGGAGGAAGCCTTAAATACTCGGAAGCCATGAAAAGCATCAGGAGAGTAATCAGGGAGATGCAGAGCAGCTGAGGCAATTCAGTGCGGATTGAAGCATTATTATGCGATGCAGAGGGCCCGACCACGGCACAAATGAGATTGTATCACACTAGATGAAAGTCCTCCACATTGACATTTCATTAGTCTCTCACTGTGCAACTTTTTAACTCAGGAAAAGAAGTGTTTGTTGTTCCTCCAGCTCAGATGGTTCTCGAACACACACTGTATATCACTCGAATGAGCTGCCTGTGTTGGAGCACTGTCTGAGCCTGCAGGCAGAGTCGGCTGTCATCTGACGAAGTTAATACAGATGCCGAAGCAGCAGATGATGAACATATTCAGATCTGCTGATGAGCAAAAACAAAGCTAATGTTCAGTTTTATTGAGCGGATGTCATGTACTGCACACAGCTTCATCTCTTTGTTACTCACTCACTAGTTGCTGTTGGTGAGATACAATTCCAGTAAGGCAAGAATGTTAAACACAACATATATCATCTAAAGGGGAATTCTGGTATTTTTAAACCAGGGCCATCAACGCAATTGCCAGAATTAATGTTGGCAACATGTGTTTTGAAAAATTCTTGAGGTGCAATTTTCAACTACATATTGTGACAGTGCTGTGCTTATGGTGTGTTAGGAAAACATGTTTCTGCTTTGTTCATCACAAACATGAGAAATGTCAGAACTTCTTGTCAGAAATATCCAGTTTTTGTCTGCAAAGAATTGTCCCACCTCTGACTCCACCTCTGACTCCACCTCCCTATCTGAAAGTTTTTCTGAACACTATATGAGAAGTTTTGTAGAAAAAAAGAAATGTTATTCCAGTAGAGGGCTGGATCCATGTGTTAAGACATCTTGGTCGTCAAAAATTTTAATTATTCTGGCTCTACTTGCTCATTTTCCCTGCTACTTATCTAATGTCTGACCTCTGTCTCGCTCCTCTCATGAAATTTGCGAATTACGGGTTTAAAATCAACCAAACCGGAGTCGGTGATTGTTGGCACAGTGCAAAGACAAACCAAGTTTGGTGAGTTACACATTGTTTCTGACAAGTCTGAATTAAAATTGTTTTATGGTAATAAAATTAAAGGTTCTGTAAATGGAGTCTGGTGGATTTGGTGAGAGCAACATAGCAGCAAGGATTACGTTGCAGCCGTTGCAACCTGTGTCATGACGGCTGACTTGGGATACAAGTGTTTATACCTATTAGTAATTTACCCACCAAATATCTACATATACATAAACATGTGGCCCAGTTTTTAAAATACTAGAATTCCCCAGATGAAGATGCACGTCACCGTGCACATATTTACCCACAAACACACGCAGCCAGACTGCACTGAGCTTTCTGCAAAGCCTGGTTGATGGTGTAAAAGGAGATATGTGACAGGTGGCCTATCTGATGTTTGAAGCTTGAAAAATGGGTCGAACTTGAGAGATTTGTGTTCAGTGCTTGTCACACTACTACACACACACACACACACACACACACACAAACACACACACCTTCACACATGCATATACTCACTGGCGCAGATGTAGATTGTAAGCGGGTGGAAAAGCGCTCGTCTTTTGGCTATCATGACAGCGCAAGCGGTGAAAACAAATGGTTGGACTGAGCTTTGCATACATATGGAGATCATTTACATATCTAACATGTATATTTATACAGTGCAATGGAGAGAGAGAGAGAGAGAGCAGCTCCTGAGCACATACCATCTTCTCGCTTCTCTGTTTTTGGTGCATTCCCTGTGTTTTTTTAATCCTGCTGCGCAAAAACTCATTGCCCAAGTCACCATTAAAGACGCATCTTTCTTTATTTCTGAGCTGCACTCCCATGATTTAAGAATTATAGTGGTGATGCTTTAGAATAAGGCACAAACAGAGCTGTTATCTGCCGTGGGAGAGGGGCATCCATCACTCTGAGGCCAGAATAAAGGGCAGCAATGGGAGTAATTATCTGTGGTAAAAGACAATGACGTGTGACTTCACAGGCAGAAACACTGTGAGCTTTATGACTTTGTCATTTAACGGCACTAAAACTTAAAAAGGTTGCGGGCAAAGTTAGGGGAAGTTTTTAACACAGATGCCAGAATAAATGTTGACAATAAACATTTCTGCAAACAGATAAGTTCATACTGTGTCTTTACATTAATTTAGGCTCATTTTTGTATCTGGTGTTGTGACAATGATGTGTTCTGGTTAGATTTACGCACAAAATAACACAAAACACAAGCAGCAAACTACGTAAGCAGCTGCAGTAAAGGTTTCTTAGGAACAGTTAAATTGGTTTGGAATCAATAGGCTTGTTATTTTTGTATCCATCTGTGCTTTTTTTTTATCAATTCAATCAATTTTCTCTCTCTCACACCGATGTAAAGAGAGAGAAGCAGAGAGCCGGCTGTACTACGACTGAGGAATAAGGAGAGACCGACAAAAACATTGATAGGCAAGCGAAGAGGAGGAGCAGAGGGAGTAAAGGAGGTGTGTGTGTGTGTGTGTGTGTGTGTGTGTGTGTGTGTGTGTGTGGGTGTGTGTGTGTGTGTGTGTGGCAGAAGTATCCCATGCAATTGGGTCATTCTAAATAATTGGCTGCCGGAAGCTCTCATTAAAACCATCTCAAGTTTGAGGCCTTTGATCAGCCTACGGACCAAACGTTAAATAGTTCAGCGAGCACGCGGAAGGCAAAGTGAACTTAAGTTCACAACAAACATAATTTCCTCTTTGGGGTCCTGAGCTGCAGCATTATTGACTAAACGTTTGGCTTCTTCAGTCAAAGAATCGGAGGGTCCAGAGGAGGGGGAGATAATTGCAGCATTGTCATCGCTCTCACTTCACCTTTACAATCTGTTTTAAACAGTTGACTTCAGAGAAATATTTTAATGTTTGGGCTAAATCCCATTTCAGTTTTTACCCCTACCCCTTGTTTTCCAACACTTTGCCCCTCAGAACAGAACAGAACTCTTGACGGGGGCTCAGACACGAAGCCTACACTTTGACTCTGACAACATGTCCTCAGAACCGGAGCAGTCCATTGGCTCTCCTTTGGCTCTTAAACCCTCAGAGATGGACACAGAGCTTACACTAATATGAACAGCTTTAATAAGGCAGAAATAATTAGACCTGATTTTGGAAATGGTCCACTCAGTGTGGTTTGCTGTTAAATGTACTGTAGCATTCTTCTGCTTGTATGAAAACACCAGTAACCTTCCTCTCAAGAGGTCGAATCTGATACTTTGAAACCGTTAATTAACGTTATTGCAAATCCACGTCATACTTACATGACTTTTCAACGTGAAAACACAAGAATAATGGTTATCCAGTGAACCCGCAGCCTTCCATGTAGCTTCACTCCTGATAAACATCATCGTGAGACAGATTTGCATCTCTAATTGCTTCAATATGCTCAGAAATTAGTCTCATTTACTTGGCGGAAAATGCACTCTCACCACCAATTTTGTCTGTTAGTGTTTCTTGACATATCTCTCACTTAGCGGAGGTTTAGAGAGTCGGTAGGAGGATGTTGCTATTATATTAATGGACAAAGATTGCTCAGAAGCTTAATTAATGTTGGGGGAACAGTCACTGTGATTTCCTCTCAATCAAACTCACATTAAAAATAGGTGACTGATCCGATTCTTTACTACCTCGCACCTTTCCTAATTGTTCTACCAGTCTTCAGGTCACCTCCAATGTGTTGAGGTTAATTAGCAAAAAATCTAATTTTATTCCCTTTTGGATGAAAAAATTGCTTTGAACAAGCAATAAGCATGCACTGCCAACTCAATCGCCAGAGTAAATACTAGCAAAGTATGTTTCTGCAGAACCGCAGACAAGTTAAAACTTTCAGTAACAGCTTCGTTGGTCCGCGGCACAAGAAGTTGTTTCACAATAACGGCTCTTAAAGTGTGAGATGTCATGTCTGGATAACAAAAAACAGCTGACATGTCTTTAAATATCATGTAAAATGCATGGTTTGAAAATATATTACATAAAAAATTGATTTTGAGTGTCACTAAAATGACAAAGATATGCCAAAGTCCAGCATATAAAGGTGTACACATGTCAATAGCCTGTGACTGTGTCTATATTCCATCCTGGGCTCTCACTGCACTGTGAGGATAAATGCCTTCTGTTCACTGACAATAGCTGCAGCAAATCCTATAATTTTTTTTGCTATTACATTCTGTATATTTGGCAGTTGTACCTTCACCAGTTGTATAATTTCCCACTTCCTGTCTTCTCTCACACTGGGTTGTTGTGTACGCCATCAAAACACTGCCAGTATCCTAATTTTCAAAGAACCTCACAGCTATTATAGTTCCCTGCAAGTCCTCCTGAGGGAATCAGTTCTTTGAAGACTGAACTACTAAATGAAAGCCGCACCACATCTTCTCCTCTTCTCTTCACTTTCTCTCCTTTCTTTCTGCCTCTCCTCTGTGACACACTGGCCCCAACACAAAAGCATGTATTTATATTTTATTCTTTTTTATATATTTTCTCATTACTCGTGGCTTATCTTTCTTTTTCCAAACTTAATTCAATTCATCAACAAGGCAAAGAAACCATTCAGTGTTCAGCTCTTCCCTCTGCATTGTGAGTCCCTTTGGTTCGGACCATGCAGCGGTCAAAGGCTCATGTAATAAAACTTGCACACACAAATACACGTGTACACAGTGCTGCAGACAATATTAAGTCAATACACTGCTGTAAAAAACATTGAATTTAAGGTTGTTAAATAATGAAAGCAAAGATAATGTAAGATGTGTCTGTAATATATTTTCATTTCTAGTTAAACTGCTGAACGCTGCACACGTCGCTATTACCTGTAACGACATCTGTATGAACTCTGATATGCAGAAAGACCAATTCCAATTACCATGTTGAAACTGGGAAATAAAGCATCTAAATCTTTCAGCTTCCAAGTCTTTAATGCTCAAGCAATTAACAGAGAATAACATGAACATGTTCATGAAAGACAGAAATGTGATACGGCGCCTGGTGCTGTCCAGCTACAGCAGAACAGCACGATCTCTTACGTGTTGTACAGATGGCAAAAGGCTGTCTTGCCAACACCTGCTGTGAATCAAACATGAGCACATTTGACAGCCAGTGTCACACCTCTTAAAAGAAGAAAATAGTGTGTAAGGGGTTTTAAGGCTTAGGAGGAAGCTAATCTGTGAATATTTTAAGCTCACATTTCTAGACGTACTGTATTTCAGCCTATTTTGTTCGTTTTATGAAGCCGAAAAAGGCGAAAGAGTTCTCCATCCACAGTGAGAATATTCACACAGCTACATCCAGTAATGGAACATTTACAAGATCTAATGTATCACGATTTTATATCAGTTTGGAAACGAAGTCAAGCATTACAGCAAAAGCTTAAGAGCAGATAGAAGTTATGATGCATCTTCATCAACCAGCAGGTATGGTGGCGGTTAGGAGTCAGCTGATTGGACCAAATTAAGAACAGAGGGTCAATGTTTTTAAAACGGAGGCCAAAGGAGTCCGCTGCCCCGTCGTGTGAGGCCAAACGCCGAAGCTGAATTATTTTAACGTACATAACTCACGTTGCATATGTAACGTAATGTCACGTAGCGTCAAACACGTTTGTAATCTGTTACGTATTAATATAATGTAACTATGACTGTAGTTTGTGTCCTGTGCACCGAAAACATACGTCACATAAGAAACACAGCATCATATACTGAACATAATTTACGTCAGGAGCTTATCTCTCTTTTTTTATCCAAACCATGATCTTCTAGTGAAGCTAATATGTTGGTGTTTGTTCCTAAACCAAATAA
Organism: Diplodus puntazzo; assembly: GCA_963678695.2. Taxonomy (NCBI): domain Eukaryota; kingdom Metazoa; phylum Chordata; class Actinopteri; order Spariformes; family Sparidae; genus Diplodus; species Diplodus puntazzo. The sequence goes on along the minus strand of OZ023167.1, from coordinate 1,831,152 downwards.
TTAACCACGTGTTAATATTCATTACCCTGAAAACTTGATTTATCTGCTCTGTTCAGCTGAACGCTGCCATCTGTTGTTCTTTGTCCTGGGATCCCTGCCTCTGTCACTCCGGAGGATCCGAGGGAAACAGTCCTGGAAAAGTACAAAGAACCAGAAGACAACATCATTGACGACAATTAGCTGTTTTAATTGACACTGGCCAGCTTTTAAACCCCTTTAACGCTGGAAGCTTCTCTGTAAGTACTTCAGAGTCTTCAATCAGGCTGCCAGTGCTGAGTCGTAGCTCAGAGTCAGTCGGAGGTCTGAACCTAAAAACCTTTAAACTTTTTGCAGGTGCTGCACTCAGCGTGCCACCGAGTCCTCCTGGCATCCCGTCGCTGAGACTTGAATCCACATTTTCTATCAGTGTTGTAGACACCCAACAAAATGAGATTGTGTTGTAGACTTTCTTTCTCAGAGCTCATTCACACTGTTGGCTTAGCTGGTCAGTGAACCCTGATCTCCGGCGTCAGAGTCCTGCACTTTGTTCACCACGCAAGCATTCGCTTACAACCAAACCTCCTCAAGGCAGGTAATTAGTGACATCAGCTGGTGTAACATTTGGTTGGAATTTAACCTGAGGCAATTATGGAGCCCGAGAGTGCCAAGTTAACAGAGAGAGAGCATTTTTCCTCCGTCATCTTGGGTGGAAGAGGAACAGAAGCATGACAAAGCATGGACACAGTTTGAGATGAGCTATGTGCTCCAGATCGCGCCATTAATTAAGCCACACAGGTGTTTCGTCCACCTGTTTTGATTTATCTTGTGGTGGGGGCTGATAGACTTCAGCTTTCTTTGGTCCTCTCGCCATTTCCACTGATGATTCAAGAGGCTCTCCATTTCTTATGTCAGCTGACTGACCATCTGCTCCTTTCAGGCATGAGGTCTCTACATGTGCTCCATCTTTGACGGTTTGGTTTAAAATCACATTTTGTTTCCACTGTTTGATTTTGTAGATTTTTCTCAGATTGTGTTTTATTCCTGATTTCTTCTCTGTTTTTGTGCTTCTACTGTTGTTGAGTACGCTACGTAGCTAAATCGCTCTGTTGTTTGAGATGTGTTTATTGTTAATATTTCTGTTTTTTTTGTGCTGTACATCCCAAGCTGGCAGACAGTGTTTTATTTTGAAAATTGACCAGATGCATTATGCTGTTCCGCTGTCAGACTTCCTGTCTGGCTCGATATGTTTGGACGCAGATGAAAACAGTGAAACACGAGCATTATCTAGACCGGCCACACTCAGCTCTGACGACCGTATATCACGGCCAACACAAAACTTCCCAGGGGAACTTGGGGATTAATCAGCCGTGTACACTCAGAGCTCCCGGTGATCCGGTTGGACAGAGTCAGCTGACCAAAGTCTTGACCTGTAACTACACGGTGGGGAGCACGACTGAGGCTGCTAACAGGAAAAAACACAAAGCCAATATCACTCAGACCTTTGTTTCAGCTTGAGCTTTTGCTGTGTGAGAGGCAGACCTAGTTGTAAAAATATGCAATATTAAGTAGAACTAAATTATAATTTACCTAAATAGACTTGACTGCATCCCTCTGGGATGTCAAATTGAGGATTGAAATGTTACCTAACTGTGAGGTAACCAGATTTGTATTCAGTTTAGACACTTATTTATTATTTACTGCCAAGCGAGATACATCCGAACTTTAGAGGGAAAACTCCCCTCTGAAAAATCACTTTGATATCAACTGTCAAATTTGTACTTAATAAAAAAGAAAATTGCCAACCGACCCACCAGTACGATCCGTACAGACCCGTGGGACTTTGTAACAACATTCAGCCTCTAACAAGAAACAGAGGGATCAATCCGTTTATTGTCATCCACACAATATAAAGAAAGCATCAGCACTCGTAGCTCCCTCTTTTGGGAATACATCCCACAGAAATCAATAGTTCCCTGTGAGAGGCGCAGTATGTGTAAGCAACAGTTTGTTTCATAGTCTGCAGAGAGTCTTTCTGCGCTGACACACATCCCACTTCTCCAGCACAAAGATCCACAAGGTTCCTCCTACAGTGGCTCTCAAATCACACTCTTAAAGCCGGAGGTTAATCAGGTGTGGGTGCACCTCACTGGCACCTCACTGACTGGCTGGACTGATGCCGCCGTCTCCAACAAGTCACTTATTTTACAAAACAACATATTTATTGAAAGGGACTTAGTACAAGCCAAGTGTATTTGATGCCCTTCCTTTGCTCTCCTTCATGCTCGCCACCATCTTGTTGTACCCTCATCCTTCTTCTCCCGTCCTCGCGTTGTGAGCTATCCGTTATCAAAGCCCCCCCACCTCACTGCATGTTTGCTGCCACACAACCTCACACTCAGTCCTACGCACTGGTTTGTCAGTTTGCCTGAGTGAATGTGTGCATTCAGCTCTTTCACCAGATTATTTGTAGTCCTGTTGCCATGGAGGCTCGGCTTGTTTATTTAATTTGTTATTTCTGTCATGAACACATTTTATATTTCCAATTAAACGTTTATCTGAAGTACTTCCTACCTCTGAACTGCTCTTGATAATTTCCTCGATACATTAATTGCGAGGGTCCATTAAAGAAGGCTATATATTAGATTTGAGGTGAGCCATGTGGCGTCTTAGAATGGAGAGCAGCCTTTGTGCGAAGCTTGGCACGCCTCGTACTTTTTTCGCCCGTGAGAATAACTCGGCAGAGGCAGTCAAGTGTTCTCTTGCAGATAATCGCTCTTTTCAGCTCTAAGCTCTCTCCAATAACCAAAGTGTTTTGTGACCACAGCAGTGACTGAACCACTGCGTCTCTTTCACTTGCTGATGAACTAGCCGCCTGCTTTAGAGCCAGCTGGCCATTGTCAAGTCGCACAAATTAATCTCTTTTAAATCAGCATTGAGAAGTGATGCGCTGGAGTATCAAGAGGCGTCGATGACGCGGCCTCCTCTATGCATTGATATTCTATCTGCTCGTATGCCAATCGCAAGTCGAGAAAACGAGGCCACTGTCAAGGACATAAAAGCCACAAAAATGAATATTTTGGTGATACAGATGAAATATGAAATTAAGTTCCTAGAAAATCTGATATGGTGAAAAAGAAAAGTTAAGATATCTGCCTTTCTCTTTTACTTAACGGAAATTTAGATTTCCATTCACAAGCTTTGATCGGTGACTTTCTATTCACAAGCACGGCCTACAAACCACAGTATACTGTAAATGATTTTAATTTTTTTTAAAAATTCATCATTGTTTAGAGACGTCTTAATTTATCATACCATCTTGGTCCAGCTGGTGTCTGTTAGTTCATTGTCTATAGAGGAATGTTTGTGAGGCCTTTGTGAGCATGTTGAGCTTGATGATTATGAAGACTGAGCCATGTTTTTAATTTTCAAAATGTTCTTGAACTTTCAACCAAAATTTTTGACACTTTTTATGTGGCAAATCCTGAAGCATGCACATTAAAAAAGTATTTTAAATTTCAAGTGAATGATGATTGTGCCTGGACCAAGCCCAACAGTCAGAACATGTGCTTATATGTGCAAGGTGCGTCAGCAAGCTCTATTTTGAAAGCCAAACCAGAGGTTGTATATAACGTGATATTGCTAATGACTGTAGAGCCCTTCACATGCAACACTGATGTTAGACGGGTCAGTGGAACGTCGTAGTTTGAAGCTGAAGGCCATTTGATGAGCTGGGAGTGAGATCACGTCAGACATGACATACAGTATTTTTACATGACAGCTAAAATCATTACAGTCGCAGAGCAATCAATACAAATGTATGTATTTGTTCAGTTATCGCTTTAATCCTCAGCCATCCTTTTCTCATGATTTATCTGTGTCCAGAGGCAGCAAACGAAACAAAAAGCCTGGATAAATCCTTCAAATGCAGCCGGGATTGATATGTAATGTGCTCCTCCAGTGGGTCCGCCCCAGGTCTCCCCCCATGTGCCTGGACTGCCTCCACAGGGAGGACTTCTGAAGACCTCCTGATCAGATGCCTGAACCAGCAGCACTGAATTCCTCCTCTACCAGACACTGCTGGGAAAAAAATGGACTATTTGTGTTTACAGTATTTTCACTGTCCAAAGCATTTAGGACTGGATTGGATTGGAATGTAAGGTTGTTTGTAGGTTTCATACGAAGCTTCATATTTAGCCAGAACGAGACTTGGCGATGCTTGAAATTCCTCCCTTGGACCAGCAACTTTCTCCCAACAAGGACGGGGCATTTCACCGTGGTAGCATCTTACCAGTGACCTCATGAGACAGCAGACTGGGAAAACTCTGCCTTCCCCTCCTCTGACATATGGCGGTCTTGAGAACTGGAAATCCTTCTCTGTCGCCTGTACAACATTCTCACACACAGACGTTTTTGCCTCTGCAACAACAAACGCTGTGGTCTAGTGGTCTGCAGGAAACTGTCTGCTATGCTAAGACTTCCCGAGTTCCTTACGTCGAGGCTCTCTCTACAGGTTCCTGCATGGACTGATTTCTTGAATGGCACCACGAACCTTCTGGCCTCAGCTCAGACCAACTGTTGTGCCAGGAGAGGCGTTAAACGCTGAGGTGAAAGAGATTATTTTGAGGTTACCGAGAGGCAACATCACAGAGAACCTGTAATGGTCCTGATAAAGACCCCCTGACCCGGTAAAGAAAGCTGTATTTCTGCTTCTTTTCAACTTTTACTGGAGTGATTGAAAGCGTTCTGACTGGAAATATCACTGACACCATCCATGCATCATTGGAACCAATCTACAGAGCATAAGCGATATCAATTAGGTTACGTCCCTGGTCTCCCCGCTGCCATCTGGCAAGCGATACAGAAGTGTTCATTTCTGTAATACCAGACTACAGTGCAGCTTCCTTTCACAGGCTGTAAGACTCCTTAACTCACTGTTTGAAAAACTGGTTTTATCAACCACATTGAAATATTGGAATGTGAGCAAAGTTAGTTCATGTGAAAATCGAGAGGCTAAACTCTAAAATTACCGCAAAATAATCAGCCATCTGACTCGGTCCTCAAGCCAGCAGGTGTTCCCTCTCATACAGGATCAATTTAAACCCTCCACCAGTGTGACCCTTATCGGATTGGGTCTGCAGGCTGGATATCTCCCCCTGAGCAGTCCTTAATGCAGACTGATACCTGAATGACCATTACTGAGACATCAATCTCCATTCAATTGCTCTCCTGGGGAGTGTAGCTTGGTAATAAGTTAGGGAAATGACCACTTTCACCAGCTGATGGTAATTCACTATGTATGCAAGCTGTCAAATACATTGGCTGAAGGCTTTGATTAAGGCTTATGAAAGGTTTGATGGGGTTCAGGAAAGATAGAGGGAGCAGAGAGAGAGAGAGGGAGGAAGGGAGATTTAGGTGGTAAAGGTAGAAGTGGAGAGGAAAAGCTACGTTTCCAGAGTTGCATGATCCGTTCACCACATGTAAGAGACTGCATAAAAACATTCAAAAGACCCACGCTGCCTTTTCTTTCTTTGGTGTCTGATTAAATTGTACCCAGCTGATTTTTCTACCAATTAAACGTCTGCGCCTGAACTGTTGTCGCTCTTCGTGGCGTTCAGTTGGACACACAGATACTCTCAGTCTGAGGAACATCAACTTTGTGACACCATGAAAACACACTTTGATTTCATGTGCTATGTTGTAACCAGGAATAAGAGTGACTAATAATTAAGAAATAAGTATTTATTTAGTCTATTAGAGAACATCACTTTACTTGATGCTGTACAAATCACTCAGTAATTAGTAACTAATGAGTCACTATTTCGTGCCAGTCAGCGGGAGGTTAATAGATAATCAACTCATCAACTCATCATTATTTTCAATGTAGTCCTCGAGTCACAGTTAATCAGGAGTTACTCATTAACGATTCTTAAACGATCAAGTCGTTCCTGATTCATTCCTCCCCTGCTCCTCAGCAACAGCTCACATTTCTGTGCAGCTTATTGTAAAGTATTACCAGTTTACTGATGTACATTTATTAGCTTCATGAAATGTGCTCACATGGTCAGTGCTTACACCTGGCAAACACATTAATCTGTTGACTGTTGTGGCCATTTTTATGATACGCAATTAGTTAGTTAGGGTTAGGGTTACGGTTGACAGTAAAAGATGGCGGCTACCTTCTCCAACGTCTGTGAAACATATTTAAATACAATCTCTCTGTAGGCACAAATAACGTGTGGAAACCGATCTGTGTGATCTCCATCATGTCTCAGTCTTTTCAGCTGAACAGTAACTAAATGAGACGGACTTCCAGTCGTCACTTGTTTCACAAACTGAATGAAAGTCTGCAAACACAGTTTCTGTGGTGAGTATAGTTAAACATGATACGACCTGATCATCCGTTCAGTGTAGTGGTGATGCTATTAATGGCTAAATTCAGGCTGTATTACAAATCTAAACATACAAAGTAGGTCTCTCAGGTCTCTCCAGCAGGTCTCCTGTTGAGCCGCTCCAGTAAACATAAATCCACCTTAAGAAGGCGTGGGAAGGAAGCTGTGGGAGTGCAGCAGGGGATGATGAGACGTTGTTTCCTTCCATGGTCATAAACATCTGTAATTTACAGAGGAACCGGTCCGATTATGAAGTAAGGACTAGTAAAATTGGATTTCTTTACTGCACCATGGTAAGGATTATATTCTGTCCTCAAATATCAACAATCTATCAGAAACTTTTACATAATCATATTTTCCTTTTTTTTCTCTGATATAGCACGGGAAAGTCCAAAAGTCATACATTCCTCTGCAACACCCTGAAATAAAACTAAATTCACTTCTCACCATTTCTGAAAACATGACTGTCCCTAATACCATCAACAGCAATCTCTCCTCCAGGAGGAGAGGAGGTCCACAGTAAATAAGAAGACCGGTTACCTGCCGGAGACACTACGTTGCACGCAACACATTTTCATTGTCAGTCGGCTCCTCTCAAGCTGTTCAGTCGTCTGTCTGGATCCATATTTTCACATATATTTAATAATCTCCTTGCACACATGCAGGGCGTCTTACACTGTACAGATTGTAAAGCCCCCTGAGGCAGTGCCATTTGTGGTTTTGTGCAATATAAATGAAAATTGACTTGACTCGACAGGGAAGAAGAAACGAATCGTCTGCTGGAGTCTGAACCTGTGTGAGTTTCAGTCAACACTCACTCTCTTTTTTCATTTTTAGATTTACAACCTCGCTGGTTATCTTCTAACACTTAAACCAGGCTGCAGCTCGTCGGTTTTTGATGGGACTGAAGCCTGTAAAATTTAAGAAATGGGATGCTGCAGAATACAGTATTTTTGCCATCTTCTGTAAAGTGAATTGAGTGTGTGAATACCTTATCTCATCTCCGACATCACTCGGCACTCAAGTGTTACACTTGTGTAGAAGCCACACTCATTGACTGTACATAACTGTATGCTTTGAAAAGTAGGATAAGGGGAAATGAGACAGAGAGAGAATTGAACAAGCTGCTCCTCCCTGTGATTAACTCTGATGCTCTGACACACGTCCAGAACGAAGACACTCGCTGAAAATCTGCACAGAAAATAAACAAGAGAAAAAGTCTTTGCGAGGAGAGGGATCAGCACAGGAGATACAGAACGGAGTGAGTAGGTCATGACCTGCACTCCAGTGGTCACGTTAATGGCCAAAAAGAGCTGCATGACAAACGCACCTCCAGCCAAGAGTTCAAACAAACAGCATTTGGACGTCAGACATCTGCAAATGGCAATTAGGAGTGAGAGCAGAAGAAAAACTGACCATCTACAACAACACTGGCGCAAAAAACACATTAAAAGTCAACTCTTCTTTCAGATGTGTTTTCTCCCTTTGCTGTCTTTGGCATTTTCATCACAAGAGGAACCAATTACGGTGCTAAGGCCTGAATCTATCACATTATGTAGTCTCTAATATCAGTGAGATGTCAGCGTCCAGAGGAGAATGAATCGGACACTATTAAATATTATATTTGTTCTGCTAGTTCACGTAATCTCAGGGTAAAAAGTAATAACGAATAATTCAATCTCCATTTATTCTGTCCATGAAATTCCATTCTGAAGTATTGAATGAACACACTGTGACGTCTGTATAAGAAAATTAAAGACTATGTCAGGCTCCGAGTTATTGGAGTACCTGCTGCGTCCTTATCAAGGTGGCACTAATTCTAAAATGGAATAATCTTGTGTTAAAATAATTCATGAACTTCCTCGTGCTGAGATGACTTAGGATGACAAATGAGCAATTCATTCTGCGTATATAGTGGCTCCTGTAGGCTGAACTGTAACGTGAACAAGCTGCTGTCTTTACGACCCTGATGGAGAACAGTGGCAGCATCGCATATAATTCTACCCTTTGTTTTCTTGATACTCCTCAGGAAATTGTGCACATTAATTTCTGCAGGACAATGATAACATTTGAAATGAAAAGCAACGTTTCTACTTTACTACAGAAGTAAGGTAGCTAAACTCTTACGATTTATGCACGATGGCAAATATATATATATTTCCTTTTCATATACAATTCATCAGTTGTCCCAATTACAAGCCACATCTTTTCAGCCACACTCTCGGCATGAATCGAGGAGCCCACCACTTGCTAAAATGTCTCAGCAACTGTAGAATGTGTTGCTTTTCAATGTTCATGGTTCAAAGAGGATGAACCGTGCTGACATGCTGCAGACGTTTCCTACAGTGTCACCATGACTAACAGGTGTAAGGTCTCAGTAGTAGAAATGAATGTCCCCATCAGGATGAGTTGCAATCAAACACAATCAGATTCACATTTTCATGGTTTGAGTTTGAGTTTTTTGTAGTTCTCTCCTCAAGTGTCATGTTTTGTTTTTTACCTCCTGTTCATCCTTTTCCTGCCTGTTTGTGTCCCGTTCACCTGTGTTTCAGGTGCTAATCGTCCCTGCGAGTGTTTTTCTCTTTTTTTCAGTTGGTCTGTTCTGTTCCAGTCCTGTGTCTCCTGTGTTCCTCACACTCCTTGGGTTCCCCCCTAGTTTAGTTATTTATTTATATTAGCTCTGTTTTATTCTTGGATGTGTCCCTGCCTGCTTTTCTGTTTCTGCATCCTTTTGTTCCCAGCTTCTTCTTTTGCACATGCATTTTGGATTTTGTGACTTGTCTTAATGTCAGTTAGCAGTTTGCTAATGGGCTGCTGCGCCTCAGAGGTAGAGCCGGTGTCTTGTTATTAGAAGGTTGCTGGGTTGATTCCCCAGGTCTGCATGTCAAAGTGTCCTTTGGCAAGATACTGAACCCCAAACTGCTCCTGATGCGCTCGTTGGCAACTTGCATGGCAGCCGCCGCCATCAGTGTGTGAATTACTGTTAGTCACTTTGGATAAAAGCGTCTGATAAATGTTAATTTAACTCAAAGCACCACTCTTCCAAAAACACTATATACTACATCACATAGCCGTTAGCATGGCTGCTGACTCTTCTTGATTTCATGCTGCTTCAAGTTTTCCGATCTTGTCTTTCTCATCTGCTTCTTTTTGCTGTAGAGAACACGCTTTCATTAGATAATGTCTATACAGCTAATATGCAAACTACGCTATCTGACTGATGTAAAGCGCTTTACAGTGAAGGCCACAATAGAATGCAGCTCACATACAGCTCAGGCTAATGCTCTGCATTTTGAGCATGTTGTCAGTGTACAGTACGGACCTTTGACCCTGATGGGGATAAAGACGGGCCATCAGGCAGACAGAGACCTCTACCCGTGGCAGTAGAGGTCTGAACCAGAAACAGAATGGATAATGTTCTCTCTCCCTCAAGCACTTCAGTCATGATGCCCTTGAGCAGGGCACTAATGAGGGGGAAATCAGTAAAGTTTTTATGCCCTAACGAAGTTATCTCATGTTAATGACTCAGTGAGTTCTTCATGAGCAGCTGAGATTTCTGGCTTTTAAAACTTACTTCTCCAGCCTCATCTCTTTGTTTAAGAACAAAAAAAACTTCCTGCCCACTTAGATTTCAAACCCCTCTCCCTAACTTTAACTATTTACTCACAAATGCATCCAGCTAAACTGTAAAAAGATTCAGACAACAACTACTCAAACAACACCTACTGTGCGTTATGATGGCACTGTGAGTGCTGGCTTTGTTCTACACAAGGCGCAACAAACCTGGACATTTTTAGTATTCTGTTCATCTGTGCCTCTCTCCCAAGGGTGTGAGCATTGACTTTGGCAGATCACTTTCTCTGGAAGAGAAATTATGGATTTATTTGAAGTGATACAAATAAACAGTGCATACAAACTTGTTTTTCGTCAACGGAGTGTGATATTGTAATTGATATTGCAGAGAACTGGAAGGTGTAAGAGAGAGCGAGTGCAGAGAGAGAAGATGAGGCGGAGAGAAAGAGTGAGTGAGCGAGTCTGGCCCAAAAAATGGAATTATCTAATTATTCATGTCGGAAGTCTATTAAGATTCAGACTGATCAAAATGTGATCCTCGGGGTTTGAAGTTTCAAACATAATGCGGGGAGAAAGGATGAGAAAATAAATGTGATCCGTATCTGCAAGAGACAAAATGCTTATTCACGCTGGGATCCGGTGTGACTTTGAAGAATCTTTGCAGTCAGTTCTTTCAGGCCGAGCCGAGAGGACGTAACAATCCAGGTCACAACACCGTGACACTTTGACTCTGTTTCCAAAGTGTTTTCTAGCTCTGAGTCACAGCTAACCTGCCTAATCAAAAAGAGACATGAAAGTGTTGCTTCTTTTGAACCAGTCATTAGCAGCAGCGACCTCAGGGACTCAGTGCCATTGACAACAGTGCCCCGCCTAATCACAGGGATAACAGCTCGATCTAACAAGAATGGCCACATGTCTGACTGTTCTGTGAAGTGTTGCGCTCAGGTTTTGGTGCTCAGCTCCAGTGTGACCAGCTGATGTCTCCAGCTGGATGTCTGGCTCACATTTAACAAGACCTCAGTGGAAACCCTGCCTTCTACCTCTCCATCGAAAAATGACTGTTGTGACCATAAAAGGCCTTCAGACAAATTAGCATGGGAGCCTAAAAAAAGAGGCTTGAGTAAAACAGACCTCTCTTTGCTACTTTGGCTCCTTTTCTAAGTTTTTTCTTCGTCTTCTTGCCTTTTATTTGAGAGACAGGAGGCATCATGTGGAGAGAGAGCAATATAACATGCTGCAAGGCTCTCCGGACTGAGAGGCGAACCGTGAATGTTGCAGTCATGTAAAACGTCACACTACTTACTTCTTTGCTTCCAGTAGATGAGAGATATTTTCCCACATCCACTCCATCGCTTGACTTTAACATAAAAGAAAACACATCTTTTGAAAAAGATGGGGATTGGTTTTGGAATAGGTCGCTTGTGAGAACAATGTCGGTTTTTTGTAGTAAGCATTTAGGGTTTTATGTTAATTACACATTCTCTAAAAGGTGGGAATCTATGACATCCTTTCATGGTGAGCAGTCATCATGATGATATTCCTGCCCCTCATGTCCCAGAACTTTTTTCATCTAGAATAACTTCAGCACAGACGGGTGCGTTAGAGTGACTTCTATCCAATTAGTTACAAGGGGCTTGTATAATTTGCTATTATTCCTCTTGCCTTTCTGTGTTATTGGTCTTTCAGAAGGAAATCTTCTCCTGACAGTGTGATGGCACACCATTTACAGCGGTCAGATGAGTACCTGTGATTATGTAAATCACCATTGTTTCGTGGACTGGGAGTTAAGGCTGGTCAGGAGGAGGTTGGAGTGAGGGATCATGGGTACTGCTGCAGTTCAAGGTTCTGTCAATGTCGGCTTTTTGCACGTGCATGGTTTATGACTTTATATGAACATTATATATTAATTCATGTTCCTGTAAGTCATGCACTGGTGCTGAGCAACACAAAGACTTTGTCAAAATGATAATGATCATTCATTTTAGAGTGTGACACCAACATTTTTCAGTTTAAATCTACATCCATACGATGAACATTTTTGCTCTAAGAAACGAGGGTGGAATTATGAGACATTGCTGAGAAGTTCACAAGGTAACAGGCAGGTCGTATACAGATGAGTTAAATCATTCCAGCTGAAAAGAGAGCTGAATATTTCCCCCCAAGAAACTTACCTGGAGACGGGAGCATTGAGAAGAGCTCCGCAGCAAAACTAGAAAAAGCACTGATCATTTTGGAATGGAAATAGCAGCTTTATAAGAGATGTACATACAAAAAAAATATCTTTTACTGCAGTTTATACGTATGAGTTTAGCTGCACACAAACTGTACAAAATAAGGTAATACTTTTAATACATTAGTCAGATAATATAACAGGACTGTATCATATTGAACCCTGCCTTCAAGAAGACAAAGGTTTAAACAGCATGAGTAAAAGCTGTCCAACGTCTAACGGTCTCGATGGAAATTAAAGTAAAATTAGAAGAGGAGGTCTCAGCAACTTTACACTCGGCCAATTTGCTTTATGCCTCCTCTTTAAAAGGAACTGGAGGTTTTCCTATATTTCCCAAAATAAAAATAAAGTACATGTGAAAGCTACTGACAGGATATTGACAGCTCAAAACCAATCTCGAACATTTTTAATGTGTTATTACCGTCCATAAGTCAAGCTGATCCTTTTCCTGTTTACCTTCAAACCGCTGAGGATGTCACACTTCAATATCGCACCATGAAGTGAAAATAACACCTGTGGATCATCAGTCAAGCTTTGTCTTGACTTGCACAACAACTCTTGTAAACAGTTAAAGAAAGAGAAACTCACAGAATGCGTGAAGTTCAAAATGCATCTTTTATTTTATTATTTGACTTTGGCCTGTCTTGTTTACTGAGAACAGTTGTGAGAGAAATTCTCTAATGTCCCTTTTAATATTTTGATATGTTGTTCATGCATATGAAACCCAACACATGATGTGTAACATCAATATGTGTGTTCTGTCTAATGACAGCCATCTGGTTGTTGACTATGAATGGCTGTATTGTATATGTTATAATCTGTTGTGCCAGCTAACTATTAGGAACACTATTACGGAGTCATCCTGAGGGAGTTGATGAAGCCTCTTCCTGTGTGTAAGTGTGATGACCTTAGGTTGGCGTATGGTTGACATGTGTAGAACGGTACATGTGTATCCTGAGGAGGATGTGGAGACGATTCGAATGTGCATTAGACAAGTGACGACACAGTTTCCTGGATTATTTTTGATGACAAAGTTTTAGGGAGCTGCGATGCTGCTTGTGTCTTTGCACAGTCATTCTTGATGGAAATAACCTGTAGAAGAAATAACGTGAGCGACTTCCCGACCTCCACATCGTCTTATTTAGATAATGAGAAGTAAGAATATGTAACCTCATCACATGGAGATACTATCTTTATCTCACTTCAACGCTCACTCAATCTCTTACACAACTTCTTTCACTTCGAGCAAGAAAGAGGTAATACTGTTCTGCCGTGGCGTTTACAGTAAAAGGCTGTGAAAGTGTTGTCAGGGACCTTGTCATCTCCAGTCTGGCTCTCCCGCTGAAGACTGCTGAAACCTCCCTCCATCTGTGTCCCAGGTCTGAATATAGGCTCGCTGCTTCAGCTGACTGACATCTGGACTTTCTTTCTCCGTCTCAGTTTTCTTCTCGCTGCTTTGCCGTTTTATAGGATTTTCCATCATCCCACACCATCAGAGAGATAATCTAGATAAGATTCCTACGAGGACATAAAAAAAAAAAAAAAAATCCCATCCCATTTCTCCATCCTTGGTTGTTATGGTAAAGGAATCAGAAAACTCACTCTGGACCAGCACCGACGGGTCCTCTGACAGACCTGCCAGCTGAGAAAAAAAGTGGATTAAATTGTAGAATATAAACATCACAGCGGTTTGGGACTTGCTTACTTTTAGACCAACCTGCTGAAATGTTGCCTGAAGGAAAGTCTCTTTCTAAATGTCACAGAATATATGGGATCTTTATTTAGCATATGTTGAAATTTACTGAGAGAGATTTGTTTTACATGTCAGTTTCACAGACGGGAGGCCGTGTGCAGACAGGTTTACATGTGTATTTGAAGTAACAATGATAGATTAAGCTGCAGTATGAAAAACAGGGAGCATTTGTCTTAGTGACACTGTCAAAAAAGCCACTGTAAAGACAGCATAGAATAGCATATATCCAATGGGACAAAGACAATGTAAGCTTGTTGTATACAGTGCAATATCTTGGCCAATGTATGCATCAAACTATGCTGTCTAAATAACTCAGAGACAGATAAAACAATCTGAATTCACAAAAATCAGAAAAAGAATGTAAAGAGAAAGGAAAGGAAAGGAAGGTAGCAAAATTAAATAAAACATAAATCCAATAATAAATGATGGTTGATGATTTCAGCCTGTCCTCATCAGGAATACAACAGAAAAAAGACCATTTCCATCTGTGTTTGTGGCGACCACTGTGAAGGAGAGAGACCAAAACACGGAGGAAAATGTTAGTTTTATAAAATATACATGTGGACGAGGGCTGGATCTGAATCAAAACCTTTTGTCCACTACACACACTTACGGTCTAAATTTTGTATCGCAATCACAAAAGTACAGCACGGTCATATTGACCCAGATGAAATCTTACGGATGTAGTTTGCTCTTTATTATAGGTTATGGATCAATGACCAATCTAGCTAGAAAATTACGGGTCTCTCCTGGTTGCAGCGGAGCTCTGAGCCCGGCGTTGTGTTGTTCTCATCTGAATCGTGGAGAGACCAAAATGACTGCCCATTTCCTTCTAGCACACATGTTGTTCTGCCTATTATTTGCCACAGGAAATTTTCTGCATTACACTTTCCATAATTGCACCACAGAATATATATTTATTTCCTACATACATGCATATATATTGTGCACAGCTGAGAAAACACATAAACATTTTCCTTCCTCTTATAAATTCATCGTCACAGAGAAAGAAAGGTGAAATCTTCCAACCATTTTATTATTTCAATAACAAAAAAGGCTGCAACTAAAATTCAGAGGTCAGGGCCGTTAGCTTCACAACGGATTTAAGACATTTCATGTGAAAGAAGAGATCTGGGAAAGAGGGAAACAGTGGTGGGAAGGAGGAAGAAGAGAGAGTGACGTGATTGTGTGAATGAATGGAGGATGAAGAGAGAATGAGGACACCAGGGAAGAGGCAGATGGCAGGACTAGGAAAAAAGAGTTAAAAACAGAGAGAGCGGGGGATAAGAAGGAGAGATGGAGGCGCAGAACTGAAGCGACAGAAAGAGACGAGGGATGATGGATGGAAGGAGTGAGATAGAGAAGGAGGAAGGTGTCCAATATAATGTTAGTATGGATTTCTCTGTGTTAACAGAATACCTTGTCATGTCTCGCCTGTCTGAAGGCTAAAATCTATTGGGGATCTATAATCCATCATCAGCTGCAGAAATGGCGATCAATGCCGCCTCAGCTGTTGGTTCAGACCTAATTAAAACAGCTCGTGGGTTAAATCAAGTGATTCTGAGCAAAGTCCACACCGAGTCTCAAAAACGATGGTAATGAAATGTGAGCGAGCCTCATTTTGCGCCTCAAGGTTGAATTTTTACAACCCCGACTGGTTTTCACCAACTGACATGAAAATGCAAAGTTGTTTTTCTCGTGCACAACAGCGTGGAGAGAGTCACCACCGAGTCAGTCAGTCCAGACAGCATTTCACTGTGAGTTACACAAAACAGAGCTCCTGTGTGTCCATTGTTAGAGTTTCCCAGAGCGTATGTGTTACAACATCATTACCATTATTGGAACGAGTGTAAAGCTCTATGAACCTCTTCAGTCTGGAACATTCAGCTGACTCACGTCCACCTGACAAACCTAACACATCTCCCAATACAACCGCCAATCACCAATTTACAGCTTCCAATGCAGCTCGCCTGCAGTAAATCCTCTGTATTACGTTTAAAAGGTGCAGTAAGTGATTCTGGATGGAGATAGATGATTTTTACAGCCCATTACGTGAGAAAGTAGCTTATTACAATAAAGAATGATGATTGTTGTAAGCCGGCGACCATTTAAACCATTACAGCAGCAAAGGAGGAAGTCGGGTGAAGTAATATAAAGAGCAAAAAAGTCTGAGGGGTGTTCAATGTGAAACCAAAAGTCAACTGTGAGTTATTATAACTTAACGTAGTTGAGCGACTCCACACACATAACATGATGTTGGTACAATCATAACTGAACATAAGTAATGTTGTTATTTTAACCCCAACCAAGATGTGTTTATGTTGCCTAAACCTAACCATACGATGAAGGTTCGGTACGCCTGTCGCTGCTACGCTGCAACCTGGATTTTGTTTAAGGAACATTTATGTTCATCATTTTGAGAGTCATCGGCATTTGATTTATTCAGTCGTTCAGGTATTAGGATGTGTTGGACTTTTGAGCCTCAATACTAGGTCGTCAAATCCTGATGGTTTGGTTTGGTAGCTCCATTAACCCAAAATATTCATATATATTATTTAATTTATGTGCAACAAGTTACATGAATGTTGCAGATGGTGCGTTCTTCATGCAGGTGTGTCAGAGAGGATTCTGGCACCCTATTGTTGCGTTCAAAACGTTATTGACAAGTGACAAACGTACAAACATAACCGGGAAGTTTCATCAAAACCTCGCTGACATTGTTGTCGGCAGAAACTGCACAATATATGCTTTTTAAGAGTTATTGCAGCCCAGCGTCCAGAGGAATTACGTTAATATTGGATGATTCCGCAGCTTGCGATTTATGTCCAATGCCAACAGCAATAGAGGAAGTGCTGTGCCCTGTATATATAGCAGGGTGTGCAGATCAGGGTGGCTGATGGGTATTTATCTGTCAGGCTGAGATGACATCCACAAGACCAGAAGTCAGTGCTGTTTAAGAAGCCACATCAACAATCTTTCCCCAACTTTTACCTATCATTTATTTACAAAATGTCCCCCACCATATCCAAACTGCCATGCACGTATATCATATTATGCATAATGTTCAGTCAAGTCAATTTTATATTTATAGCCCAACATCACAAATGGCATTGCCGGACTGTCCTTAGGCGCTCGATTTAGACCCCCCTCCCAAAACCATGTAACAGATGTGGCATGTATTGCATGTTGACATTGTTGAAGGGTTTTGTGTTGGATTACATTGTATAGAAGAATTTAACACCTTAAACTGGCAACTCAGTGTTTTATGCACAATTAAAAAAAAAAGAAAACAGCCACGTCCTCTCACATCACCGCACAGTACGAAGTAGAACACAGTCTTGAATTTCATTGATGTAAATTATAAATCATGCATTTGCATTCCTAACGAATGCCAATCACATCCGTTAACATTCAGTTTGATCAGAGAAAGTCAGCGGTTCCAAAATGGTTGATATTTCTTATTCCAAGCACCACCTGGGCTCCACTGTGAGCCAAGGTGTGAGATGCAGAGGTGTCTGTGTCCAGAGTGCTATAACCAGCCTGGCCAGCTTCTAAAAGCAGCTAATTAGTGCTAAGATGAATGCCCAGCGGGGCGGGAGCCAAGGTTAGGCCCCATCTGGTGCTGTTTCGTACAGATAACAACTGCAGCGGGCCTTCAGTCTCCACTAAAGATAGCTGTGACCTGTGTGTATGTGCCTAAGATGTGCCAAGTCTTTTTTTCCATCACACACAACAAAATTGCTTTGTATGGTGATATATTGATTACATGAGCGAAGGCCGTGAAGTGGCCTTTGTCACAAGGTCACTTGAGGTCGGCGTGGCTCTGAGGGTAATTGGTTTGGCTCGCAGCACAAACATTAAAGCAGCTCCAAGAATGAGTTCACGACTTCGAGTGAAAGGTTGAATGTGTCTTGGGTTTTTTTTGCATGTTCTATATTTAAGATCTGATGGAGACGCACAGAGCGAGCTAACCCAGTGCTGAGAGGAATGTTTACACAGTGTGCCACTTTGCTCCTCAATGTAAATACTCTGCTCCCCGTGTTTAACACAGAACCTCCACTTTGAGCGTTACAATGATTCAAAAGAAGTCGCCTTTTATCAGAAAATTACAGCGATGCTCTACAAATTCTTGTCAGGTCGCGGAGGGGTAAAACAAGCCCGGCTGGCCATTTGACAGGCAGCTGGAATAAAGGAGCGCACAAACCATTGAGAGAGCATCCAAGTGACCATGACAAATACGCAATCTGTAAAACAAGAACAGCGGAGGTTTATACGGTGGGTGTCTGAACAGGGAGGGTGAAACACATTTGTGTTTCTGCCAGCAGAGACTTGAGTTCTCACGCAGCCAGATGGCTGGTGCTGGTGCTGTCTTGATTCGTCTATCCGGAGCAGCTAAAATAGATAATTACACACCTTGGTGCCAGAAACTGGCTGGTACACATCAGTGGAAGTGGGTGAGTGTGATCCCCTCACATCAGTACAAAACTAAATGAGACATCTAGCTGAATGTTGTCAGGAACACTTAGCAAATTGTTTTCAAGTAAACACTTGAACAATGTGAGCGTTGCCAATTCCCAAATGTCCATGACTGTAACAGGGTTTGTTATAATCAATGATAAGTATATTTAATAAGTCAGTGTTTTCAAAGCATTTCACAAATATCAGAGGACATCAAAACACAAAAAACAGCGTGTTCATATTTTACATCTCATAGGCTACGTACCACCTTGACATTTCTACAGAATGTGTGAAAGCTGCCAAGCCGATGACCGCTGATCGAGACTGCATGTCAACATGTGTAAGCATGACACCACTGGATATTTTTAGGGAAACCTTGGGAAGATTTCCAGCTGTGACGGAGAGTTGGGACGTCTCTAGCCTTTTATGTGACAACCAAAGCTCGTATTTGAAGCCAAAACATGACCTTTCCTTCCACTAACCAAGTGTTTTTTGTGCCCAAACCCAACCAGAGCACAAACACGTTGACAGAAAGTAAAACTGAGAATAGAACCCACAGAAATCTAAAGTATCAATGTACCATTGGCAGTGAACATGTTTCCCATTCACCATATGAATTACAGTATGTGCAATAATCATTTTTGCCATCGGCGGATGTGACAAATATTTCAAGGTTAAAATCCACAACATCTCAACAACCACACACACTAACTGTTATTTCTCAGTATGCACACCTTCAACACCTTCAATAGGAACATGGAGGGAAAACATTTACATTGCATCGCCTCTGGCTGAAGAAAAAAGCATGGAGCTGTCAGACAGCACATTACCGCACTGCAGGAATAATCTTCAAATGAAAAACATGTCTATTAGAGGAACACACTGGTCCCACACATTTTTTTTTCTCCCTACAACAAAAGGCTGAAGTTGTTTTTTTTTCTTATCATATTAAGCACATTCACTTCAGCTCCATTTTTTTTCTGCAGCATTGTTTATGCCTATGCTCTGCAGAAATCAGGCTGCAGGTCAGAGAGGTGTTCCTCCAGGTCTCCCTCGGTGGGAAACAATGCAGTCTAATAAATGGCAGTCTAGCTATGCGCACCATTTCTGTTATGACTCTGTGCATCGCAGGGTCTTTTTAAGACGAGAGCACATCGAGCCAAAATGAGCTGCAGGTCAGAAGGTGCCCGGCGTCCTCTCCCAGCGGGTGACAATACAGAGCTTAATAAATGACTTGTTAACCAGCGGAGGCATCTTATGAAACGGAGCGGAGCGAGGAAACACCCGGGGAGCTCACAACACTGACATGCAAAGGTTGGAAGGTCTGAGGCTAATTTTCCTACTGTGGATATCTAATAAACAAGCAGCTACTGAGAAAATAAGAAAAAATAGCTGAGAGAACAAAAACTAGCATAGGCCTGCTGTACCAGCTGCTGAACAGGAGGGCAGGAAAATGGAATGAAGCTAATGTTAGTTGAGATTTTAGTGCCACTTTTACATCTCGTCTCAACATGCACAAAATACATTTCTCGATCAGACCCACCAATTCTTAACATCAACACAACGAGGGAGCGCTGCACCGGGATAATATGAAATAGAGAATGCATCAAACTTCCCCCCAGCAGCACGACATGTTAAAGTTTAACGTCTCCGTTACGAGTGCATCTCAGAGGTGAAGTCACCAGAAGGGGACAAAAGCCTTCCAGGTAGTCCTCACCCCGACATCTGGCTCACCAGGTGTGGCTCACAATGCCTCTTAATTCATGCCACAGAAGAAAAAACAGAGTTGAGACGCTTCGTACATCTCAGTGGGTTCTGATCTATGAGTGCAGATGTGTTTTTATCCATTTCAGATGTTGGGAAAACACTGTGATCACGCAATTTATTACATCTGAGTCAATGAATCTAACTATAATATATTAGTGCAGATGTCTGACCACAGGCTGTGGAGTAACACGTTCTGATTTGATTAAATACATTCCAAAGATTTAAACTGGTATTAATATTTGTATAGAGAATCTGAATTGGAGTTTGAGATAAGTTCAAACTTAATGTTTTGTTTTGTCTCAACTTCTGTTTGTTCAGTTTTCTCTGTCTCTCTCACACAACCCTGATCTTATCCTCTGCTTCGGTCTCACACAGAACACCGCTTGGTTCCGCTCAGGAAAATATAGAAGTGTGGCCTTCAACAGAAACAGCTGGATTGCCCATCGCAGCCTTGAAGCTCATAGAAACAAACGATAAAAACTCATTTTCAGCTGCAATCTTCTCTTATCACTATTTTCTGACATGTCATGGACTAAACGATTATACTCAAAAATAACAAATCATTAAAATAATCAGTAGCTGAGGATCCATTTTTTTTTTTTTGTTTTTTATTCTTTGTTTCTTATTTACTCTTTTTTATAAATACAAGAAAAACCTGGTACATATTTTATTTTCATATTCCAGCTCTTGATGGATGTGTATCCTGTTGTTCTCACTACAGCTGACAGGAGTCCACAGCCTGCTATCATTTGATTTTATCTCCCTCAAGGTGAAATTTGTTTTGTGCGGGAATGAAGTGAGAAGCATGCTGCAGACCTGCTCCCCTTCTCCCAAACTTATTGGTGACATTTCTAATTCATGTACCGCGCTGCACTCTCCCCCAGGACATCTCACTTTCTCTCTTTTATTGATATTTATGGTGTGATGCTGTCTGGGTGCGGGGACTGTGACAGCTCACTCACCAAAGCAGCACTTGGATTGTTTGCTGCTGTGCGCAAAGCAATAATGTATTTGTCACCCACTGCCAAACGCCATACACTCCACCGTTCATCTTTTTGTGTTCCATTTTCTGTACAATAAAGCAAAAATATGTCCTACTTTCCCCGGCAGGTGCGGGAAAATGTGGGGATCTGAAATCAGAAATCTTTGGTAAACGTGTGAGCTGTTATCACAGAAACAACTGACTCTGGGTTTTCATTCATGAATAACCAGGCAGCGTATTTAAAATGGTCTGGAATGATGTTTGCAAAAGTAGAGACACCAAACAAATGTCACATCAGAGGCAAGACAGATATTACAGTTTTAATATTACATGACATGGAGTGAAAAATGTGACGATGTACAGAACAAGAACAACAAGATCTGCAGAACACTGCGGTGATTGATTAATTTAAGCAGCAAGTGTCTAATTTTAAGGATAAATCTGGTAAAAACAACTTAGTTTTGGCTGTCATTCCGCTTGGTATTGTAATAATAATAATACGATAATAACGATAATGAAATAAAAATATAATGTTGTTAATTAGTGAGATCTTTGAACAGGGCGAAAAACACAACCAGTCAGACAATTAGACCGTTTTTAATCCCAACCCGAGGCGACGTGGAAAGGCAGAAAATGATTGCAAACAGTAAAAATTATGACCAGAAATATGTGTTGTAAACCATGGAGGTATAAAGTGAACTGGACACTGTGTTAGGATATAGACACAGTCCTTGCTGTATATATCTTAGCACATTAGTATCTACCTCTGTACCTCACTGTCTCTTCTACACATATATGTAAATAATCCTGCACTTTACTGCTTTGTGCACTTTGTGGTTAGATGATGATGATGATCAGCATTTTGTTGTCTCAAACGTTTCTAATCCAGTGTTTCCTACTTTACTTAGGGGGACTGCTCAGGACCCGTTTTAGCATTTTTTATTTTCATACTTTGTAGCAGGCCCCATTGTTTGAGACTTGAGACTCATTTGAGGCTGTCTTTCTTTGTTTTCGGCTGATTTTCAGAATCCCTCTGGACTAATTGCAGTGGATTCAGATCACCTGTGTGCAGAGTGGTGGCGGCTGACTCCTGATTGAGAAGCGGGAGCAGCTTGGGGCGTTTCCCTCCCAGCCAATCAGTGAAGGCTTAAAAGAGGTGGGGGATGGCACCCAGGTGGCTCTCACCCTCATTCTGAATCTGTCCCTGAGAACCGCTTTCCCCTTAGATTGCCAGCCAGAAATTCTGGTCTGTTTTTACCATCCAGCTGGACCACCGCATGGAGGAAGAGAGTCGGAACAAGAGCCGAGCTAATCCAGCTTGGTTTGAGGCTCCTGGCTAATGTCTGGTCGCAGCAATAAGGAAATGGATGCAATGGGACACCGGCTGGCAAAACAACATGAAATCAGAGACACTTGTTTGCACAGAGACGTTTCTCAACCACAGCATCTCAGACTCCATGTTTATAACATCGATGCTTGGTGCGAACACACAGTCAAAGCTGACGGACAGCGTTTCTCTGGTGTCGAACTTTTAATATGAACATGCCGCCACATACAGATACATACACCCTGACGTGTTGATGTATATTTCTGTACTTATAACTATATATTTGTTCTGTAATTGATGTAGCATGAAGGAGTGATGAAAAAATCACCTTGTGTTATTTTTATCCATCAGAGAGAACAACACCAGTCACAATCAATTCACTTCCTGTCTACTGTCAGTCACACTGACGCTCTCTGGTATTACATCCCTCCTGTAAACGCACTGATTGTGATGTGACATCCCATATTTAATGTAGGATGTCTATTTAATTGTACTTATGCTTCTGTATTGTACAAACTTGTAAGTGCACCTGGTTGCTGTGTTGTCGTTAAGGGCACGCTGGTTTTAATCGGCTACATTGTATAAAATGCTGATCACAACCCAAACTAACATCTTGACATGGTTTATGTTGTCCAGCGAACTGTCCTAAACCCAAAGACTCTTCACTAAATGTTGCAAATGTTTAACGATTCATGTACTAATCAATTAATCAAAGCCAGAGTCCTTTGTGTGGCTGTCAGAAAAAATAAACAGGCATTTATTTTGTGGACAAAAAGTCTTTCTGGGCGTCACATGAACTGTAACTCTCACTGTTTCCACTGCACCAAAGCCCACAGCTGCACTCGAGGGATTATTTAAAGCATCCATCACTTTACAGACTGACTCTGGTTGAAACTACCATATTTAACCTTACTTGTGTGCACACATCTTTCCTGTCGGCCCATTATTAAGGAAACTTTAGGTCTGCCCACTGTTGGTTTTTACTTCTTCAAATATGGTGATGTGACCTTTTGCTTGTCTTGTTTTTATGGACTTTGTTGATGTCATTTTATAATCAGATGACTGAACCAACAAAATGATGGCCAAAGAAAATAAGAGGAGACAGAATCAAACTTTAAAGACATGTAGAATGTAATATGATGTGGAAATCACTTTATATAGTGAAATTATTAGATTTTACTTAATATTCAAGCAGATTTAGTCTCGATATAACCGGTGAGAGGACTCCATCATGCACACAGCTGCTTTATGCGTGTGTGTGCATTGTCTTTCGCAGCCTGTGCTGTAATTCAGCTGGTTGGAAGCTCTATCTGAAAAAATCTCTGAAATATCAGATAGATTAAGTAGAAGGCTATTTATAGAAAGCTGTATAAGAGAGGGCTATTCTCTGTGTGGCATGGTGCGTTAGTCTCTAACAATGGTTGAAAGGAGTCGATGTGCCGGAGCGGAAAGATTGGAACTTCCTCCGTGATGGGTCGAAATGGAGTCAGAGCCGTGACAATGATGTCAGCGCTGTGACCCGGCGCTCAGATGGAGATCAGAGGGTTGAGCCTTGTTAGAATACTTCTCCTGTGAAAGTGAAGCGCTGTCAACAGAAATGCCCGTCCCATCCGTTTGTGTCTCTTTAGGGTACAGACCTAATCAGCGAATACATTAAATGTGATTGGCTGGATTTTGCACAGATGCATCTAACCGCCAGTACATCTCATTCCTGTAATGACTGAGCCAATTTAATTGGATGGATGAAAGCGAGCGCTCTGCCACAGTATCCTGATAGTTCGAGTTATTACGTCTGATTTGTCACCCAGTGGCAGTGAGAAAGCATCACACACTGGAGGCGCCTGAAGGTTGCTTTGCGAAAATAAAAAGCTTCCTTCCTTTTCTTCCCTGCCAGCTCCCTCTGTGTAATTACCGAATGGAGAAAATGTAATTTGTGGAAGTCCATCCTCATCTCTTTTCAACTGAATCTCCTCCAAATTATGTTTGTATATAACTAAACTGTTTTCATGATTCCATTGTGGTGGAAACATAATCGTTGCCTGGATTGTGTTCACACACGTCGTTTCTTTGAGTGAATATATTGAATGGTGCTGGAGTCACATGGAGGTAGTCAGGGTGGAGGTCCGCTGAGCCGGCCCTCACGCCCCCGTCACCCATCTTGGCGTGCGGCAGACGTGACCTCGTTACTGGATCAGTCGACGCGTGTTTCGCACGCAGCACAAAACACTTCAGTGTCACGTCATGTGTCATTTCAAGTGGAAACCACACCATTAAAATGTTATTTCAATGAAATGTTAATTGTGTCACATGGCTGACTTCCTGTTTAATGCCAGATACCCTCGTACAGGTCGTACAGACACTGTCAGCTCCTGTGTCCAGTTGCTGGCACTGAGTTTATCGTTTAACACTGGCACGTAAATATTTTCAGGCCGGGACTCACTGGCAGATTCAACCATGTACTTTTGGGTTACACCAACTTCCTGGTTAGTGGCAAAACATTAAAACTTGCGATGTTGTGGTCATAAGATTGAACAGCTAAGAAGTACAGCAGCTGTAAATGGGAAATTGAGCAGCACATTAAAAATAACAGATTTCCTGTTTGATTTAAGGGCATACATAATGCTGTGGTCACTGAGAGTGGACCGTGTATTGTAAGATTGTCTATTGTGGCGGAAACAAATGAAATGTATCGTCAGTGAACATTTCACTAATACATGCAGCAGCTATTTGTGTGCTATTGATTTAATTCTCTGTGATAGAAAATCACACGTCCATGAAAACGTATCTGCTCTAACAAACTGGTTGTTGTGTCAGACTCACTGCCATTTCATATGTCAGAAGAAATAAAGTTTAGTCTGAAATCACCAAAAGACAAAGCAATTTGTTGAGTTTTTCTTCCATTTCTGCCAAATGGTGTGAAACTTAAACAACAAAAACAATTTCAATTGTCAAACATCATCTCTGAAAGCACCAAATCAAACTCGTTTCCATTTTCAGTTCCAGGCAGATCGAGTCCGGATGGTTCTGCAATTTCATGGAGCATTTTAAAGTCAGATTATCGCCTGAAAAATGCCTTTTTTGCTGTTCCGCTATTTGTTTGTCACCCTGCCTGGTAATACCGTCCTGGTGCTAAAAGGATTTGACTGCCATCTCCAAGTAATCCTTCCGCAGCACCCTGTCCTTGATCTGCTGTCCACATCAGAAACACATCAGGAGCAACCTTTGCAAATATATCAGCCTGTTTGTTTCAAAAGAGCTGCAGCTTTATGTATTCTGCAGATACCAGTAGCAAACGTCCTACAAGCTCATCTTTACTTATATTATTATTTGATTGTTCATGTTCCTCATTATTTCTTTTTAAATGTCTCTAACTGTCGGTACCCATTTCTGTCTCTGCTACGGCAACACCTGTATTTTCCCTTTGGGATCAATAAAGGCTTATCTTATCTTATTACGTAGGCCTGGAGCGCTGAAAGACTTTCCGTTCCATTCATCTGGGTTAATATTGACTTTCAAATGAAATAAGAATCAGCACGGTATCAAAAGCAGCTCCCATTTCACATCTGTTATTGCACCCACTGCAGACACACTGGAAGGACTCGGTGATGTTGGATGCATGAATGATCGCAAGGCTGCGGCTGCCTGTGAGAATCTGAGTTGAGTTTACAAGACACCAAAAGTGCAGTTGCAGGAGTCAAACCTTTCATTTCATTACAGAAATACAGGTTGTGTTCAGGATTCTGAAGCACAACTCAAGCTTTCCGTCATCAACAACCCAAATAAATCAATAGAAGGAAGAGCACTGTATAAGAAATGATACTTCCATTTGTTACATATTCGTAGACAGGAGAGCAAAACCACAAATGAACTTCATTTGCGATTTCATTCAGCCTCAGAATAAAGTCTTCACACTGGAGTCAGCCGAGGCCGGAGGCGTTATGTTTTCACTTCGTCCATCCGTTTCATTCTGGAAAGTGATCGCTCGCTCCGTGTGGGAACTTTTGTCAAATTTGGCAAAAAAACCCCATCAATTTAGGCTCAAAGATGAAATGATTAGAAATTGGAAAAACGCCATATGACCTCTCAGACACGTCTGGCCATACTTCAAACATTCATACAGTAATCCAGACAACATTTTACTCAAATGTCTACGAGGACACCGTGATGGAGTCATGACATTCTATCTTATTCTGCTGAAACACTTTCATGTCCATCGTTAAACGACATCATGCAGCAACAGACGGGAGACTGTGACTGTGTTTTGTGTTTGGTTGGTTCCTGAATCTGTGACACTGATCTTGTGTGCCGACCTTCAGACTGTGGTGATTGTACAGTTTATTCTGTGCTGCCAGGCTGTGAAGCGTCCACACTTTTACAATGTTGTAGCTATTTAGATAAAATTCAAAAAATGAAATATGATTATTTATATTAGCTTTTATTTTTAAATTCCATTATCTCTTTTCAAAGACTTCTTTCCTTCCAAAACAGCAAAACAATAAAACAAAACATCACATGTATTGTTGTCCGTCCTTCCTGCTTGTGTGATCCAACTCCTATATCAGAATTACATTCATCATGTTCTAGTTTTACCTCCAGATATTTTCCCAAAACTTCCAGGGAGGCAGTCTATTCATTTAATTCCAAAACTTTTGCAGATTACATCATGAGTTTGTAAGTAATCAATAAGAAATTACATACTATTAAAAATGTTCTCCGCAGTGCTTAACCTCTTAGCATGCCTTGTCTTCAGTCCTTAGCTCAGGTTTTGTTCTTACATCTCAGGATGTCTTATGATCCCAGCAGGGTTTGTAAGAGTTTCTTAAACCTTCATGGTTATTAAATTTCCTCTTAAAACATTAAGTCAGGTCTGTATTGACATAGCCGCGCAATCTATCATACAAATCAGCCAAATCCCTTTGGCTTTTTTTTTTTTTAAATATCCCAATCGCCCAATAAAGTTGAGGAATATGGTTTTATATTGTCTCGAGGTCCTATACAGTGTGATTTGTCTAATATACGGTAAATGGGAATCCTCTTCAGTAAGATAGGGTCGTTTCAGTAGAGGATGGTCAGGTAGTCTACATCTATCACCCAGTAAAGAGAAGCCCGCTGCCTCTGGTCTCTCAATTAACTCATTTGTGGTGAAAACACAGAATCTATCACAGTTATTTAAGGCTTCACTTGGAACAATAAAATATTCTACTCCTGCTTTTCATTTAGCTGAAACTGAAGTGAAGGTATCCCAAAAGGTATTCTACAATTAATCACACTACATTTAGCATTCCTCAAAGACTCACATAATACTTCCCCATAGTTTACTCTGCTGTCTAAACTAATGTCGTTATATATTATACTATATTATCCATAATTGTCAAGACAATATTTACAACTATTGAAGTCCACACTTAAATAAACAGCATCAACATCAGACAGACTAAAAATCTGAGCCGTTAAATGCCCAGAAAAAGGAATGTGGATCTTTCTGGAGGTAAATAACACGACAGTACCTGGTTCAACCTCTTTAAAATGGTAATGCTGGTAACCCTTCTAATGATTTGCCCTTTTTATAATTTATTCTATATCATACACCTATACAACGTCAATGCTGACCTACTGTTACGTTATCTATTACAGAAATGTTCAGGTCTCAACAGCCTCCCACACAAAAAAACATACTATGGAATAAATACCTCCATTCCATAATGTTTGGACTGAGAACGAAAAAATTCTCAAACAACGTGTCGACTTTAAAGTCGATACGTTGTCCTAAGAAAACATGAAAGAACAGCCATGAAAAGGAGGGAAATGGAGAGTCGTATGTTGGGTCTATTCCAAATCATAGTTATTAAGGGGAAAATTGCTAGCCTGGCTGATAATAAGATAGAAACCATTGGCCATTATTGGCCTAATTACACCATTTACTGAGCCAGAGGAGAGATTTCAGCCAAGCTAAGAAAAGTTAGCTTCCCCCTGACACACATTACCATTCTTCACACAAACACTGCAGCCTTCCTTCTGCCTCCGACTCCTCTGACCCTCCACCAGCCTCGTCACCCCGAGTGAGTCAACCCTTCCATAGTAATGGTTCATCCCATTAAGTTATGTGACATCAAGAATTACAATGTGGCACAGTCCTTCTTTTCAAATGACACAAATGTTTTGAATTCCAGTCCGTTTCTCGTTGTTACATGGACATAAGGGGAGAATCTGTGGTCAAACTGTATAAACCGTTCACTTTAATCAATGCAATTTATGCAACTTTAGTTGCAACTCTGAGAATCTTTTGCAATAAAAATCATGAATCCAAATGAAGGACGACGTCTGTTTGACCCGTTTGGAGCCGGAGACACTGTAGGGAGTCAGATAGGAAGCATATCCAGGATTTATTCTCATGTGTCTCATTAGGTAAGTTTGTGCAGGGTTGCTAATGCACACGCAACAAACATATATGTTCTTATATGTTTACTAATTAATCAGTGTTAGCTAAATAAATGTATGTGTGCTAATTGCACGTACAGTATATTTTAATTGCTTTGATGCAGGAAAATAACCTGGAAGGAGGCAGACGTTGCCAAATGGAAGGCATCAGTTCCATACAAACAGAAATGATTCAGGTACGCTTCCATTAATTGTCTATTAATCTCTCTGAAACTTAATTCACTGTAAAATTGGAACATCTTTTAATAGACGACTACAGAACTGAATCTGTTGGGAAAAGGACACTTCAGAGGGAGCTGTGGATCGTTGGGTAGGAAGCCTTTAGAGTGTTTTGCATAGAGAGTGCACCCTTTGTTTAAAAAAAAAAAACATCTTATTTCTTTTTCATGGATGATTTCCTTCTCTTTTCTTTTCCCCTCTGGGTACCATCATCACCCGAGACCTCCAGTGGGATCAGAACATCAGTAGCCTCACCAAAGTATGAACTTCCTGTGGCGTCTGAAGAAGTTAAGCCTGCCAAAGTCGATGATGATCCATTTCTCGGCCGCCATCATTGGGTCCATCCTCACCTCCTTCATCACCATCTGGTACGCTGCCGAGGCTGCCAGGGACAAGAGCAGACTGCAGCATCTCATCCACCGTGTGGAGAAGGTGAGCGCCTGCAACCTGCTGTCGTATCCCAACTATGATTCATATTCCAAAAGAACTGGGCAATTTTTTTTTCTTCATGTTGGTGCACGCATTATGTGTTGCCTGCAATTTTGTAAATAGTATGCTTTTTTCCCCTTGAGGGTGTTATGTACAGCCTGTCCCGAATAACATTATCTTTACTGATACATAGCATTTCTTTCAGGCGGTGCGCTCGGAGCACGGGGATAAAACGCTGAGAGAAAGACTGACAGCTGCTAACGCTATGCTAACAGAAGACTACAAGCTCATATAGTGTAGGGTGATAAAAGCACACACTCACCGGCATTATTCACTGTACAGACAATCTGCTCCAACAAATCGACTTTTCTGCCTCTGTTATGAGAGATTCTGGCTGATAAAGCTCAGGATAGACCGACACGTCCAGAACAAGCTTCTACTCGATTTCTGGATTACTTGGGCAACTACCTTTGCAGACTTTCATGCTCTTATTACAAAAAAAAAAAAATGTATGGATGTGGATGTTCTAATTTGGGAGTCTTTCCTTTTCTCCTCTCCATCGAAGGCCAAGGCTCACAAGGTTCACCGGAGAAGTGCACAATCTTCTGGATTCCCAAGTGGGAAAATTGGCCAGTGAACATTTCGTGTCCTTTCGAGCAGCATTGTCGTGGCCTTTGACTTCTCTTGGTACGGCTATTTGGACAGTATCGTGCCCATTATTCCATAGCTCAGAAGCAGCTGTAGCTCAGGAGCGGGTAGAACGGGTCATCCAGTTACCGGAAGGTCGCTGGTTCAAATCCCCAGCTCCCCCGGCTGCATGTCAAAGTGTCCTTGAGCAAGAAACTGAACCCCTAATTGCTCCAGGTTAGCTTGCGTGACATCCTCAGCCATCAGTGTATGAATGTGTGTGTGAATGCGTGAATGTGACAATCGTAAAGCGCTCTGAGCGGTCATTGTCTGAGTAGCTCTGTTGTTCTCAGTGCTTCAGTTCTTCTCTTAGATAATCGCATTCAATCGCATACGAGAACAAATTACTCATCTTAGGTGACCTGATTTTATGCGCCCTATTGTAAAGAGTAAAGTGGAGGCTTGCTGAAAAGTCATAATACATGCATGACTGACAAGCGCATTAAAGAGCTGACAGCTAAATGACGGGCTGACATGCAACACGCTGCTGTTCACAGATTGTACTTTCTACTTTTACATGATTGAAGTGACAG
This sequence comes from Diplodus puntazzo, assembly GCA_963678695.2. NCBI lineage: Eukaryota > Metazoa > Chordata > Actinopteri > Spariformes > Sparidae > Diplodus > Diplodus puntazzo. The sequence goes on along the minus strand of OZ023167.1, from coordinate 1,800,388 downwards.
CTATATTATGTGTGCTGAATAGTACAAAAGTGTAGCTCTTGAATGCTAGATAGTAAAAAAAAAAGTTATTTCATGTGTATCCAGCATGAAAGAACATTACTATAACTATTTCTGCCTCGTTCCTTAAAATCGTAACACTTGTTTTAAATCACGATGTAGTAAAACACGCACTCATTCTGTGATAACAATTTGTAAGAATATGTGCTGACATTAATGTTGGATGTCACACCGCTGTATTACAAGTCAGGGAACTAATTTGACTAATGAGCTCTACGCATGAAGAAGTAACTCTTTTCTCTGCCTGCACCTGTCTGCCCTGAGCTGCTGACCCTGGTTTGATGCTCGGGGAGTTGAACGTCTCTTAATCTCAGCAGCACTCACCTTGCCAGCCTAACAAAGGCCCCACATGCTCTGCGCAGAGCCACAGACAGATTTCAGGTTTCACACGTGATAATAACTGGACTGCCGCGTTGGCAGGCTCCGGTATGTTCCGCCATTAGAATCACCGGTGGCCTCCCTGGCAGCTGTTAACAGGTGTCCACATAAAGAACAGGCTGTTTCCAGATCTCTCCGCTCAGACTCTATCTACTGCGTCTCTGTTGCTGTAACATGTTGGCTTTCAGGCTTCCCACTTTGTAATCATTGGCCTGACTTGAATTTAATGTGGCTGTCACTCTGCCCAGGAAAGGGGCTATTTCCGAGTTTTGAGGCTTTTTTGTGTTCTGTACAACTGGAAGCTGCACAATGTGACTGTGTAAGCCCACTGAAGGATCTGGCAATGCAAATAATGAATCAGGTAATGGCTACTGGCAATGACTGTGGGTATTTTTAAACACTGGGACAAAAAGTAGACATGGGCATGTAAACTACTCCAGCTGATAGATCTGGTGGATTTTTGGGGCTGATGCTGATATATATATATATATATATATATATATATATATATATATATATCGGGGGGTGAAAAAAACCCTGATATCGACAGATCAGCCGATATTCATATATTCTCAGAATATATACATGAACAAACATTGCAATCCCTCTCATGTGGTTATCAAACACTTGTGAAAAAGAACTGTTGGAGGATAATTTACCGTTTAATGATAAACATTATCATCCAAAATGACAATGGAGCAATTAAACATTGGGAATTTAGTAATTATAAATTACCCCAAGCATCTTTTTCTACATTAGTGTTTCATATCGGACGTTATCAGCTGATAACATCTGGCAGTCGATATGTATCAGTTGAGCTCTGGAAACACATCTTTGCTCTGCTGGCAACATGGCCGACCTAAATTAAGATTAACTACAGTATGTTACGGTTGTTGGTCAGTCCGCTCGTCTATCCGGCTGCCTGATGCAGAACCAGCTGTCTTGACACCTACTGACTACGATGACAGAGGATTCAGCCCACAATTATTTATCTTATGCTTCCATGAAGATGATTTCTTGTGACTTGGTGATCATCTGACCGTCAAAGTACTGTTACATTTACAGACTTTAGCAAGAAATATGAACATTTAATGTGCAGTTTGTTTTGAAAAATACACAGCACCTCCACGTTCCCATGCTTTAGTTGAGGGTCTAAAAATAGAAGAAATGCCAGTTTTGTTTTCATTTCATGCAACACTTTCATGTTTTGGAATTAATGAGCAGTTTTTTTGGCATGTTTGTATCTTTACATTTATTACTGTTTTTATTATATGTTGAAAATATCCTTTTTTTTGTTCACTGTCTTCTCTGAAATATGTTGTTCTTCACTTGTGCTTTACTGTAACTCACAATAGTATTCAACCAGCTCTCTCTCTCTTCAGCGTTAATCTATGTCGTCTTGTTGTTTTTTGTTTCTTTCTTATACTTGAAGCCTCTCCATGAATTCACTGTAGTTCCTTTGGTGAAGTATATAGCATGAGAAAATGTATCACATGAAAAGTAGAATCTTCCAATTTGTTTCAATCTCATTCACGAGAAAGGAGTATTTTCATTTTGAGAACTAAAATAGATGCAGCACCTCCACTAAGGCCCAACAGTCCACTGTTGTTCTCAGTCACAGTCGATACCATCCAGCTGAAGACAGCAGGCCTGACTGTTTCATTTAGATCCCTGCATTATCTTCTGGTTACCAAGACGGTTGAAAAGCAGTTTACAATATCGATTTGGCATGCCACAGGGATCTGTGCTTGGGACATTGTGCTAATGACTGCCTAAGTGTATAATCTGTAAGTTTTAACAGGACAAAATTCTTTACTTCTTAGTGAGAAACAGATTTGTGTCAGCAGGTTCTACGGGAGGATATGAAAAAAAGCTGCCACATGGTTTAGAGCACGGATGCCCGGACTTTTCCCAAAGCCCCAAACTGAAACACAACGGTGGGCCACAGGTCGAAAGCAAGTATCTGCTGTAATGTAATGTGTTGTAAAAATGGTGTGACTTTAGTAGAACTACCTGGACCAGCTTCTGCACAACAGAAGTGTCACTTTGCACACAATGCTCAGAATATGAAAAATAATGAAAGATGAGGTATCCAACATATTTAAAGAGCATTCGTACCTCACAAAAATAAAACAGCATTAACAATATTATGTTTTGTTTTGTTTTTTAAATAACTTTGGGCAGCACTGGTTTAGAATAACAAAGCTTTCACAAAATCCTCCAAAATATGAATTCATGCTCAGCGATGGGCTCAATCATTCTGAGCTGGTCACACATTTCTAGGTTTGATGGGATTTTTTCTCGTCTCTCTACTTTGGAACAAACTGACTTCATGGACTGCTGCTGATTTAGCAAGTGATCAACAGACGAGACTGAACCGGATCATGTAAAGTAAAACATGGACCCTATTAGGCAGTGAACTAAAGCAGAACAGCTGATTCTGACACTCGTGTGTTGCGTGACTAATTAAAGTAACTATACTGGTTTTGTTTGAGTATTTTAATCACATTTTAAGTCTCATCCCAGTTTAAGTTTTGGTTTAATTCTGTGTTTTTGTTGGGTGTGTGCTCTAACTGATCCACAGAGGACTCTCTGAAGAGCAGCAGTGCGAAGAAGTGAAACATGCAACACAGACTGAAGGCACCACTCATTACAGGTGGACCTTTAAATGTACAGATCTGACATGATTTATTCTGCGGGACAAGACTGAACCTATCTGTGTGATTCTGTATTTGTTTTCCTGCGATGCCATGCATAGCACAATTAATTACAGTGCTTGTATTAATGAGCATCCTCTATTAATCCGACAGAGTGTAACATAAATAGTCACAGCCTTGTAGCGTAGCTAACAGGGCCTGATCACGATGTGTAAAGCGAGCGCTATATTTATCCTACGACAATGCACATACACGCACGTATGCAAACACAAGTGTGCACAGACCTGCTGACTTATGAGATTTAAAGGTGATTTTGCACGAAGTCGATGGAGCATGTTAGGTTGTTTTCCCACACGACACTTTAAGTAACACATTAAATATTACAACGTGGTGCAATATTAATGTCTCACACATTCTGTCACCCCCCACCCTCTTCTCATATGTGTAAACACATGTACATAAAATATGTTGGCTTTAGTGCTTCTGAGAGTTTATTTTACTGTTTGAACTGATGAGGTATCTGAAAAGCGTCCGAAGTTCCTAAAGCACTGCAGGAATGGTGGTTGGTTTCTGTTTTTTTTTAGTTTTTGTTTTGGCTCCTGTAAAGTTTGACGCTCTGTCTTGGGATGGAAAGAGTCGACACTCTGGAGAACATTCTGTGGAATAACAGCGCGGTTCCAGCGTCCAAGGCCTTCAAACGGCACCGACGTCACGCTTCCGGATTGAGCTACCATGAGCTGATTGGCTCTGTTGATCTGGCACCAGCAGCAGAGATACACAAGCTGTTGACAGCAGACACAGCCAAATATTATGAGTCAACATATCTAAAGATAATACCGGGTCAACAATGAGACAGAAATAGATTGTAGTTCTGAGCAGGACTGGAGAACTGACAGTAAACTTTCCCACAGTGGCTCATTTTTCTCAGCTTCACCTTCAGGTTAATGTAATAAAACTCTTCCGATCCCAATTTTGAACCATAAATTGAAACGTCTTAGTTTATATCCTCAACATTCAAGAGAGCATTCAGAGAATGAAATAAAACCTGAATGTCAATATTACACGGCTGATAAAGCTTCATGAAATTCCTTCACCAGCAACACAGGCGTGCATTTCTTTCAGTATGCGTGCAGTTTACCGTGAGCTCGGAGCAGCGGCGGACTCAGGATGTTTGAGTCGCAGGAACGAAACAATCAAAAGAGCAGCAGCACACAGGAAGTCGTGATAGAATTACACCTTAGAGGGCTCTTCACCACACCTTGTCCACTGGAAGGGCTCCCCAGAGGAGAGTCTGTCATGTTTTATCTAACATAAGAGCATCCAGGAGGCCTCGAGTGGCTCAGAGATTTGTTCATTTGAACATTGACACTAAAATAATTTCACTTCAGAGAACAAGAAGCGTCTTCGAACCATCGAAAGATACAAACTCACCAGAGTATCCAGGAGTCTCTTGACTTATTGATTGATTTCCAAAACAGATCTAATTTTAATCAAATTGAGTTTGATTGATTTAGTCCACACAGAAAGAAGAAGGTGAATAGAGAGAACACTTCACGATGAATCGTTCCCTCACTCAACACTGCAGATGCGTTTAACACATCTCACCCTTTAATTTGCACATCAGTCTTAACAACAGCCAGCTAATGGACTCGGGTCGTGACTCCTGTAGCAGGAAACGGCATCAGCTTCATCTGCAACAACACTGTGCAAACAGAAGTGTTAATGATCCGAATGACTTGAAAATCCACAGTGAGGAACATTCGAAGTGTTGGCAATCCACAAGTTAATCATTTAAATCGATATAAATGATCAAATGAATGATGCCAGTTTAAATCTAATCGCTTTAATTAACACAAATTAAGATTTTTTTTTAAATATACATTATGCAGAATGAAGTGGGCCACTGCAATAACTACATGTTTTCAGTGTTTAGATATAATTAATGAATAAACTGATTAATCACATTAGCATTTTAAGGATGCATTTAAAAAATCATAGAAAGAAAACATCTTTTTATGAAATTGTTTTTTTTCTATTTTTCAGCTGTGACATATTCTAACTAAACAGCGTAACTAAAATGGAATATTAAACTCAATTTAAAAACGCTTTTAAATGTTTTAATGCATTTCTGTGTCTGTTCTTGATGCTTTTAATGTCCTTTAAAGGTTTACTGTTCTTTTGATTTTCAGTTTAATGCATTCTGCCCTTTCTTCATTTTATTAATGCATTATGTAAAGTACTTTGAATCGCCTTGCTGTACAAAATGTGCTGTACGATTAAAACTCGCCTTGCCTATCAAATACAGTCTCCATTTCTGCTGCTTCAATGTAAAAGTCAGCTCTCTGTAATTTAAAGAGCAGTGTGTCAAAAAAAAAGAAATCTCCAAACTCCAGAGCAGAAACAGAAGCTCTATTTGGCAAACTGTCCCGTGTTGCTGTTATCTGTCCGTTCTGTTCACTTCTGTCTCCTCTTTGTGTTCCCATGTGTTCTTCTGAGATACTGGGCGTCCTTATTCAAGTGGTGAAGAAGGAGGAGAGGAAGCAAGCAGATAAAAAAACAACCAAAAAGAAAAAAAAAATGCTCGATGAAATGATCACTGTTTTCAGCTATAAGTGTAGAACAAATGACTCATGAATATGTACAGACTAAATTGTTCTGCGGTCATTTTTTGTTTATCATATGTCTCAAATCAGTAACAATGTCAACAATGTCGGGGCAGTATGGAATACCAGTGATAATGAGACGTAGCCTTAATTAAGTTATATCCAGCAGGAGACTTAAAAGGCCGATTAAAGGCTCCCTGTGGAGTTTTATTGTAATAAACACTACGCAGAGAGTCTAACCAAACTGCATCATAAAGGCCTAGAAATCAGACTGAACGCATTTCCTTCCTCATTAAACATTTGCAATGATGATATAAAGCGGGTTTGTTTTGATCCATAATGTTCCTCTCTGCCTTTTGCTGGTGCCATCAACCAGGACGAGTGTGAAGCCAACGGACGTCACATGTACGACGCATTTGCATTTGCATTTGCACAGCAGGAATGTGCCATCACCAGCCTGCTTGTGTGGGTATATAAGTGCCATTTTGTGCCTGCAAAACAAGAGATACGAATAAAACAGGGACTCCGTAATCTAAACATTGCTATCACAATTAGTCATCCCTTTCTGCAGAAAAACAGTCAGGCTGATTGCATTTTTTTTTTCATTGCAAAGAAAGAACATTTGTCTTAAATCTGATTCTGTTTTGTTTTGCCAGAGACGCAGCTGAAAATGACCCGAAGGTTTCCTTAAAAATATCCTGTGGTTTCACACCTACAAATGTTGAAACACAATCTCAAACCGCGGTCAGTTTGCAGTCACCTGACACCACCACCATCCCCTCCACCTCCTGATATGAAGGTCAGGTCATAAACACTTACAGCGAACGTGATAGGACACGTAATGTATCTGTAAATATGGTACGTGGCGTTTGAAACGTACAAATGCCAACATTTCATTCTGTCGACCGGGCTGCCTTTGCAAGAATCGGTACTGTCGGGTCCTGACTGCACTTGCAATTCAATAAAACCAAAATGAATAGTTTTAATGTGCATCCGCTGATTAGCTAGAAAGTTGGTCTGCAAGCTGACATTTGCACTTTTCTCTTAAAGGTGTGACTCAGCAGCTCAAGGTGCAGCACAATGAAGAAGGACACATGGGCTGTTACTGTTTTAATCTCTGTGGATCTTCACACAGATTACCCAAATACTTCACATATCTTTAAGTTCCAAATTTAGGTTCAATATTATCTTGAGACAGTAACGTGCTTGGTTGGGGTTAAAAGATTCATTCAAAAGCTGCGTAACGCTTACAAACACCACGTTCTCTCAGCACTATTCAGTAGCTTCACGCTTGCAGATATTAAAACAATGGTTTCAACTGCAGTCGCCTGCTAATGTGAGACGCACGGCAGGTAGGCCTGTGTGTGCTGTTGCAGAAAAATGACATGCAGTTTAATATGAGTTGGACCTTAACCTCCTGAAGAGACACTCCAAAGATACAGACTAAATAGCTGAGCAGCATGTCATGTCTGCCATTCTGTATATTTACAAGCTTGCTGAATCCATTGTGTGCCTCTCATTGCACAGGACCTCAAGCAATGTTAGTCTTGCTTCGGTTCACAGAGAGAAAGAGATAACGCATTAAATGTCCTTTTACTAATCTTGTCAATGCGATTGTGGCTCCAGGACACAGCTGAAGCTGGATCAGCCAATTGTGCACAAAGGCTTGCACCATTGTTTGCTTCACAATGCCTGGCAGTGTGCATCATTCAGCTGTGTGTCTGAGAAAATCATCCCGGCTAGTGGCAACAATGGCGATACACGCGGCTGATCTGATTGCCGTGCAGGAGCGCTCCCTTTCATCTGTAATGCTGGAAAACAGATCATGTAGCTCGAGCTCTTATCTTGGAGATGGATGTTGACAGCCAACACAGGCTCTCTGCACTTCCTCCATGTTTTTTCCCTCTCCCAGCTCTTAATCTTTTATTTCCTCTGCTGCACCTCACTCACATCGCCGTTGTTACTATCCGCCGATACTCCTCCTCCTGCTGTCTCTACGCCTCTTTCTGCTCTCTGCTTATTCTCTGCCTATAAATTGCCTTGTATCATCCATGATTTCTGTTCCTTATCTTTTATTTCTTCCATTTACGTCTCCTGCCTTATCACCGTTCCCTCCATCTGCCTGGATCACTTCCCATCTATCTTTCCTACCCTCTAACCTCTCCCTCCTGCCGTCCATTCCCTCTGCCTCTTTCTCCTCCCTTTTCCCACCTTCTATCCTAATTTAAGACCTTTCCCCCATTTCAACACTCTTCATCACCTCTCCCTCACACTTCCATCCACACCTCTCATCCACCCATTTCTTGTTTTATCAGTCTCTTCATGGCTTGCTCCGGCCAGCTCTGAGAGCCACATGAAGCCCCCCTCGCCTGATCTTGAGAAGATAGCTGATCCCACTGATGCTATTTTAAGCCTGCCATGCATCCTCTCCCTCCTCTTCTCTTCCACGAAAGAGCTGGCAGACACTGAGAGGGATATGAAACATGCATTCTTGCCTCGCAACCAGACTTTCTCTTCCTGATTGTGACTTTGAAATCAGTATAATTAACTGTATTGTCAGGGGACGAGCCGGTCTGACAGAAATAGCAGATTCCTCTCCATATGCCGTTGCTAAATAGATGATTTAATTGTGTTGAGTTTTGTCAGAGGACTTGGAGAAGGTAGAAAACAAGTATTTTAAGCCGAATGTGGATTTTTGTGTTTGCGTGTGTCTGTGGCGCTAAGAAGAGAAATGTGTGAATCACGATTCCTGCTCCATTTCCATCTCCCACATCTGATTAGGCTCTGGCTCTGTCCCAGTGAGCACCCTGAGAACGGAACCTAGACTTTAATAGACATCATCTGCATGATCAGTCAAAGCGCCTGAAGTGAAAAAGGTTCATTTATGTGGACTGGGACAGCAGAGTTTGAAATAATTATCCGGGGCAGAGGCCTTTCCATGTCTGAGTCATATTTCATTGTGCTGGGTCTGTTTCTGAATTTAAATATATAATAAGTCATCATGGAAATGTCTCAAATGTACTGAACCCTTGCTACCTGTTTTGCTGTGTTGTGTACTTTTACTTGCCTCGCATTGTCTGACGTATCTGTCAGTGATAACTTGCTGTCTGTTGCTTTAACTTCTAAGGAAATATCAGCCGATATTTCAGACAGATGGGAAGTTGGAGAACGTGACCAAATGTAACATGGAGGAAACTTTAACACATGAGCTTGTTTGTCCCATCAGATAGATTTCCATCTGTAATGGTGTTTGTTTAACGGTGAAGACAGCAGCTCCCATGATCCCACACTGATCACAACATTATCACATTAATCAGACCTTCATCTTGTTCAGTACAGACACAGTGCTTTCTGCTGCATACTTTACATTATCAGGAGACATAGTCTGCTCATTTTCAGCTCCATCATTTTACCTTAGGTCACTACTAGGGCAGGTTTACAGGCTTTAATGCTCAAAAAACACATCAGTTTTCTCACACTGTGACTACTGCAGCTCTGTTTTCCCCTCTGTCTAAAACACTGTTTTAGCTACTGTCTCTTTAAGGCCTCCCTCCCAAAAATCCCAGTCTGCTCTGATTGGTTATCTCACACAAGCCTGAGCCAGCACGCTAACTCTTTCCCCAGTCGGGTCTGTCTGTACATTTCAGATTTCTGAGCTTTATACCTCTATATAAAGACAGAAACCGGCATTTTGACCATGTAGGTAACTTATCATCTCTCTGTGTTGGTTTCTGGCGCCTGGAACTTTTTCCTTGTATTCTTTGTATTCACACCGGGGCTTGTGTGGAGATAAGGAGATGGAGAGAGAGAGAGAAGTCAGAACTTCACACCAGAGATTTATCATACAACCTTGAAAAACCAATAATCGTAAGATGGAAAATGGAGGAACAAGAAAAAGATCCACTGTTGAAGAGACTTTGGCAGCAGTCCAGGAGCTGAGTGATGGCGAGTCTGACGGCAGAGAAGTTTGTTTCCTCCTCACTGGATCGGAGTGAGGAGAGTTAAATAACACAATCATCTGATCGTCCTCTGATGGCAGAAAGACTTTCTTCTTTTGAATAAACTGAGAAACACAAATACATGTCAACTATGAATTGGGATTTATTGGACACTGACTGCCTCTTCTGCTCTACGCTCTGTGATGTTTTGTTTGTTTCCCATAACTCTTAGTAACTTCATCATAATTCAAATACATTATTGATGTGCTTGAGAACATGTACAATGAAATTGCATATGACAGTCTGACAGACCATGCAGTTACCTTAAGTGGGTACTAGGATGCTGGTAGTCTCAGTCATAACGTACCCTCTGCGCTGTCAAAATGTATTTTTTATGATTTCTGACATGATGTAAAAAGGATGTGAATTTCTGCAGACTTATACAACAAAAAGGGCTCTAAACGTCCTGAAGCATTCATGTAATTCATGTTTTTAATAATAATGATAATATTCTCCATGTTCTGACTACATTTAGTGTTCATGAAAATGTCTAATAATAAATCTAAGATGTCCATATCGTGAAAAAGCGTAAGTCAAATCCAGCTTCCTGTTCCCACTGCCAAATTAAAACCATTCCTCTCATCTCATTCAGAGTTAGAGAAAGTTGTTCGCTTCTTCATCTCTTCTCGGCTTAATTACTGCAACTCCCTTCACACTGGTATCGGCCAGTCATCTCCGTCCCGCCTGTAATTGGTCCAAAATGCAGCTGCCAGGCTCCTGACTAGTTCCAGGAAAAGGGACCATATTATCCAACGCTTGCCACCCTCCACTGGCTTCCTGTATGATCCATTTAAAGGTTGTACCATTTACTTATAGAGCCCTAAATGGACCAGCCCCATCCTATATCACAGACCTCTTAAGGCCTTACATTACACTGAGACTCTTTAGGCGGACTTGGGCCTTTTTTTTTTTACCATCCTGCTCTTCATCCTTAAGCTCAGAAGCGATAAATAAAGGAAGCACTCACAGCTGAAAACAGTTCAACCTGAGCGTGGACAGAAGTATTTAGCTGTTTGGTCCCATCTGTCTGCTCTCTCAGCTTACGTTCCTTCTTGAGTCCCGTATCCATGTTGATTGAATTTCCTAGTAGTTGATTAGAAACAGCTTGTTTGTTTTTTGTGTACTTTACCCTCTCGTCATTTCCAACCTTGCACTCGTTCACCTGCCCAGCAGACAGCATCATCAGGCTCTCTCCTTCCTGCAGATCACCTGATTCAATCAGTTGCCTACACAGCTGCTTCTCGTTTCCTCATTAGCCTCTCGGTAACGATAGCGGGAAGTTTACCCTCGCTGTTGTCAGATTGCCGAACTTTGACTGTTGGTTTCTGTCTGATTACCTGCTCTTCCCTTACCTTCTGTCTTTTATGTTTTACTTTCCAGCCTTTTGTGAGTTTGGTCCTTTGGCTGTCTGGCTGCTTGTTGTCTGTCTGACCTTTTAGAGAAGGATTTTAATTGTGCCCGCTTCATCTCGTCTGTCTGATGTTGTGAGTTCTGTCATAACCTGCGACAAAAGAAAAACACCAAGCATCAATGACAGACACATTATGTTTAAAGAGCACATTATACTAAGCTCTGAAATCACTTCCTGTTTACTTATTCAGCTCCCTGTACAATAGTGAACAGTAATTTGAGATTTTAACAGTTTTGATGCAGAAAAATCTAAAAAGGGTGTGGTTGGGTCATGGCCTAAAACACTCCCCTCCCTCCTGCACCTACAAGAAGAACATTTGCCTCAAGTGAATGTAAAATCAAAATGTTGTCTGTACAAGCTTGTTAAAAGTATTAGCGGGTAGTTTATTTGACACTGAATGACCTGTTTCTGAACACAAAGCCTGTAATGCATCATATTTTTCTTGATTAAATAGAAGGACGGTGGTTTAACTACAGCAGCAGCGTGTGTTGAAGTCAGCGGTTAGTTTAGATCCGAGGACGACAGGATGCCTTCAGTGTCGCGCCTGAACACAGGAAACAATAGCTCGCTATGAGCTTGATGCCATTTTGAAGCTGATCAATCATTCGCTCATCTGTGAAGTATTAATCTCCAATGAATAATGAATGTAATAATGTCACTGTATTTCTTGATGTATAATGCATGAGCTGATGAGAACTGGCAATAAATACGAGTCTCAGTCGCTGTACAGAATGTCTTGTTTATTGGTTGTTGTCATACATTTTCAAAATGACTATATGCTTCGTATCTAAAGACTCTCAGACGAGTCGCACCGTCTCTACAGACAGACGTAGTAACACCTGGAATACAGGGCAGCTCCCACCAAGGATGTTCGGCTGTTGACGAATACCATTCAGTGTAATTTCTGGAGGTAAATGTTCATTTAGTCTAGAGGATCGGAAAAACTTTGACTGGTTTTAAATGTGTTTTCATGACAACCAAAAGAGTATTTAATTGTTATTTTCAGAAAAGCAAGTACTCCCATGAACGATGATATTAAGCCCCTGGTGAGAATCGCTCTGTTTTGCAAGTGCACGCTGCAGATTGACTTTTTATTTGATAATGTTATACACCTGTGGAGGAACAGCAGACACCATCAACACGTTTGTGCTTATCTTTTTTTTTTTCTTTTTTTGCAAGTTTTCTTTTTTCTGTTAAATATCAGTTTTTGACATTTTCTTTTTCACAAGAACAGACTAAATGAAATCTGTTATAAGTTTTGTATACCAACATGCTCACAATGTTTCTGAACCATTTTTTCTTTTTTTCTTTTTAGTGTCAGAACAACAATAATCAAAACAGACGCCCTTTTGTCTTGAACGGTGCCAGATCTACCGCGGCCGTGGTGTCAGAGTAATGGGATTTTCTTTGTGGTTCGCAGGTTCATCGAAGGCAGGAGGGAAAGAAGAGAGCCTGCAGTCATGTGCACGGGCTTCACCAGCAGGACATGACTATAATTTCAGGACAAGAAAATCACAGACTGTAGTCGGGCACTCCAAAACAACATAACCTGACAAACTGGACATCAGTTCACAGTCTCACATCCGTTTCATACATCACATTTCACTTGAAACAAAAACCTCAAGTCATTTATCAATAAGATTTACAGTATCGGTTGTTCTTTTCAGGCCAAAAGAACGTCAACATCTTGTGCTCTGAAGGTGAAAACTGGTCGGCATGATCTACAATCTTTCTCTCTGATGACAGACACATGATTTGTGGCTGTGTTGTGCATGTTAAGTGATTATTTATTTGTTTTGTCTTTCAAATACTCTCTTGTTTTTCTGTTTTTTTTTCTTAGTTAACTTTATACATTGTGCAAAAACAGCTGTCGTCTACTCTAGAAGGCCACCAGGTGTCTCGGTATTCATTTCCACTCTGCACTTCTAATTGTGTCTCGTGACAAATCTGTGCTTCAGAATGCTCTCTGATATATTTTCTGTGACGGATAGATATCGTTGCTGAATTATCTTAAAGCAAAAGAACCCAACACGAAAAAGAAAAGCAGGCAAAGTCGTACAGACGTGATCCTGAATATCAACGTGCTCTGTCACTTAAACTGGACTGAATATGAACAGCACGGGACCGACTGCTGCAGATGTTAAAAAACAAGTTCACAAAAAGCTTTGCAATCATCCTCTCCTCATAATCAGACTGTCACTTTTCACATCAGTCGTGTTTTCACCTGTTTATCCAAACAACTGACAGTATGTGATGACGGCGGCTCAAAAGTGAAGCCAAAACATCTAGATTGCCCAAATTATAGCTCAGAATCAACCTCCGCCAGATGACTCGTTTCACGGTCAGAATTTGAGCCGCTCGGTCTGTTTTTCTACATTTTGAAAGTCTAGAAGAGTTTAGAGCTGTTTTAACCTCCCTGAACCTCAAGTTAGCTTCTCGTTTCTGGGAGTCTCTCGTGCACACATGATGAGGACGGTCAGAGTATTTTAAAACTCTGAAGGTTCCATTTTAAGCTTCATGTGCCAACAGGCAACTTCTGCAAGATCTTCCCTTATTAGATCCACGGTGGGGCGGGACCTCAACATCACAGCTCCACCGTCCTGGATATTCTGGATTCATGTCTGCAGTGCAGTGGAGACATGTTTTCCATCTTGTCACCGCTCAGTTTATTCAGACTGCTGACTGTATGTTGACCACTTTGCGTGGATAATAGTAATCGTACTAGCAACTGAAAACATGTTTCATGATACAAGGAGGAAAATGTTCTCGGCATGCTGTTCTCAGAAAACTTATAGAGGCAAAAATGCAACCAGAAGCGAAGTACTGCCTGGTGTGATGCTCAGATTGAGCTGTTTCTTCCTGTATTCATCTGACTTTTCTAAGTTTGAATCGTACACCTGCTGCACTGTACGTCATCTTACAACAAAATCATTTGGAAACTGTTTCCTTTAGATCTAATCCAGAAAATGAACAGGGGATGCAACACCTGCACAAAGATTTACATAAAACGCGGTCATTTCTTTGTGTATGTTGGCTCTTTACTCCACACATGTGATCTGAAATGAAACAGACTGTGCTGTTAAAGTCCTGATTCTCAGCTTTAGCTCGGAGGTGTTTACATCCACACAAGATGAAGACCCGTCGCCTCCAAATCAAGTTGTCTTCTTCAATATTTGGTTTCTCTGCCGGGCCGGTACTGCTGCAGCTGTCACTTCTTACAGGCTTTGGCAGCACTTTGCATTCAGTCGGGTTCTCAGCAGCAAAACACGCGATCAGCTGGACTGAGGTGAAGTGACCGACTTGATCAGTCAACAACACTTTGTTGTCTTGTCTGTGCGTTTGGAATTGTTGCCTGTAACTGGCAGGAAAATTCACCCAGAGCTGAAAGTCATCTCTTTGACTTCATAGTCATCTGTTTCATCTCAAAGCCAGAGTTCTGGAGTACAGAACCAACAGAACAGAACTCACCACTGTCCTAACACTTTCTGACTGCCCTGTACGGTACAACAGTCACAGCTGAACAGTTTGTACCTTTTGTACTTTGAGTTTGAAACGTTTTGTGTGTTTTTTTCTCATTCTCTTCAGGCCTGAACATTTTCAGATCTATTATTCTCAGCTCAGCATGTCAGACTGACGGCTGACAGTCTGTTTGTGACACTGTTGTCTTGAAAAGCGAGTAGCTTATCATTTGTTAGCGTGGTAAATATATATGTTATACGTGTATTATATTGTCCCTTATCCCTGATGGCGCAACACTCAAAATAATAAAACGAGAATGGCTGTATTACATTAGCGTCAGTCTGCTGCATAACTAAGAACAGCGGAGCGGCCACACCTCGTGGATTTGCATGTTATATACAGAGAGTATAATACATTATTCTGCTTAGGTATGATTTATGATGTTTATTTACATATGATATGTAGTCTGGATTAACATATAACAACTCCAACTCAAGATAAATGTCTTTAAAATGAAAATGTAATATTCTAGCAATGTAGAAAAATAAGTCATATTCATCGTATCGACATGAGGAAAATGGTTTTGTATCTAGCACCTATTGCAACTCTATTATTTTATACAATAATAAACTGTAGCAGATATATGAGCAGCGCTGAATACAACTAGAAGTTTCTGATTAACCTTCAATAATCTGACATACAGGAAAAACATTTTATGGATCAACATAAGGGAATTTGATAACCTGTTAATTTAAAGGCCTTTAGATAGAAAAATAAGTATAATAAAACTTTTTTTTTTTATATTAACATATCGGGGACACTTTTAAATAAACTCATCTTTGAATAACATTAAACTATGCATATTTGTTCTTATTTGTATGTGCTTTTAATTCAACTTTATACTTTGTGCTTTGTGAAAGCTATGATCAACAAATCATGAGTAGTTTTAATCAAGTTTCCACTGTCTCCTGGTTTTATCGTCCTCCTAAAACACAGAAGGTCAATCTGAATTTTTATCTATACAAGTGGATTCATCAATATTCATAACTTCTTGACCAAAGCTAAGTCTCTCATCATAGCTGTCTATCATAATATTCATAAATACCTTGAGTTTTACCTGAAGCTGTGGTTCTAATCCTATCAGCTGCTTCCTCCTCCGGAAACTCTGATCAGTGTGTCTAATACATCGACCAACACGCCAGGATGAAATGTTGGCTTTCTACATTTCTGCAAACCACAGATATGTTATGTTTATATTATATATGTATGTCATCAAATATCATATCTACATTTCTGCTTATTCTAGCAAGGGTGGGAGGCTGCCAAGCTAAAGACCGCTGTTCAAGACTGTGTTTCCATATCTGTAATCAGGAAATCACTGCCTATTTTCAATAACGCACTGGGGCATGGTCCAGCCTTTTTTTACATTTTGGCAACAGAACCATGTAAGCCATAATTTTAAGGACACCTTGGGACAAATTCCAGTTTGTGGGGAACAAAAATTAAAAAGTGAGAACGTCTTCAGCTGTTTTTAGAGACATCATGCCACGTCCTTGTTTTTCGTGACCAAAGCAGGTATTTTAAGCCCAAACATAATCTTTTCCTAAACCTAAACAGACCAGCATGATCACAACAGAAGATTCAACATGTCTGTGGTTTGCAAAATTTAAATTACCTACATTTTCTCTGGTGGTTGGCTCGGGAACGTTGGACATAATGAGGGTTTAGAAGCTTCCTTCTATTGTTCTTTGAAGATTATGCTTGTTATCGGCCCCTCAGGGTCGGATTAATTTACAAAATAGTCAGGTGTTCATTTGTTATTTTGACAATCTACTGTACAATATGTTCAATCCTCTTTATATATGTTCTCTCTTTTAACTTCTCTCCTAAAACAGAGATTTCCATGTTAATAGTTAACAGTTAACTAGTCTGACTATAAATGAGTCGAATGCTATTTACCATCTTTAAAAGTTTACCATCATAACTTAACGTGACGTGAAATGTTTTGTGTTCACAACATCACTGAATATCTTTGTACTTTTTCACTTACTGTGGTCTGTAATGTATTTTGCAGCCTGAAATAATAAATCATTCTGTCAGCGACATTTCATCCAGTGAGAGTCTTACATAAATATATATATACTATAAATCATTCTTAATATATCTATTTATATATATATATATATATATATATATATATATATATATATATATATATATATATATATATATATATATATATATATACTGCATAAATAAAATCAGTCTGCCATTTTTGTTTCTGTAACCACATCACAACACATCCCATTGACTCTGACAGATCCTAGAGAACATAAATGAACACATGAATAATGGCTAATTTTCACTAAATGCACAAACAGCTTGTCTTTGTCAGAAACGCAGGAGCGTCATTAATAACTGTAAACAAGAACCACATCTATCAGCTCTATCAACGGACCCTATCATCAATAATTATTGATCGCTGTGTCGACAGTCAGGGTGGAAAGCATCTATCGGTGTGTTCATGGTGTTAGCTTGTGTAGCAATCCTGTCCCATTCTGTTTGTATTTACTGGTGTCTTACTCAGCATGTTTAACCGACCTCATGATTGATCGCTGTGTGTGTTTGTATGTGGGAATGTATCCGTTTATTTTGGTTTTATAATGAGCAGAAAAGCCTTTCACAAGTGTGTCTGTGGTGTGTTAAACCGGGACTTTACTCTATTGAACCTCTGTATTTCCCCGTGGGTTGGCGATCAAACCAAATCCTTCACACAGTAACCTGTGCTGCTCCACATCTTGCCAACACCACAAAAATCAATGCGACGCAGGGCAGTTAGATTCACTCGGGGTACGTGTGCAATATAACTGATATTACGAGAACAAAATGAATTGCGCCACTGATGAAATCGTACCTCCTCCTGCCTCAGAATGTTGCCTAAAAGTTAAGTAATCGACCGAGCTTTACGCCACCCTGGCAGCTGAGAGCTCGGCGTGTATTTATAGTGAAACACTGTCGAGACAGCATGAATTATTAATGGGTCCTGATGCAGATTTATCGGTGACCTCTAGGCCACCTGGGTGCGAACACACACACATAAACACACACATCCACACACTAAATCAGTGTTTGTCTTTGTGTTTTTTCAGTGAGATGATGACGGATGACACTGCGTGCAGTCCAGTAACCCTCAGTAACCCCCAGTGTAGCCATTAGCCGGCCGTCAGTTAGTTGATGGGTTCATAGAGGATGTCTCTCGTCCACCTGGACTCGTCCTCGGGATAAATTATTCAAAGCTCTGAAGCATTCAGCAAGGTACAGCACATACTTACAGTACATACAGTAGGCCTAAACTACATACACACACATACGTACTACATATGTCAATAAGAGAACAGTCTAGTTCTTATGCTTCTTCCTAGCGTCTGTGTAGACTTTCATCCTAGTGGCATAAAGCTGAAGTTTCCCCCAGAAACTGGATGCAAATGAGTTCAGTGTGATCTCCCTTTTGTTAAAAGTCCTGATCAAAAAACATGTAAACTGATCCTTGGCCTCGTGTGTCTGCCCCCCCGGTCCTGCTGCCTGGCTCAGAGGCGGTACTTTCGCAGCAGGTCGCTCTGCCACATGTACTTCCTCTCGGGGAACCGCTCCGGGATCTTGATCTTGCGGAAATCTTGAATGCACTTTTCCAGCTCCTCCTCCACCGTCATCTTCTCTTTCGCCGGCCTCTTCTTGCAGCTGCTGGTGTCGCGGGAGCTCGCCGTGAGCGTGCGCAGCAAGTCACTCTTCCGCCTCTGGTCTGACTGCTGGATCATGGTGATGGGGCCCTTTTTCAGCGGCCTGTCCAGGGTTTGGACATTGGCATGGGGATGAGACTGGCGGCTGACCGGGCCGCAGATCACCGTCCCTTGGGGAGAGCTGGCTTCTGACTGGCTCTCAGAGCTGGAGGTGGAGAGGTCGTTGAAGGAGGTGCCGCTCTCGCCCTCGCCGTCACCTTTGTGGTTCTTGCAGCAGCAGTCACATGGAGGGGAGGACCAACGTGATGGACCACCTGCAAAGAGACAGAGCAAGAGAGGGAGCTAATATTAGAGTCCAGGCAGAGCTATTTTTTCCAGCTTTTCTTTCTTTCAGGGCCAATCATCAGGAAGAGGAAAAAGGAGACAATGACACAAAGAGAGCCACAAATTAGTCAGAAGGGAGAAGAAAGGCAGAGTAAGAAGCACTGAACACGGACAAAGAAGGAGAGTCAGAAAACGCCAAATGGCTATCACCTAGAACAAAGCGACATGGCATCAGGGACAACTGGCTTGCTTCCCGTCCAATTGTGGAAGTGAGCTGGCTGACTGTGTGACAGGCCAGTATTGTTCAGAGAACTGCTGTCGTAGATCCGTGCTGTCACATCAAACAAGTGGAAGAGCTTTGAAAGCCATGTAAACCGTGAAGGTCCAGATTTAAATGCTCTAAACTTATTTACAGTAAGACTGAAGGCTGAAGGCAGTGGTGTTTGAACCACAAAGACATTTAAGTGCGCAAGGAATGATTGTACAGAAAATATTGAACTGCTTTCCTCCCAACATACAATCAGTCGATTTGAGTACCACAACTGTGTTTCCACCTGACCTGCTGGAGCTGACGCCGAGCTGGAGTCCAAACAGAAGCAGGGTAACTCAGTACTGATGAGGTTAGAGCAGCTGCCCAGTCGCTGTGGTCTCGGCCGATAACGAGATGAAAGCAGCAATCTGCAATCATCGCTGAAAGGAATCAATCGGCCAGCCTAACCTCTGCGTGAGCGTACAGTACAGGCTGAAAGGCTCGGAGGAACCAGAGCAGCACCACACCTCACTGCAGGAAGCAGCCATTTATTTTTCATGCTAACCTCCTGAATAATTAAAGAGGTATCTGTTGCTGATGGACTCCTCTCTGTTTAGTGAGGAGAGAGATCAAAACCCTTGAGGCAAACACACACATGCAGCCTCGCTCCCACCACCAGCACCACCTTTTGATTTCGAGCCCGGCCGCTCGGCGCTGAAACTACCGCACGCACACACACACATGCGAGCACACAGGCTTTCGCATCGAGTTCAATGGTACCGTCGTTCCTTTTCATGTGCTTCTGAGCATTTTGCTTCAAACAAGGTAGTACAAGGCTATAAATAACACTGCTTAAAATAAATGCCCCCTTATGCTTTTTAGTTCCTGTCGTCCTTCCTGGCGTGCGGAACAGAAATCAATCACAGCTGAGATTTGTTGCTCCAAGTACCGCTCATAAACAGCATCGTAACTACATTTATGTGCGTATAAATGAGAGAAATATTGCTTTGACACTATCACGCTGCTCGTCCAAACTGCAGCTGGACTGACGTTCTGTACAGCATGAACACACCTCCACGCCCGCCTGCTGTATGTGAAGTAAACATCGCCCATCAGAGGCTGTGACAGAAATGGAACACTTCACCGTCAATAACAGCTCTGAAGCTCTATAATTACCGCTGGCATTTTCAGCTTCCAACACATTTTCTTTGCTCTAACACACTTGCTTCAGACAAAGACAGAGAGAATACACTACTGAGATGTAATTTGCAGGCGTACGTGGAAGGACAGAGAACGTAACGCCATCGAGGCACAATCACGTCTCCCAAACCTCTGCTTAGGGACACACGAGTTAATTTATGTCACTGAGTGAATAGGAAGCTCCCTGATCGATGAGATGCAGACTCATAATTGATGTTTTGAAAAATGGCCCCAGACTGTTGTGAACTGTGAAGTCTGCCAGTAGCCGTCTGTCCAAAAAACACCACGAGGAGACGAGTAGAGCTGCTGTAACAAATGTCTCAAAGTGCCTTGGTATGTGATTGTGTGTGTGCAAAGATTTGTATCCCTGCATCCAAATATTTGATATATGACAATCTGTTTAAACCTTGGCATTAAGTAATTATATCCGCCTCTACACAGCTTTTCATACTCTACATCTCGACAGTGATGTGCTGCTGTAATTTGCAGGTACTGTGGACGGCTATTAGCCTGGCTAACACTAAAGACAACAGGGGGAGGGATCTGATTTATCATTTTCACCAGTTGGATTTCCCGTCAAACCTTTAGCTTCATGACAAATTGGCCGGCAAATAATTCAATTGAGGAACACCGTTTAGAGGGACTTTATCTCTGCTAACTGAGATTTGTAAAATAAGTCACTGAGTGGTGTCTCCACCCTCGTCTACACGGTCAAACTGTAATTATGTTCCCAAAAGGATGTCGTGCAGGGTTGATGCTTTGTAGCACATCGAGGCATGTTAGCAGTAAAACCAATTTCCTCTGCTGATTGAAGTGAAAACGTGTAAATGTGTGGACCTGCGTCTGCTCGTTGGTATTTACACTGTATGATTATCGTGTCTTGCTAATTGAGGTGAAAATGAAAACACTGTTAATTTTCTTTTTTCTTTCTGTTTGATCCAGTTTTTTACTTCCTTCGTTGCTCCTGTTGCTCCATTTTTCTGCATTCACTGTGACTCGTCTGTTTTACGAAACCGTGAAAGAAACTATCCAGTATATTGATTTAAGACCAATGCAAGGGCCCTTAAAGCAACATTATGTCACTTTTTGCAACAAAATAACAGCTTCAAAATCATCAGTCAATCACTGTTTGTCTGTTTGGCTCCTGTGTGAGTCTCATCCTCGATTCGGTTTTATATTGTTTGGTGTTGCAGCCTGGTTTTGTCGGTGTTGTTGACCTTTTCACTGCCTGCATTTAGATTTTTGGACCTCAGCTAAAGCTCACTTTTCTTTTTAACCTGCCGGCCCTTGTGTCTGGATTTGGGTGCTCACATTTTTGCAAACTATAACACCTGGAAACACTGGGAGGCTTGCTACCTGAGACAATCCCAGTCTACTTTTGCAGAAATCTTTGATGAAAGGTGCATTTTGGCAGCGTGCTAAAGGTCGAGGTTTTAGAGTCTAAATGTTAAAGCTGCCACACAAACTGTTTGATTCTAATTATACTGAGTAGCCGAAAGGAGGCCTGCATCATCATTCTAGATCAACACTTTTCACACCTGAGGGCATCTAAACTGTGATACGTTTATTTACATCATGGAGCAATATCTTGTCCACGAGCCACGAGTTTTCGAAGCCAGGGGTTTAGCATGATATGTCACTTACCTCTTGTGGAAGAAGTGTACATGATTATTAAAAAAAGCTCCAATTTCTGATCCTGTCATTGTCATAGATAAGGTACGTCAGCAGTCTAAATGACAGGAATTTGACAGTTTCTCCTCAAGACAGGTGGGCGACTCTCCTGAATGATCCGCTCAATCAAAAAATAACCTGAGGTTCATCGTTCGCACTAGTCAGGAGACGTCTCGGGGGGAGAGGGCGTCCTCACTTCCTGTCAATCACGCCCACGTGCATGTCAGCATTTTTGAAAAGATGTAGAATAAATCAGGCGTGGAGGTGCAGTTAGCAAGAGTGTGTCTGAATTTTAACTGAAGACTGACGTTATTTTTGTAACCCATGGCACCTTCACCTCGTCACTGCTCCTTTAATTAACAGGAGGCAACAACTGGCAAAAAACACAGAGATGTCTGATATTCCTGAATGTATGTGTTACTAACATTACAGTTTAATCATTTCGTTGTTTTCATTTCATCATGATTTCATTATCTGTTTAAAAAAGTGCCATTAAGAGGGAGAAAAAAATGAATCATCATGACTGACAGGACAAGAAAATGCAAACAAGATCAGCCGATTATTCGTCATCGTCAAACGAGAAGTCTTCTCGTGTGACTCATGACGATGATCACTCTCACTCTTGTTTGCATTATTTCAGTGACGCCGCTGCTGCTTTATTTTTTGGACGGCAGTGGAGGCAGGGATGATTCCTGGCCAGCTGCACAGTCCTTAGGCAGAGTTTTTATGTCTCTCCCCGTAATGACTTCCATTATCGACCAGTAAATGGCCCAGCTGCCCTCTGCAGACATAAATGGATTAAGACACAAACAAGCTGAGTAACAGTATGTGCTGGATTACAGTAACACGTCAAACATGTCAAACAACTTCACAAACTAGTAACTAAGAGTGAAATATGTGAACTAGACTGTGAGTTTAAGGCTGCGTGAGCTTTTAGAAATATTTGTTCTTGTTCTTATTTATTCATGCTGTATTTTTTAATATCTTTGTACTTTTGTTTCTTTTAAATCTTACTTTCTCTTGTCCTTAGACTTTCATTTTATCCTCCATGTCTGGTTGTATTATCCCTCTTAAAGCACTTTTGTGAAGGAAAGTGCTTTATAAATAGATAGGTGGGGAGAAATAGTATTTAAAAGCTACAGTCTTCAGTATTTAGTATAGGATTCAGTCTTACGCAGGATTTAAGTCTCAAATATGTTTCTTTACATCATACACACAATAATGAGCGTGTGTCTTGTGTTTTCTTTAACAAATTGAAGGTGCATCACGTTTAATTCCTCAACAAAATAAATAAAGAAACTCTTTGCTTACACGACTGAACCCTGGACCAATTTATACTCTTATATGTGGCGGACCCTGCCATCTTTCTAGCTTCAAACAGTGTTCTGGGGCCTTATTTTCCTCTGAGAACAGCTTGTTTATTCAGTTATGAAAAAACAGAAGGGTTAAGATTGGCGATTGAAATTGTATTACCAAAACTACACGTAATAAAAGTAGATGAGAGAAGCATCTTAAAAAACTCCAGACATGAAAACCTTTGTGTGTGTGTTTGTGTGTGTGTGTGTGTGTGTGTGTGTGTGTGTGTGTGTGTATATGTGGCATCCAGTGAGAAAAAAGGTCACCATTTCCTTCAGGGCTGAGTGTACATGTGTGTGTGACTGTGTGTGTCGAAGCACATCCGTGTAACATGTGTGATCTGAAGAACCAACCGTCTGATGTAGGTCAGTCTGTGTGCTTCACTGCAGCCTCCTCGTACATCATGTATGATTTACTTTGGCCTGTGTGTGTGTGTGTGTGTGTGTGTGTGTGTGTGATGTATGTGCCATCAGTGTGTGTGTGTGAGCGCCCGCGGTCATCCCTCAGTGTGTAAGTGACATTGGCCTTGGAACTATTATCTGTATGCCGTTGGGCAGGGAAAAGGAGGCGGATGTCAGGTGGGGTTCCCATTCGTGTCATCAGAGGTGTCAGACTGTCGGCCGTGCCTCTGGCCAGCATCAGTCAGCACACACACCTTTGCTCTGCGTGTGTGTGCTGTGTGATACTACATGTGCAGCCGTTGATTCATGTGATCTCGTGTTGTTTCTCTTCCAGGGAGGTCTGACTGAAGTCTAATGACTGTCACACACTATTACACACACACACACACTACACAAACACACACAATGCTTCCTGACAGGTGCTCCAGGCTCTGATGTATTGATCTCAGCAGGGACCTCCGCAACTTGTGTTGGCGCTGGCCGGTAAACAGACCTGGCTGACTCACACTCACAATGAAACGGAATAAAACACACGCGGAGTCCAAAACTAATTTCTATTCATATCTATCATCCATCTACCAGACATCATTCCAGCTACCATTCAAAGGTTAATTCATTTTTCTTGAAGGAGCTGCGACAAAACCAACATGTCATTGAATATATTCATATCTTCAACAATAATACAGGCATATGTATCATCATCACTATCAGTATGATCGGAGCTTTATCACCCTGATTTTTCACTCCCAGGCTGAGAAACAATCTTGCATCCATTTGCTGGGTCCTGCTGAACTTGTTGACCCATCATCTGTTGAACTAAACACAACCTTCACTCTTTTTAAACTCGTTGATATCAGATACCGCACACTTCGATTTGCTAATGCTCTCAGTCAGTGCTTACCCCACACAAATACTGAGTGCATCCTAGATTCTATTATCTTCCTCCATCCCCATTTTGAGACGAAGCAGCACTGAAATTTGCAAAATCAAAGCGAGTACAGATCCACAAAGCACATTGAATTACTCGTCTTTAAACAACTCGTGCGGCGTGATTCAACTCTTTTGTTCCCAAAATACTGTCGCCCAAACAGACGGATGTTTACCTCATCATGTCGGGTTGCTCTCAGAGAAAAGAAATGATTATGTTTCTGTCTTCAGTTGAGATTCATAATGGGGAAAGCTACAACTATTCAAATATTTGGTGGCCACACAATCATGAATAGACAGTTAAAGGTGCAGTTTGTAGCTCTGAGGAAGAAATTTTGATCAGAAGAGAAAGATCGTCGGTGGTGTTGACTGAATACACTGAATAAACAAACTGACCTCAAAGGACAACACAGTTTATACTGTTTTGCTTTATTTATATGTGGCGGACCCTGCCACATTTCTAGCTTCAGTTCAGTTTATATTATTACCTCATTAATATTGTAATTATTAAGATTCTGAGTTTGAATTTCATTAAAAAAAACTACATAGCGCCCCTTTAAATGTGTATAAAAACACACAGCACAGAATTCATGTTTGTGGTTTTGTTCCGTTCTTTCTTCTGTTCTTCTCCTCACTTTTCTTTTTCTGGCTGCATGTTTCACCTTTTGCTCTTCCGCTCCACATGCATCTCTCCCGTACCATTCCCCCCCTCTAATGCCCGTATCGATGGGTTGGCGCTTCAGTGGAAGAGTATGGACGATTGCCCTCTGATTGATTTCTGTCATACAGCCTCTCAGCGCTGGGAGGCTGTTCACCGGAGATAAATGATGTTGGCTCAACAAAAGCAAATAAACCTCTTCTATCTATCACTCCCTCTCTGTCACTTCTCCCCCCGAGTCCCACCTCAACTCTGCCATCTGCAGCTCTGCACCGCGGTGCCTCGCTCCCCGGCCCGCCTTCCCGTCTCCTCCTCAGCCTCTCGTTTATTTTCTGCTGTCTCTCTCTCTCCATTAGTCACTTTCCAATTTATTTGTTTTCCTTTGGATTTATTCTCTGTAACTTTCTTATCTTATTTGCTTAATTTTGGCAAGTCAACAGCCCTGAAAACACAAACTCCTGCACTGCTCTTCACCCCGTCTAATTCAGCAGGTCAATCCAGGGTCACAGTTGATTTGCACCGAGCAGACAACAGATCAGATCATTAGTCTTTTCTGGAAATAATGCAAATTAGCTTTGAAATCTAACACTGTGGCTAGAAAAAAAACACAGAAGAGCTCTAAATGAAGGAGAAAACATAAGCATAAGCTTACTGATCAGGAATAAAAGAGATCGAGTCTTTTGTTTTGACAATGATTATCTTCTAATTTAAGCAAAGTGAAAGAACTTGTATCCACATCCTCTCAACCTGCTTCGTCTTATCTACTCCTACGCAATTACTGATTCTTCATCGCTCAGAGACCGAGTCTGAACTCGTTGCAGAAAAAGTAAATTTAGCCCGAGTAAAAGTGAGTCAAACTCAATCAGCCATCTGGCTGCTTACATGACTGCTTTGTGATGGATGTCTCGCTGTGAGACGGTTGAACCCAGCAAAGAATAACAAAGGCACCTGTGAGTCTGAGGGAGTGACTCCTGAACCCGTTTCAAATAATTGTAAACTTTGCGACCAATTACTCCACTGCAACTCCTCAATAACTTCAATAACAAAAGGAGGGTGACAGCAGCTGTCGTAGATTTAACTGGAGTCATGTTGACGTCACCACACAGACAGAGACAGTTAAAGATGCTCTAGTTTGCACAGTCCAAACCATCTATTACCAAAAATACACTCTGATAAAACAAATTGAACATCATCATCATCACTCACCCTGTCCTGCAGAGGTTTAATTCAGTTAAATCTATCTTCGACATCAGCGAATGTTCGCTTTTTGTAAATAAATATATCAAGAATGTTAGCTGATAAGTCTTTAAGGTTTAAAGGTCCCATATGATGCTCGTTTTAGGTTCATATCATATATAAGGCAAAAGAAAATGTTTACTCTAAAACCTAGTCAGCTCTGATTGGTCAGCTGTCACAGGCCTGAGTAGGCCCCGCCCACCGTGTGTCTGCATCCACTCTGCAAGAGTTTTTAAAACTGTGGGTGTGGCTGACGGTGGTGACATCACAACCTGACAGGAGTCCTGACGGTTAGTTTCTGAAAACAGGCATTTCTCTGTGGATTGAGTGATTTGACACACTATTTATAAAGCACTCAGACTAAATGCTGAGTGATAATGACCGGGCTGGTTTGGATGCTTCATCTTAGTAATGCTGAATGGCTTTTCTCCTTTCAGAGACGCTGCTCACTTAATGGACAGAATGGATCAGACTAAAGTACACAAGGTCGTTGTAAATCTGTGCCATAACAACATGATACCACGAGGATGAAACACAAGCCACAAGTCTCTCTGTTTAAGCCTCAGTGTCGACTCAACAAGCCTGAAGTCAGACCTGCAGCTTCTACTGTCCTTCACAATCACAAGACAGGTGATCGATTACATACTCCGATCCAAAACTGAATTACTAACGTATGCTGTGCTATATAATCCAGAGGAAAAGTGACGGAGTGCTCAGTCTACCCTGACAAAAACAAAGCCAGAGACAGAAAGAAAGAGTTTGTTCCTCCCATGAGCATCAGACCGATGTGTAGCACCATAGAGAATCAATCAGAAAAGAGGGAAAATGAGACGCTGGCTGCACCCTGTGTGATTTTCTGGGCATATGAGTCTATTTTCTGGTGCTGGGCTGATACCACTTCAATAAAATGGATTTTATTTGAGTTCTAAAGCTCAGACAAATGCTCTCTGGGTCCATAAAGTCTGTCTTTTTTTATTTGTTAACAGAGCCGCTCCGAGCGCTGAGGCACAACCTCGTGTCACCACAGGTTAAATGTAATAAAAATAGAAATAATGTGTTTATGAGGAGATTATCTTTTTTTTTCAAATTCCTCCATTTAGAGGTCAACAGAACGGCGGCCGACATTGGCAGTGATTCAGCATCTTGCCCGAGAACACTTCAGCATGACAAATGCTGGACAAGTCAGAAGTCTCAACCTGCAGCGGTCTGCGGTACGTCTCAGCTGTCTGCTTTATAGCTGGTTGGTCAGATATTGATTCAACCGTCGCTGACTCCTGGAATGAGTTCTGGACAAAGATGTCGGCTGTCAAATGAAAAAAATTCAGCATATCCAGAATGCAAGAACCATTTATTCCTCATCAGACTGTTTTGGTTCTAGCTATATTTGGAAGGTTGGCATAATAGATTTCTTCTTCTTCTTCTTCTTCTTCTTCTTCTTCTTCTTCTTCTTCTTCTTCTTCTTCTTCTTCTTCTTCTTCTTCTTCTTCCCGTCTTTCTCTTGCAGCCTAATGAGTCCCTCAGAAGGGAGTGTGAAACAACGTGTTTGACTGTTCAGCTTCTCAAACCAGCCACTTCTTTCACGGCAGCATTTTCTCACCCCTTGTATTTAAGAAGCACATGCCTCGGTGAGTGCCTGTCTGCACTCCCGCTTGTTTTGTTTTGCGTGTTCTGCCGAGGGAAAATGCCTCTCATGCCTACGAGCAGGTGTTACATTTCACTTCAGAGAGTGACACTATGTGGTGACAAGAGTTTCCATTTCGAGCAGCGCCTTTCGTTCCCTCTTACCGTCTCTCCATCTTTCATTCTTTCCGTCTATCGATCGCCTCCACGCTTCCTCTCCTACAGCCTGCAGATCTTAGTGCGTCGAGCCAAAGTGATCTGAAACAGCACGTCTAAAAATGTATATCGCACACGCCAGTGCATGTATAATTCGCCGTATGTTAGAGAAGCACATTGGCAGACTTTGTCATGAGATTACAAGAGCTACTTTGGCCAATTACCACACCATCGAGAAGAAATGTGACGCCATCAGCACCCACTGCTTTCATTTTCATTTCAAGATGAACGAGTGGGAGAAACTATCAGTAGTTTAATGTTGGTGGGGGAGGGAGAAAGAAAGGAATTAGGAAGTTCAAGCTCATCATTAATGTCTGACATATCAGCAGCGTCCTGTCCCTGCATGTACCAGAGCTAATCGTAACAACGGGGCCTTGCTTAGTTTGAAACTCATCAGAGAAGCTGTGCTACAGTGAAACTCTCCCCTTAAAGACCAGACGTACTGATTACTAATCAAGCCTCCTCCTCCTCCCAATCTTCAAAAACTTTCCCTTTTAGAGCTTTTTGGCAGGCGCCAGCCTCTTTCCGCATTCATTAATAATACTTGTGCAAATTAGCCCTCTCAAAGCACCATATCAGCTCTCTTAAACATTCATCATAATGCAAATTAATGATCCTCCAACTCCGGCCGTCTCACACCGAACACCAGACCATCAGCGCTCACGCTGTCACTGTTTATATTTCAGATTCTCTTTTAATTAGGCTGCTTATATCAATCCGTGTTAGAGAGGAGAAATTCAAAGTATGAGGTTTTATGCATTCTAATTTTTTGGCCATTCAGGCGCAAAAAGGTCACAAAGAGTGATGTTACATCCAGTAACACTCTGACGTTTATCTTATCATCAGTGCAGGGAGACGGAGGATGTGTTGCCAAGACAGTGACCACTAACCAAGACTGAGATTCAACATCTGTAAAAGGGAACTGTTGATATTTTTTAAGAGGGGCCGCAGCGTTTGAACATTTGTAAGCATCACACCACTGAATACTTTAAGGAGACCTCGGGAGAACTGCTAGCTGTGTATGTGCGAACCAATCACCAGAATAAATGTGCGTTTCTGTAAAACCACAGATAAGTTACAGCTCTATATTTCTTCATGTTGTTTAGGTTACATTTCCTCTTGTCACACGGTGTGCATAAACTCTGGTTAGGTTTAGAAACAAAAACAGCTTTTATGGTTAGGAAAACATCATAGTCAGCCTTCCTGTGAAATATCCAATGTTGTTGCCACGAACACAGATGCAGATCGACCTGAAATACATCCAGTTTTATTTGCAACTAACAGCTGGAAATTGTCCGCCTGTAACTAGCATCTCCTCCACCTCCACATGTGACAGTCGGGGTCATAAACATGTAATAAGAATGCAGTATGGCACATTTTCTACAGATGTCAGTATGGTACACGTATCTGTGGTTTGCAAAAACGTTAACTGCAAACAGATTTTAGTGACTGTGCTGGTTTGTGGTTTTCTTTTATCTGTAAGATATGTAAAGTTACAACATAAAGAAATGAAAAGTTGCAGCGTATCAATGGTTTGCAGAAACATAGATTACCAACATTTATGCTGGTGGTTGTTTTGGTTATTGCTACATGAACCTGCTTTAAGTAAATATTGTATTGACAGTTTCACTCCCATGTTGGTAATTAGCTTTGTGGCCATTAAGGGGTTTGTTATTTTATCCCCAAGTCCATTCAGAACCATCCATCAATCCACATATCTGTCAATCAATTCTACATCTACTATTCCTCCATTACTAAGCTACTCCACCTTTGACCTTTTTATTGATTAGTCATCCATCTCACAGCCGTCCTACAGAGCTTCATGTTTGGAAACTGGTGCAGCAAACACCGCTGTGACTTAAAAACGTGTGGAAAAATAGCGAAAGTCGACCAATGTTGATGCTAAATTAAACAAATTCCTTTCCACTGTTTGTTGTAACCACTTCGTTTGCATGTGTGAATGTGACTTTTGTTCCTCTGTGTGCTAACATGGGTGATTAACGGAAGCCTTCCATGATTCTGGTGAGAACACTAGAGTGGTTTTTAATCTTAAAGCAGCCGAGCGGGCAGTCTGAAGCAGCAGAGACTGTTGGCAGCTCGCAGCCAGCCTCAGAGGCAGAGCCCTGCATTAAAGGGTTACTCCACCAATTGTAAACATTACAGTGTGTTTATTATGTGAAACAAAGTAGTAGAAAGCCTTTTGTTGCTCCAGAGGAAGCTGCATGGAATCTGATAAACTGCCTCAGTGATGTCACTCAGTGGCTACGGTGCATTGTGGGTAATGTAGACGCCACGTGTTTAAATCAAAGAAGAGTGGAATAAAAAAAAGTGATATCTGGTTCTTGATTTTGATCATTTGATTTGCTAGACCAGTGGACTACTGTTCATAAACTCAGTAACCTGCATCATCCACAATGCTGCAAACACACTTTAATGTGTAAAAAAATGGTGCCGTTACCCTTTAACAGTGAATAAAACCACTAAACTGAGCAGTCGAGCGGTGGGAGGTGTACAGGCTGTGACAGAGAGATAAAAGTGTCAACAACATGAAAGGCTTTTTGAGCCAAATTCATATTGTTATTATTCATAATAGAACAAAACATTATTTCACAGAAGAAGAAGAAAAAAATCAGATCAAAGCAGCTGACAGAAGAGCTTCTGCCTGTAGCCGGGTGTTGTCTTCAAACTCAGAAGACAAAATGGTGAAGTTTAAGCTCACACTGGTAGCGTGTGTGAGGACATGCGTACACACACTAATTTAAACAGTGTGTTTATGGTGGTGGTAATAAAAGTGCACCGTGCTCCTGACGAACAGACGCTCTCTGGCACAGTGTGTCCGCTGGTGAATTATCTACGATGTCAGTCATCGCCGACAAACAGGCTGTAATCGACAAACAATTGCACGAGCACTATCACTGCCCAGCAGAGCGCTCAGCAGCCACTATCTCTGTCCCTCCGTCACACACGTTCACTCATTATCCATCCACACACACACACACACACACTCACACACACACACACACACACACACACACACACACACACAGGGTTGGGAAGGTTACTTTCAAAATGTAATTGCTTACAGATTACTGAATGTTTCCTCATCACTGTAGTAATCCCGACACAATGCTGAGTGTCTCTGCGGTTACTGTACAGATGTATCTGGATGACTCTGGAATATCGGAGGTTAAATGCCGTTTTATTTCACTTTAATTCCGCCATTATCGTCATTTTGCAAGAACGATCATCCATTTTTCATCTTTTAAAAGATGGCTTTATTAATTTTTTTTCTCATCATTAGCAACATGGAGCCTTGAACGCGCTCTCATTTCCTCTTCTCTTCCTTCTCCCCTCTGGTCACAATCAGGCTCATTTCTGCTCAGTTTCCTCCCACTTGTTTCATCCCTTCTCAATCACTCCACTCTATTGTCTCCTCAATCTGTCATCTGACCCCTCTTATCTTTTCCTGCCAACATAATGGACTGCCTTTACACTCTCGTCTCTGTCTCTTTTTCTTTCTTTTGTCTCAGTCTCACTTTTAAGTGCTTGTTCTCCACATCTTACATCTTCCCCAGTTTCTTGTCACTCTTTCTTCAACCACTCTAACGGCCCTTTCTGGCTCTATACTCGACGGGTACCGATGATGTCGCTTCGATGCTTTGATGCTGGATGCAGCAGTGGGATATGACATCCTTTTTGGGGTGCTTAATGATGAGTGTCTGCCCTTTAGATCCATGAATCAGTTGGCCTTTCCGATATATAGTCTGTGCATGTGATGCAAAACTGCAGCTAAATACAGCGCTAACCCACCTCAACTTATAAATCATTCATGCCTCCTCCTGTGCACTGTGGCCCAGGTATCAGTTACACCTATTAGTAGCAGATAGGACCCTCTTAACCGGCAGGCACTCTGGAATCTTTTTGAATTGTGCAGGAAATGTCACGACTTCCACCTCTCGCATGTCTCATTTTTCAGATGTTTTCATCCACGAGACTGCAACTGACTGCTGATGTTGTTGTTTACCGTCGTCTGAGGAGGCTGACGACACTGCTGTGCAGGAGAAACTCCCAGGAGAGGGAGTTACCGCTCCTGAGCGGTAACGGTAGTACCACGTTCAGTTAATTAAGTCGCACAACTTGTCTGCTGTAACTGAAACTCTGAATGCTGCATGACGGAGCTGTTTGTAATCACAAGGAGGTGGAATAAAGTATAACAAGCCCATAGTTAGCTTCTGGTCAGGGTGAGAAAATGTAGCCGCTTCGTTAGCGGGGTAGTTAGCCGTCGAGTTGATGACTTGAATATTAATTGTGGACGAGAGCTGAGGTAGCAGATCACGTGATGTTATTATGCTGTTTCAGTGACAGAGGTTGCAGTTTCCATGTGCAGGTACACCTGTGTGTCGAGGACCATTTTGTGTTTTGTCAGACTGATTGTCATTTGGGTGACTGTTGACGTAAGAGGAAATGGTTCCATGTGAAGAATTGATGCTTTGATGCTTAGCATCATTCAAGCAATCTAACTAAACTGTAAAATGTGTTATTACTGACACTTACTGTAAAAAGTCTTCTATCATATTACGATAATTTGAAAAAAAATCAGTTCTACAAGTTTGTACATCTTTAATTTTAAGAATCAACCATTTTATAACCACCATTATACAGTTTCTGTATTAATGGTTTAGAATGTAAATGTTGTAGTTATCACTGTAAAAATCACTGTGTTGTGTTTTCAATATTTCTGTTCAAATGGTAATTGTAGACTTTAAGTGTAAAATTACAAAGAATGTATTCAGGGACTGAATGTCATGTCCCACTAATTCATTATCTAATAATGTATAATATTTCACTGCAATGGCTCTAAAGGTTCTTTTATTTTTTTATGTCTACATTGAGTCGAACGTGTTTCTCTGTGCTGCTGATGGAGTCTTTGTCACATTCACACACGTCAGGGATGATGCATGTTGTGTATGAATTTGACAAATATAGTGTCGCTGTGCTGCCTGTCAGTGGAGGAGTTCATGAACAGTCGACCGCGGCCCCATGTGACCATTTGAATTTAACAATTCGTGGGACTGGCACTGATTTCCCATGAGGAGTCAGCAGCCAGACATCTCAAGTGCCTGGGCAGCGAATGTGTTGTCCATTCTGTGGCCTGGATGCCTGCGTGTGCACAACTGAGGTGACTGTGAGGAGTGGTGGACTGTCAGGAACAATCATGGCTGACATCTGAAATATTACAGATACAGAAAATAATCACTTCTTGGAGGAACCCTCTGTGGCATTGTGCCGGGAAGAAAATGTGGAAGAATAGTTGACCGCGCACATTTCTGAGGGACTGCTCAATAATTCAAGGCTTCTAGAAGGAAATATAAAAATCATATAAAAGCTCCAAACAAAAATAAAAGAATCAGCTCACAAAAGAAACAGCAGAGACTTGTGCCACACCTCGTCGTCCCAAAATTCAAAGACCACATGAGGGTTTAAAGTGAACATGAGCAACTCTGGATTCCGACAGAATCAATGCGGATGTCCAGGATGGATGGTTGCACTGATGAAAGGATTGACTGAAAAGTAAGGGAATCAAAAGATTAAGAAAGGCTGTTGTTGGCTCTGAAAGGTATACAGACTGAAAGGCGTCTGATCAATACAACCTTATCACGGTGTTAAATCCTCTCACATCCTGGCAGGACTCTCTGTACTTGGCCTCTGTATCTTTGATTCCATCGCTTTCTGTTTTTTACTCGCTCTGTTCTACTTTTTTCAAGCGGGCGGCCACATGGTCTGGAATTGTTTTTCTGTATTGAGAGGAGAAGCTGCGTGGGGAAACAGATGCGATGAGCTCTGGAGAGATTTGGTCCGAGGCCAACAAGGATAATTTTCAATTTAGGCGTTTAGGCGGGGTTTTTGCCACTACACCGTCTTCTGGTAATGTGAATCTCTTTGTTTCAAGCCTCCTCTCGGCGCAGGTGGCTGCGTGAGTGCATGCTTATGAGAGTTTAACATCTCATCCCTATGAACTCTGCAAAAACAAAACACTGCATGAACTTGAGAACTGCTTTTTTCCCTCTTTACACTCCACTCAAAGCGTCTACTCTATGCTAAGAGCCTCAGTCTGGAGCATCATCGGTAAAAGGCTCATCGCAGTTGTCCCACTTTACCTGGCGTGTTCCCAGCAGGCAGGATTTAAAGACAACAGCACAGGACAGGATGTGCACGAAAAAGCATGTTCGGTGAACCAAAGGGAAAAGGCGACTTCCCCGAGGCATTCTTTAACATAACCTACTGTAAATCTCGACATGTCGCTGCTCCCTCGCTCTCCGGCTCCCTCGCCTGCAGGAGACACGTTCTGCAGCCTCCCTCTCCTCCGCTCCCTCATTCATTTTGCAGCTCTTTTCTTTTTCTGCTTCCCTGCCAGTCATCCATTGTGTTGCCCATTTGCAAGCATTTTGTTAAATGGAGAGACATTATTTGTCTCTCTGTGTGGTCGCTCTGTTTTAAGGCACCGCTGACTCTCCTCTAGCGCCACTCATGATGACAAACGAGAGAGAGAAATGAGGGGAAAATGAAAAAGAAACAGCTTGGGCAAACAGAATCTACATCCTGCAAGTAGCTGTACGTAGTTTAAGTGGGAGTGTTGGTCTGCCTTGTCTGGGCTGTGAACAAATGAGCATACATTGTTTCCATCATCCTCAGGGTATTTAGGCCAAAGTATGGTGTTAATGTCAGAGAGGACAATGACAAAACTGGACTGATGGTTACAAACTGTGTCAGTTCAAAGGATGTGCAGCCGTGAAGACAAGAGCTTTGAAATGGAGCTGGAACCGTTTTTTGGAGAACCACAAGCTCTGGACCGCTTCCCAGGGGCCTCATTAGGGACTATCCGTGATGAGTAGATGGGGGAAGTGGGGCACAGCTACCAAACAGACACACATATGCATGGGAACACACACACTTGCTGTCTCTCTCTCTCCCTCTGCCTTGCCCACACACTCTCACATGCAGGCCCGTAGCGAGACGGAGCCTCGGAGCATGACCGGGTGCAAAAGTAATTGGCAGTAAAGTGATGCGTCAGGACTGCTGCGTACACCGAGCGCCATGCAGGCAAGTTAAGACACATGACAAGAAAAATAATTTGATAGTGTCACTTGAAGTTTTCTCAGAAGAAGCAAATCGAAATCTCAGCGTTTCGCTGATGCAATGCTGTTATTATCAGTTTAGTTAATTAATTTCATGTGTTTCTGTGTGTGCGTGCATGTGTGTGTGTTGTGTCATTAGCTACAACAGCTTTGGCTTTTTAGAGCGTCTCCAGGGTTGATCTCACACAAAGTGTCATTAAGCCACTCGTCTTTTCACGCAGCTGGTGAGCATCGCTGTGTACGTCTCATTGTGCATGTGTGTGTGTGTGTGTGTGTGTGTGTGTGTATGTGTATGTGTGTGTGTGTGTGTGTGTGTGTGTGTGTACACTGGGAGCAGGCTGTGTTCCGACACCCTACATTTAGCTCCTCTACAGCTCACTGACGGAGCTCCATATGGCGTCTCTCAGTTTCTACCTCGTACGCCCATCACAATGTGTGATTTATGCTTTTTTAATAGGCAGGCACCCATGCAAACACACACAGACAGACAGGATGCAGTAAAAAAAATAAAAATAAAATAAAAATCCCCTTTAAAAGTAGCCACTTTCCCTCTGAGGTGTCACACCACATGTATTATTATATTCATACATTCATTCATGCGTCAGAGCAGGTAAGGAAGTCAGCAAACATGCAAATGCCTGTTCTTTTCTTTATACTGTGAGAAAAAAGTTATATTTTTAATCCATGACATGAAGTTCTTCTGGCGCACCAAGCTGAAGCATGAGTGTACAGTTCCATTTGCTCACTATGTCAAAGATTAAATCCAACCCACATAATCATCTGCGCTCCCTCACACATAATCCATGTAACTCCTCACTTTAAGATGTTCCATCTAAAAGACCGTAGAAATGTCATGTGTGAGCGGAACTGAACATTTCTCATTGTGCTCCATTACATTCATTTTCTGTCAGCCCGGTCGCCAGAATAAATGTTTGCAATTTCTGTTTCTGATAACATAAATTAAAACTCTTGTCTGTTATTCTACTGTCACAATGTTGATCTTATGCACTGGTTTGGTTCAGGCATAAAAGCCACTTGGTAAAGGTTAGAAAAACATCACAATCCGACTCAAATTGCTTGCTTTTGTCCCCACAAACAGCCAGAAATGACCGGAGGGCTCGTTAAAAATACCTGATTGTGTGTGTGTCACAAACACAGCTGAAGATTTTCAGCCTTCAGCTCAGCCTTGTCACCAGTAACTTCACCGCCTGATATGAAAGTCAGGTATTAAACATGTTATGTAAAGGTGATATGACACATCTGTATCTGTGGTTCGCAGAAACATTGACTGCCAACATGTTATCGTGGCGACTGGGTTTGAAACTCTGGACAGAAATGTGTAATCCTGACTGTGAATAAGATGAATCACTCATCATATAACACAGGCTGCTGTCAAATTATTAATGTTAATCACCAACGCATCTCTAATTTGTCATGAATATCATTTATTTCATTTTATAATCAGCAGTTATCAAGAAAAAAAGAAATGCAGACTTGAGATGAAACCTAAAGGTGATTTTTCCACTTTGTCACCGGCAGTTAAAAACGAATGTGACAATGTGATGCTAACTGTTGCTCTGTGTTAGTCCACGATGATGGAAGGTGAACTGTGTAGTGTTTATCTCCAGTCTATTAATCGATCCATCCATACACTATGTGCAGAGTATGTCGACAACCTTCTGCTGATCTGTTACTAAATATATAGCAGCACTGATCTATTTTTTTTTTCCTCAAAGCTACGCGAGCAGCTTCCAGTCATGTGGCATTCAATCAGTGCAAAATAGTATAAAAAGACACAGACGTACAGTACTGTGCTGGATATGCAAATACATGCTAATACATTTATATACAGCCGGCTATTTCGAGCACACAAATATACTCCGCACACAGTTTGTCAGCTTCCCTCAGGTAAACGCGTACTGTTCATAACATACAGATACGGTCCTGTAATGAGACCAGATGGCACAGCAGGAGGGTCTGATTCCTCTCCTCCCCACCGGGACCAAAACCATTCGCAGTATATCACAGCACCCCAGGCAGCAACAACATACTCTTAGGGAGGCAGACAAGCACAACAGCTTTTCTGTGGCGTTTATAAAAGACGACATTTAGATGCATCTTTGTGCAATGATTTTCACAGGCAACATTTTGGCAAGTCACACTGAGAGAAGGAGGTGTAAATAATGACATCAGTGAAGGCTGGATCCCATTTAGCTGCTGCAGCGTCAGGGTCCAGCTCTGTGCATGCTGACGCACTGGAGTGCGTTTACATCCACCTGTTTCTGTGTGCGTGTTCAATCAAAGTCAGTACGGCAAAAAGTGTTCTCTTGCTCCACTGGGATGTGAAAGGAAGCTGTCAAAAGAAGCGGAAAATGCTTTCAGTGATGTAAGTTGCATTGTGGGTAATGTTGGCGCCAACTTTTGAAAAGGAAGAAGAATGTGTGGAATAGAGAAGGTGAAATCTCTGGTTCTATCTGCCGTATCAGTCTGATCATTCGTTTTTAAAAGCTGTTCATAATGAGTCCAACAGTGTTAGCGCCTACATTACCCACAATGCAAACTGGCCACTGTGTGACATCACTAAGGGGCAGTTTATCAAATGACATGCAGCTTCTTCTGGAGCCACAAAATGCTTCACAACCCTTCATACTTAACATGTAAAACTGATGGATTTGTATTTGTCTAAGTTTCTGCTGAGGTTTAGGGAGGAAGTTAGAATCGTGATCACGTATCACGGGTGGCCGGTCGGTGGCGGTCTGCATGTGCACTTGAAGGCTTTAATGTGCAAGATGTCAGCTCCCTTCAGCGATACTTGTGCCTCAGCAGGAGAACACAGGGAACCAGAATCCCTCTGAACCGTCTTTCTCGTTCACTGCTCCGCTCTGTTGACCATATGTTGCTCTTCGTGTTGGATTGGATTTCGAGGACTCTTACTGGATTCCAAACTCCACTCTCCAGCCGTCCAGCTGTCCCTGTGAGATATCCCACGTCCCTAATCTTCTAATTGCTTGGGAGTCTCGACCATTACCTGAGCGATGACAGGGTGGAATCGATAAGAGGCACAATGCTAAACGATGTGTCCCGCTGTTTCTCTCTCTTCCTCTATTCACTCTGCCTATTTCTCAGTCTCTGCCCATTTTGCTCTCTCTATCACCCTCTCTGTTTAAATTCGCCGTATCCAAGGCAACAGCCATTCAATCTCAACGCGGCGATGAAATGAGCACTCCTTTAATTTGTCTTTATTA
This sequence comes from Diplodus puntazzo, assembly GCA_963678695.2. NCBI lineage: Eukaryota > Metazoa > Chordata > Actinopteri > Spariformes > Sparidae > Diplodus > Diplodus puntazzo. The sequence goes on along the minus strand of OZ023167.1, from coordinate 1,761,848 downwards.
CTGCCCCATTGTTCTATTCTTCATCTTCCTTCCACATTTCACACACGCTCCGTATGAAATAGCGAGCAAAGGTTTGCAGAATGTCTCCCCCATCAGCTTAGAGGTAATCAATGGAAACCAGGTTCTCAATCAATGCCACTAATTTCACCCCGAGCAGCCCCCACCACCCTCGAATTATGCATTATTCACTGTGTGGCGCTGCACGACATGGAGCGGCCTGTTTGATGAACAGTCCTTTAATGAACTTTGATGACAGATGTAAATGAAGGGAACATCACAGAGAGAAAAGATGAGAGAGAGGGGTCAGATTGCACACGCCTATTAAGTAAAATTAGAATTGTTCCATTATTTATATATTATATATAACTACTGGAGATGGAGAGAGACAAAGAAAGGAAGGTATTTCAGAGTTTCTCATCATTTTTTTACTTTCTGCATATCCTCTTTACAGTGTCATAAGCAAATGAGAATCATCATCATCATCAACATCATCATCATCAGGCGGTTTAGAGGCGAATAGAATCTCCCTCCGAGCAGCGAGCTGCTGGCATCCACCGCTTCCCTCTGGGTAAACATTTGTCCGTCTGTCTTTCTTTGCATTGCAGAACGTTACACACACCATTTGAATAAAGGCACCTTCGTTCCGAGCCGTGTGTGAATAGGCCTCGCTACTTGGACCGTCGTCACGTCTGAGCTTCTGGAATATGTGTGCGCATAGAGAGCAGAAAATGAATAAATTCCCCGGAGAGAATTATGTAGGGCTGAAAATCTTATTTGGAGCCTGTGGTGAGCGGTCCCACCAGATTATTCTCTTAAGCGGAGCCAGAAAATGGTGACAATCAGTGATTTCTAGCGCGAGGCAGAGCTTCATAAAAGCTCTGTCATGGTCGAGCAAACACCAGTAAACAAAAAATAAATAAGGAAAATAAAAAGCAATGATGGATGAGAGTGGGAGAGAAATTCATAAAGTTTGTGAGAATCCTTTTTCCCTCAGGTGGATTCGACACCTTGTGACAACAGTTTGTGGTCTATAACTGGAGACCTGAGAGAAAACATTACATATAATAATAATCTACACTCTTATGTTTGTTTAACATCAAGATGAAGGATGAATTGGAGGCACTGCGCGATGCAACAAGGAACACAATCAAGTGTTTTACTCAAACAGTCTCCTGGCATGTAACAGATTTACAGATTGTGCTCCATATGCTGAACAATCAAACAGCCAGAGGTGAATAAATGTACATGTTCCCTGCTTTCAAAACAGCAAGACAAACAGATCGGCAGCTCGTGTTAGAACACGACGAGGAGCCTAGAATAAGCAGATGTATGGAGTTTTATAAATACGCCTGTTTTTTACATTTGAACCTTGTGTAATATCTCTACAAGCTAAGAATAGCATTTGGAGCAGGCTGCAAAAAACTCCTACTTGCATGTTGTCTTTTAATTAGGACATTTTCAGCATTTCAGCCTGGTAATCTGTGAATATTCCTGAAAAGCTCTCACTGTTCTCCAGACCAATTAAAATACAGCGTACAAAACGGCCTCAAAGGGCCCCTGAGGTAGTCTCGGCTTGTGCTCGACAGGCTCTCTGTCAAAACTTGTCTGGCGGAGTAGAGCATATTTACATATTGAGCACGGAAACAGCTATCATTACACTGATACTGAGCCGTGCTTCTGTATTAAGGAGGGAGGATGGGGGTTAATCACTGCAGGCTGGATCAGCCAGACTCGCTGTGTAGCACTTGTAACCTACAAAAGCCCTTACTCCATTTTCAAAGCAATGTCACTTTTGGACAGCGGCACACGGGGGATTTTTGAGGCGGAGGCACTTCAGATTTGTTATTAGCATCCGTGTTCAGAACATGCTGACAGGATGTGATGTTCAGTCATTAAAGCGTGTGTTAATTGAGCTCTGATCACCTTGTCAAAAGCCAACAGGGGATCATTGTGAAGCTAAGGGGCGGGTTGGCGTGTACACAGAACATTCTGCTCTAAACATTGTCATTTCTTGTTATACAAACATTTTTGATATTTATTTTATCTTCTCATTTTTAGAATGACCACAAAAATGTCATGCTAGATCTTAAGATGTGTCTTTTAAAAGTAGAATACAGTATGTTACTTTTTACATTAAAGAGTTTTCATTTTACTTTAAAGGAATACTTCAGTGTTTTGGCCGACATGTATGTTGTTTATTGAAACTACTTGGTTGTGTTTCTTAAATGATAATGGTTTGTGTTGAATCACCATTTTACTTCTGGAATTTGCATTACAAACTCACCCACGCCGACTTAGTAACTTACATCAGTGGGTACAAAGAACTCAGCTGTGTTTTCTGGTTTCACACGGATTGAAAGTCCTGTGCTTGTATAATCTTTGTTTAATTTTGGAATTCGGAGGTCATTTCAGCATTTATCAGCAGGAACATCAGGAGCATGATTCCAGAAAACCTCGTATCTAGAGCGGGAATTACAGGAAGGGATTTGAGCGTCACGGTGTAGAAAAGGTAAACAGGCGGGAACTGGCGTCTGCACACAGCCGGGCCTTCCAGGCTGATGGATGAAATGGCTTACAGAGGACACAAGCGCTGTGACATTGATGGACAGTCTGATATTGCCTCCCTAATCTCGCCTCCACTCGGTCTCACACACACTCGCACACACATTCCTCTGTGCTGCTCTCACTCCTCCATCGCCCTCTTGCTGTCTTGTTTTCTCAGCTCGGCTCTGACTCATGAATTTAGTCTCTGCTCTCTCACTCATTTTTCCTTTCTTCCTTTATTATCTCTCACTTGCTCATCTCTCATCACGTCCTCACGGGGTCTCGTGTCATCTCATTTCTCTGTTTTCTGGCTGTCGGGCACCTCGACCGCGCTCTCTCCCTTCATGTCTTCTTCTGCTCTCCCTGTCCTTGTTTGCACACACCAACCAGCAACGCAGATCCCTATAATCATTTCACAAGATCAAACAACCACCACTTTGTGTGAAGGACACCGGCGAAGTCAAAACCAACACAACACAACACAATCTACACAAACAATCACACCGACTTCAGTTCACGCAGAGAGGCTGTGAGCGCCATTTAGGGAAGTTTCAAACACTAAAATTTAGAAGTTCTGCGAGACATTAAATCGGTCCTCATCAACGTTTTATCCAGCGGTAATCGCCTGTTATTAATTATGTCTGATGTCGTGTCCTCAGCTTGTTTGTAGCCCGCGGGCAAAAAACACAAACGTACAAACATAGATGCCTTTAAAATGACATTTTTTTACTACAAGTTCTTCATCGTCTTCAGGGTCATAAACAGAAACAAATGAATAATAATAGTCAATGTTTGTTTGTGTAGCTCCATATGATAATAACTGTACATGTATTTCTTGTGTCACTCTGCAGTAGATCATGCCATGTCATCGTCGCCTCCCATCTGTTACATTCATTAATTACTGCACTTTGTTTCCTCTGTCTGTGTTTCATCCAGTCGCCATCTGCTGTTTTTTTTCCTTTAGGCTCCTTTTATTGATGCACCAACTTTCCCACCAAGCCCAGAGTAAAAAAAAAAAAAAAATCTTTGGAATTATTTTCTAGATTATTTTTGTTTTAGTGTTTTTTTTAATATTGAGGATTAAATTTTAAGGTCAAACTTAAAAAAAGTGCATAAAACAGGTGGTTGTTTTTACTTTGAATAGAATGTGTTGCATCATCCATCAGACGCAGTCTTAAAGGAGCAGTTCACCCCTTTGTGTTTTCCTTCAGCTGTTGCAGAATGCTGCATCACTTTTTTGCTGTGAAGCTCCAGAAATGTGGGTGTGTAGATAATGACTACATTTTCATTTTGGGTGACCTTTCCCTTTAAACCTTGAGTTTAAGTCAAATGTGAGCCTGAAGGTCTGCAGCGTGAATGTAGACTCTTACTGTCGGAGCTGTGGAGCAGCTCGTCTGCTCTGACTTCCTGTCTGCTGCCCGTCTGCGAGCGAGTCTCTCCGCCAGCCGATTAACCTGCGAGCACTTTCTGTCACCTCTTTCTGCTCTTGGCAGCGAGGAACACAAAGACAAACAAACTCTGCATTTTGAATGAACAAATAAATAGAATTATTTTCACCGACCGCCTTTGCTTCCTTTTCTACTTCCTTTCTGCTGCTATATGAACCCAGTTAAAACAGATCTGCCCTTCTCTTATACAGCAGGGATGGTGTGCTGTCCAAAGTGAGGATTAAGTGTTTGCCTTTTGTTTCCCCTTTTACCTGTGACCTCATTCACTCTGCGACCTGGTTGCGCAGAAAATGGGAGTATTCCACCCAGCATGGGCCGGAGAAGTGGAAAATAGCACGGCACACTGGGACGACCGGGCTGCAGCACGCTGTTTGATTACAGCAATCAATCGACTGAGATAGATGGAGACAGAGACAGAGGAGAGAGACTGTGTGTGTCCACGTGTACTCACGGGGGATTGTGGGTCAGACAAAGCAGAACAGACAATCACAGAGGGCTCTCAAACACACTCCACTCCACTCTTGTGCTCATCTGAAGAACATGTGGGACGAATATCAAAGAGAACAGCGGATCGCTCTGAAGGGGAGATAAAAAAGAACAACAAGAACATCCCTGCTGGACCGCCGTTTGTTTGCCCGACTTCCTGTTCTGCACTGCCGAGGGTCGGTCAGCGTGGGTGGTTTCGGTTTGACGTTAGCACGCTCCAGTGCTCTCTGTCGACATATCATTGGTTCCCAGTGATGCATTACTGCCCCACTCCAGTACGGCTGGGATGTGGGTCGGGGAAACCATTCGGGGATTGAAATCACATCCAGGATTGGTCGGCGATGGTTCTGAGCTGTTGTGGAGGACTGTGTATGTGATGTTTTTTGTTTTTTTTTCAGGAGCATGCATGAATAAATGAATGACTGATGTTCACTTCAGAATGCTTTCTGAATAAAAATTTCACAAGTCACATCCTCCTCTCACATCTCTGCGGCAACCGTTGCCAAAAGTCCAGCTAACTGGGCTGCATATTAATCTGGAGATTACACAACACTTTCTTCAAAGGCTGCCCTTACATATCTGCACAACCACACTCATTTGAAATGCACTGGTCCGACCGAATGACTTTGCGAATCGTAATGATGCAACCGAAGTTTCAGAGGTGAGATGAGTTACACGCGTCTGTTAGCAATAGTCTGTCTGGAAGCAGCACCAGAATCAGAATGACTGGATAATGATCTCAGGGACAGACAGATTGATCCGGTCGTCCATCACTGCAGTAATGAGAGACTATAAGACACCCAAAACACTCTGATTGGGCTCCCTGAAAATCTGGCAGCAAATGTTGGACAATTTCTCCTTCTGCTTATAACAGAGATTCTTAAGGTCCCAGCAGAGATGGAAAACCGAGGGCCCGACACATTAAACGACAAGCCCTTACATACTATTTCTGCACATGCTATCAGATTGGTGCTCGCAGGTGCTGATGAGGCGAGGGAGAGGGCTCCCACATCAAACAGCTGGATCTGCAGGCGCTCAGATCCAGATCCAGCCTCCAACCACAAATGTTATCCTGCGGCAACATTATAAAGATATAGATGTGCTGGATTGCTGATAATGAGGGAAATTAGGCAGAATTATATTAATTGCCAAATGACAGGAGCTGTCATTTGGCAATAAAATTGTCTTCTGCACACTGAATTAAAGTGTAAATGTCCTTGTGTTTATACAGCTTGACAAGCAAATGGTGGATAAAACAAGCGCAGGATGATTTATGTTCCCTTCTTGGTGTATTTTCAACCACTGCTTTGTATATTCCCCTAAATATCCTTCATACAATAGCTTGCAGTCCAGTCGCCTGGAAACTGTTGGTAGTCAAACCGTGAGTATGTCCAAATGTGTGTGTGTCATAGTCTACATACCATACTGACATTTATACATACGTGTAATATCGTGTTCACATATTCATGACCTGACTTTCTATGGAGCGGTGGAGGGCACGCTGGTGGAGGAGGCTGCCCGGCCAGTGAATATTAAAGTGTAAACTTTGTTTTTCTGCTGTCTCACTGGTTACCTATCAAAAAACACTGTTTAATTGCCCTCTTAAAAGTTCACCATGATCTTACTTTTAGCATAAAATACCATTTTGCATCATTACTTGCCTTCCCACACACATCCAGCTGGCCTGGATGAAAAAAACAAACACGTTTCATCCTCTTCTCCTGCTTCTACTGAGTAATTACAGGAACATTGTGTATCTGTGTTCCTCGATCAATCACACGCACGTCTGCACCTTCTTCGGTTATCCTGATATCTACCTAAGTGTAATTAACAACTCCTTCCAGACTTAATAAGTGAGCCAATTGATTCACTCTCAAATGAGGCAATGCATAACTAATCTATTGCATCACTTAAGGAACTGCTCAGGATTTGCACCAAAATAACACGTTAACTGTGGTGCAAACTGCTGTGTTTAGTCAGAATTACATGTTGCATGCGTCCTGTGTAACGTTACGTCACATTTATTTGCACTGCAAATGACAAAGTTCAAGAGCTCAGTTTGACATCAGAGACGCGTCCGACGTGTTCACTTCAGAGGAGGATGATGAGGGGGCGTTTGGCAGCTTTCCATCCGCGTCCCCCTCTCATAATCACCACCTTTTCATTAGAGACTCAGCATCAACAGAAGTGGCTTTCATCTCCCTCACTCTTATCATCCTCCATTCACGACTGTACGATCCACTCCCATCACCTTCACCTCGGCGTCCTTTGAACTGGCCAGATGCTCACATGAGTCTCATTTGCATAAATGTTTTGCAAACACTTTGCAAGATGCGCAAAGCTCAAACGACTGCAGCTTCCCAACAGCAGGGTTCAGAAATACTTCCAGAATATTTACGGGGAACTAAAAATATCTTTAACACTCATCCTATGTTTTCTTCAGCTGGGAGTAACTTTCAGCTTCAACTGATTTTGTAAACATCACAACATGTTCTATAAATAGATATCGCCCATGTTGGCTCCTGATCTAAGCATATTGATCCCGTTCATTCCTTTCTTTCAGACATGTCTGCTCTCCCACTCCTCACACCATATTCATGGTTGCTTCTTATCGCACAGTCACGGTTACAATCATAACACCGTCCATTCACTGCAGCTTTTTTCCTCTCACCTTCACATTTCATACACTCACGGTGTCAGTCATGAAGAGATGCAGAAACTGTTGGAGATTAAAATTCCCAGGAGCTCAGAAGTCCTGATCACTTTTGGAAATATGTTTAAAAATTGTTAAAATATCTTGCTTTCTGTAACCTTTTACAAACACTAGGAACTTACTGTCCCTTTTATTTTATTATATATACATTCCAGCTGCCAACATTTTATCCTGGTGATACGCTGATGGTGAAGAACAACGTAATGCTGATGTTAAAATAATTGCCAGCCGCTTAGCAAATATGTTTTAATACAAGCTTGTGGAGAAACCTTGACAACTAAAGCAAACAGCTACTGAAGCAGCTACACTTCAGTTATAAATGAAGTGTTGGTTTGAATTTAATATTTTATGGGTTGTGTCGAAAAAACCAATCCTAAAGCAACTGAAAGCAATCCAATTACTCAGAGATTGTTTGGCTGATTCATTAGAATTTAATGCATAAATAACAGGCAGACAGAGTGAACAAACACCCTCATTGAGCCTCACCTTAACCTTTATCTCTCCTGCTCTGTCTCTCCATCCCGTCCTCCACACTGTCCCATTACCACACCTCTCCATCACTGGTAAGCCTATGCATCACCTATTACCGACTCCCCAGCACTGCCATGGATTATTTATTCAGAGAGAACTCTATAAATCATGTCAACCAGACCAGTGTGTGATGCTTACCGAAGCAGAGGAGGAAAAATATGAACACGTGCGTGTGTGCGTGTGTGTGTGTGTGTGTGTGTGTGTGTGTGTGTGTGCAGATAGAATTTTCTGGAACACTGTGACACCCGTGCGGTTAGCTTCAGCTGGAGAAAAACCTGAATGTTGAAGAGCATCACAGGGCCAAACATGAAAGTTTCATAGCTCGCACTGCATACTAGAAAACGATAAAGTAGGCTGATGTGTGGAGCACATGCCGTTCTGCAATAAGTAATAAGTGCAAGGGTGTATTGGAATGTACAGTGTAAAATATTCATAATTACTTTAATGAAAAGGGAGATGGAAAAGGAGGGAAAGGTCCTGTGAGGCTGTCAAACCAGTGACTGCAGCTTGACACCACGCTTCAACATCCGTAAGTGTAGAACTACTGGATGTTGTATTATTTATCTTAAGACATGTTCTTTTCCCAACCAAGTGGTTTTTGTTCCCAACCCCTAATGAGACCTCAGCGTCAAAAGAAAACATTAACTGTAAATGAAAGGTTACACAAGGAACTTTAAACTGGTTATGCAACAGTCTCGATTTAATTCAGATCCTTTTCTAGGTCAGTGGGTTTCGACTTATCCGAGTTGGATATGTCAGACTGCTGGAGATGAGCAGCCAGAGGAAGAGCTAACCCTGATCCTCACCTTCGTCATCTTCTGTCCACAGGGGCCGACAGAATCTCCCAAAACTTCAAGCTCCCTGTGGTAGCTTTAAAGCACCGTGACACAGGTTTGCAGAAATGCACAATGCCATGAAATTAATTCTGCCGGTTGGGTTTTGCTGGCAACATGTCTGTGTGTTTCTACACAAACACTGACGAGCGTGGTTTTCATGGCCATCATCAAGCTTTTCTCCAACTCGCTCTGGCAGTTTGAAAATGTTTATGTCCCTGGAGAGTGCTTTTTTAAACTTTGTCAAAGCGCACTAAAGATGTCAAAGAGTTGGTTGACAGTCGATGACAGTGCAGCTCTGTCTGATTGGTGTCACGCACTCTGGGATTTTTGTCTCGCTTCAGCAGTGTCACTGTGGCTATAGATAGTTAGGAGAAGTGAGATGACGTCCCTCCTCACCTGTCTGCACAGACACAGATGGTAAAACCGACTGAGAGGGGGAAGGATAGATAGATCGATGTAGAGAGAGTGGGAAATGGAAAGAGTGGGGAAGCAGATCTGGTGGCTGTCGTTCAAAGTGAGCTAAAAGGAGATAGGCAGGGGAGAGAGATGGAAAAGGGAGTGACTTTGCGGGCCAAATGAGAACACGGCCACATATATAATTGCCGCCATTACCATCATTAGTCTTGTTCTCAGATTCACTTGGCTCACACTGTGCCCACACTCTTGCCAGCCTGCACAATGCCCTAAAATAGCCCTGCATTTTAAATTATGCATGCTGATAGAAATAGACAAATTGTAGCAGGACAATTCCCTTCTCTCTCAGCGGGCTTATTGCCGCTTTACAAAGTTGAAAAACAGTGAACAGGAAGTCTTTTTTGTCGAGAACAATCATTTCATCAACACAATGAAAAAAACAAAAAAACAAAATTCACACAGTGGGCCAAAATAAGAGGCTCATTAGAATGCACACGATGTGTGAGCGGATACAGTCTGCGGTGTCGACTCCTGATTGATTACAGGTGAAGGAGGTCAAGGCTTCCTTCCTGGTCGGATGGGCTCTGGGAAATGAAGTGAAAAATGAATTTGTGCAGGAGGGTGATAAAATTTGTCCAAATGACGGGATGCAGGGCTGCTTGATAGGCCCCGCCCGACAAGTAGTATTTACATGTTTGATGATTGTGTTTGAGCAACATAACAGCCTCTCAGCAGCGTCACAATCACAGATGATTACAGCTCCGCATCCTTCTGCTGTCATTTGCTTTCTAAAAAACACCAAAGCGTGGCTGAAATTCTAGCTGTAATAACACAGGCAACGTATTCAGGATGTGCCAGAACACAGTTAATAATAAAGCCAAAAACATAATGTGTTGTGAAATGAATTTCAGTGTAGTTCCTCTGAATAAGAAGAGCTGCGCCATCAGAACAGTATTAGATTTTGTTTATTTCCTACTGAGACTCAAACCTGCATTAATGGATTTGTTGGCCACCAGAAAACAACTGTGAATCCAACACTGACAGCTGTACCATGTACGGTGCGAAGGTGGAGATACAGTGATGAGTATGAAGCTGTAGTTAGCTCTCTACCTTCACTTCTTGAATAGACTTCAGTTGTGTAAATGCTGAGAAAGGTCTGAGCTGGTAGTGGACAGGACGGGTGGACGGGTAATACACTGGACATTTTCCACCAGGACGTCAGGGTTTAAATTGTGTATGACCTAAAGTCAAGACTGATGTGTTTTCAAGTACATAAGTTAATGTATGTAACATAAACTAAGTTCCGAAACTGACTTGACTGAATGTAATTTTTCTAACCCAAAATAAGATCTTCTCCTAAACCTAACCGAGTAGTTTTGGTACCTAAACCTAATCAAACCACATGCATGACAGTCCAAAAGTTTTAAAATGTCTTTATGTGAAATATTTGTCAGCCAGCATTATTCTGAAAGTCTGATAGATGTTACATAATATGTATTACTGCTAACTACGTACCATGGAGCCATGTAAGTGCAAATCTGACATGTTTTGATTTAGCAGATTTATTATTTTTTACACATCGAGCAGATTCATAGCAACGTTAGGATCCATTCTGAGTGTTTCTGGACCTTTCAGCTTTAGTTTCACCAGTTGTTGGACAGTTGTCTGACTATCATTTGGTATCATATCAGCTGCTTGCTACGAGTGGAAACAGACGCTGATGACGGCGTTGACCCTGAAACCATCAAGCTTTGTGCTGTAAAAACAATGATCATGTATCATACACAACAAATTATGATGTCAGTCTCTGTTTTTTCTACAGTATGAGGGAGTAGTTCCAGGGTTAGCTTACATTTTTAGATAAAGAACAAGTAAAAATGACAAAGATAACATTTATTTAACTCAGACAGGTTTCTACCATAACCTCGTCTCACAGGGAGCCTTTACAGGTCCAACTGAATAATGAATCACACTGTCAGGTAACAGGTAGTTAAGGAAAACGTGGAGTATGGTGCATCTGGAGCACGTGCAAACATCGGTTGGATGTCCTAATAATCCGATGTTGGAGTTACGCCTTCCTTTTAGTGCTTCAATATTCCCATTATTTGAAAATAATTCAGACAAAATGTAGAACATCTGTAAAATCATTCCAGCTGGATTTTGCCAGAGAAATATACAGGAACTTCATGAAGGAGACGGGGATTAACATCCAGCATGTCTGGAATAATCCTGTAAAATAAGCTTAGCAGGGAGCTGGCATTACTAAACTGAAATCTTAGAGTGTTGTTTACCACTCAGTGTGGTGTACGTCGGCTACTGTTGCGTCTGACTCACACTGTTTTCTTTGCTCCACTTGAAAACTGAGTTTCCCCCGGGACAATATGAACATTGTGCCTCTCTCATCTTCCTTGTATCATTCTTCAGGCCTCTGCAGCTGTTTGTCACACAGCATTTTGATGTAAATGAAGAGTTTGGAGGGTGTAATTCAGGCAAGTTGGATAACACGGCCGAGCGAGATTATGCAGTTACTTAAAAAAATGATTGAAATTATTAACCGGAAAAAGAGCGTCGTGGTGCCGCCCCTCCCCCCAGTGACTCATTACAGAGGGCTTCCCTCCCTGAGACGAGCCGCCGATGTATGTTTTTGTTTATTCCTTATTTTGTTGCACCAGCCTGCGTTTTACAGCAGAGCGCCTTTCAGAGAGCGCTCATTAAGAATGCAAATAATGTTAGGTTCACTTCAGCGGCCTGGAAGCGAGAGGGAGGGAGAGGAAGAGACGCTTTCATATCCAGTCGAAACTGAATGTGTGAGGCAGAGAGAGGCGGCGTGCACAGGAGAAAATGGAGAAACAGAGGTGGAAGAAAAAAGAGCCACGAGTGAGAGGAGAAAAAAACGAAAAGAGGGAAATGGGGGGAAGAAAGGCTCGGAGGCAGAGAAGATATTACGTTTGTGGAGACACAGCGGCACTAGTTTAAATTGCTCAAGGTTTTTTTCTTCTCCATCTAGATGCACTGTGTATTCATGTGCTTCGCCCAGTTGTCAGCTCCCTGATTCGAGCCACAGTTCGCTCTGCTCTGTGGTGCAGTGTTTTCAGAAGAAGGGCCGATGCAGCAGAGAAACGCTGTCTTGTGTTCATGCGCACGCACACTTTCATGGTGATTACAGTGTTTATTAGTGCTGCTGCATGTGCCATTTCCATCCTCAGATAGTGACGTCCACGCGTCTTCTCCCCCCGAGGAAGCATTAGCTGGTGTCAGTGGCCATCCCATCTTTCACTGGCATGTCTGTCAGAGGGAATGTTGTACAGTAATGCTGCATTTCTGCATACTGTATAACTAAAATCCCTCCACAGAAACACTTCCAACACATCCTTGCAATACAATGTACGTACGTTTTAGAGATGTCTTGTGTAGAGCAGCGCAGCTCGAGTTGTCAGCTCGCTCCATTCCTGATTTCTAAGAAGACTGTCAAGTATTTCATCATTTTAAATCGCCCTCAGTCTCTTATGAAATGATCACTTTTCTATCTTACTTTTCATTTCTGTCAGTCTTTCCGTTTTTCTATACTCACTCATCCACTTCAGGGTTGCAGATAGTCGGAGTCGAGGGGGTCGGAGCAGGAGGAGGTCTCCAATCGACAGTATTCATAAGTGACTGAAAGCCTTGGTATTCAGACAGACAATGATTGCCTGCCACTACTGAGCACCACTCAAAAGTTACATATGAGTCAACTTTTTCAGAAGTTGTGAAGGAAAATATGAATATGTAAATATAAATGTAAAGTTGGCCTTCGCTACTGAACTGGAACATGACGCATAGCTGAATTTGACCGATCTGTATTTATTTTAGCTGCTGTAATAAAAGCACAGTGAAAGCTCGTCTTCAACTCGGCTGTTCATTTGCTACCTTGTCAGGTGGACAGATTTTATTATCCAGATATATTCCTCCGCAGGTCATGGTTCATCCTTAATTCTAAATAGATTGGTTGAACCATCACTAACTGCAGGAATTAAGCGTTTAATGCAAGTTCAAGCAGGAAGGGAATTACCATTCTAATGAGCTCATCACACTGCTCTCTACCTCTCAAATACCATCTAACTAACACTAACTAATCCTGTTAATGAGTATTTAAACTACTTTACGTCTCTTTGCAGTCACTGCAGCAAAGCAGAACTTTGCCACAGTGTTCTCGGTGAGCAGTTTGCTCCGTGTAGCGTTCTAGCATCATTCAATCATTTTGGCAGTCAACTAATTATACGAAGATCACCAGTCTGTGTCCGTTTCCACGGTGCAGGACCCTTCAGTGCAAACATTTCAGAGTTTCTCACAAAGAGAGATAGAAAGTGTGAAAGGGTTGGCAGGGTTAAAGGCGGCATGTTTGTATTTGACGACAGAACAGAAAGGTTTCGAGCAAAACACATATTTGCAGAAGGTTTCGTGGGAAATCGAAATACTAACTCAGTGCAGTAACTGTTTAAAAGTGTGTGTGTGTGTGTGTGTGTGTGTGTGTGTGTGTGTGTGTGTGTGTGTGTGTGTGTGTGTGTGTGTGACTATGTCCACACAACTCACAGACTCACAGGCCGTTTATCAGAAAGTAGTCAAGATGTAGATCAATGATGAGAACACTTAACAAATTAAATGAGCGATTTCTTCATCCGGCTTCAACGTGAACATTGATCTCTGTGAAACTGCTCCTGCTGGTTATAATGATGTTTTCACCGCAGTAAAGAAGTACAGGGTGTGTCTGTCTGGATAGATGGACGAGCCCACGACTGGCTGCAGAAGACTGAGTAAACCTGCCACTGTGATCCCGTCTCCCCTGAGTCATCGTCTCGCTTACCTCTCTGCAGCCCTGCCGCGATCCGTGCCGTGAGCTCATCTCTCACCTGGGTAACGGCCACAGGCTCAGCCTCGGCTGCTCAACAACAGCCTCCTTGACCCCAATACACTGCCTTCAAGAAGCTATCAGCGGACCCGGGGAAGCGAGGTTGCAGTGATAATGGTGAGTATTCAGATGTCGCACCTGGAGGTTTGCTGGGGGCGACTCGGTGAACCGTGCAGGTCTCTTTCTTTCCATTTGAGTCTCCCTCTGTCTTTTCTAGCTCACTGCCTATTTGTCTTTTCCTTTACAGCTCATTTTCATCATATTTCTTTCTCTCACCGTCCCTTTGATCGTCCCTTTCTCCTGGCAGTGACGCTTATTGCTCCTTAGCACTAAGAGATTCACAGTGTCAGGGGTTATTTTGGGAAGCACCTGACCTTCTTAATTTCCTGTTTTCTGGGGATGCAATTAGCGAGGAGAGGAATGAAACAACGGCTAAGCATAACAAGAACACCATTCAACCAGCTGCCTCCGCAGAGCTGGATATCAGTGTTTATGTAATTAGAACAGTGCTCCTTTGTAATTGGCTTGCCTTTCTCAGAATATTACAGGGAAATGGGAAAACCGACCAAAATACAAAGAGAAAGTAATAGGACTGTTATCTTTGTGTGTAATGCACAGCGGTACACAAAGAGATGCTTTTTTGTACATGTTTCTTCACGTATGTGCACACGTGATCAAACTCAGCACACTTTTATTTGGGTGCTGCGAACATAGACATACAATTATAAGCCGATGAAAGGCTTTGATTTTACCTGCAGTGTTCCCGCAGACATGAACGGGTCTGAGAGCCGTTGAAATGTGTGTATAAATAAACAGCACCTGAAGTTCTCACCCTGTGTTGTAAGCAGACGCCTCAGCTCACCTCCTGCGCTTCATCCCTGCTCTCCATAGATGAAAGGAGCTGCTGACTCCTTTGGCATGCATTAGCATTCAGACACCCACCTTCCACCTTATCTGCTGTCAAAACAGCCACCTCTAACTTCCACAGAGGAACACTTTGACCACACATCAATGACAGCAGCCTCCTTATCAATGGCCTAAACAAGCTTGGTGCATGTCAAAACCGTGGACAGCGGGAGACCGGGAGGAGCTGGTAAAAAAATCAAAAAGGGCGAGGGCAATGTGAATCTGCACGGAGGAGCGAGAGAGAGAGAGAGAGAGAGAGCAGAGTGTGTCTGACATTTCCAGCGCTGGTATTTTTTGCGCTATGAGGAGACCTGGAGGGAATAGAATAGAAGAAGCCTCCTTTCCTCCACCCGCCCACACATCCCTCTTTAACATTTGTTTGGGGCAGCTTTGCAGCTGACTTGCCCGGACCAATAAAGCTTGCAGGGGGGGTGAAGACATGTCAAAGAGTGGCTCGGAAACACAGAGCGAGAAAGCAAGACAGAGAAACAAAGCGAGACAGTGCGGTGATAAAGTTAGAGAGAGAGAGAGAGAGAGAGAGAGAGAGAGAGAGATGGAACAAGATGAAAAGACAGCTCAAGTGATGGAGGAACAATTGCAAGGGTCTGAGGCCTTGTGATGATGAAGCACACATCTTGTGTCGCTGCAGGGAGCGACGGCCGCGGCGAGCGACGGCCGCGGCTGTACAAATCTTCATGCCTGCTACTGGGAGACACGACATGGTGCTGGGGAAACACTTGTGCCACTACAAAGATGACCAAAAATGGAACACAATGCTTTTTATGTAAGAGCAAGTGTCTGTGTGACATTTTGGAAGCCGTCCCCTGGTTTTTCATTCTCACCATTTTGAAACCCTGTTGAGATGTTGTATAAGAGTACCCATCAAATAAATCTGCAGCCGGGAGTTTTGCACCTCTGTGAACTCGAGGGAGCCCTGAGAGGCAGATTGAAAGAGGCTGGTTGATTCTCCAGAAGATGAGATATCCTGACGGCCCAATCCCAGTGCTCCTCCTCGTCTCTACTTCTCCTCTGTTTGTCTTTGTGGGAATAGAGGGGTAGGATGAAGTGTTGAGGTTCTGTTGGTTTGTCTGTGTCTCCTGTTCTCTGGTCCTGGTGTGTCCACTGTGCTTCTGGTTCCTCTTCAGTTCTGTACTCTCCTTTTGTTGCTTTTCATACATGAGTGGACACCACGACTGTTGTGCTTGTGACCACAGTCCTCAGAGGTTTCAGATTACAATTGCAATTGAATAAATGTATAACTGCCCTGGAAGCCAGACTCATGGACACTCAACAGCACCCTTTGGATACGTCAACTGACAAAAAATTGAAATATAAAGCCAATTATAAACATCTCATGAATGCAGAATTTATGCTGATGCCGGTTCGACTTGTTTTTATTTCAGTTGATGCTTAGCTGTCTCACTGTATCTCCACTGTCAGCAAACTGCTGACAGTGATCAATGGGCACGCCGTGAACCTGCCCCGGCTTATAAACCCTTGCCTCTAAAGTTACCACCCTCGATTCTCTTCATTCCTACCCTCCAGTCCCTCTCTGCCTGTATGTGTTGTATCAGCAGAGCAAACATGCCGGCGGTGATGGAGGGTTTAAAGGTCAGCTACAGTCCTTCCAAAGTCAGGGTGGGGGTGGGGGGGCGGAGGACTAAATGTCATTCACAGTCTGGGCAGTGTTGCCAGTGCGTGGCCAGAGGGGAGGTCAAGAGGTCTGATGAAAACAAATCCATCACTTTTCTGGCCGGGTAACAGGCCGGAGAGCTGAGGGGCTACAGAGGTGCACGAGAGCTTTAGGTTGTGGAGGCACGGGGAGGGATGGACGCGGATGAAAGGAAGTTTTTTTGTGTGTGTGTTCCTGTTGTGGCAGGATGATACTAAGCTGGCTGGAGAAGGCAGCGGGCTGAGGATGTTTTCAGCCAAGGATGAAGAGGGGATGGAGATTATCACAGCCAGGCCTCCCTCTTCAGTCTGCAATCAACAGTTTCTATGATCCACAATCTGGGATGAGAAGAAAAACACTCTATTCAAACACAAATCAAACTAGTCGTGCAGAAAAATGCCTCCGATGTCAGAGATCAAGAATTATGCTTTGAATACTAACATGTAAATGCTGTTGCCATAAAAAAACGATGGCTGAAGCCAGAGCAAAGTGATTCTTAGATGAAAACAAAGCTCAGACGTGTCCTACAGGCTGCATCTCCACTCCTCGTCTACTGCAGAGTTTCCTTGAGCTCTGACCTTGCTGGAGGGCGAGAACGGTCCAGTCGTGATCTTCAAGGTATCGCATAATCATTGTTAAAGGAAAATGACTCATTTAATTTGCATCTCTTTGACCATTCTACCACCTCTCTTGTTACTCTGGGTATTCTGCTGGATGAAGCAGAATTACAGCTGAATCATGTGCGTGTGGGGACGACTGGAGGATAGAAGAGCTGTGCAGCCGATACAGGAGGCAAAGAAAGGGAGATGAGACCGACGTATGATGCTGTCGGACAGGAGGACAATATGCCCCTCACCTCTCGTTTGCATAATGTGGCTTCACTCAGTGCTAGTAGACAAATGCATGTTCTAACATTTTATCTATACTGTTTATTTCTGCATTAAAAGAGAGTTGTGGTCAGTCGTGTCTTTAACGTGTTTTAAAATAAGTCATTCTTGTTTGTATTCTTCATAATGAAAGTATATTTAAATTAGTATCAAATTCGACCTCTTCCTCCTTAAACTGTTGCACTTCTCAGAGCTGCACTGGAGCAGTACTTGAACAAAGTGCTGTTCTTTGTTGGACTTTGTTGGAAAAGTCAAAGAAAATCCATACTATTTAAAATCTTAAGGTTACTGAGCATGTTTTTTTCAAGTTCAGTGAACATAACCATTGATTTAACAATTAAAGAAGACTCAAATAAGACTTTAAATCACTTATTCAACCTTAGATAACTCAACAATTTAAAGGCAGCAGTTGAACTCACATTTTAGGATGAAAGAACTCACAGAATTATTCTCAGTGTAGGTTTCAAAACATCTCCGCAAATGACTGCAGCTGAAAATCAGCCAGCTGGCTAATATTTACAGAAATGTTAATTAACGTGTGTTGTGTTGTTCAGTAAATAGATGAAATGAAATGAGATTCACTGTGTCGAGGCCAAGTTCTGCACTTCCTCAGAAAAACTCTGCCGCCTTTTATCCCGTTTTAAACAAAATACAACCCGCGCCCTCAAAACTTGGACGTCGTCCCACACTTTCACTTTGAAACGCAGGAACGCCCACCGCCAGATGCTGAGTCACTCTGGGGGTAAAACAGCTTCATTCTGATATCTGATTGGACACGAGTGCTGACTCCATCAAGTCCCGAGAAGTTTAGCCAGACAGTGTAATTGCTAATCGTTCAGGCTTGAGACACACCTAACAAGGCGTGCCGGGCCCCTCGCCTTGAATACACGCCATTCTCTACGGCTCTCTGACGCTAGTGAAAGTGATAGGCTGTCCCCTGACACCAGTATAATGTACATCTTGCTGCAGCTTCTAATGGGCTAATAGGGTGAGTGTAAAAAAAAAAAGAATGGAGAGCTGGAGTCCGCAAGAAAAAGACCCAGAGAAACAGAGTCGGTGGCCGTGGTGAGAAAACAGATGAAAGTGAAATGAAGTGACGGAAGAAGACAATGTGAGCGAGATGAAGTGACAAGACATTGAAAGATACGGAGGGGTAAAGGAAGTGAGATGCGCAGCAGTATTAGAGACAGTATAGTAGAGGGATAAGGAAAGAAAAGGAGACAGATAGAAAGGCGAACAGTAATTATAAAGATAGAAGGCGGCTGAGGGAAAAGGAGAGACGGTGAAAGGGACTGAGATAGGGTGTTGGGGGAGAGAGAAACTGTGAAAGCGCTAAGAGGTTGAGCGGAAAAGCCATTTAGAGCTCTAATCAGATTGCTATTGAATGTGCAGGAATTAGGCTTTGGCCCCCGAAGCCGTCTTGGCTACAGTATGACCAGACACACACACAGCATCCAACACCCAGTACAGTTGGATCCGTGTCAGCCAGACATCACGGGGGCTGAAAACCCCCCACAAACCAGTCATGAGTGGAGATTCGGGGGGAGAATATGTGGGATAGTCAGGTGAATCTATGCCATCCGTGTGTGTGTGTGTGTGTAGGTGTGTGTGTGTGTGTGTGTGTGTGTGTGTGTGTGTGTGTGTGTGTGTGTGTGTGTGTGTGTGTGTGTGTGTGAGCCTCTGTGTTTTTTTACATTTGTGTGTTGTGAGATGAGAAGGCTGCTGGCGAGATTAGCGGATTATATAAATTAGTTTAGCGTATTGGTAATGCGTGTGCTGAAAGAGAGATAAGATGCCGGTTGTGGAGCTCATTGTTCTTAAATGTGCAGGAAAGAGCGGCAACAACACGGAATTCAATTTATTCATCTCTCTGCGTTATTAATTCTTACAAAAGGGAGTTCTGTGCAGCGCGTATTCTCAGAAAAGACTCAATGGCAGTGACAAAGAATCTTAATCCATGTTAATGAATTAAACTGCAACCTGCAGAAATATTTATTTTCTCCATAAGTGAATAAACGAGCTGCTCTCAGTGGAAAATAAGGTCCCAGAACACAGTTTTGAAGATAGAAAGGTGGCAGGGTCCGCCACATATAAACACAGTAAATCAGTGTGAGATTGTGTTGTGCTTCAAGGTCAGTTTGTTTATTGAGTCATGAAAGAGAAAAGAGTTTGTTTGTTTATTTAGTTCGTTTAGGCATTAAAAATCTTTCTCTCCTGAGTCAATTGTCTTCACCAAAACTGCATAATGCTCCTTTAATAAGCAGATAAGATGCTAAACAGAGTTTATAAAGTAAGCAGATTTTTGTGTTTTCATAATATTTAATGTTTTTTTATCATTTTTGCTGTATGTGTGCCGCTGGTGTGATTATTTTTGCGTTGTGCTGCACCGGCTCTGTTTTCCACAGCGGCAGAGTTTCTCAGCTGACGGCTCTTCCCATCATGTCCGATCTGTCTGAGTTCAGTCCAGGACGGGCCGCCCAGCGACAGGAATTGTTTTCGACACAATTCACTGTCGGGGCAAATTGGTGCAGTGGGCTGAACTTGAGCATCATGGGTGATGGAGGAAGAGAAAGGATAATGAGGAGAGAGACGCAGTGGGAAAGACGGGGCAAGAAAGATCGACAGGGAAGATGATGGGGTGATGCAGAGCTGTGGAAGGCGGTGGAGGGACTGGGGGGGGAGAATGAGAAGGACAGAAAACAAACAGACATAAAGAGCAAAACGGAGTGAACGATGGGAGAGGCCGCGTAGAAGCAAAGAGAGAAAAGTAATCACAAGTAGCAAAAGACAGGATCAGCGTATTCCTAAATCACTGCACACAGTTGGATATGTCTTCTCTCTGTCGCTAGTTTGCAGCTAGCATGCATCTGCTATGTGCTGCATGAATGTGTGCGAGTGTGCGTGCTCATGCATTTAACATCGGAGGAGTGGACTGGGTGGAATGAGGAGGCGGTGTGCAGATCCTCAGCATGCGAGCGAACGCGGAAACAGAAATACATCCAGCTGATGAGATCTGCAGCGCGCTTCTCTCTCCTCCTCGCCTTTCTTCTTCTATCTGTGTGTAACCTGACTACTTTGATGTGCGTGAGACTAAAAAAAAAAAAAGAAAAACTTCCAACTCCTTCCAAAGGCCCCGAACAGGGGAAGGAACGTTTGAAGAGAGAAGGCAAACTTGCCTAATGGTGTGTGGGTGAGCGGGAAGCACAGATCCTGGCTTTAAAGTGAAATCATTCCGTAATATGAATGCGATTAAATCCATGATATAATTGTATTGTGCGCCTGAGAGGTGTTTTGATTTTACCTTCAGAATGCTCAAATTTAACAGCACATGCCTCATTACACACACAGCTCACCTCCACACACACACACACACACACACACACACACACTCTGACATGTCAAGACACAAGAAGAAAGACCAGGTTTGAATGTTCAGACGCTACGAGAGAGAGAGACTGAATATTTCAGCACCGTGAAGCCGGAGAGTTAAAGGAGCCGCGCCCTGATTCTATCCGCTAGATCGTTTCAGACGGGTTCTGTTTGTGCACAAACGTTGCTCACACACTGAAAGATGAACATAAACGATGATGATGTGACGACAACAACAACAGCCTGCAGACACCGAGCTGTCAGATAATGTCTGAAAATGTCTGGAAGTAGAATAAAAGCTCAACTCATTTCGGATTATTTTCAGTAGGATTTTAAAAATAAGGAGGTTTTAGCTCCTTACATTCATTCATCTGTTCCGAACATTTTGGAAATGTGGAAACTAAAAAAGACTGAAAAAGTAATTATGCAGAACAATTATATCAAGAACACTAATCACTTAATTGCCATTAAGGAGTACAAAGCCAACACAACGATAATAAGAATCTGATGATATGAAATTAACAAACAACAACATCATCTTTCAGGAAACATCATCGACTGAAAAGCAGCATTACAACCGTCTGTTCTCCCAGAAATGTGTCATTATCATCACTACGAACAAAGGCCATCTGTACGTAGTCCATTCTTCTCCTGAAGCAGTGAAGCATTCTGGTCTTTGTGGGAGCTCGTGCCTCGCTGTTTTCCACTGTGACTCAGAAATAAATAAACACAGAGGACGGTGAGGATCGCTCTGTCTGGACGCATCCTCTCCACTTGGCTGGTTGCTAAATCTTTTCTTTTCCGGTGAATTAATGCGGTCTACAGATCCGTCTCTCTGAGGCACACATGAGCTAGTGGTATCCCTAAGTTTCATGTTTTACCAGGTCGCGTATGTCGAAGTTCATTACGCCTTCGTGCCGCACAGGAAACAAGTGGAGACGTTCGTCGCTCTGGGGAGTGAGTGCACTCTCCTCCTGTTTGGGTCGGCTGAGTGTTTGTATGTCTTGGTCCTTTCCCTTTTCTGGATATCTGCTTGGAGGCACCATCCCAGAGAGCACTGAACTGTCGCTGAGGAGCGCTCTGCATAATCTGCATCGCTGTCAATCAAAACGGGAGTCGGGGAGTCTCACAACCCTCCCTCGTAACTCACCTTGGCAACTCGCCACGCCAACTTAGCCCACAAACTCACCGTGGCCTAAATTAAATCCGTCCGCATCGCAGCGACCTGACATCCAGACACATTACACACAGCACGTTACAGAAGGGGGATTTCTCCACGCTGACCAAAGAGGTTTTTGTTTTATATCGTCAATCCTTCTCACTATCAAAGTAAAGGTGAATCAAACTATAACATACAGTATGTATAGATTAAAAAGGGATTTTTGCTGATTTTCCACCAAAATTGTATCACTATAATGTGCAAAAATCAAATGACACAAAACATTTCTTCTGGTGGATCTTAAGACAACTGCAGACTGCAGACTGTGCAGTACTTCTGCACCCCTGGACTCAAAGAGCGTAGTCGATTGGAAGGGGCGCCCTGGTGCCAGTTTTTTTCTGGACTCGTGTTGTTTGAGTCTCCTGCAAAGCTGCAACTGCGAGAAAAGGCCACAAAGCTCCCTCATCTACATTCTAATATATGACACATTGAATTTCAGAGGTTCCCGCTGTGCGTTAAGAGCGAAGCAAACACATTCCAAGACATGCAATAAATCAAATTAAGCCTCAAAGCTTCAAACTGTCTTTCAAGTTCAACTCTTTGAAGTTTCATAATTCTGAGTTTTATTTTTTAATATGAAGAAAAAAAGGTGTTGAAACAAAAAGTGCGTCAAAGTAACGAGTCCTGGACTTCCAAGGATCGATAAGACGGTAAAGACCACACTGACTTCATTCATATTTCATGATATTTCTGTTAACACCAGCCTTTAACATCACAACACCTGTTCAGTTGTGTTTGTTGTTCTTCTTCGGTTTATTTTACCCGGAGGTGCAGCCGAAAGTGCCCTTGAGCAAGGCACGTGGCCCCTGACTGCTCCGGTGAAGCTGTTCTTGTCCCTAAAATCTCCCAGAGGCGACCGTATGAATACAAAGTGTTGCCGTAAAGAGCAAGCTTGGGGAGGAAAATTAAGATTAATTTCCTGGATAAATGAAGGTTGCTGGTTATAAAGGGACTGCGCTCGCTCTTTACTGTTCTAGAGAGAGGATTCACCCTCCAGTCACAAAGGCTATCAGTGGCATTTTGCTTAAAATAAATCTCTCTGTGTGTCTCTCCTCCTCGAGAGCAGTCTCTAATTAATTAATAGCGTGCGATGGTAAAATTGCTTCCACCCAGACTTCTGTGTTGTGTGTATTGCCGAGTCTCTGCAGCAATTATATTTTCTGTGGTATTGTCAGAGAAATGATTGAGAATTATCTACATAGTTATTACATTAACTACGTTCTCTTCTGCATTCTCATTCATCTTCAGAGCGTTCGGATTGTCTCGTTTGCTTGTTTGCGCGCGTGTGTTTGTGTTTGCAAATGTGAGGTTGTCCACTGACGATCCAATTAAACCTTCCATAATTGATTGTTGGTCACGTGGGGTCGGTGCAACGAGCAACACGACATCGATCATTACCGTACGAAGCTGATTTGGTGCACATGTTGTCAGGAGACATTAGAACTCACTGGAGTCGTGACTTTGTCCCACTGACGGAAACATCCGGCTGCTCTATGTTCCATGATATTCATGTTGTTTCTCCACCGTTTGGTGCTGAGCAGGTAGCTCACTGCGGAGTTAATCAGAGCTTTTCTGGATGAAAACAGCTGACAGCTGCTGACGAAAGCACCGATGAGAGCCATGAGGGTGAATCGAAGCACTAAAGTTGTGCTCCGATGAGCTGGAGGACGGTTTAAAGCTGCAGAGTCAGGTGATCGCTCTTTGTTCTTTGTAATAAGTCACGGCTTCAAATGACACAAAGTAATCTGTGTAAAAACTCAACACTGTTTAAAAAGTCTTTTGCCTGTTAAATGCGTGTATCTTTAAAGAAGACCCATCATGTTTTTTTTAGGTTTATGTGCATGTAAAAGATCCTGAAAGCACCGACAGAAGCTCCTCTCTCCCACAGAAAACACTGCTCCTGAAACGCCTCATCCGTAGTCTCACCTCTAATTCTGTAACTTTGTGACATCACACTACATCACCATGTCACATATTTGCATAACTTATGTCTAGCGGCTAGTTGGGCACTTAAGAATTGATTTAGCACAGATGCTGTGATGTTGTTAGCGTTGCTGACCAATCAGAGTAGACTGCATATCCAGGAGGCGGGGCCTTAAAGACACGGGGGACGGGGGGAACACAGAGCTGCAGAACAGCATCAAGAAACTGATGTGTTTGTTGAGCTGTTCTAGTCGTAACCACAAATAAAATCAAGAATGTGAGAACGACCATGTCTCCTTTTAGTCTCTCTCTTGTGTCACCTGCCTCTTTCTGTCCCTGCCCTCGGAGCAGTGCACCCGAGCTCCTTCACTAAGTGGTATGACACCTTTTGGGGAGATTTATATTGGCCTTTGTCCAGGCAAAATTAGCTCCTTAATAGCTATTAAAAGTTGTGTGAAGAGGTGGCAGTAGTCGTATTCCTTTTCGAGTGCCCCGACGTCACAAAGATATTTATATGATCATTGATTTATTTAACAGGCCTGACAGCCTCAAGGGGCCACTGTCTGTGATCTAACTCAATCTGACGGAGCGTGAAAATCTGGTTACGCTTTGCATGATCCGGGAACAGTGGAAAGGAAAGGAAAGGAAAGGAAAGGAAAGGAAAGGAAAGGAAAGGAAAGGAAAGGAAAGGAAAGGAAAGGAGCGAACAGGAAAGGAAAGGAAAGGAAAGGAAAGGAAAGGAAAGGAAAGGAAAGGAAAGAACAGGACAGGGAAGGAAAGGAAAGGAAAGGAAAGGAAAGGAAAGGAATGGAAAGGAAAGGAAAGGAAAGGAAAGGAAAGGAAAGGAAAGGAAAGGAAAGGGAAGGAGAGGAAAGGACATGAAAGGAAAGAAAAGGGAAGGAAAGGAAAGGAAAGGAAAGGAAAGGAAAGGAAAGGAAAGGAAAGGAAAGGAAAGGAAAGGAAAGGGAAGGAAAGGGAAGGGAAGGAGAGGAAAGGAAAGAACAGGACAGGGAAGGGAAGGAGAGGAAAGGACATGAAAGGAAAGAAAAGGAAAGGAAAGGAAAGGAAAGGAAAGGAAAGGAAAGGAAAAGAAAGGAAAGGAAAGAAAGAAGGAAGGTATTTGCAGTAAACTTCATGTTTACTGCAAATACCTTCCTTCTTTCTTTCACAGCAGACGTCTTCGCTCTTTTCCTTACATCGCAGACAGGATGACAGCTTGGTTGGGCCGCCCTCTCAGAGACCTCCTGTTCCGTCTGACTACCCTTCATCAAGTGTTGCTATAAGTTGGACTCTAAAGAGGCACTCTGTACAACACGGTCAGGTAATTGCACAGAATGTCTCAGTCGTGTGTTTTCTTGGCACTATACACTGAGACTGTGGGGCTAACATTCATTAAATGTGATAATCCAGTCACTCATGGATGTCAAGCAGACAGTCACTGCTCATCCAATCATCCACTTAAATGCAAATGAGTTTGTCCATTGGTGCCAATGGCTTGCGTAATTGTGTGCTTTTATGCAAATCGAGTTCACGTGAAGTTGAGTCAAACTCTTACTTCAGCAGACATCACTAAATACAGAGGTGAGGACGCACACAGTCATCACAGCGGCATCTTTCTGGACGGCGTAGAATGACAGAGGCAGTCGGCCGACAGCATACAGGACGTTAGGTTCATTCATGAGACGAGCAGAGAATTTAATGGCCGACTTAATCAGCTGCAAACTACACATGAAGAACTACGTCCGAAGATGGAAATATATGAAGGCAGTCAGAGATCATAATAACGTTTCATTGCAGAGTTACAGTTTACTGAGTCCAGCTGCTTTAGGATGAAGTATCGCACTTCTTCTCCGGGACGATCCAATCTAATATCCACACTCAATCCAATGTGTGTCTCCACCCCTGAATCTCTCTTTCCTCACAAAGCACCTTGTAATCGATTACACCAAACCGCAGGTCAAAGTGGTTCACTGAATTAATGAGCGCTGAACAGGCTTTCCTATTCAGATAAATAATGAAGGTGAGCAGCACAGTTACAAAATGTTTGCTGGTGTGTTTTCACTGCAACAGAAAATTCAGCTTTTTGCAAAACATGTATTTATGAAATGAGTTCAGATGTACGCTCTCTATGTATGCAAATTAATGCATATTCAAAGCAACGTTATGTAAATGTTTACTTTTAAATAAAAACTTCAGAATCATTTTGATGCTTCAGTGTCTTGTAACAGGATGAATTGTGTCTCAGCCGCTCTTCATATAAGAAACCAAAAAGGAAAGTTTCTTTATCATCCAGCTGTAGAAGATTTCTTATCGCCCAATAATGTACCGAATGTTTAAAATTACAATTATTTAAAGGCTGTTGTCTGAAAATGATTTGTTCACTCTGAGCCCGCTGTCACCTCATCTCATCTGTATTCTGAAGGTTTACACACATTATTCATATCCTGATTTATTTATAACATTTTATACCTAAAAACATGGCAAAAGTAGATTTATTATAGCTCTTGACAATATTCTTCTGATTTATGGACAGAAAAAAAGAGATATTCAAATTCCCTCTGTGAAACTTCTAAATCTTAAATGTCGACAGAATGAAAAAAGTCGTTTGAATCTGGCTTTTTCCGATGTGCAGATTTCTTTTTTGGGATATTTATGCAAATGTTTTTAATTAGACAAATGCGTCACTTGCATATTTGTACCCGATCCACCTGTAGTCTCTCCCGTTAAGTCGAGAAAGTGTGAATTAGCGTTGAAATGACTGCTAACATGTCAACATAAGGACTCATGCTCAGGTACTTTACCGGCAGTTTGGGTGTTTCTGAGGTCAGCTGCAGCCTTCCTGACACTTGATTTATCAGCTACTCTCCTGAATCTCTGCTGTTCACCTGCTGCAGCAGATGTTCACATTGGGTTGAGGAATGTGCATGTGTTACTGGGACTTTTTAATTTCCTTCACTCTTTGTTTTTGGAGTGCTTTTCTGACATTATCAGATGTTGTCTATTTTGATTCAGGCTTTAAAATGCTGAAGCGAAACACTGTGAGGCACTGCTGGAATCAAAGAGGAGGGCAATGTTAAGCTGTAATTTTGTAATGAAAGAACGAGCACAGAGCTGATAAAAAAGAGGTATTTAATTACGGTGCATTCACGTAGAAAAGATCACAATGAAGATTTGGGGGATTAAAAATATGTAAAAGCTGAAATTCTCCTTCAAACGCCTCTCTAACAGTGAGCTTACTCACACACCGGGCCGGCTCCTTTCGATTCTGGGCCCCAAGCTGGGTGCTGCAGAATCAGGATGAAACATCCGTACTATATCTGTTTCACTATATGCTACGGAGCTAGAGGTGCCCAGCGCACGCTGAGACACACGTGAAATTGAATTCCATAGAGAATTCCATTTGGGACTCGACATTTCCTCAAGCCATCAGCGCTGGCATCATATTGTACAAAAGACACCCGGTACGCTCCAGCCAGAACAATCAGGACTTCAAAGGCCCGCACGCTGAAAGAGCGTGTGAAAAATCATTCTGAGGCGAAGCTCAAGGTCATCTCTCCCTGAGAGCGTCTGTATTAAAGAGCTGCTTTGGGATGCTTTCACACTGCCTTTAAATGAACGCTGCTTAAAACAAGAATCACCGTTTGCTCTTTTCATTTTCTCCTTTTCCAAAGTCCGACTCGATCCCTGATCATCACCTCCGACAATAAGAGGTCGACAAACATCAGCTCTCTGAGTGGCCTTTGAGCGGTACATGGATGGAGGTGTCATTTTAAACTCGGTGACTGTGTTGACTGTGAATTTGGGGGATTCTGTTGAGATGTCACAGGTGTAAAGGTCACGTCTCTCTCCTGACAGAACCCAGCTGACTTTTGCCAGCTGGATTATTTACGATTCCTTTCTGGCCTTCAACTTCTGTGAGATGATTTGTATAAAAAGCGTTTTCTAGAAAATTAACTCTAACTTTGCAGGATGACATATTATAGTAACTGCTAGCCACACAGCTAACTGAGCTAACTAGCAACCGGTAGACGGCTGGGGCTAGCTGATTAGCATGCTAGCTTAGGGAGAAGCTGCAGCAGCGTGGACTTGACTGAGGCCTGCTGACGGTGTTGAATGTCACTCAGCCTGTCAAGTCGCCGGTGGCTGGTTTTAGACCGTAATGCATGTAATCAGTGTAATCAGCGCCCACTGCTTAATTGACAACGTCACTGCTTTTCTTCTGCACGGCTCACTCTCTCCCACTCAACCACACCTCTCTCCACCGCACGTACTCTTCTTCTCCCACACTCTTGCTTCGCGATGCACACTTCTGTTTTTAGCCGTTTCATTATTACTACAAAAGCAACACCATCACTGAAGTCACTGTGCTCATATTTTAAGGCGCTACAAATTGCACTCAGCTATAAAGAATAAAGGCTGTATAGAGATGATACATCGTCTCTGGTAGTAGCATTAAAGTAAACGACTTTAAACTCGTCTCGTCGCAGATCTTTTGTCTGAGCCGACCTTTAGAAGACATTTCTGCACTTTTATTTGCTTCTCATTCACCAATTGAAACACACATTGGCACATTTGAAACTAACCAGCGTGGCAGGAGCAACCATCAGAAGCAATCTGGGCTTCTGTGTCTTGCTCAAGGACATGCCGAGGATCGATTCCACAAACCATGTGATTAATGTGCGTCTCTACCTACTGACCCACAGCCGCAACACTTACGTATGTTACACTGACGAGATAACTTTAAAAGATAAAGACAGGAAATTTTTTTTACAGTGATGCCTTTATGTGTTCCTGTGTTTTCATCTCATCATCGCTGCCTGTCTCACCGCATTGTATGTAAATTGTTATATATCTGTGCATATTTGTGTGTGTGTGTGTGTGTGTGTGTGTGTGTGTGTGTGTGTGTGTGGTGTGTGTGCTATTTCTGTGAGCTGTAGAGTGCTGGAGTCTCCAGAGGCACAGCCAGCCAATAGCTTCCCTGTCAGAGTGCTGCCTTATCTGATGATCCATGAGCGCATGAAGCAGCAGTGAAAGCCCGTCCAAAGGGTGGAAATATCACTTGATAATACCAGATCAGATCCCCTCGTTCGCAACACACGACCTTGCAATTTATGATTGGTATAATCCCGGCCCCCCATCGGGGGAAAACTTCCAGATGAGACGGAGATTATTTAGGTTAGCTAAGACAGATGTTTGTGTGAAGTGAAGGGAAAAAAGAAACAAGGGCTGGAAGTGAATTAGTAATTCTCTTCTACTCTGCTGCTCCTTTGAGAGATGCTTGTAAGTTATAACTGCCCCAGTGGAGTCTCTTAGATGCAAATGGCAGAAGACTGTTTGCCCCCAGCGGCTAACAGAACAAGGCAATCCGGAAAAATGTTATTTCATATCTAGCTTTTTTTTTTTTTTTTGGGAAAAAGTGCTAAAAACAAAAACATACAGAACATCATGTTCTGAAGAGACGCAGCACTGCTTTGGTGTTAAATATTAATAAGCAAGAGCAGAGAGAACTTTTCACATCGTCCTCTCAAATGCAGTAAACTTTATTGGAGACAAACACGTCTCAGTCCTCACACCTCCGTCAGGTACAGGTCATGAATATTTCCACCCATGCACCCGTCTACAAGATACCGAAAGTGCGCACGAGCTCTCGAAGGGATTAAATATACATTTCTAATGTTGAATTTTAAACTGTGCATATCTTTCTTTCTGCAACATCCAGAAAATCCCAGCTAAAGAAAAACTTCCCATCATGCATTTTGAGCAGGTGATGGTGCTCAAACGTTGGCCAAGAGGATAATCCAGTGGCCTCTCTCACAATATGACAGCGGGCCAGATGGGTTACTCAACCGAGCACTCACAGCCACTTCCACAACATAAAATCTCCATTCTGAAAATCCAACATTACCTGCAGTTTCATTTGGACAAGCACTTTGACCTGAAACTACCAACGGCCTTCTCATGAAGATAATATTTGAGTGAACCAAATTCTAGTTCGCTCAAACAAGAACCAGAACCTCCATCTGCTGCTCTGCTCACCTGCGCAGCATTTCATTCAATAAAAAGCTAATGAAGAGAGAAAATAAAGCTGTCGTAGCTAACAAGCTCGCTAATGGTAAGTTAGCAAACTCGTTAGCTCATTAGATTAGCTCTGTGATTTAACAGGACGATTTTCAGGAATCATTGACTCCTGACTGGAAAGTGTCTGAACACCATCGCTCTTTCTCACATATTTGCATGTAAAGATTCACCTTCTATACACAGAACAGGTTTATTTCAGCTCCTCAAGCAGATCCTCCAAATGCAGCAATTCCATGGGAGTTAATTAACTTTTCTGTGAAAATGTGCCGGTTCTAAGCGGAGGTGTCCCGACCTGAGCAGCGGCTGAGTCAGAGAGCGAAGGGATCTGAAAAGCCTTGTTAACTAACTTCACTGACTTATAAATAATGTGCCATACAAAAAAGAAAATAGACATCAATGCACAAAATACCCCAGTCTAGCCAATCAGAACTAAGCTTTTTTTGAACCAAGGTACTGATTAAAAGTATTTCCAGATAAAGTCTCTGAGTGTGTAACCATGCAAATGAGATGAAATGAAAGCGTTCATCCGGTCTGACAGCTTCAAAGTTGATCTCAACTAAATTCAGGAACAAAGTCATCATATCCCGCCGCAGAGGTTTTCAGCTCCTCGCCTCCCCAAAATGAAGTCGAACCGACTCGCATTCATCACACCGTAACCGAGTTGATCACAGGAAGTCCTCCGCTCAGCGTGAATGCACAAAGTCATCACTTCAGCTGGCTGGTAGCTGCGTGCAGTATATGAGAAGCATCCATTCACATTAGCACCCCACCCACTCATACCACATCACTCACACTCTCTCTGGGCTACTCCATATTGGTAATGGATTCCTGTCTTACCGTAAGCATTAGGGTGCATGTGTGTGTGTGTGTGTGTGTGTGTGGGTGTGTGTGTGTGTGTGTGTGTGTGTGTGTGTGTGTGCTCAATAAAGCAATCGGTTCCTAAAATGTCCTGCCTCATTTCCTGGATGTTTGGATGGCAGTGTCAAGTGTTTTGATTTCAATATCTGGATGTCACTGTGACTCCTCCTGTGGTCATTCACTGCTGAATCACATGATCACACACACAAACAGATGCATGCAGGCACATTTGTAAACAGAAACATAAAGCAGAGATGTAGTAAACACAAACAGACAGACCCCAAACATGACTGACACAATCTCCGGTCAGTGATTTAGTGAATGCAGCAGACGGACGCACGCAAACACACAGGCTGACAATTCCATCCTGAGATTGAGGGTTACAGTAGGAGGCATCTCTGTCTCTGTTTGCTGGAAGACAGGAATAAATCACTGCCACAGGATGGAAGAAGCAGCTACACCAAGTCAAACAACCCCGAGCCCAAGAGAAAATCCAAAGAGCAAAACAAAGTCCTACATGTTCATCAGGAAGAAGACAAAACTTAAAGGATATTTAAAGTCGACCTGGTGCCCTGCTAATCGCTCTGGACCATATCTTTAATACAGTCGAGCCTGAGATTCGTCTGCATCCTCCACCGATTTCTAAATTAGTCGGGATGAAGCGAAGATCTGGATTAAACAATCAATTTAAGTTCCGATGATCACAGGATTTGGACAATCACCAAAAGATGAGCTGAAGATCCAACATCCAACATCAAATTTTGGCACATCATTCAAGTCAGAGATAAAGATAAATGATGAAAATGAATGCAGCTTCTTCATCTTAACCTGCGACGTACATCAACACAGTGTCACTAGACCAAACCGACAGTCAAGGCTATTTTTCGGGCGTGTTACACCGGCGGCGGCTGACGATGCCCCGGGCCACGAGCCTCAGGCAGAGATCAGTGAGCAGTAATCTACAGAGGTCCAGTAAGTGCACTTGTGTGATACCGCCACACCTTTGAGATTT
The DNA here is from genome assembly GCA_963678695.2 of Diplodus puntazzo. NCBI lineage: Eukaryota > Metazoa > Chordata > Actinopteri > Spariformes > Sparidae > Diplodus > Diplodus puntazzo. Next base: position 1,730,067 of record OZ023167.1, on the reverse strand, counting down.
TAATCATTTTCAGGCTTGTAGTGTTCAGCCCTCATGTTCAGAATAGGTTGAGGAGCTCGGATATCCAAAACAAGCCCAAAGCAGAACCGTCGCTCTTTTCCATGAAAACAAGCCGGATAAAGTGGTTAGGCATCTGATTGGGATGCCTGTAGGGAACCTCCCTGTGGGTATACAGCATTCTGGGCACGTCCAGTTGATAGGAGACCCGAGGGCAGACCTGGAACATGCTGGAGGGACTACATACCCTGTCTGGCCTGGAAACACCTCATGATCGCCCAGGAAAGGCTGAAGGATGTGGGTGGGGAAGAGGTCACCTGGTTAGCCTCTACGTAGAGTTTGTTTTAGCTGCACTGGATGGAGGGAACGATCTACTGAGACACATGCGGGGCCGCCTTGTGCTTTAATTGAGACAGAGTGAGTGTATATATGATGCACAGAGAAGATCTTTCTTACCTAAAACACTGAAGCCACCTGGGAATCAGCATCGTTACACGGCCTTGTCAGAGCGATACAAACTCCTGCGTGGTTGAATTATTGAGAGTCCCTGAGATCTCACGGGTATCTCATCATGTGAGCATAGGGAGGTTTTAAGATATACCATGACCTGGATGACTGACAACTTTTTACAACTAACAGAGATGAAACCAAAGCTGATAAGCTCATGTTGCAGTGGAAAATGCCTCGAGTTGAAAAACAACAAAATAAACTTCAGCAGTCACCAGTGGGACCTGAGAAACTGTACAAAACGTGACCTTTCCCCCTCAACTTTTCTCTTTTCACACTTGGGCAGCGTCGCCTCCTAATTGAGCACAGAATGCACCTAACAAGCCACTTGCCTCACTTACAAATGACTCCCAGTCCCTCTCATCCTTCTCGGCCTTTGGGACGACTGAAAAATGTACAGTTAGGCTGAGTATTAATGCTGTATAGCTTTAATGTAAAAGCAGCAAACGGCCAAGAAGTGCACCGTAGTACAAGAGACTTGCATTTCTCACTTTCTTTCTACTCGGTAGTCATAACTAATGGAGAGGATATGCAGATCTAGGCAATAAATAAGTGGAGACGATAGTGTAGGGTGAGGCATGAGCAGAAAATTAAATGTAGCAGAATGAAAAGCACCAGAAGCGCTGTTGTTTTGGCTTCTGTTGATTCTACTCCTGAGGCGTTTGGAGAGAGAAAGAGATTGAGACACCAACCAAATAAAGAGAAGCAGGCAGATAAAGACAGAGCACAGAAAGCCTTACAGAAAATGAGAGCTAAATCACAGCCAACCCCAGCTCCTGCAGAAACAAAGCAGCAGAGAGGAGGCAGATACTGAAAGAGGGACAGACAGAGAGAGACAAAGGCCGGGAGCGGTGCGAGCCACGCTGACCAAACACTCAACTGCAGCTGTCAGAGTGGGACGTACAGGGAGAGAACCAAAGGGATGGAGGAGGGTTAATAGGACAAAGGGCTGCGAGAGTGGAACAGAACATTAGTGCAGAGAGAGCACTGAAAGCAACAGCAATCAAAAACATCTACCAGCAGCTTCAACACTGGCAGCGTAACCACTCTGTGCACTCCAGCAGCCATGTTTGGAATCACTAGCCCAGAGACTGTTTACGGAAGACAGAAGGCTGAGCTCTGGGCGCAACACCTTGATGCTCTAAATGCTCCAGAGAAAACCCAAACGCATCCGATCTGCACAACTGGCACAGAATCAAACGCTCAGAGCAGCATCAGATGCGGAACAGGAAGGTGAGACCCGAGAAGAAAAACACATGAAATCTGAAAAAACATGCTCGTGGCATACATACTAGACACCCACTTGTAGACTTCAATCCAAGACGTATTTCTGTGTTGCCAGTGAGCCAAATCTGAGCATCTATTTGTATTTTTGCAAACACTCAGCTGTCTCCACTGCCCGTAGCTTATAAAACGGTAAGAACGGATATCTTTGCAACGCCAACAGGCACAGAGATACGCTGATAGGATCGCTAGAGATTAAGCTGTGCCACATACTAGATATCCTGTGTGTGTGTGTGTGTGTGTGTGTGTGTGTGTGTGTGTGTGTGTGTGATGTTCTTTTCTCCTCTGCTCTCCTTGCTCCCACCCTCCCTTCTTCCTTCTCTCCACCACCATTTCCTGCTCTCCTCTCTGCTCATTTAAATGTTTTCTGTCTCACATAATGTGCCATTTGGTGTAAATTAATACATTTCATGCTGTATGCTGGACGATTTCATTAACGAATACCCAGAAGGCCCATGTGGTGTATCTAACGGCACAGGATCGTGACGCTCTGAGTGTGAACACATACCACCTGATCAGTAAAACGAGCTGGGAATAAAAAAAAAAACAGAAAAGCAAACAATTGCAGAGCCCGCGGGTGCCCTTGAGGAGGTAAGGTATTAGCAGATGAACCAGAGAAACTTTGAAAAGACTTCCAAAAACAAACTCTCTCTGACAAACACACTCTGAATATTTATTCTGAATCTTCAGCTCCAGCTCATTGGTTGACTAACTCGATATGCAAATTGTTTCTCTTTGACTTTGTTTGCTTTTGAACCTATTTTTGGTTTGTTTGCCGGCACAATCTGACACGTCTCTTCAACCGTACAATCTTTTCGCTCTGAAACAGAAAGACAATACAAAACACAGCTAACGGCGTATTCATGTGGGGGGGTTTAAACGCAGGAAGAGAAAGAGAAGTGCTCCTCGGAAGGCAGAGTGATGTCTGTGGGTGGAGGGCAAAGTGACATTTGTTATTGGGTGTTGTGTGAAAACAGGCGAGTGTGATCTGAAAAGGCCAGTGTCCTCTATTCCACCTCGCCGAGACTCAAGAGCAAACACATGCCACACACACAAAGTCACGCAAAGCGCTAATCAAGATGAATGAGGTTTGCTCTTCGACGACGCCACGTCGTTATATTATGAGACAACTACATTATTGCTCTGATCCCGCTGTTTTAACAGCACCAAGTGCAGTGTGAGCGTGTGCATGAAAAGGCGAACCTTCATGATTAAAGGGGATCGTTGAGCCTAAATGTCAGCCTGTAACAGCGTTAATTGGCTAAATGAGTTTCTGAGGTGATGGATGTTGATAATCGTCCCGCTCCATTTGCTTGTTTCTCAGCCCGACACGTGTGTTCATGTAGCCGCCGCCCCTCCAGAGATCTGACACGGACTCTCAGCGCAGACACACGTGTTTCTAGGTTTTGGGAAACTGTTGTGTTTGTGTTGGTGCATCAGTTGCGTTGCCGTGGAGAGACACACACCACTCGATAATCCCTCCAAAGCTTCGGCCAGGTTAATCTTGCAGTAAACATTGTGTCTCTCAATCGTCTGATCTTATCTGCATAATGTGTGTGTAGGTGTGAGTGTTTGTGTTCATGTGCTTGTGTCCCGATACGTTCGATGCTGTCCTGCACAACTAATTTACCAACAGACCTCCTGTCTTAAGACCATAACAACACTGATTCCCAACCAGCAAATCATTATCTAGGCACGGCTTAAACAGGCGTGTGTGGTCAGGGGACCATTACACAGGTAGCATGTGTACATACAGTAGGACCCCAGGTAACAACCCATTACTTTTGCAAACAAACAGCCGGGCCTCATGTGTGTCTGCCACAGACTGTGCAATCCTCTCTGAACAGCACTCAATAATTCATCGCACCATGAATAGTAAACAGGAGTGCGGCAGTGGGACGATAGCGGACACTCAGGTTTTCTATAAATCATCATCGCTGTGAGACAGAAAACACAGAGTCATTAAACGCAAACTCCTCAAATCCGCTGGATTTGCTTTGTGTTTGATGAGACGCAGCCAAGCGACCCCAAACAATCTGATGCTGGTGTTTGCCGTCTATATCCGTTACAATCCAATCTTTTCTCGCAGACTAGGAGCCATTCTTCTTCCGCTGTAATTCACGGTATGTGACGCCGTTCTGAAGGATGACAGTTAATTAATTTCCGAAAAAAGTTAAAGCATCAGTCCGGCTCTTCACATTCGCTGGATGTGAAATTCAAAACTTCTGCTCAAACGTGAAGAACAAATATTCCATCTGTAATTATCTGTTTAAATTCCAACTGTGTGAGCAGCACGGCCTCGTGCTCAGTGGAGGAAGTGGCCAGAATCTGCTGTTCCTGTGAGTCAGAGCTCGTCCTGCTGCCTGCTGCTGGACAAGAACTCTGGTGAGCAACGCTGAGTGGAAAAACCATGTCGCCAAAGTATCTGAGACGTGTGGATGGAAGAATCTTGGATAAATGTGAGGCTGATTCTTGACTTTGAAAAGCAACTGTTGTGAGCGAGGTGACGCTGAAGTGAGGCAGCAAGGGCACCGAGACTGAATGGAACAATGTCGTCTCTGCAGCATAGCTGAGGACTCCTTTCATTCCTTCTCTGAGTATACACTGGCAGATTATTGTCGCTTTTCAACCAGTGTTTTCAACAACGGCCAGTCAAAGCGTCCATGAACAGCTTCATCACACTGAGCTGATCCGTGCATGGACCCTCTGTGGAGTGGTGACCACACCGGCCCCTCAGAAGGCTGCGATGTTGCTGTTTGTGCTTTTAAAAGTGTCTCAGCTCAGCTCCAAGTAACTCTTTCTTTCCCCAATTCTTTCCCACTTTGTACTTTCAGACATCTCTTGTATTTTACTGTTTCATCATTGTTGCACTTGTTTCACGAGTTACTGCCAATGAAATCCCAACATTCTCAACTAAATAACGGCAGGCCGACGTAGTGACGTGTCTCTTAGCTGCCACGTTATACGTACAGCAGTTTCTAGGGAATGGGGGAGGCTGAACTCATGGGCTCAGGTGAGAACTGGATATATTTGCCCAGTAAATCCCCTCCAATGTTAGACAGGAGTGAAAGCAAAGGAAACAGATCAAAGCTTGAGAAGCGGCTCAGCAACATCAACGAGTTCCCGATATTTTGTATGCTTGCTGTGTATCACTTTGCCACAACTCCTGAAGAAAGTCATCGGCATATATCAGATTCATTAATGGAAAATGGGTTGTGAGCTCTCCCTCTCCCTCCTACATCCATAGTTAAAGGGGAATCAACACAGCAGAGGTAGAAGTTGCAGATATCTATAGACACATTAAGTGTGTTAAAGTGAGCGGCCTCATCTATAATCTTCCCTTTAATGAGAGTCATTTGTCATCAGTGGGCTGTTTGTTTAAGTTCACCTCCGAGGGTGTGTGTGAGAGGGGCGTTCATGTGTGTGCCTGCATGACACACCTACTGTGTGTGTGTGTGTGTGTGTGTGTGTGTGTGTGTGTGTGTGTGTGTGTGTGTGTGTGTGTGTGTGTGTGTGTGTGTGTGTGTGTTTTCACGGACAGGGAGCGTCACAGCCACTTAGGGATGAAATGGTGATGACGGTATGCTCTGCCAAGCAGCTGAGTATTCTGAAATGACACCGAGGGATTACTAATGAGACGCAGCGCTGGAGTTTGGAGTAATCCTCTGCAGTGGCACAAGTTCAGGTGGTGTCTGATATCATACCGAAGACTTTACACTGGAAACTGATTCAACACAAACGTTTGTGCGCCTGGACACCTGCAGTGACTTATAATCAGTCTCAGCCCTCAGCTGGTGAAGATGCAATGTAACTGCAACAGCCTGAAATCAGCCTCAACACTTTTCCCTGATGGTGGAATATAACAAAGTACATTTAGTGGGATATGTAGGGAATTGTAATTTCCTTTTTCTGCATTTTGTAGGCAACTATAGTACTTTTTACTCCACTACATCTATTTAATAACTTTAGTTACTTTCCTGATTACATGTTGCATCAGAGTTGTAAACATTTTTTGAGTTCAACTAAGTTTTGGGTAGAATGTACTTGTACTTTCAGTGAAGACTTTTAATGTTACTTTTGCCACAGTATTTGGTAACTTTGTACAGAACTGCTCCGATGTTTCAATCCTTTTTCGTCTGTGTCTGTAGAATACTGGCAAAATGAAGTAAAACATCAGATTTGGATCAATCAAATCAAATTCTCATCCGATGGCAGTAGTCCTGAAAACAAATACGTTTTTAACAAACCACCTTCTCTCCTGAGCAGACAGAGCTATGATATTATATTTTTATGTTAGAATTATGCCTCTATCAGAAGTTACCATTGGTGCTTTCAGTAATTTCCTCTGGAGTAAATTTCCTCTGGAGTTGCTACATTAGTGCCCCTGGCTTTCTTAATGGACATAAAGACTTCATTGCCACTTACAAATGAAATGCCACTGACACTCTGCCCTCGGAAGCTGTAAAGCACCGTGGAATGAAATTACAGCGGCATGACCGTCTGCTGGATCACGCTGTGAATGTGCAGTTCTAATGAGGCACAGAGGAACGATCCACAACACCATCAAACTGAGAAGTTTCATCACAAAGTTTAAGCACTAATAGTCTGAATACTGACCGACTGTTTCATCAGTCACACTATCTTCAGACTGAAGGAGATGAATGGAGGCGCAGGTGGAGTTAAGTGAGGAGCTGAGCTCTGGAGCGAACAAGTGAGAAAACACACACCAGTGGAGCAGAGCCCGGCCCGAAGCACCCACACCCAAAACACTTATCAGACTGTCGCCATGGTTTTGACCATGTTGACTGCAACACATGTTGACACAGCAGTCTGCAGGTATATAACTTAAACTGGCAATATACAACTCTTGTGCTTGGACTTATCATTCTGAGGTAAATACTGACGCTGTAGAAAAAGGACTTGGTTCCGTACAAACCTTTCACAAATGTTTCCTGGAGAAATGAAGGGAGCATTATAACACATAGGAACCAAACAGGAAGGAAACTAGTTTTCCCTGGTCGCTCTCCCCAGGTAACGGTGGAGCGACTGGAACATGGCGTGTGATGTTGTGGGAGAACGGGACTAGGTGCAGGGGGGGGACGGGGGGTGCAAGAAGAAGGGAGACAGTGAACTCCGGGGCGTCGGGTCGTAGGGGGGAGCGGTGGGACTGGATATTGTAACGCATCAGTGGCGCACAGTCTGAACGGAGAGATATTGGGAACTTCTACAGGATGTAAGCACATTAGCCGACTAGTACGCACCACTCCGTCTCTTGAGCAATTGTAGCTAACAGCTACCGCACAGCACAGCGACGAGAGATATGAGTATCGGATCATGTCTACAGATTGACATCAGCGTGAGTCTAACTCTGACTTCTCTGCTCTGTCCACCTCCGTCCCAAGCTATAGGACTCCTGTATTACTAAGCTAGACGCTGCAGACGATCTTCCACAGCTAGATACATCACAAAGTACGCGAAATACATAAAGTATAATGGACGGCGACAGAGGACGCGTATCGCATTGGCGCTTTAGAGCATCCGGCGCACAACAGAGCCTTGCCTATCAGCTCTGTTTCAGCTTACTATCCTAGTGTTTACATTATAGCGGTTAGGCGTCTCACTGTCATTGATCTTCGACTGCTCAACTTCTCTCTGTCGTGAAGACAGCTAGTACTAGCACATACTGATACCTACATCCTCTTGAGCACATCAGCAGACAGATCGCGGCTAATTATAGCACTCAGTGACACTATTCTAACAGTCCTCTCAGCACGAAGAATTCTTCCGTAATATTCGCGCGAGTTAGTTCAGTCTATGCATCACCTCTGCATCTGGGAGCCTAAGCTGTGCTGCTGTGGGGGTGCAGATCACGATTAACATCTACGTCAGCCTAGAGATAGTCTCCATCACTGTGCGCGCGATACAGTCGTGCTGATGTATATGAGGATACACGGATTCTAGGTGTGGAGTGAGGCGAGTACACGGCGCTGTCTGCTTTAGGCGACATCTGGTCGTAGCTGGATTCTCATTACACTACAACTCTGTTACGAAGTCTCAGAGCGACAGGCTCCTCACTTAGGACTCCACCTGGGGCGGCGCTTGATATATTGTAATATCAAATAAGTCTGATAATGATAGGGTGACTGACATGATGTATTATCAGTCCGTCAATATGACAGACTATAGTCTTGATTATAGCTGGATAAGTGACTAGAACAACTCAATCTGCGAGTCCTCGTCCTGCGATCGTCGGGTGTCATCTCAATCTGAATCGTCTCGATCGAGGTCTATTAGACAAGACTCACTCTATCTGAGTGCAGGTGAGGGGGGGGGGGGGGGGGGGTGGGGGGAGGGTGGGGGGGGGGGGGGGGGGGGGGGGGGTGTGGGGTGGGGAGGCGTATCTGCTTGTTGAGGAGCTCTCCTTCTGCTCCACATGGGCCTGCGGTCTTCCTGTCAATTATGGCAGCGCAGCAGCGGGTCATAAAAGAGCGAGTTCTCGTGCGGTACGACGACCGGGAGAGAGCTAGGGGGGGGGCAAATGGATCGTGTACCAACATATCAACTAGAGGCAGCAAGTGTGCAGCTTCTCAGGCTCACTCGAGAGAGCAAGAGCGTCACAGACGGCACACTCTCCTCGCGGCGCATCGTCAGATCAAATAGCATCAAGTGTCAAAATATCAAAGGGCTAGTTGGTGATAGAATTTTTTGTAGAAAGTGGTTTGTAGGTTATATAATATGGTATATTGATGATTGTGGCCGTCGTGAGGGATATGATAGACTACAAAAAGGAGCTTATAGATCAATTACTACGATGAGAGACACTGGTGAGTGTGAGTCTGCGACAGCTTATTAATTGTGTCACGGCTAGGATTATACTGATTGGTGTATAGAGTGTGATTTCATGTCTAGGCTATTTTCCAGGGTAGGGGCAGCTATCACTCTTGTCTGTGGATTACATTGAGGATCATCTCCACAACTCTCAAGACTTTCACACCTAGCATTTCGCGCGCTCTGCTCAGTTTCCGCACCATCCTCCCGAGCGCGGGATCTAGATGGAGAAAAAGGATTCGCGACAGACAGCAGAGAGGTAGCACTGACTACTCTCACATTTCACTGTCGGTAGTTAAGCGTGATTCAGACGGGCGGAAATGGGAGCAACAGTACACACACATCTGTACAAATGACTGTACAAGATCTACTATCTCTTGCACAGCGTACACTCTTTAAGGTAGTATATATGATTGGGGGTAAAGGTGATGTAGAGAGAGACATTTTAGAGAGTGCGTTACATATCAGGACACACTGGAGGTTAAGAAGGACATTGATGGTGTTGGTCTACTGACAAATGGGTATTCTCACTAATGCTTCGGTATTGGTGCTTTCTTGGGTACTGTGGAGAGATGATTTAGGATGTTTTGGTTTAGGTATCTCTTGGGACACTATACTGGTCGGCGGAAAGCACTTATCTGGCGGTTCGAATGACTGGATGATATTAACGAAAAATCTGCGGGTTTGAGTGGGGGGGGGGGGGGGGGTTGGGGGGGATGGTATGTTCTCATCTATGACGTAAAGCATGCATGGGGGTCTACTATAAGGTGACACATTAAGTTCTTGATACTGAGATATGTGTTGAGGTGTGGATACGTGTGTCCATAGCGGAATGGGGATTTACAGTAGAGACTGTTTAGGGGTGTGCATCGACATTGGGACATACTTACTAAGTAGCTTGTACTGGAACGCGTTTATGTGTGTTTTATAGTGGGAGTTTGGGGGTTTTGGGGGGATGGAGATAGGGGGGTAGACGAGCATTAGTCTCAGGGGTGTGCGCGTGTGAGAGAGAGTGAGCGAGAGCGCGTGTGGGGTTTGGAGTTGTACGAAGACGATGACAGATAGTGCACACTAGGTGACATGGACAATGAGGGTTGATAGTGGGAGAGATGTGTAAGGTGAGTAATCTATCTACGGATAGAGATGAATTGGAATAGGATAATTGGAGGAGGGTTTGATTGGTATCTTTGGGGGGGGTGAGGGGGTGTGGGGGGGGGGGGGGGGGGGGGGGGGGGGGGGTGTTGGGGAGTGGTGTTATATTGGTATATGGTAGGGATGGTAATGTAGGTGAGTAATGGAGGGAGGGGAGGGGTGGGGTGGGGGGTGACAGAGATGGGAGTATGTGATTTATGATGGGGGAGGGGATTTGTTAGTGAGGGATGGAGTATCAGTAGTGGGGACAGTATATTAGGAGTATTGAATGGTGGAGTGAGTGTGATAGGGAAGTAGGACACATGAGAAAGTGTGGGAGTAGCGTGAGAGACATAGGAGGTAATATATACAAAGTTTCTGGTTGATAGTTCACAACTGACTGATCATATGATGATATATGGGGGATATGGGAGAGTGATATATATATATAGTGATAGTATATATAGGGGGGGAGATAGTCATATATACATGAGGTTATATATAGTGAGGTAGTGTGAGATAGTTCTTATCAGGCAGAGTGGTTGAATGAGTATGTTTATTTATGGTTTGGGGGATAAAGGGGGGGGGGGGGGGGGGGGGGGATAGGAGGGAGTGAGAGGGTATGACATCATTCACTCTACATGATTCTTAGGGTGTTATGATGGGTAGTGCAGTGGACGGCAGAGTCTAGAGGATCTATTTAAAAAAGAAGGGGGGGGGGATTGACATAATGAAAATGGATTGGGATTATATGTTAGTTGTGATGAGAGTTGGCAGTGTAGATGAGATCAGTTTTCGAGATAATAAGATAGTCTGGGTATATATAGGAGTATATAGAGAATAAAGGGAGAATTGGGGTAAGAAGAAGGACTTTATGATAGATGGGAGAGATATGTGATAAGGTGATGGTTTGTAGGTGGAATGGATGTAAGTGAAAATTATTGATTAATTAATGGATTAGATTGTTAGGTGTAATTAACAATTATTAATTGAGGATGGAGGCGTTCACTGGTATCAAGCTGACAGATGTTGAAACGCTTTGGACCCTCGTCACGATTATCCAGTCGTTTCACGCTTGAAAATATTGAAAAGCAGTCTCGAGCTGTGGTCACTGACTTGGCAGCCCACCAGTGTACCTCTGCGTCCATCCTCTCTACCTCCGAATATGAAGGACAGGTGAACATGATACATGTTTTGTAGAAATGCCAGTGTGGTATGTTTGCCCCGTGAACATATTAGCACTTTGCAAAAACATTAACCGGCATTATTTCTCCTGGCGACTGAGCAAAAGCTTGGTACACTCAGACACAAACTCTAAATATATGCCGTCTTTTCAAACTGTCACTTTTATAAACCCTCCCGACGATGTACATATAAAAATGAATTATCGACGGTGTCACTTTTATGGTCGCGGCCTTGCTTTATACACTTAACCTTGTTTTTATTGCGTTTGCTGTTGATTTTATGTGGCTTTGTTTTTTTGTTCTCTTTTACGAAGTGCTTAGAAAGAACAGCAATAATAAAGACAGGAAGCTAGAAGCACAAAGAGAAGTATCAAATAAAATCTATTGTATTTATATCGGCCAAAATCACAATCACATTGCCTCAGTGGGCTTTAAGATATATACTGTGAACGGCATTCTCTGTCCTCTGACGCTTGATTCGAAGGAGGAAAAACTTTCTATGTTGAGAAAAAAATGGGGGAAAGAAACGTCAGGGACAGCCACAGAGGAGGGATCCTCTCCCTGGACGGACAGACATGTAAGAGATGTTGCATGTACAGAATAGAACAACAAAATCACAATTTTCAAACTGCATTGACAGAATATCTGTAGTATAAGTAGTAATATTAATGGTGTAGCAGTACTAAAAATAGCAGTTCTCTCATTTAAAAAAACTACTGCTGGTTGTTTCCAGAAGCGAGGCGACGATCGTAACAGCCGAAGTAATCAAAAAAGAGTAGTGGCAGTAAAAAGCGTGTTTTTCTCCTCTTTCATACATCAAACCTTGTTGTCCACCTGCTTCCTCTCGCCTTCCTTTATGTCTCAGTCTGAATAATGCAGAGTTGAGGTGTGTGGTGCTGGACTCCCCTGTGGAGCTGAGGCCAGGGTAGCAGCTGTCCCTATCAAGACTCTCCTCAGAGCTGTCACGGCCTGTCTGCTCCTCGGCTAATCACTTCCTACAGCCCTGCAGCATGAGACCGCCGCTGCTAATGTCGTCAGCGTTTGGGCCGGGAGACGCGTGCAGGATGCGCTTGATGGAGTTTCATATGGTGATGATGCATATGTGTGCGAGGGGTTTTGGTGGAGACCAGGTGTGTTTAGCCAGCGGCTCAACGGGTGTGCAAATGCCTCAGGTAGTGCAACATGGGTCACGCATTAGTGCACACGCACACACAAACATCATAACATTACCATAACCCTTTTCTTCCCACCTGCCAAAACACATTTGCTGCACAGGGAGTTACTCATCTGTGTGCAACAAGCTAATGGCACAGTGTGTCACACATCGGCACACATGGTCATAGAAAATGGGCATTTGTAATGACAAGCACTTCACTCCGGCATGTTGAGCCGAGGTTAGAATAAAGCCTGGGGACATAAATCCAGAGCAGAAAAATATGATTTTCTCGTCCTATGAGGAGACGTTAGAAATGTTTCCGTTCTCGCCACACAGATGTTGTGTTGCTCGTTGGTTCTGATGCGGTCGGCTCTGTCGGGCCCTGCGGTGAATACCACAGAATCAACTGTCAACAGTGATGATTAATTATCAGTCGCGCCAGCCATGCAACAAATTGGTAAATACATTTGCCTTCTAGGCTTGCAGAGGCCACCCAGAATTTGAATTTAGCCAAAAACAGAGAGGAGATTGATCGGCACAATCAGACGAGTGTAGAATCCAGGGCGATAGATAACAAGCAAAACGAGGGCTGAAAGAGATAAAGGAGGATCAGACTTCTGGAGAGAGAAACATGGAGCTTATAAATGATAGTTTGCAAAGTTTTGAGAGTCAAACTGGATGTGAAGTGAACTGTGTGCCCTCGAGCAAAGTCATTTACCCAAAACGCAAACGGTTCCACATGAAGAGACAGACCTTTTCTCTGGCAGCGCTCAGTATTCTCGCTGTCTTGTTGCAGCCGACCACCAACACACCAATCTGTCCTCCTCTGATTTAGATGTGTTCGGTATGTTTGCTATCAATAGGAATTCAAGGAAGTTAATGAAAATGTTTGCTTTTTAAAGTTTTGAACATTACTTTAAAGGCCACGTTTTTGAAGGTGAAACAGAATAAGCTTCACTAACTGCCTTGGAGTGTGTACAGATGGAGCCACAAGAATCCAAAAGAGGATCACTGAGGTCAAGGTCAGGACTTTGCACGGGCAAGTTTTCGCACCAAGCTGAGAAAACCTCTTCCCAGAAAAAGACCCATCCCTGAGGAGCAGTGGAGAGCCAGTTTGGGGATGGTGCTGGTGGTGACAGGAGAATGTATGTGTTTGATGATGGGGGAAACCAGAGCACCCAGTAAACTCCACACAGAGAAGTCTACATGGACCTCTTGTTGTGCAAAAGCTGTCAGTAAACAAAAGAATGGGGACGCGCATATGGGAATATACTGGATTTAGTTTATCAAAAGGTTGACAGCATTCAAACACAATGTGAGAGTCACAATCAGTCGCTACTGACCTTAGCAACTCCAATATGGCCAATAGAGGGCCAGCAAATAAGAAAGTCAGCCTCACTGGCACGTGTATAATAAGGAGAGGCGACTGAAGATGGAGGCAGATAAACAATCATGGAGATGGACAGGCAGACAGACACAGATATGAATAAGAAGCGAGACAGGAGGCGTGACGGTGCAGCGAGGCTTGTAAAGGCAACTGGTGCCGCCGCGCTGCTCGTTGCCCCTGTGGCGCGCAGAGCAAAGACGAGGCTGGGAAGAGGCAGGCGGGAGCCGAGACGAGAGAGGAGAGCCGGGCGTGATTGACTAGAGCAAGACGAGGAGACATGAAAGGAGAAGAAGGAGAGGAGAGACGAGGAAGGCGAGAAGGGGGAAGATGGGGAGGGAGGATGGGGAGGGAGGGAGGATGGGGAGGGAGGATGGGGAGGGAGGGGGGGTGATGAGCGTGCCAAAAATGTGACAGGCAGATAAACAAGAGGCTGTCAGCGACTACATTTAATCCACTGGGTGACTGCAGCATTTAACAAACACCCTGCGTGAAGCTGCGAACCCTCTGCTTACCTGTGTGTGTGTGTGTGTGTGTGTGTGTGTGTGTGTGTGTGGTTGCCTGTGTTTGTACTCAAACTCTTCCATCTGTGTGAGTGTGTGTTTATTCGCACGGCTGCATGTAGGCTTCTCTGTGTGTGCTGACATACAGGCCGAGCGCGTCGTGCCCTCCAACAAGCTGAACCGTTGTCAACAAAGCCAGGAAGCAGTTGTTGTTTGTCAGTAAGCAAGAAGAGGCCTGCAGAGGCAGCCCACAGACAGACGGCCAGATATTGCATAAACAAGGTGTGTGTGCACAGTGTGTGTGTGTGTGTGTGTGTGTGTGTGTGTGTGTGTGTGTGTGTGTGTGTGTGTGTGTGTGTCAGCAGCCCCCAACACCACTTGATTTGGCTTGTTAGTGCTACTTCTGGGGGTTACAGGAGCCAAGAGCCATCCAGTCATTGTAGCTGCTTCATGCAGGCCATTAATGCAGAGCTCATTTAGCCTGGAAGCAGCCCAGCGAATCGCTCGCATGTGTTTTTTTTCTTTCTGGTTTGTTCGCTTGTGTTTTCGCTCCTGTTTGCTCTGTGACCATGTGATGGTTTGACTTATGTGATTTATGGGGCTGGCAGTGGTTTTCCCTGAGGTGCTGGTGGATGCACAGCTCAGTGGTTTCTAACCGGCAGCCCTGGCCACCATCCCAGTCCCTGCATGGAAATCTTGGAACAAGATGAATAAAATATTATAGATATGGAATTGATATTTTTGTGAATTTCATAAAATACAACTTCAGCCATTTGTGCTCCACACCACAAACAAACACTGTAGTCTTTTAAGGATGTTTGCATAATGACCTGTAACTGTATTTACTCGCCAAACATCTGGACGATTGGGCTCTGAAATGAGACGGCAGAGCCAGCGTTAAAGAGAACTGGGTTAGACGCTCTCTCTCTCTCTCTCTCTCTCTCTCTCTTGAACAGCAATAGTTTCCTCTGAATATGAAACAGCGTCCGTCGCTTCATTACAATTGCATACAAAGTGCTGAAATTGTCTGCTCTGTGATCACAAATGACTTGGGAATGAGGATGGTTTGATGAGAAGCTTTGAGACTGCGAGGGACGTTCAGATATCAGTGAGGACTTCACATCCACCCGGTGCTGCACACTCGACAAAACCTGGTCCCAGAGAGATAAGTCACAACTCTTTACTGGATTATAATCTTTTCAAAAGGCCAATAAAACATAACTTCCTCTGTGCCCATGAGAGCAGAAACTTTTACTGTGATATTACAGAATATCAATAAAGCTGCCTTGACACATTGATTTCAGTACTGTTGGCAGCTGCTCCTGTTTCATTTGCAGTCAGCCCATAATGCATTGCTGTGCTGTTTCGCACTCACGTAACAGGACTGGAGTTAAACTTTTGGGGCTATTAACACATTTTCACATATGTGTTAAAATGGTGTCACTGTAGTAACTATAATATATTAATGAGCAAAATAGGGTCAACTTGCAAATATCCACAAAGCCTTGTTGTGCAACTGTTGAATATATTTAATAAGGCTTGTGTGCGCAAAAGAACATAGTTAAAGGGGCTCAATGTCACAATTTTTTGGCAATTTACTTGTATTAATCTTGTTTTTTATTGGCCATATGTGATCAGATTGTAACGTAAAGTAAAAAAAGAAACTGTCTCTGTCTCTCTCAGTTGTCTGTGGATGATTTGTTTAAAGCAACGATGTGTTGAAAATGACAATATGTGCAATTTGGCGCCCCCTACAGGTTCTGAGTGCAACACCACTGCTGTAAATTCAGATCCCAGGTCAGATGTAATGTCGGCGCTGACTACAGACAAAACACAGTGTTGAAAACTTGTATGTTGAAGTGAACATGTATGTGACGCTGTGATCCGACCGGCTCACTGACGTCACAGAGTGCAGAAACAAGTGATGGAGACCGAAACACCATTCAGCCTCTCAGGAGACACTGAACCATCAACAGGACTCTGAAGTTAGAATATGAAATAAATAAAAGTGAAATAATGTTGCTTTAAGTTGTTTATTGCTGCTGTACTGTGGATTTCCCTGTGAAGGACTCGGCAGTCCAAAGAATGTGACTTTATGTACATTCTGGACTTTCTTTCCTGCTTCAGTAACAGAAAGCAACATGAGAGTTATGTTGGCGGACTCTGATTAGAAACAGAGTAAGCTAACGCAACCTAGCGACCGGCTTCGTGCACAGCAGCGCCCCTTCAAGAAAAGGAAAAGCAAAGGGATGCGACTATCTTCTCGAGCAATAATAGGCGTGGTCAGCTGCATTACATGAGCATGATCTTGTCGGGTAAATCACTCATTAAGTTTTCTCTAAGCTTATTCTGCCTTTTTTTATTCAAAATCCAGAATAGTGTGTGTGTCCTGCAGGATGTGTTCAGACTGTATGAACCTGTGCAGGTCTCAGTTACAACAATCAATTTCCCAAAACGGCCTTTTCAAAGTTGATTCTTTCCGGTCATAAAACGTCTGCTGCTACTAATTCTGAGGTCACTCCAGTTCAATCTTTGTCTTAAAACATCCGAGAAGAAGAACAAGCGCTGACTGAGGACACACTTACACTCTGGCTTCTCTTTCATGGCAGCTACCAAAGAGTTTGTGATAAATTATACACCGTCAGAGAGAATGATGATTGTTGCCTCATAAAATCTCACAAAAGTTGGTTTAAAAGCCACCATGATCTCGTCCTCGCCACCGCGCTCACGCCACACTGGTACCAGCCAGTGAGCAGCGAAATGAAGAAATGGGCGGGAAAAAAAGCAATAAGGAAGCCGGGAGGAAATACAAGAAGTTGAAAGGATCGGAGAGATGAAAGTCAAAAAAAGGAGGTGGAGTAGAAAATTGTACCGAGATGGGAAACGGTGAAATCAGTGCTCTGACAACTGCTCAGATGGGAGTGAAATTATTATTTTTTAAAAATCTTGTGAAATACAAACTGAATGCTGCAACACGCTGTAAGAGTCGTGAGCACGCTGAGGTTACAACGTGAAGCGGCCTGTCAGACATGTGCTGCTGTGCAGGTTTCAGCCCTGTCAGGGCAGCTTAACCCCAATTACCAGCACTGATCTCTAATTGGTTTTGTTCCACAGGGCTGAGACAAAACTTCACACTCGGAGGGAGCTTGACTCTGTGTTCCTGCATTTTTATCCCAGGTGATGTGGGCTAACTGCAGGTCATGGACAGGTGCATCTGACGCCTTTTTCGACTCTTTCCAAGTAGAAAACAGAGACACAAGCTCAGGAACTGGGTCACAGAAGCAGGTGGAGGCAGCTGTGATCATCACAACATACACCCACATCATTCAGGAGAGGGGTGGATCTTACGGCCCAGCCCAGCAACCACAGGGGCGCTTAAAGCAAGTGCGCCTTCTAGTGGAGACTCCAACTCCGTGTAGGTGATGGGAAGAGAGACAGAGAGAGTAAGAATAAGAATGAAGGTGTCACTCACGGTAGAAGACATATTCTGTGTAGCTGGACCAGATCTTGTCCTCTGTGTGCTGGTTGACGAACGAGGCTGTCACGGACGAGTTGCAGGCGACCATCTGGAAGCCGCACTCGGACAGCATGTCGAAAGACCTCTCCAGGTGCTTGAACTTGAGGTAAAACCTGGACGTGTACCGATCCGGGGTCCTGTCCGGGTCCCGGCTCTCGTTCAGGGTCTCCCCGAAAACTTCTTTGGCGAGGGCCACCCTCCCGCAGATCAGTATCCGAGGTACCCTCCTGAACTTGGCGTCGGTCTGACTCTCCCGGCCCATGGTGCACGACCCCCGGTACCCCACCGTGATGAAGCCGCTCTTCCTGTCCGCGGGGACGAGGGAGGGCGGCGGGCACTGCCGGTGGTCGCTCCCCTGGGAGCCGTCTTCATAGTCGCTGTGGAAGTAGTCGTCCGGGCTGTGCTTGAGATCGTCGGGGGTCAGAAGCTTCACCAGGTCGGGCAGCTGGAAGTACTCCGCCTCTTTCCTGAGCCTCCCTTTCTCGGGGAAGTGGTCCGGGAGGACGACCTGCTTGTCTCGGAGGTAGTCCAACACGTACCGGAATAAAAAGCCATCTCTGTCGATGAAGTACCTGCCCTTGGGGTCTCTCGCCAGGTCATTGAACGCGTCTTTTTTGGAGGAGAATAACCTGCCCAGCAGCGAGCTCGGGGTGCTCACCAAAGTTGAGTGACGCGTGTAATAAACCTGCCCGCCGACGTTTAGCTCGACCACATCTGGGAAACTGTTCTGAACTGACGCCTGCTCTTTGGGGTTAGTCCTACAGTTCCCACTCAGCGCCATTGTTTCCGTCATCAAACAGCTGCACTGGGGCTACACACACCTGGACTCAGACAGGAGAGGACCGGAAAGAAGGAAAGGACGATGGATCAGCGGTAAAAGTTGCTAAGCCGAGTCCCGGGGTTCTCTGTGCGGACGCGGGGCCTCCAGCTTCATCTCAGAGCGGTCTGACGGAGCAGCTTCATCCGCCCATGGCTGTCACCACCCGGCAGTGTGTGAGCAGGAAGATGGCAGTCCCTGTGTGAGTGATGAATCTGAGGGAGAGACTGAGGAGGACTCAGTGGGAGGAAGAGGACGCCTGTGACACAGACTGGACGAGAAACTTGCCTCTTTTTTTTTTCTTTTTTTTTTGGAGTATGATCCAACAGATAGAAATCCAGAAAATTACGCAGCAGAAACCAAAAAAGAAAAAGAAAAAAGTCCAATAACTTCTTTCAGGCTTTGGTCCGAACACACGAAGGAGCTGCTGATGCCACTTCTGCTTCCTCCTCAACTTCCCCTCCAACAGCAGCAGATTTTCCGGGCGCTGCTGGTTCGGAGGGAGGCGCGGGCTCGGCTGGAGGCTCGGTGCGTTTCAGGGGCGAGAAACTTGATCAGGGATCGTTCACGCAAAAAAAAAAAAAAAAAAAAAACCTTCGGGAGTCCTGTGATGGTTCTGTCTGGTGCCTGATCCGGACGGAGGACTTCCAGAGCTGTGAGTAGAGATGATAATGGAAATAAAAATCACAGTTTGGATTTTCCTCGCTTGTTTTGTGTGTTCGGAGCAGCGGAGAGCAGCGAGGACCGACCCGCTACTGCCGCTGCCTGCACCGGGAGCTGTCCGCGGTGCTGAAGCGAGCATCTCACCCCTCCTCCTCCCTCCTCCCCCCTCCTCCCCTCTCCTCTCCTCACCCTCCCTTCCAGAGCTGGGTGGTGTCTTCATGGCTACTCCCCCCATCTTCGCACACACACACGTACACACACACACACACACACGGGCCACTTCCAGGCTGCTCGGTGAGGGAAAAAAAACGAAAAGTTTGAAGAAACAGAAATCAGTCAGGTTGAATCAGATGAACTGAACTCGACATGAAGAAGCTGTCAGGGTCAAACTGCAGTTTTAGTCTGTGTGCCATCATTATAATAATCTTGACCCCCAGCTTGCATCAATTTGCATGACATTTAGTCTGAATGGATGAATAAAGTCAGGACTTGTTGTGGTTTGCACGGTGCAGATTCTGTTTTCATCCCAGTTTAATGCATCTGTTTCTTTTTCCTGTTTGTAGAATTCACTGTTGGACCCTTTTACAGTCGGAGTGTTCTCACAGAGTTGCTGCCTTCAGACCAGATGAATGGCTCTGAGCTCAGTGAGCGGTTACATGATGTCAGGTTTGTATTTTTGTTGTTTGTAAGATGAGCAACAGCGCCTCCTTCTGTTTGTGTTGCCACATGCCCGGGCAGATAATGGAGATGGTGCACGGTGGGCTGCTGTCTTCAACTTTTTTACTTCTTGTTGTGTATCCAGGTGTGCAGCTGTTTTCAGTTCTATGTCAGACGAAACAAGAGCAAACTAAATGATGTTAATATTCCTATCTTTTCCAGAGAAACTTTCATCAGGAGGGATTTTATTTGTGTGGCTGCGTCGTGCTTCACATCCACACAAACAAATTAAAAAATAAAGCAGCACTGATTGAGGTGATGAGTCAAAAAGTGACCAGATGATCTTGACTTATCAAGTACAGGACGTGCAAAGATTTCTCTCTGCTGTCATGAACGACAAACAAACAGTTCGGTGTAATCTGCAGTCACACACACACACACACACACACACACACACACACACACACACACACACACACACACACACACACACACACAGCTGCAGGGCCAAACCAGGACTTGCATTACATATGCGCTGTATCTAAGAACGTCTCGTTCTTATTACAGCCTCGTGCCTCCATGTTGCATTTATTTTCCTTTGGCTTTCATCTGTCTACTTTTAACCGAACTCGCCTCGAGCAAAGCGGCATTTTTCGGCATCCCTTTACTGTATATGTGCTCTCGCTCTGAGCACACGATGCCACTGCTTTTCACTTGGATTTTTAAAATTAGTCTTGCAGAGACAGAGCCACGGAGCATTCACATGAATACCAGAGGTACAGCAAACAGGAAGAATCTCTTGTCCTGGCTCAGAGGCACTTTAGCAATATTGGCATCACTTGTACCGTTAAATCAGTGAACAAGACCTGCAGTCCTGTGTAGCCTCTGCAGAAGCCCTGCTCGTCTGTAGCCTGAATTATAAACAAGTCTTGCCTTCTGTCCAGACTTTGTACTTCATAAAATACTTATTCAAACCTCTCTAAAGTTTACATGCTCACTGGAAATATATTTTAAAGATGTTTGATCCTTCAGTTGGATTTTTCATTGATCCCGGTGCTTATTGAAGATGAAGCAGCCGTTAAAGCTGTTTGTTATCTGAAGTGTGAAAAATAGAAAGGCAGGAAAATTATCTTCATTTTGTATTTGTGACATTTTCAACTTTAAAACTTGTTGTTATTCACGTTAACTGGCATGGTAGAAGGCCAGCCGGGGGGAGGCGACGTTTTTGGTTGCGTCTTCAAAAAAAACAGCAATTTTAAAAATCATTCAACTTTGTTTTGTCATAATAGCCAAAAGTGCATCTGACATACAGGACTTCTTACACAATGAATACGTCTTTTAGAGAATAAAATAAACTTTATCGTTTATGAATTGTTTTGTGTTTCACCCAGAAACAAAATGACAACTTCACATTAACAGAACAGAAATCTCTCAGTTCAAGCAGCAGCAGCTGAAGAGCCTCCAGAACGATATCCACATCACTTCAGCTTCAGAAACAGGCAACACAATAATGTCTTTGTCCACTATTTTCTATGCAAGACAAAAATAAAGATGCTGTCATTTCAAAAACCTCAACTTCATGATTAAAGAAACGCTTTCACGAAAGTACCATCCCACGTGTGTTAGAATACCGACAGAACGCCAGTTTGTGCCAGTGCTGTTTTTGTAAGATAATTTGATTCTGCCAACTGTAAATGATGAATATTCAAAATGCAAACGCACCATATGTTTTCACTCAGTGTCCGTTTGTTGGTTGGTTGGTTGGTTCCAACAGATTTCCATGAAATTGGATTGAACTCAGAATAGACCCTGTTAACTTTTGGTTCTGATCCGGATAAAGGTGGCTGGACTCTGTGAGTTAGTACAAATTAAAACCCAGATGTAACAGATTTAAATATGTTTCATTTCATATTGGATCAGAATGTACAGGGCCGTGAATTTTGAGCTACGCCTCTGCACAGCATATAATTAGTCATATAAATTCTGCGTCAGCCAGATGGTGATGTTATTTCTTAAATCAGAATGAGACACTTCAGCTCCAAACCATCCTCGACTATTCACAAAAAGCCACTCTATCCCTTCAGACACCGTTGACACTACAAGAGAGAAATGGGCCAAACGGAGTGAAAGCTGTAAACAAAGTGAATAAAAGATGGTGAGACGGTGAGGAGGTGTGTGTGCCACTGAAACCTGAGCAGTCACCCAGAAGTACAGCACGCTGGTAGCTTCATCATAAATACATGCAGCCACTACACCGCTCCCCGCTGCGCCGCTATTTAAAGATCGGATGATTGACCACCTGTACGGAGGAGAAGCAGTTTTGGCCGACACAATTCAGTTGAGCTCAGCCTCCTCTGTCCCCGAGGTGCACTTGGTTTAATGGCATAAAAGCTTGCAAAACACACAGCAGGACCTCCCCGAAGCAGACGACACATTCCTCCAAGGTTTCTGCTCCCTGCATGCTTTTCAAAATATATCCGCACAGTCTGAAACACATCTCAGTGAGCACTTATTTCATGGAGGAAATCCAGCAAAGACATTTTGGACATTATGTTTCAGAATCCACATTTGTTCAGTTGGTGAAGGTGATCCCAGATTATGTCACGCAGCTGAAACATCAGCGTTTCTTTGTTTTTTTTCATATTGAAAACTCAGATTTATGTCTTCAATACAGAATAAATGATGAAATGTTTACACCACATGCAACATTTATTATTTATCATTTTTTCCAAGAGATGCACAATGTCAGTCACTTGCGAAACAAATCTTACAGCAGGAGTGAAATCAGGAGCACTTTGCTTCCTCGACACAGATCGACTCGCAGCTCAGTCATTTTCTTCCTGCGCAGGATACTATTAAAGGGAATTTTCAGGCCAGTCACAGATGGTTGAAATAAACAGCACACTTCTTCACTTCCATCTCTCATTACAGCCACACTGAACGATGCCAGGCCTAAGATGGGAAATCTGCAAGTGCAGCAGGCAGACATTCAATGCATAAATTCAGTTGACTCAGAGCATATTTACCAAAATGAGTTTCTATGTAAGCCTCCGCTATCCCTCAAACTTGGACGTTCGCTATTTTTTATTTAAACTTGGTCAGCTATTTATAATTTGCAAAAACTTCCAACGGGAAGAAACTTCTGATGTAAGTTGAGATTTTGTGAGAAAAAAAAAATCACACACGGGAGAATTCAGTTGGAAAAGAGAGAAACCAGCACCAAACCAATCAGTGGAGAGGAAGATGAGGAAGATGAGGAAGATGAGGCAGATGAGGCGTCTGTCAGGGCGGATGTGGTATCTGGGCAAAGTGATTACAGGTGACATGGAGAAGACGCTGCTGATGGCATTATGTCGATTTGTTTTGCTGCCAATAGGGTCACTGTGTGATGATGGTCTGAAGGCAAGCTGGAAGGTGTGTGTGTGTGTGTGTGTGTGTGTGTGTGTGTGTGTGTGTGTGTGTGTGTGTGTGTGTGTGTGTGTGTGTGTGTGTGTGTTTGAGAGGAGTGCATCATCATCAGTTATATCAGTATGTTGTTTGTCTCGTATTTGTCACACTGAGCTCTGGTGTCTATATTTAACTAAGAGATCATCGACGTCAGCTCCGTCACATCCTGCAGCATCATCGTGGTGTTATGATACAGCGCTGGCAGGCAGGTTCTGTAGACTGAAGTCCAACATCAAAATCCAATCCAATATGTTTGAATCCACTTTGCGTGTGACTTTAGAGTGAAGTGAACGAAAAACAGTCGAGAAAAAAAAGGTGAATATGAAAATATGTTAAGGTTAGTGAGGCGGGTTGCTGGTGCGATCCCCAGACTAGCAGGATATAAGTAGGAAGGTGAAAAAGAGTTACCTTTGAGCAATGTGCTTACTTCCTCCTGCTCCAGTGGAGACATCCAATTAAACTGGGGTTGCACAGCTTCTAGCTATCAACGAGTGTGCCATCAAAAAGTCCCGCAAAAAGGGAAAACTTCTGTAAGGAAAGCTGCAAAAGTTGTGAAAAAGAACATATATATATATAATAAAGTTAAATAAACCATTAAAACCATACGAATAAATACATCAGATGTCTCTTCATGGGGCACAGCGACTTACCACATCACTGAGGGCAGATAGAGTTCTTGTGTCCATGAATGAACCCCGCAGCTTTTCTTGAAAAATAGATCAGTTCTTTGGAATCATTTATTAATTTATTCGGTCTTTGCGTGAGTCCAGAAACAGCCTGCTGACGCTGACGCTGGCTGTCTCATGAGATCTCGGTGAACTCGCCTGTCCTGAGCAGCCACACTCCAACACCTTCGGGTTCTAATGCACTGAGTCATCGATCTCAAACGTGTCTTCAAAGACAGCACGGCAGGTTGTCAGCTTATTATAGACGTCTACCGATGAGCTCGTCGTGATTAAGCAACTCAAATGTCTCTTCGATGTTGATCTTCAAATGTAAGCTCATGTGAAGTCCTTGTGGGAATCGGCACCGAGACCCAACACCCCAGATTTGGTATCAAAACAAGATATTTTTAGCTGATCCAAACAAACATAGAGCCTCTTTAGACGTTTCACTCACATTTGCTACAGGAGTCAGTTAAATTGAGGAAGTAGATCTGGTTGCTTCTAAATCGTCACATCTCAAACGATCAATTTATGATCTTCAAACAATCGTTTGTTAAAAAGTAATTTCCTCCATGGCTCAAAACACAGACTAAATGCCAGCAGACTGACAAATTGGGGGCATATTTGTCGTGAATGTTACAGAGCGATATTCTCTTGGCTACTGAGCAATAAAATTAGAAAAAGTTCTGGACTTCTGCCCGTTTCAGCAGGTCAAAAAATGAGTTCCTCTTCGCTTTGTGTGGCTTCTCTGCTCTGCTCGTCAACCCCTCCTCGTCCACTCTCTGCACAGGCCGAGGCAGCTTTCCCTGCATCACTGGGTCCACTGCTCTCCCTGGAGACGAGGCTATTTAACAGGAAGCCCACTGAACATTACGGGCTTTGGCAGCCGCAGCAGAGCGGGGTGTTGAGGCGCAGACGAGCGACTCCTGGAGCCAGGATAAGTACAACCCTGCAAGACGCCAGAGAGACGCCAGGAAGTTGAACGTCTCAGCTTGTCTTCTGGCCAGCAGCACAGCAGCAGAGCTGTCATCCCACTCACTACCACTGACTCTGCAGGGGTCTGTGTGTGTGTGTGCATTGTGCTGTGTTCAGGTTGAAGGCATCAAGAGAGAGGCTGTATCCTTGAAGCCAAGTCTAAACAGAGCAGGGGAGAATGGATCCAAAGTTTATTTTGGATGCAGCCAGCCGAGCCAGGAGTTGCTCTTGTGTTTAAATGTTCCTTCTTGTTTGCGGAGCTGAAAGAGGGATAATGGACGCTGACGGCACCACAGACTGTTTCTGTAATGTTGTGGTTTGTTTGTGGTTTTAGATTAATTTACATATTTGCTTGGACATAAGCAGTGTTTGTTTGTCAAGAATACATTCATGAGTCTTGAAAAATATGAAAATAAAATACATTAAAATATACCGTCGTAGACCAGGCGCACCCCGTCATGGCCACAGACTTTCACTCCTCAGTCTTGTATTAGCTGGTGTGATGTGGACTGAATGCTGGAGGCCTTGTTCACTATGAACGACCTCTCTGTGGGCCCAGACCGTTGATCGAAATCAGACTTCCCAAACCGGGTCTTGGGTCATTCTGCACCAGTCTGCAAAAAACCCAGTAGGACACATGGGGCTGATGTAATTGCCCTATACTGTATTTAGGCTATTGCATTGGGTTTTGTTATTTATTTTCCTGGAAATTCCAACTTTTTATTACATTATCACAACGCAAATCATTTCCATTTAGCATGAAAATGTTCAAGAAACTGAAACTAAATGATTTGAATTACAGAAAAGTTTAGATATGACAGTTAAAACGCTTACACTTGTTATGTGTGATGTCAAATGCAAGTTGTGTTTTTTTTTACCAGTGAGTTTAAGTGCAAGATGTATTGCAGGAAACTGGACTTTTAGTTTGTTGAAGACGTTTCACCTCTCGTCCAAGGGGCTTCTCCTGCATGACTGAGAATCTTTATCAACACAGACAGTAAATATTAAAGTAGCAGAAAAGCAGAAAAAAGCAAAATTCAGCCAAAAATATGACGGCAACTACATAAAATTTGGTGTTTTGGTGAGTGGGATGCAAGCGCTCCAAATCCCTCTAAAAACAGCAACTGATAATTCATCCATCCATCACTTTTTCAAACCTTTCATCCTGACGAGGGCTGCAGGGCAGCTGGAGCCGATCCAGACATGCACTGGGTGGTGGAGGGTACGTTCAGGTCAGCACTCTACCACAGGCACAGCTGATTAAGCGGAGGAAATTTAGCATTAAAAATCTCTTTACTATGTGCTTTTACTTTTCACTGATATCAGTCCTGTGTGTGTGTGTGTGTGTGTGTGTGTGTGTGTGTGTGTGTGTGTGTGTGTGTGTGTGTGTGTGTGTGGGCACATGGAGCTTGAGTCACGATGAGGAAGAAACAAGTAAAGTCATTATCAAATCATTTTCTGACAGCTAGCATTTATGTTTCTGCATTCATAATCAAATATCAAACTGTGGGATAAAAAAAGAAACCATCTGCGGCTGTTAAATGACTTGGTAGAAATACCGAGAACGTGATTGTGCAGAATGACCGAGATGTCGATGAGAGACGGATCGTCGTGCATTGATTTTGTCTCAGTGGAGCTGAGATTCGCCTTCAAAGTGTGTGAAAATATCAGCAATCAACCAAATGTTACAATAACTTACTCTTCACTTCTGCAGCATGATAATTATGGGTTTGAGAAATAAAAGAGAGCTGATTAACCAGCAGAATAAGTCGTTACTTCCATGGAGACAAACAATGATCTGCTGAACACCGATGATTACAGTCAGACCTCTCTGCTCATGTTCTGTGACACTTATTGCCCATTTGTAAGCAAACTTGTACCCAGTGTTTAAACCAGAAGCTTCTGTGTGTTTCTTACAGTAGCTGGCGTTTGATTCAATTTGCACCATGTGGGACTCAGAAAGCAGTTGGCCAAGATCAAGTTGTGGGTGTAGTGAAAGGATGGGAGGGGGCGGAGGATCTGACAGCTCCGTGAAAAAACAAAAATCTCTCTTCATTTGTTAAAATAAAACATCCATTGAGTCAGAGTGTGTAAGTGTGTACTGACTCATCCTTCTGTGAGGATTGGATCCGACACAGATGAGCCGTGATGAGCATGTACGGAGCAGCCGTCAGTCAGATCTCAGCCGATGTTACTCTTCAGCCAGAGGACATTCTGTGGTCTCCAGTTCATGGACATGTCACATACTGAAATATAACACAGTGTGCATGTAATCATGTTAATGTGGGAGCTTCAGGACTCACTTAATAATGAACTCACTGCACCATTATTTGTATTTAAAGCAACTGTCATTATGTAATTGTGCTCTGTTTGCTTGTGTCTCATTGAAAATTACCTTTGAGCTGTTGTGGAAATATGGCGATGATGACTCATTTCCACTGTCTCTCATTCAGTCTTGCTTTGGGGATTGAAGCAATCTACGACTCTGGCTGGTGCTGACTGAAATATACTTGAACCCAATTCTTAAATTAACCCCAAATTATAATTAAGAAGAGTGAACCAGCTGGAGGGAAAAAAACATCTGTGTTCGATCTCTTATTGAGTCCTCAAGTCTTATTTTCCTGAAGAAGATCTATTAGGCTTCTGTTTTTATCTTTCTTTCAGCGTTTTGTGTTTGGTGCAGGTTCTTGCGCCTAAAAGGTCTTGAAAGTTAAAAGAGGTCAAAGTCTGCACCAACAGAAGCTGCTGAGAGAACGCCACTCCTGAAACGTCTCATCGCGCTTTGGTTCCCTTTGTGGTGTCACACATATTTACACCTAGTGGCTAGTTTGGCACTGAGACTTGATTTAGCGCAGCTGCTCTCTTGTTAGCTAGCAGTGCTAGCAAGGTTTGAGCTGACCAATCAGAGCAGACTGGGTATTCTTTAATCACTTTTCCTCAAGTATCAGTTTGTATTTAAATCGCCTTGTGACAGGCTGCAATCTGACTTTAAAATCTGAATTTTGACACTTATATCGAAGAGAAACGGCATTTGAAAGCGGTGTGCGGATCACGTCACACTGGCATCCTTTTTCCTGATTTAAGAAGAATAAATCCTGAAGGCTGCAGACTGAGACCAAAAAGGGATTTTTGCCAAGAAGAGATTTGGCCAGCCCGTATGCGTGCCATCCTCTCCATCTCTGAGGCCGCTCCTCGGGGGTGCACAGCACAGCCGAGTTCTCCAAGCCTTCAGGGATCTTGACCCTGTTGATTTGGCGAACCATGCAGATGAGATGTTGCTAAGCACCCGCTCTCCCTCTGCCAGCGTAAAGGCCACGTGGGAGCACTGTGAAGGGGTAGATAGCTGTGCTAGTTTACTGCCACACTCAGCTCTCCTGCAGTGTGTGTTTGCGTCTCTGTGAGCGTGTAGGAGTGTGTGTGTGGTGTGTGTGTGTGTGTGTGTGTGTGTGTGTGTGTGTGTGTGTTACAGCTCAACACCATCTCTCCCCCTCCCTCTCGTATTTTCCGTGCTCCAGTCGCTGGCTCTTGGGATTAAAGGGTGGTTTCTGCAGGTCCTCAATGTGTGACAAACCTCTTGATGGGGCCAAATCTCCAAAAGTCCTTACAACTGTAAAAACCCTTTTAAAGGTGTAGTGTCCAATTTTACTCTTCAGCACACACCATCAGCAATTTGTTGCAAAAGCTCTAAAGCATGTTCAGCATACTGGAGGTCTAATGCTGCTGAATCACGTGCAAACTTAAACACACAGTATGTCTTTTCTGTTGCCAGAAAACAAACATGTTTGCCAGATATTGTGTGGGAAGAGCCGGGGGGTCACAGCTTCTACCCAGCTGCTCACAGCCAACCACACCTCCATGAGAGAGTGGAGTGCAGAGCCAGACTCTCTGGAGGAATAAACACACACACAAGCACATACACACACTATCAATGTGAATAAACACCCGTGCAAGTAACATAAAGAGATATAAATGCAACCTCTCTCTGAGATGTTATAGACACAGGTGACCAAATCAAACGCACCTTCAGCTGGAGTACATTATGTTGATTTCTTCGGGTTTGAACATTGTTGGAAACGTTTGGAATAATGTTTAGAACAAAACTCAGTTTAATGCAGAAATGTTACATATCTCTTACTGAATCATTTTTCTCCTCCTCTGAAACATATACTCATAGATTGTATATGCACTGCTGCACAGATCCTCCTGCTTCTGATCCCTATTTCTTCTTCACCACTGTCAAACCGAGACATATTGCAGTATAAAGCAAAATGAATAAAATGAGAAATCAAGAACTGTATGAAGCTCTCTGCACACACAGTCAGAATGAATCATTTGTAAGCATCAGAAAGTGAAGGGCGGAGACGAAGTGAGTAGAAGATGTATAATTGAGCGTGTGGTGGGTCTCTGTTCACTCCTGCCATCAGTAATTTAATCAGGACAGCAGAACGTCCGGCGGGGTGGCACCCCAAACAAAGACGGGAGGCGACAGGAATCTCAAGTCTTGGCTGTGCTGGCTGTTACATTTGCACTTTGAAGTACATGTGAGCACTGTCAGCAATTCTGAATCCTTTGTCATCTTCTTTACCCACTCAAGGATCATTTTGTGATCATCTTTTCCATCTGTAGACTCATTTCCTCCTTTTATCTGATTGTCATTGATGGTGTGACAGCTCACTGAAACATTAGCAGTGCAGCTGGTGTTTATTTGCACAAAATCTTCCAGTCATCGCTTGAAAAAAAAAAAAAGCAAACCTGTTTTTTTCTGTAATTCCCACAGATAGCCATCTATCTACAAGGATCTTCTACAGTCATTCAGTGAAGAATCAGTGATAAAGGATAGGAATTTAGTCCTTTAGTCCAGTAACTTTAATAATGCAACAATGCAATGGTGAATCAGGACGAGACACGTGCATCCAGTGAAAGAGACACCGACATCCGGTTAAGAGGAAAAAAAACACAGCGTCAGGCAACGAGATCATATCTTCACCCAGAGGATTGTCGAAGGGCATTTGGGGAAATAAAGAATGAAGTATAGAAAACAGAGGAGGCAGTGTGAGGGAAAGCCGGCAGGCCTACAAAATTACAACACTTCATCATAACTTCTGAAAGTTCTGAAATGCGTTAAACATCATTAACTGATGATATAAAACCATGCGAGAGCACCGGAGGGAGGGTTATCTGCCGCTGAGGAGCCAGTCTGACGATCAGATAACGTAAGTTTGCAATTCAGCTCGAGTCCCTAAAGAAATATTTGAGTCTTCGACTGAGTCTTACTCTGTCGAATCATCAGTTTCACTTGTGTGGAAAAACAGACTTGAAGAAGATCCCCCGTATTCCCCTTTTATAATGGAAAATACTGTAATCCATAAGTACGTCTACTGTACTGCTACTGCTATTCATAATAACAGGAATATCAATAACATGTGAAATAAAGCGATTAATATAAATTAATATTCAATCAGTCTGTACAGACTGATTAAAGGCCGGTGTCATTAGTCTCGTTGTGAAGCTCACCATCTGAAATATTCTAAAACCATGTGAGTTTAAAGATATCACATCGTATTTGCTGATTAGCAGTGATCTGTCCAAACAGATCGATCTTGGCATCAACCTTCGACGCTGAGATCAATCGCAATTGATCCTCGCATCAACAACTAGAAGAACTATGGCATTTTAACTCTAAGATGTTGATGCTGCGTTCTGGAAACGATATAAACAGCAATCCCCAAGCTGCTGAAAAAATATTGACTTTTGACTACATTAGCGAAACACTGCAGTGTAAAAGCCCACTGGACCAGAACTAATTTATGTCCAGCACGACATATCTTATAGTGACAGGAATCAGTACCGTGTCGCAGAAGTAAGGAGGGCAGGAAGGGGAAACAGAGCGGAGCGGCTGTCGGGGTATCGGACGGGAGAAGAAGGAGCGCCGAGGCCATGCTGCTGTTTATAATATGTGACTTATTTTAGAAGCCTCTAAATCTGTTTTGACAGGTAGAACAGTCGTGGGCTGACTGGGTGCCGGCCCTGATGCCAAACAGAGGGAGATAAGACAAGGATGGCAAAACTCCACAGTGCACTCCATCATAAAGCACAGGTCCTGCAACAGGGCATACTATTTCAGGGTGTGAATGAAATTAGACTTATTTCATGCTGCATGTGTTAATTTAATGAAAAAGATAGACTAAGAAAGGAAGCGTGAACGTTTTGACCTCGGCCGCTCAGAACATGCTGTTCAGCACAGATTACGCTCCGTGTGAGGGCTTTACTCATCCACTTATAAGCCTCCTGAACTGCTCACATTCCTGGAAAAGTATGTAAAACCAACCCAAAACACCGATCCACGTCTGGCTCAGAGTAAATTCAACTCTGTTGTCGAACTACTTGGATGGTTCTGGGCTCTTTTCAAAACATTATAAGCTTTTTTTCCCAAGCTGACAGAAGCTCTGTAATCTATAGACATTTGAACACACTGAATTAATAATTTCTCTCGCCTTAATTTATAAACTTAACATAATTCCCTAGCTCAGTGCTTTGGAAACTACTATAAACTAGATATTGCTGGATTTTGAATCTCATCAGCTACACGATGCAGCAATCACCAAGAAGCTGGCGTGTGAGTATCTTAGGAGAGAGGAGAAAGAAGAGAGAGTGGGTCACTTTCCTTTGCAGTCACTCGTTGGCTGTTGTAGGCTCTAGGGAGGGCATAGAAGCTCTCTCTGCTCTAATGAGCTGTCAATCAAACAGCTGCCATCTCAGGATCTCCGGTGTCGATGCATCATGGTATCTGCTGTGAACTGAGAGGAGTCTTAAGGCGACAATATCTGTGGAATCTCTTCTTATGTGTGTGACACAACCTGATTCCAAAATGGGTTTTAAAGGTCCTGTGAGTTCAGCTCCAGTCTGCAGAGCGCTGCAGCCGCGCTGACACTGCAGCAGAGAGCGAGGTGTTCACTGCTTATTGAAACGTTATTAATAATGAACGTGTTGCATGCACTGCACTTCCAGGCGTCCTCAGCAACACAGCTGTGTAGTATGAAGCAGATCAGATGCATGGTTCTTGAGATTTGTGAAAGACAGAAATATCTTCTAAAATCTTCATTCTGAAGAGCAAATGTAGCCTGACTTCAGTCCAGTACAGAGTTACATAAGATCATTTGCTCCCAGATATTAAATGTTTGTCTTGTACCATCACTAGAAAGAGATGCGTTTTGTGTTGACTATCATTTTGTCAGGAGCTGCTGAATATCAGGTGGGTGGAAATCTCATTTTGGAACAAACAAACTTTACAAACTCTTCAGCTGCTGATTGTTATTTTCGTGCTCATGCAGCTCGCTCAGAGTGGAGAAAGGACCCCGCGAGCACCAGATGCCTAATAAGTTGTGATCTGAGCAGCCGTCATATCAACAGGGTGGCAGGAAATTGAATTAGACGAATCACAGGAATTTATTTAATGCTCCCCTAAAAATAGAGTTCTGTGTGTGTGTGTGTGTGTGTGTGTGTGTGTGTGTGTGTGTGTGTGTGTGTGTGTGTGTGTGTGTGTGTGTGTGTGTGTGTGTTCGCTGCTCATTCACATGTCCAATTTGTTGTGTGCAGAAGGAGCAAAATCATCTCCCATCTGTGTCTTTGTAGACAAGAGGAACATGTGAAATAGCTCCATCCCTTGTTTCCCTCTGCTCTCCTTGAGCCTGGAGAGGTGGAGAGAGAAATCTTAATTGAGGGTACAGTAGGTGGTTGGAGAGGAGGAGCTGCTGCGCTAAAGGAAATTCAGTAGTTTTAATCCACTCATCCACCCAGGCAGTGACAGCAGGATTACAGCAGAGACTTTATAAAAGAAGGCAATTATGACAGCGTATGGCAATACACTGCCCTAAATTCAATTACCCTCTCTGGCACTTTTCAATTTTCCTTCATTAAGTGGCTTAAGAAGAAAGACATGTTCTTCAAGTTTAGAAATGATTAAAAGTCCAAAGGAGGATGAGAGGAAATGGAGCGGGGGTCGACTTTATGGTTGGTCGTGTGTGTGCGTGTGTGTCTGTGTGTGTGTGTGTGTGTGTGTGCTGTAGGAACTCATGTTGTGTACATTAAATTGATTTTGTTCATCATGAGCCAGATAAATGATCTGTGTCAGTCGGCACCAGCTGAAAGCTTTATTAATGACATTTTTGTTTACTGCTTTTCATGTTTTTCTCCCTCATCAATTTTTCATGTTTAAGGAACTTCATTGTCTGTCCTTCAGCATGATAAGGCACCTGTCACAGAACTGTCTGGGAGCTATCTCAGAACAAGGGACTCCACATAAAGGCCGGACTCTAGTTGCCTGGATTGCCTTCAACAGGAAACAAAATGTGACAGATGGTCACAGAGTTTCCCAGCCAGGAATCGTCCTCCTAACTCATGCAACCTTGTTGAGGAACAGCTTTGTGCATCGCTGGCCCAAAGGCTTCTCTTTGTACTTTTTCCCTGAGACCCATAACTCAATCAGTTTCTCTGTCAAAGAAGGAGGAGGCTGAATATGTCTCCTCTGAATAATGACAACGCTTTGCTCCATGCCGTTTTCCCGCTGTATTATTTTCCCCATTTCTCATCCTCTAAAGATTGTGTAACTGCAGGCTGCTGGGAGCAGAGCCAAGTCTGTGTAATTCAGTTCCTTTTCACACGACACCAGTTAATCTACGGCTAAAACACAAACACTTCATCGTTACGGGTGCCGGAGGTGTTTTTGTTTCAGCACTGAGGCAGAAATATTTTCAATAAACTCTCGGTAAGATGCCAAGATAATAGTTTCTACAAATGTGACTGAGGTGTGAATTTTCTAGTTTTCATAAAAAGTCAATTTGATCATTCTTTGTTTGTCTTTGTCGAACGTTTATCTATTTTGTCGTCCCTGTCGGCTGTTCCTTTTGTGCTCCCCTGACTCTCAAAAGATTCAATATTAGGACAAACCAACAGTGCTTTTTTTTTTCTCTGACTCTTCACATTTTCTCTCTTCCATTCATTACAGGTCAAACTCACATCTGTGATGCTCTCCCTGCCCCCAGATTTCCTCTCAGCAGAGGTCATCAGCCTATTACTCCACAATATCCATCATCATCAGAGAGGATGGATCGTCCCGCAGTATTTGGTTTCGAAGCATTTCTCCCGCACGGGCAGAGTGATTGATCTGCTCCTCTGCCTCCTAATGAAAGAGACTACCTTTGTTCTTGCCGGAAGCTCAGTGCTTGTCCTGTTAAATCACTGTCCGCATTCCGTCTCTATTTGTTACCATTAGACGCTGATTTTCACACTCAAACACGGGTCTCATACCGACCTGTGATGAGCAAAACAGGCAGGAGTTTGAGATGTTGAACCAAATCTCTATGTGTCTTGTATTTGTATCATAATTATAAGGAAAATTGGACATTTCTAATAGGACTTATGCTGTGTCTTTACACAGTAGCATATGACCTTTAAGTGTGTCATTGGTACTTTAATTCCATTGTGTATGCATCACTTTAAACTCAATTAATAGCCTCGTCCTGTGATATTTGCACAGCATCCATGGTCTGCACCGCAGGCTAATGCTTTTTTTCATGAGGTTAATCCATAACACAAGAACGTCCAAGCACTTCAAGTGTTTTGACCTTTAGAAATACAATATTCCTCCTTCCATAGCGTCTCCACGCTCTCCGCATAAAGATCAGCATTCAGAATCAGGGGAAAGGACTGCATGAGGACTCAAACACAAGCCCTCAACAGTCAGCACTGCAATTATTTCACCCATGAATCTGAACCACGGCGCATACAAATCATTGTACTATTTTTACACTCAGGCATCAAACCCAGCCCCTTCTGTAATGCCACCAGTCGCCTGTAGAGTGCGCCAAACGTTTCAGCGAAGTGCAGTTTGTCAATGTCCCGCACGGCTTCCCGTCGGCTGCTTACCAACCCGGAAGTTTAATCTTTCTCCTGACACGTAGCAACCGCGACCAAGTTGGCAGGGCTGTGGTTTGATTCGTCAAATAGGACAGGTATGTGTCATCTTTTGGGATGCTTTTACTCCTCTAGAATATTTGTTAAATGATAAAAGTTGAATAAGATATTACAGACGCCGCTGTCATGATGTACAAGATCAGCGAGCGTCTCTACAACTGTTAGAGCTAGCATCAGCTAACCAGCTAGCTGCAGAGTTAACGGTGCACTAGCCATCCAGAGAATAGAAGCTTTTGTTATACAGGTTGATTTATATAAACAAATGTATCCTTTAATGTGATTGTTTCGAGTAATATTCGAGTGTAGTGTTAACAGACTCATATTAGACTAACGACATCCATTTTTAAGTTGGCTATTTGTGAGGCGACGTTAGCTAGCTGCTGTAGCTAACGGTTGCAGTGAAATTAAACGGAGGTAACGTCACTGTTATCCAAACATTAGCTAGTAGTTGTTTATTAGATTTGGCGTTAGGCTTTTCAGTGGTTTACAAGAGACAAAGACGTCTGTCGCGTAACTAGTTAACATTAGCTAAGCTAGCTACGAGCTACATGTTTACCAGATGTGCCAGGAAATGTACCAGATGTTCCGTGATTTAAACTGTTGATGACCAACTGGACCGTCCTCACGGAGCATAGCTGTTCAGTAAAACAGCACTCAGCATTTTAAAGTGCAACAGTAATGCATGTCTACATTGATGCCACTGTAGACTGAAGTAATCACCCTGACTGACGAGTTGTGATCTGGTTTGTTCTCCTGTCTCTGTGTCTCTGACAGAGTGAGACATGTCAGGGTTTGACAACTTCAACACAGACTTCTACCAGTCCAGCTACAGTGTAGATGACCAAAACCAGGCCGGCTATGGCTACAACAATGCTGAAACCCCCTACAAACAGTAAGTGGAGGAAGCAGGTCTTAATTTACTACATTTATATTCCTTTACGTGCCAGTTCAGCTGATGTAAACATAACATTTTGTTACCTGTTATTTGATCTGACACATTTTAAGAGAGATTAATCAGATAACCTGATGAAGGTCTGTCTGGCGAAACGTTGTTATTAAAGTTTTTTATAGCAGTGGAGGTGAAAAGTGTGTGGGAGGGTTTTCCTGATTATGTCAGCCTGTGGTCTCCTGTCAATCCTCAGGAGTGCCTGTTTAAAATGAGTTTTTTATAAGTATTTTGTAACATCAGGAAGGGAACTGGTCTTGCAGTCTTTTAAAGCTTTTCTTAAGTATATATTACTGGTGACTAGCTGTAACAACATGCTTGGTTAGCAGCTTGCAATTGTAAGTTGTCTGTTCCCTTCATAGAAAAGTTCTGTTAAACACCATTATTGTGTTTTTCCCAGGCCATATGGTCAGTATGACTACTCCCAGCCCATGGCGTACTCTTCTCCGGGGATGATGGCGCCCCAGCAGCCATACACAGGACAGATCTTCCAGCCCACACAGACCTACACTCCATCCGCTTCACAGTCCATGTACGGCAGCACCTTCGATGACGAGCCGCCACTGCTAGAAGGTAGGTGAACTTCAACCTGGTGGTTATTATATAATTATTAAATGTAATTTTATATATATATTATATGACTTCTGCCGGCCTCATTGGTTTGTATCGAGCTCCTCTCACCTCTCTTTTAATAGTTGTTATGTGGGAGAGTAGGAATATTGCAAAGGAACTGGTTAATCCTGCACAGTTTAGTACACTCAACAATACACCAAGTCTGTTTTTCTTTGTCAGCTGTTTACAGTGCTTTAATTAGTAGTTGGTTATTATTGACAGTTATTTACTAGTGAAGTTTTTTTATAATGAATAAAACATATAGGTCATAGTTGGTCACAGCTTTTTAAAAGTTTTTTGTTTCATATTGCAGCAGATTTAGTAGCATCGCCTGCTCAGCTAATGTGGAGAAATAATCAGTGAATGAATATAATCAGTAGTTGTTCTGTGAACCAGCTTTTGGAATAATTGCAAGTCACTTTTAAAAGACCTCCGGCTGAATCGCTAGAATATGAAATTATAGTGTTCCTGTTGAAATCAGTCTGCAGTATCACTTCCAGGACTTGG
Organism: Diplodus puntazzo; assembly: GCA_963678695.2. Taxonomy (NCBI): domain Eukaryota; kingdom Metazoa; phylum Chordata; class Actinopteri; order Spariformes; family Sparidae; genus Diplodus; species Diplodus puntazzo. The sequence goes on along the minus strand of OZ023167.1, from coordinate 1,693,315 downwards.
ACTTAATATCTGTTCTTAAGGCGTGAAATTAAAGTTGCATTCGCCTGTTGCAGTCGCTCGCAGAGTCAAAGGTTCGTAGCTGCAAGAGAGTTTTGATGGAATAGAAAGACTGACGGATGAGAAGTTGTCTACCTGACAAAGTGGTGCAACACTGACACATCTGACAATCAAAACTACAGATATAAGATCACACGGATGTAAATTATGTTTAGTGTTGTGTTACATTACAGTACATTGAGAGCTCATGAAAAGAGACTGTCTGCAAGGATTTGACGCTCCTTATTGTCAACCTCATCATTATAGCAATTCTTTATGTCAAATCTGTAATTATGTTTGTAGCCGAATTACCCACTCAAGTTTCAGATTCAACAAAAGGCCTTTTACTTCTCTTATCTTAATACCCTGTATTTATCTTCTAAACTCAATACTCAAAATTGTTTTATTCCTGAAACTTGAGTACATGGAGTAGATTCAGCTAACACTGGATGATGTGTGCGTTGGTGCAGGTGGAGCTTCACCTGTGTGTGATGTTCCTTGTTTTTTAGGTTTTGCTACATGCTCATTTGGAGAAAACATGTACATTACATTTAGGACTTTTATTGAAAGAAAGTGACAAGAGTGAACTTCATGAGCTGTGACTGAGGATAATTTCTGTAAGCAGCCTTAAGTGGAGCGCAACACTGCTGGTGATCAAGCTGTATTCAGTGGTGCTGAAATAATAATTAACCAATTAAAGATATTTTTGGGCTCTAGAAAGTTGTTGGCATTTTTCATTATTTTCTGACATTTTGTAGATAATCACATTAATTGATTTGTTGTAAGAATACTCAGCGGATTCAGACTAAGGCCATGTCCACACGTACCAAAACAATCTTTCTTCCTCCGTCTTCCTCGGCATAGTTTCATGAATATTTGCGTCCAAATGGATCCATTGTAAATGACTCAACATGCTTTCGTTCATATTCCAGGCCTGTAGGTGGCACTTACAGGCAATGTTTTCACCAAGACCAGGTTTCAAAAAAGTGCAATTACAGAATCCATGTGGACGATCGGACAAAACGATGCAAAACATGTGTGTTTGCACAAAAAAGCATTTCCATGTGGATGGCCCCTTATATTGACAGAAGAGTGGCATCCTGTAATAGACTCCATCCCCTTTAGACAGTAACAAGTGTAACTTAGACGGGTAAAGACGCACCTGAAAACTAGAGAAGAAATCACACTTTTATCACAGTGTGAGTCTTTTCTGCCTTCATCCTCATGCAGAGGGCTGAATGAACAGTCTGACTGTTCCTGGATGTTTCTAAACCATCTCTTGGGGCAAAGCATTGATTTAGCAAACCAGTGGCAATGTCCCGTACAATTCTTGTGTACTTTATTTTGTGTCACGTTTTCCTACCAGCTAGTTTTGAACAGATTACAGTTCTGTTCTGATGTGCATTTTCTCCATCTCAGAATTAGGAATCAACTTTGACCACATCTGGCAGAAGACCCTGACGGTTCTCCATCCGATGAAGGTAGCCGACGGCAGCATCATGAACGAGACAGACCTGGCTGGCCCCATGGTCTTCTGTTTGGCCTTCGGAGCGACACTTCTCCTGGTAAATCACTTAGTTTACATCAGTACTAATAATATTAGTACTGATATGTGCCTGTACAGCTGTCAGTATGTAGGTGTATATTCTGACTGTGTGGATGTTTTATTTTTCCTTTCCATTCACAGTCAGGTAAGATCCAGTTTGGCTATGTGTATGGCATCAGCGCGATCGGCTGCCTCGGTATGTACTGCCTGCTCAACCTGATGAGTATGACGGGCGTGTCTTTCGGCTGTGTGGCCAGCGTGCTGGGATACTGCCTCCTCCCCATGATCCTTCTCTCCAGCTTCGGAGTCCTCTTCTCTTTACAGTGAGTACTCCGGAAACAAGGAAAAATTAAATATTGTGTAGAAATTATATAAGATCCAGATATTGTCTTCCTGTTTTTAAAGGCTGTGTTACTGTAAACTGATGTAATTTAAGGAATTTACCAGCGTATTCATCGTATCCACATACTGATGATTATCTAACAGAACTCTTAATGTGAAAGTACCAGTAATCATCCCTAAAGTACTTTTGTTGTATTACTTATAGAATGACTTTAAAATGATCGTTGGTTCTTAATAAGCTTTGCTAAAGTGTGATATTTATGTGTTGGACAGTAACTTTTGTTTCATGTTTCACAAATATCCGTACATTTCACATAACGAATGAATGCTGAATGCATTATGCATCAATGAATCTCCTTTTTCTCCTCTTTAGGGGCATGATGGGAATTATACTAACAGCAGCAATCATTGGCTGGTGCAGTTTCTCAGCCTCAAAGATCTTCATCTCGGCGTTGGCCATGGATGGCCAGCAGCTGCTGGTCGCTTACCCCTGCGCTCTCCTATACGGAGTCTTTGCACTCATCTCTGTCTTCTAAAAACATAATTGAGTAAAAATGTAAAGTAACTGCACCTCAGTTTCTGTTATTTCAGTATAATTAGCAACAGTGTAATTAGTGTAATTATTAGCTAATTATACTGTCATTACAGAAGAGTGGGAGGTCCTGTCTAAAATGGCACCAAGGTTTTTTTTTTTAGTTTTTTTTTTTTATACAAGTCTCCACGTCTCACTACATTCTGACTTGACCATCTGCAGGCTGGAGTGTGCCGTCTCACTCACCGTGCTCCCTCATACTAAACGGAGAGGACTGTCAAATAAAGCTGGTGAAACATAACTCTCCTGTGGACCATTTTTCGAGCCTTAAACGACCTGGTACAGTCCTGTGATTTTAAGGACACGAAGGGGAAGGAAGCAAACAACTAGTTCACACTATGGAACCCCGAGCAGACAATTAATCCGCTCCCAAATTTGGAGCTAATGGAAACACCTCAAATGATTCCTGCAAGAGCTGTTGTGAGCCATTTCTGGTCTAACAACCTATAAATTCTACAACTGCATGACTGCTGGAAACACCCACTTTCCTTCTGCGCAAGACTACCGATCATTCTTCTTCTCCACCCAAATAGGGCGGAGGAACATGGGAGGGATCTCCTCTCGCTTTTTTTTCCCAGGACTGAGGACCCATGAATTGAATCTTTTGCTCCTCACAGCAGGGATTCTGATCTTTGTAGAAACAGCAGCTGTGCTAGATATTCTCATGCATTGTTTTTATTATATTCTCTTGAAATTCATTTGAGTTTTAATGCTTTTCAAGAAGACAAAAATACAGTTTGCACAAAATCTTTGTCTCTAATTTTCAAAACCAAACAAATTTGATTGTTAAGTATTGATAGTCTGAGAGATACTGTATGTTTGTAGGTACAGGCATGTCTCTGGGTTGTTGCTATAGTTTGCATTCTTTACATTTTCTTAATCTTTATTTTGCAGTTGACTCACTTTGTATGCTTTGATGTGTCATCTGTTGTTCATGTCTTCTCATGCACATTAAAGTTGTCTTTGAAGTTTATCCGCCTTGTGGTGTGAAAAGGTCAAGCAGATAATTTTAAGAAGTGGTTTGGACTTTATTAAAGAGCGACAGAAACATTCGGGCTGTGGACAAACCGCTGGCAGCCGTGTGGCAGAAGAAAAACTGGTGAGCAGTGGAAAAAGTGGGCGTATGATTCATAATGACAGTTTTCAGAGACGTTATCACAGCTGGGTGTTAGATCACAGGAAATAATCTGCACAATGTGATCCTTACTGTTGTCATTTTTATTGTTTCTCAGGTCTGGAAGACCTTCAAAGTTTACCACAAGGTTTGCAATTGTAGGAAAGGTGAGTGTGGACATGTTTGAACTTTTAACACTTCAGATCAGTCGAGCGAGGGCAGCATTAACCACACATCGCCCTTCCTGCCTCACCCGCAAGAATATTTCCCAAATAAGCCACAAACATTGAAATTTCTCCAATATTTATTTTTATATTACAGCAGGTTGTTTTGGGTGCCTGGTTCTATCCCCACAAACACTGCTGCAAATTGTGCTGCTACAGGGCTTGAAAATGTCCTGAAGTCTGAAAATAGCCATTGGTTTCATGCTAACAAATGTTGGAACGCTGTCTCTGACTTGGAAGCCATCTTACCAAGCTGCTGATGTAGTAGCACCCTGAGATCGTTATAAAACAGACTTCTTTTGTCATGCGTTCTCTTTTCAGCTAATTCCTTCTCTGATGAGGAAACTTTTCTAACTCTCGGGGAAGCTTGATGTTTGATCTTCTGATGGTGCAATCACTGTCGATCTGCCTGACACATGCACTGCGCCATGATGATAATTTGACTTATAAAACTTTCATAAAACTTTTCATTTATTTTTAACTTCTAGCACTTTGGTTACAGATTGCAAACAACTGATCGCCTGTCTTCTTGGGATTGTTCAATCTTTGCCAATAGGTCCCCCTAAAGCCTGCGCATTGTACCTTTAAGTAACCAGCTGGTAATAGTCTATCTGTATATTAATATATTCAACTCAAGTGCTACTTATTCACACGCTAACATAAAACTACTGTGATATATATAATGCTGGCATGACTTTTTGATCAGACCAACGGCCTGATATTACTGAAAATCACAGACGAACTCTGCAGAAATCACTGTCGCATATTTGTCTAATTGTGTCATCTGGTTTTGTGAAGCCACAGGCTCTCAAGGTCAGTTGGTTTTGGCAGAATAAAAGCCACAGGTCCCACATGCTGGTGGTGTGTGGAGGAGATTGGTCAACATACAGTAGAGCCGCACTGGTTGACGTCCTTCTTCTCAGTAAAGCTTTAAAATGCAGCAACCCACATAATCTAAACAGAAGGTTGACAAGAAGAAATATTGAGTTTTATGGTTAGAACACAGCCTATGTTGGTTTTTTTTCTCCCTGATGGGTTTTCTTTGCACTAACATACACAAAACGCGTGCACAGGGGGGCTTTAAATGGACGGTAACCCACTTAGGAGGGATGAATAATTCAAAAATGAAAATGTGGTGCTTTTTTCTGTTCCAACAAACTCGACATCAAGGAGATACTTTGCATTTCAAGCAAACCCAACAGGAACAGTTTGCTCTCATATGGCCATAAAAGTGTTTATATATATATATATGCTTCTTCTGTATCTACAACCCATATCAATTTAAAAGAAGGCAAAATCAAACTAATTTAGTGTTGATAACATTCCTTTTTTCCATTCCTTGTTAGCAGTGTTGGGTGTCGCCCTCCATCTGTGTACAGTATCTGCTCTCAGCTGGTTTCAATATCTGGCATTGGAATTCACTCGAGCATCTCGTGTTCACATGTTTTCCTTCTTTGGCTCAGAGGAGGAATTCATTCCAAAATTCCATGTTTTGTTCCTGTTTTAAATCTCATCACCAGCTGATTGTCTGAACCTTAGAGCCCACAGTGGCTCAGTGCAGAAGTGAGAAAACTCTTATAAGTCTTAATGTGGAGATGTTTCGGAAAGGGAGACTGCGACTCATTCCTTCTGTGTACAATAGTTTGAACCTTTTGAATCTTTTAAATTTGACTTTAAAATCAAATCACAGCCAATGTTTGGTTCTCTGTTTTTCTTTTGAGCTGATGAAGTTAAGAAAATGAGCAAGACAATATTTTGGATGAGACGAGTTTTAAGTTAAAAGGATCTGACATCACCATTCAGGACCAGCAAGAACAACAAAAGAGAAAACATTTTAATTCACACACATTTTAGGACGGACATTTGTTTTCTTCTCAGATAATAAATATCAGTTAAATGATTCATGTGAACGTGCAGGCTGTGCTCAGAGCACAGATGTGTAGTCCACCGTAATCACTGTTTCAATGACTGCAACTTGAAGAAAATAAATGACTTGAGACTTGGAAGTTAAAGAATTTAGTGTCTTTTGTAAGGGCTCGCCTTGACCTGATCTGTGACTTGACCTGATTGCTTAAGAAAAACTGACTTACTTGTCACTTGGACCAAATGACAGTAGAATTAAAAAGCTGTTGATTTGATCGATGGAAGGTGCACCAGCCAATGATTGTTTGTTAGTAAAGAAGTTAGATTTGATAGCTTTCCTTAACTTAGCCATGAAAAAGCCAACACACAGTTGTTTTAAGTGATACTGTATTTATAATACAGTAAAACATGTTGTTTGACTGTTTTTGATGTATTGACTTGACCTAAGCATCATTTATAGAAATCCTCCCAGTGCTGAATTTAAGAGTAGTGCTACATCTGTGGACAAAACTGTCTAAATCAGATAAATAATATGATTAGCAAAGCTCGTTACCTTCGTCAGTGGAGAACGTTGATGACTCATTTTCACAGTTACTGCTCTTTAGTTTTTTATCGTGTCACGGGGCCAGTGTAGTTCCTGGATGTGCTGCTCTAAGTCTGTCTGGCAGCTGCAGGACGTCTTATCCACAATGTTTTGACAGTGTTACCCCTGAAACAGCCCGGGTTATTTTTGTTCAACTTAGCTGGATTTCATGGTGTTGACTCATCATCAAATCCTATGATGAGTCAGTGATTCTGCAGTTGTGTTCACAGCACAGATCTAAATCAATAAATGAGGATTTTGTCCTTAGGGGTCTAGAGTCTATAAGGGGCGCTTCATCCCGATCCCACCCAGCTCACTACTCAATAAAAGAATGTGTTAAGAGCCTCAAAGCTGTTGAAGCGCTGGAAGCTGCGTCTCCTCCACATTTACACCCAGTCGCCTCCAGATGACAGTGTTGAGTTGCAAACTGTCTCTCCTCTTGTAACCGAATATTATTTTTGCTGTGTTCACCGGCTGCAGCCTGACGTTTCCCCTGGAGCAATGACTACATCCCCACTTCTGTCTTTTTTTAAACCTCCTTGTAGACATTATCAGGAAATTTATGGCTCACTCTGAGCTCAGATCAGCGTCTGTGAGGAGCTTCAGGCCTGATCCCACCCAGCTCACTGCTCAGCTCACTTCATGGGGTGTTTGTTGACACATATGCTTGGCTCTTTTTTTTTATTTTGTTTTTTTTTACATTGCTTAGTTTAAAGGCTAACTTACATAACATCCCATCAAGTGCACACATTTATTTAAGTGCCTCAGTATCCTGAATAGACGTACTGTGTTTGGATCGTGGGTGGACCCGCAGAAATCCCCAACAGTCCCAGAGTTTGTCCCTGTGAACTTCTGTTGCACGATATAAGACCTTAAACTGTTACCAAATGTAGAACCTTTGAGTGAGATTGATGGGAAGACTGCAATGAAGGAAACTTGTGTTGAAAAGCGTAAAACAATGTTAACTCATTTTACACACTGGAAGAAAAAGTTTTATTAAGATTCATCATCATTGGAATGGTTTGCTCCTGCTGCTGCCACTGTTCCTCCTCACCCTGCTAATGCAAGTTGTTCTTACCATCAACTCCAAACTGTATTAGGAATATCTGACTAGTTGACTGGTCCGCTTGTCTCCGGGGAATAAGGGCCACCGAACCATCATGTTATCCAATGGCAGATAATCTCACCTCCATCTGGCCGGCCTGGGCCGCAGTCTGTTCTGCCCAGCAAGCTGGCTCGGCTGACTGGTGAGTAGCAGCTAATGATGAAACCTCCTGCTCTACAAACAAATACATGGAGCGAGACAAGCTGGAGGGATGGAGGCAGATGGGAGGAGAGGAAGGAAACAGGCAGGAGTTTCGCTGAAGACTGAAAGAGAAAAAAAATGCCACTTAAATTCTTTATAAGATGAGATGGTAACGCGTAATATCTAACAAATGTGTAGTCAATAAAACTTGAGTTAAGTTTTGTCACTGTTAACAGACGCGTTCTAACCCATTGCTAATGATGAGCGCTGCACAATAACTGCGCTAGAAAATGAGATTAATGGTGAATCCAGCATGAGCAGACTGACAGTAGCCAGTAACAAAATACATCATGTCTTCAGTGTGTGCATCATACATTAGTCACGAGCTTGTCATAAAACATAAAGTGACATCAGTCTCCCGTAAAGACAACATTCTGCATTTATGTTTGGGAGGGCTGAGAAAATAATCAAAATATCAAAATTGCAAAAAAGTACAAAATCTATAAACCCAAAGAAAGGCAAATGTGTCACAACTTACATACAATAAATGTTGCATTAAGAAAAGTCATCTAACAAATGAGGAAAGCAAATGAAATGAATGTTGAACTAAATGTTGTGATTATGTACTCTGACATCGTGTGATCCAACTGTCAGAATGTCGAAAATCACAAACGCTGACGATCGATCAATGAAATGTGTTTTCATCTTTGACCTTATTTCTCCGCCACTTCTTTAGCTAAATGCAAAGACTACCATTCATCCTATGTTGTGACTCTTATCATAATTAATGTTTACTGTCACATTAAATTACTGTGTAGTCTGTCACAGTTCATCAGGATCATACTGAGCATCGTTAAATTAACTCCATCGTTATAAGTGAGTCATCGTATTTCCATCATGAGTTCAGTATCATCAGGTCTTCAGATCTGCACTCAAGATATCTTTACTCAATGCATACATGAAACAATGGCAATATTTAAGCTGCACTAATCAGTATATATATTATATTACAATTTATAAAAACTTCTCTTCACAGTGAGAAATGTGACTAGTATCGACAAACCCACGTAGAATTTTCACCCAGAGCTGCATTGTTCCACCTTTTCAGTCTCATTTCAGAAACTGTTTGGATTTCCATCCCACAAGCCCGACATGATGAGACTGTCAGTCCTGTTTCCAGATGTCGTATTTTTAGCCTCCAAGTGGCCAAAATAATGAATACAGCTGTAAAAAAAAAAAAACTACTGCCAGAATTAACAAATACATAAAGCTCTCTGTGGAGGCTGAAACAGTTCTGCTTACTTGTGTTGAAGCCCAATTTGAAGGAAAATTTGTGACTTTGATAACTCGTAGTATCAAAGGTCACTTACTGATCTGATGCTTTGGGAGGTCGGCCGTCCCATCCCATAATCCCAAAGCTTCAGTTTACAGCCTCAGTTACAAAAAAGCACTTAAACGAAAAATAATACCATGCCAAAATGCTCAGATATTTTAATTAGGATTGTCTAATATTTTCCAAACTTACATGCTACAGAATACACAAAAAATAAGACACATTAAGGGATTTGACTTTTGAAAAAATAACAGGTGTGATGCATTCATGGTAAAATCTATTCTGTCCTTGTTCTGAGTCTTAATTGTTTAGTACAAGGTGAAAAGGTGTCTCTGTGTTTAATGGCGGGCAGCCACAGATGCAGCTGGGTGGAATAATGGATGTGGCCTGTGTAGAAAGCCTCGCAGCGATGAAGCTGATTAGGATGTTATCTTCACCGAGCGAGCAGACGAGCGACAGGTGGAAATGTAACGATTGGTATTCAGCAACGCAGCGCCGCCTTTTAATGCATCTGCAAAGCCAACAGCACATGAATATTCACTGAGCAACTGTTAGCACAGCACTGAGTGTGATTTGCTCCTGCACCTCATTAGGCTAATTGTCCCCCCTCATTGCACTGCGGACTCTTCTAACAGTTGATTCAGAACTCAATGAACTAATGCAAACACTGCAAGGGACGATCAGCAGGGTCCAGATGAGAGAACTGGTGTTTGTGTGTGTGTGTGTGTGTGTGTTTGTGTGTGTGCAATGTCTGTGCACGTACTGCTGTACAAGCATTAAATGTTATGTACCTGCTGCTTTGTACAAACAGTCTGTCTGTGTGTTTCTGTGTGAGGGTGCACACAGGAAATAATAAGAATGTGCAGCTTGTCAGATTATTTAATGATGTTATTCAAGTGCAAAAACAAATATGTACATAAAGTAAACATGTGAAAAGACACAAAAAATGCACATATGACACATAAAGCCTCAGAGCGTTGCTGTATGTGCAACACGACAGCGGTTTACCACGCGACGGTCCCGCCACGTTGACTTCTGATCATCAGTGTGCGGTTGCCTGAGCCTGCCGTCATGTTGCTATACTGGTGCGTTCCAGTCACAGCTGGAGGTCGGAACTAGTTGAATTTTTCCAACTTCCAACCACGCCAAAAGTCAACAAGAAACTTTGTGGAGCCTCGTTGCACATGTAGACGAAATAGAGAAACAGACGACATTTTAGATTTAATTTTATGGCACTTTTATATTTGGAAACGTATCTAAATATTCCACTCGTTAGCCGAACCCAAACGCTGTCACCTACAAAAATGAGTTTACAAGTAGAATTTCCAACTTCAAGTGGCGCTCAGTCATGCTTTTTCCAAGTAGGAGGTTGGAAATGTTGGAGTTGCGAGTCGTCTGGAATGCAGCACGACTTCGGCTGCACCCTGCACAACATGGAGGCTTAAGAACAAAAACCCTGCATAATGTGAAATGTGGAGAGAAAAAAAAAAAAGAGCGATTATATTCCTGAGTGAAGAAGCGGTGCAGCTGTTCTCTCTGCAGATTCATTCATCACAGTTTAGAACACATCAGACTGCAAAGTGGATGTTTCCTGGAAGCGTTTTTCACAGCAGGCCGTGTGTGATGTGTCCTGACAGGAAAAAACAGACTTGTGGCTAATAATTTTATCGATGGCTGCATTTAGTTAAGGTGTTTCAGGGCCCTGTCATTATGACTCACCGGCACGGCTGGGACGTTCAAATGGAATATAATAGTCTTAAGTGCTGCTGCCTTCACATGTTTTCCGACCATGTGGCGTCAGAATGACCAACACACGAGGTTTCACAGCAGCGCCATGATAATTCTCTCAGCATCGTAGTGGAAACGAGTATTCAGGCGCTAGTATTTGTTAGCTGGCTCCATTTCTAAACTACCGTTAGCTCCCGCTGCTGTGGATAACGTCACGTCCTTTGAACTGTCGAGGAAAACCTTACCAAGAAATCCCTCATCCACACAGCGCCTAACATCCGAAGGCAAGTCGTCCACAGGCTTATAAAACCGATAGAGACGGTAAGGTTCTAATTTTTCACATCCCGTTACAATTTATTCAGATATGGCTGATAAAAAAGTGATTAACATACATAAACTGCTGCAAAACATGACAAAGGGCCCCTTTAGATCAAACCACAACACCAATTATGTACAATTGGGAAGAGAATGTCAAGCTTCTTGCAGGCAGCACAAAACATACCATACTACTGGTGATTTACCACAAAAACAAACAGGAAAAGGAATTAAAAAAGGATTTTAAGGATGTATTTAGTTTGGAAGGGATTTATCTAACTGATGAATCAAGTCTTAAGTTCTCAAGAGAAGTTCTGAGTGGACAAAGTAGACGAGCACAGCGAAAACATCAGTGCACAGATCTGTTCGCCGGACTCGTCCTCAGGTGCTCACTCTGCCTTCTGAGGGAGAAATAAAAGCGTCTTCACTCCCGAGACGCCTTTCCACTCTTTGAAAGTACTTTCTTCTTCAACTCCGTGTGTCGTCTGTAACCACCTTCTTCAGCCTCGGAGAAGAGACACTTCACTCGTCCTGTCGATTCCCAAACCAACAACTCTGCTGCCTACTTTTGATTCTTCATCGGACGTCTTTATGGAGCCTCTGTGTTTGTGTTTGTGTGAAAGAGCTCTCCGCTTCACACGGTTTTCACTGAGGACAGGGAAAGAATTACGAAGTGACCATAAACGGATTTTGAATGGATCATTAAATTTACTCCTTAGACAGGACTGAAACCCAAACAGAGGAATGAATGAGCGCTGTGTGCTGTGAGCTGATGCTGAGTAAGCCAAGCAGCATCTGATGGATGGCAAAGGAATAATTTAACCACAGTATTACATAATAATTTGTGTAATATCGCTGTATTAATATGTAATAGCTTTAATACCCGGAACTCTTTATCTTTGACATATATATTGCAAACTGTTCTGTATGAATGAGAATAATTCCCCCGTCGCTGCAGAACGTTTGTCAGGATTTTCCGCTTAACCTCTCATTAATCTGCCTGAATGCCTTATAAAAGGATTTCACTGCACACTTTGGGCAGTGAAACTGTGTGCGGAGGCTGGAGACCCATATGGACTTGCTGGGGGCGTTCTTATTCAATATGCATAATAATTCAGAACATCAGCTCACCACAGCGAGCAGCGACTCAGCTGACATCGTTCCATATTTGTGCTTTCATTAGTGGAAATGTGACTCGTCCTTTACATTCCTGTTTTCCTCTCTAACTTTTAGTCACATGCTCGCACCCATGTGAGAAATGTGTTGATAGTAGACTGCCATAAAATATCTCATCTATTTTAACTTTATAAGCCACAGATGCCGGCACTGTTCAGTTCTGCGCCGCTCTTTTCTTGCAGTACACCATGTAATAAAATATAAATTTACTTAATCATCTTGCCTATTTATTTATTAATGGAAGCTATTGCGCCCTATTTATAGACAGGGTTGTGTTTCTCTGTAAATTATGTAACAGCCCCATACCATTACAGCTGAACGATCAAAATCTCAGATACATGCAGCGGCTAAATATGTGTCCGGGCACAACTCAGCGCCGGTGCACGATCGCTTAAGCTTCTGAAGTCAGAAGCAGTCCATGATGCATTTCAACGTGCCAGTGCATCATAACATAACATAGTTTTCACTGACCACATCATACTCATTACAGTGTTGGTGCATATGACCCTGAATTAATGTCAAGAACGTAAAGCAGAATTCATCTGCTCTGCAAAGGCTCATAAATGAAATAAACAGAAATTGTGTGAAACATCAAAATTTAGAGCATAAAACTTTTTATATTCTCTCGATGAATGACTTTTTGTCATAGCCTGTCCATCAGTTAGCAGTCTGATTATTTCTAAGCTGCTTCGTGAGGTAAGAAAACAGCATAATTATGAGTCATCAGCTCAGTAGTTAATAGTAGCACATGCAGCAGCAGCAGCAGCAGTTTGAGCCACTCCCTCTTCCCTCCAGGACCCTGGAAGTAATTGGCAGCATGTCAGAGAGCTGCACAGGGATCTATGGACCTTATTGCAACTAAAAGGGAAGAGCTCAAGCAGAAGAAAAAAATCCTGACAGGGCCTCATATAACCTCATGGCTTTAATTATTTATAAAACGGCCAGCAACAAACTCGCTGGATGAAGGCACATGGCAGGCAGAGAGGAAAAAGACGGAATATAACTCAGCAGTCCCCTTTAATTCCTGCGCAGTGATGTTTTTAATTCAGCCTCAGCCAACATCAAATAAAACAAGTCAAATTATTTAGATTTTTTTATTTCGATCTGCATTTAATTGTAGATACCAGCCACCCAAAAACATCAGGATCTTTAATCAAGACTCATGAATTATTTCTGAGAACCGCATATCTCACAATGTTAAAGACAAATCCCTGGACCTGTCCCTTTATTCCGATCTGCAGCAAAAGCTGGTGCAGTCGTTCTGTGCTGAGACTCATCATCCATCCAAAGTCCATCGAACTCCGTTCATTAGTCGTTGTGTAATCCTGCTGACAAACCAACCAACCAACAAACAAGCAAACACAAACGGGAGAAAACAGCCAATGGCAACAAAAACATGCTTGCGAGTTTTGAATAATGCAGAAAAATGCAACTTGGACTGAACCATCTGTGAGCTGTACAGAAATGAATGGAGCTCAGCAGGGAGACGTACAGACGGTACAGTCAGACAACATTTTGTCATTTAGCTGATAACAAACAATATTTCATTCCTTATCATATTAGTCATTGCTCTGGGGTCCTGAGCTCAGAGCATGGTGATCCTGTTGGCACATCATGTGGATCTCTTCACACCTGCCACTGTCATATCCAGAGTCCTGTAGATGTCATTAAACTAAATAACCTTCACACCTATGCTGGCTACATATTCATATTTTAAAAATGTTAACAGTGAACAAGGACAGCAGCAGGCGTTATTGAGATATGACAACCAGTGAAAGTGAGTGCTCTGCAGAGAGACACAGATACCGCTGAGTGTCCAGGCTGCAGGAGGCAGCTCGCTGTCCCCAAACAGACGCTGCTCTTTAAAGACCTCGTCTGTAGTCGCGCCTTTAGTTCTGTGACATTGTGACATCACACTACATCAGCGGGTCACACATTTGCATAATGTATGCCTAATGGCTAGTTTAGCATGTAAGAATTGACTTAGTATGAGCATTACAGCATGTAAATCTATTCGAGTACCAACTTAAAATAAGATGAGGAACCTAAACGTAATGTGTCTCCTTTAATAGACTTTATGTAATCCGTTCTCTGATGAGCTGACTTCTGTGTGTAATCTGTCTGCTGGGGTGCTGCTGGACAAGGAAGCTGCGAACACACAATGTATACTACTCAGTATGTATTTAGCATGCACACAGACCTGCTCTCCACTGACACCGTTAGCTCGATTATACAAATTAAAAGCCTTTGTTATTGAGCAGATTGCACCGCGTTCGTCCCACAGTGAGTTATTCTTCTCCCTGCATTCCACTCAACGTGTGAGAGACTGTGCAAGGTCACTAATTAATGAGGAGAGACAGAGCTGAATAAACGCCGGGTGTTTAGTGAGTATCATAATGTACTAAAATACAAACTAATTATACTTCCTGTTCAGCAGGTAACATGCTCGTCAGGATCTTAGCAAGTAATGTGCTAATGGTGTGTGTTGTTGTTTGTGACGAGGATGTAACCGACACATTTACAAACACTTTCTACTGACGTGGTTCCAGATCTCTTAAACTGTGTGCTTAACTGTCAATGTAACATGTTTCTGGTCGCAACAACACAGTGAAATGCTTTTGAGGAACACAATGTGGAATCCTTATACAACCAGATAGTCACAAAACTGTTAGACTCAAGAGAAAAGGGTAACGATATTCTCCCAACCTGCAAACCATCGTTACAGACTCCTCCATTCTTTGAAAAGACTGAAAAGTAGCAGAACCAGGACGGCCCGACATCTCTTAACTCTTCAATCATTGATGTGGTGCTGTTATTCCTGTCTGCGACACACTATAAGGGGATGTATACAACTGTGTGCTCCATCGCTGGCTGAGGGTTGATAGCTTCCCCACGGGAGGTTAATTATTTACTTATTACTTCCCCTTACATTACTTTTATTTCTCGAGGTGTTCATGCGATGTGAGTGGGCTCTCGTTCTTTTTGTTCGCAGACCTACAACGATTAGTTGATTAATCAATTAGTCTGTCCAATAACATTTTTGCCAACTATTTTAATAATGGTTTTATCATTTCTTGAGTAAAACATTTGCTGGTTTCGGCTTCTTACATGTTTTCTGCTGTTCTAGTGAAGACTCTTTGGGTTTTGGGACTGTTGGTTGGATAAAAGAAGCAATTTAAAGATGTTATTTTAGGCTCTGGGACATTGCAATACACATGTTTGGGATTTTCATGGCTCTGTTCGACAGGACAGGCCGGTAAGACGACAGGAAATGGAATGAGAGAGGGGATGACATGCAGTAACGGGAAGGACTCAGCTCCTGCACATCAAATGTTAAAAAATGTTAAAGAAAGTTAGAAAACCGTCCTGGACCCAAACACTTTATCCAGAAGTTAACGAGGTCTCTTCTGGGCCGAGAACGGTAGTTTTTGTAAAATCCTGCTAACAAACCAACATCGGACTTCTATTAAAACACAACTTTCCTGACAGTTGCTTCTTCCTCATACACAGTTACTGTACCGCTCAGATCGGCCCGACGTTCCGTGTTGCTGATCCGTCAACCATGTTGACGAAATTGATCTATAGAACGCCTTTAGAATCGCCTGAAACTGATACTACTGAAAACTAATTATTCATTATGAAAATATTCAGAATCATTAGTGTAGCTGTGCAGTAATATTTTAAAGAACTTGGAGCTTGAATACATACTGTGCCACATGAAGTCTGCATGTGTTAGTACTACATGTACTATAGGTGCCCTTAAGTTTAACATTAGCATGAGAGAACATTTACTACGACCATCTCGATCTTATAAATGAGTTAACTTTAGATTAAATCTACAACAGTTTAGTGTTGAACTTTCTCTTAATGTTCATCTTAATCCACAGAAGCTCATAATCATCATCTGACTGTTTTACTTCCTCATCATTAGCACCGTCTCTGTCGGCGCCCTCTCCTCACAGTACTGTACAGCCAGTGCCTGTCTCTGTCCTCAGCCATGCATGCATGATGCACAGCTTAACAGCAAATTAGATCATTGTGCTCTAATTGTCGAGGCGCTGATCATTCAGAGCGGAGAACGACTGCCTCTCTAAGATCAAGGTGGGCTACTACACGTCTCGTGGTGCCGGAGTGGTGGACCGTCACCACGCTGCAACTCTAACAACAACTCTCTGTTATTGTGCTTGTTCACTGGACTTTTGAATAAGAGTGAACATGAATGGAGGTTAAAGGTTGAAGTGAACAGGTTCACTGCACTGATGCACTCACACATGACATACTATACTTTAACGTATATCCAGTGTACCCTTTACTATTTGGCGAGCTATTTAAGATGTTAACACCCGTCAGCGCTCTGCTCTGCCGTGCTGCGCTGCTGCCACACGAGTCCTTTCCAGGCTGCGTCTGCTACTGGATACTTGTTGCATTTCGAACGCAGGCTCGTCTGCCAACAGTCTGGTGGCGTTGCTTCTCTCGCTCGTGCTCCACAGCTATGTCGGTCATATCAGCTGTCGGCCTGTTCGAGCGGTGTGCAGAAGGTTTCCTGTGCTGCTGGGGGCAGTTTGGGACGGCAGTGACAAAGAGTTTATTCTTCGCTGAGTTGTGAGGGGCCGCTGCTTCTCTTCTCCAGGCTGCTGTCAGAGCTGGTGCTCGTCCTGGTGTGCACATTGTGAATCGATGCCTTGGCTCTGTTCATGTTTCTGTTCGTGTGCTTGGCAGTGGGAATTGGAAATAAGCTGACAGTGCTGAAGGCTGTATTATTGAACTGTTTGGATACTGTCTTGGTGTCTGCTGGCTGTTTGTGCTGGCTCTGGTTGTTTTTACATTGGAATTAAAGTATTTTATGAGTTATTGGCTGACTTTTGTCCTCGGTTTGTCTGTTGCCTTTGTTTGGCGGTGGTGTTTGCTCTTGGTCGGCTCATCAGCTTTCTATTAGAGCGTAATGTAATGTTCCTCACAGAGGCAATCTCAGTGTTGTCTTTAAAACTCATTTGCATATATAATAGCTTTGAACTTGTTTTTATTGTCTGTTCTTTCTTTCTTTGTTTATTTATTTATTGCCTTTTTGCAATATATCTGTGTATTTGTTATTTGTCTGTAATAGTTGTCACATATAAGGATGTTATACGATACAATATGTAACGTTCCTCTTTCAAGATTTCTTAAAACAATCAGATCTTTGTTTTTTTATATATATATTGAATTGTGTTCTTACATTATTTCCAATAATGTTCAAACCCAGAGGAATCTGTAAGTTTATTCTTGGCGTCGGTGCATTTCATGTGGTCACCAGTCGCTATAACTTCCAGGGAAACACAGTCAGGAGGGAAGTTGGCAAATATGATTAAACGTAACATGAATGAAGCTTTCATACGTTACTTTGTCCTGGAATATTTCTCAATCCAATCGCCAGAATAAATGCTGGCAACTCTTCTGAAAATCCACAAATATGTTAAAGCTTTATGTTTCTTCATGTTGAAACTTTAGATTTGTTCAGGTTTAATTTTCACTTTGCCTCTCCCCAAAGAAACTCAGCTGTACATTTTTAAAAATCCACTAGTGTCACGCTATCAAATGTTGAAACACCGACTTGAACCACATTTAATTACTTCTGAGCCTTTACGGCCTCTAACATTGTGAGATTTGTCATTCTTGTTCATTTCTTAGTGAATAATGCATCGTTTATTTGCCTGTTATCTATAGATGATTACAAAAGGGGTCTGTTGGGCGTTTGCGGAGGCATGTGCTCTGCTGAGTGCCACTCCAGGTCAACAACAAAGACAACAACTCCCATGCTCCCACGCTACATCACGACATCATCAAACTCTGTCTCTTGTGTTGCTTCGTTTGAATGAGAGACCCCAGTACATTTAACAGTCATGTTCACATGACATTCAAACACTGTAATTACTCCACTGTAATTCTGCCTGAATAGGACGGCTTTTGTCACACACAGGAGAGATAATCACATTCAATGTGACATAATTCATATGAAGAAACTGTCTGCTGCACGATATGATCTTGTGACATATGTCGCTGCTGCGGCTCTGCAGCGCACCCGATGAATTCAGCAGGTGTTTATTCTCCTCCGTACGGCCGCATGGCAGCTGGTGTTACGTGAAATGTACACATACGTATGCTGTATTCACATGCTGCTTTCTTTCTGTTAATATTTGGATTAAGCACGATAATATCTTCCCCGTCCACTAAACACTCAGATTAGAAGCACTCGTCTTTCTATCTTGGGGCAAATTGTGCAACACATCCTTCATAATAGCCGTGTCCAACCTGGAGTAGGCATGGGAACATTCTCTCTGGCTGCATGCTAATGGCAGATTAAAACACCACGGGCCTAATTGATGCTAACTGACACATCTAATTACTCCTCCTAGATAAACAAGCTTCTCATTAGCGCAACAATTAGCCAGGTAATGAAACCCTTGTTTTTGGATGACTTCTCAATGTCATAATGCAGAAAGGGAAGGGACAGATCAAGATCACATACTTAGGAAACAGGGACATCTCTGAACAAAGGGCACATGAGGAACATGGAACCTCCAGGGGTGCTCACTTAGACCGAATCCATTTTCAACAAGATTTCTGAATAAACAGATTTGCCTGCTCCATTTCGCAGGAGTCAATAGAGAGTGATATATTTCAAATGTTATCTTCTGGCCACACAGAGAAATTCTACTCTGACACAAACATGTCAAAGTCCAGAGAAATATCAACAAGATATATTTGTTTGTGTGTTTTCTGGTGCAATGCGTCCCGACTGCAGCGGCTGTGACCTTCTGTCGTCAGTCAGATAAATCACACTGTGTGTTTCTGCAGCATACGTTTATAAAGCTGACCTGAATAAATCATTTCATTCCAATAAATGTTCTTTATTGATGTCAAGTCAAGACTGGCACACGTTATATACAGCAACATTTAGACCAGTGAATATTTAAAAAAGAAAAAAGAAACATTCACTTTCTAATAATGCACTGACAGATCAAACGTGTTTTCATGATATTATGAGCTCATAAAAGTTTTAACTTCTTATGACAGACTCCCTCATATCATCAGTTTTGGATCATCCATTACTCTGTAGATTTAGTGACTCCACAGATTGTATATGAGACGTGTGAGATCAGCCTCTGGTCTGCTGAACAAGTAGTTTAATTTTCAGACTTCAGGAAATGAATGTTGGCCCTCGGCTTGTGGAGGCATCATCTGCCACCAGTACAGAGAGTAAACACTCGCAAAGAGCTGCATGGATTTAGCATTTATCCCTCACATCATGTTGTCAGAGCTTATCCATTGTAACAGATTTGCCAACATAATCAACTTTACAAATAACCCGCTGAGAGGGAAATAATCTGCTGTGATTATTCTTCTGGTTGTTGCATCAAAATTGTCCAGTGAGAAGGCAAATAATGTGGATATCACCGTAACATGAACAGGGTTCATCCATAACAACAGATATCTTCCTAAATAATTATGTTTTCTTTGTGTTTTCAGCAGGA
Organism: Diplodus puntazzo; assembly: GCA_963678695.2. NCBI lineage: Eukaryota > Metazoa > Chordata > Actinopteri > Spariformes > Sparidae > Diplodus > Diplodus puntazzo. Next base: position 1,673,706 of record OZ023167.1, on the reverse strand, counting down.
AGTATCAATCAAACTGGTGTTGAGTTGTTCTGATGAGACATCTCTTTTTTTGTATTCTCACAAATCAAGTGTTTTTGTGCACTCGAGGGAGGATCAATCAATGTGGCTTCGATTTTTAAATTTAACGGTGCATTTTGTTGAAAATGTCCAGAATTCAAAGGCAGTTCCAAAAATACAGAGGAGGGAATATTACTGCTGGAGACCAGAGCAGGACGAGGACCGACCGAGGCCAGTTTGGTGACAGAGGGAACATGTTCAGACTCCGTCCAGGACTGTGACACTGTGGATGAGGCGCAGCAGGAGAGCAGAGAGAGATCGACAGCAGCCGAGGGTGAAAGCGTGTTGAGCCGGAATATTTTCTTATTGTCCTCTGAAAATGGAGGATTTCATTTGACAAATGAGAGAAGATTATGGAAACACTCTCTATGAGTTTTATTTAATTCATGTCAAGTTTAGAAAGAAGCGTGTTTTACGGTAAGTTAACAAGGCAGTTAAGCAAGTCTAAAAGAGAGAGTCTTGAACAGTGTATAGAAAAAAAATAAAATAATTCCCCTATTGACATTTGACTTATTAGACAGAGTAGAAAACTGTACTACACATCTCCCAGCTGAAACATGCGCCAGACAATCACCTCCTGAGCGACAGAGGGGTAAAACAAGACGGAGCCAGCTGGTGAGCATGCTCACTTCTGTATCTCTGCATCACTGGACAGAAACGTCTGTGGAGCAACATCAACTGTTGTTTCCTCACATTTTGTTGAAGGTCATCTTTTGAGTGTTAAACAACCCTGTTAAAGGTTCGTCCCTCCCCAGGCTGAAGGACACTGACTGACTTTTGTTCCACTTACACATTCATGTCCACAACAATATATACATGCCTATATATTGATTCTGTGTGTTGTTGTTGCTCAAGGCCTCATGAATAAAAGTCACTAACTTATGACGAGGAAAAGAAAGAGTCTGGAGAAAAACACTAGAGAGAGCTCAAGCTGTAAGAGGCTGAGTTGTCAGCACACACACACACACACACACATGCACACTCATTTCAGTATTTCCTTTCATTGCTAGCTAGCTCAGCTGATGCATGTGCTGTTGGAATGCAGGCTGAAAAGAGACAAGTGGCCAAATTTGCACAAAGAAACACCGGACGCAAGGAACAAACAAGAAAAAACAAAACGATCAAACGGACAGTTTGAAGGCGCAGAGAGCAGAGTGAGGGTGGAGAGCAGAGTGAGGGTGGAGAGCAGAGTGTGGTCACCTCAGTTAATCCACAGCTTCAGATGGAAAGGACGTGTGAATGTGTTGAGCTGGTGGAGTGTGAGAACAGTTTGATCAACGGTGGAAACTGTGGTGTAAAGTTTCAGTTGGGGCGGGTCGGCCGCCGTCTGAGTCATCACAACACACCGCCATCATCCCAGAATACCGTTTTCCCATTTGAGCTTGTGCATGCGTGGGTCCGTCTATTTCTGTGACCACCACCACCACCATCAGCCCCTCCCCCAGCCTGAATCCCACTCTCTCTTTGATGACTAATATATGAGATCTGCACATTTATAATGTAAAAGATAGCAGGGGGAGGGGAGAGGGGGGACATACATAGATAGGACGAGAGATGTCGCTGCCTCATTACCTGTGCTGTGTTCCGATATTCATACTTCCATGAGTACACTTACACGCAGTACACTATCCGCACTTACTAAGTACGCAGATTTCAGCCGGTGAGTGTTGTTCCAAATCTAATACTCCGTGGTGCCCTTACTGGAAATTACGATCGCGACAGCCGCCGCGGCTCGTCACCCGCCAAAAACATCCCGCTTTGAACGGTGAACAAAAGACATCTAAGACTTTACTTTTAAACAATTACAATCCTACAATCCTGCAATATGGCTCCGCTGCAGGCGCTGTCGTCTCGGTAGCTATTTAAAACACATCGTACATCGTTGCGCACTGAACGTTTTTGCCGTTATGAGGGCACCATCCGGGTCCTTTAGGTACACTTCTTTTTGCCGCGATCGATATCGGAACACCCTACGTACTCAAACTAAGTATAGTTAGTACGGGAAGTATGGATATCGGAACACGGCACTGGTCATTTAAAAAAATCATAATGAGTGAAGTAAAGTTTGCTCAGCACCCCAAAAACTGACATCATGAATGCATTCAAAAATAATGAGACAAATCTGACAAGAAAGGAGCTGTTTTTTAGTTAAGGCACCAAAACAGGACCGACGTATCGTTCTGGTTCTCAAGGTTTTTCTTTTACAGATTTCAATACAGCGCTGAAATGAAGGCTGACTCATTAATCCACAATCACAGCTCAGTTTTAACTTATTGAAGCACAATTTTTCCATGTGAACCAACTCCCACCTCTTTCCTTTCAATCGACCCTTCAATGGCACTGAGCTCTCTCGACCACCTCTCATCCTCGTAGCACTAGCTGTAGGCAGTGACGTGGAGGAGAACACAGTATGAGGGTGAATAAATTAGCCTGAGTGGATGATCAAAGAGAGAAAAGCAATCAACAGCGCAGTTGTAGAAGTATGAATGTGAGATTTATAATGGCAGGATAACTATATTCTACAGGGCTGCAACTAATTAAAGATCTATTTCAAGCGCTTAATATATAAACTCAAAATATGATGTGAAAAATACACATCACAGTTCCTCAGAATCGAAGTAAAGGAGACATCTGTCGGTCTGTGTCTATTGGAAGTCCAAAATTCACTTCCTTTTCAGTCCCTTTTGTTTTGGTCTCCACCAACCTCTGGGATAAACAAATCTGTAGCTGCTAAATGCTGAACTAAAAACAGTAAAGTTGGATTCCGTCAAACCAAAACAGATGAGACTTCAAGACATTTTCCAGCCGTTTTAGTGGCAACAGAAGTGGATATTTTGGACATAACTTCAGGACACGTTCCACCCGGAGTCAGAGTCATCACGACCAAAATATGTTATTTTACTGACGCTCAAGTGGCCTTTGTTCCTCGACCTAACCAGACCATGAGCACAGTGTTTATCACATCATGAAACTGAAAATTGAGGTAAAGAAACAATTTTGCAGTTGATTGCAGTTTGAGTGCGTCCACGTCTGTTTCTCAGAACCAGCAGATGCCGAGCTGTCCACCCAAAACTCCTCCAGGGACGAGTGTCGAAAAACACAATCCCCTCTCTTCCATTTCGTTTCTTAACATCAAATCGTCTCCTTTGCACGCACGCACACACACACACACACACACACACACACACACACCTCTGATTATATAACTGGACCTGTTTTTTTTTTTCATCTGTTTGGTTGTTTGGTTTGGGTTTTCTAGTAGTCGTGAAGCACGTAGGCTGCATGTTGTAGCCAGTGTTTTTCTGTTTCAGAGAGTCGAGACAGAGTCAACTCAGATCCTTTATCTGGAAACAGCTGTGATCTTTTGTGTCATGTTGTTGTGAAACCTTTCTTGTAATACCATTCAGACCACTGCTGCTAACTTGAGCTGCAATTAGCTAATTAGCTCAGTTAGCCATGCAGTCAGTAGCTTCTATAAAATGTTGCCCCATATTTATTTTGAGTAGCAATTCAAGAGGTTTGTTACATACGGCACCTTTAGGCATGATTTGATGGCTTTTCAGGTAACATCCTGTTGCCTCCACATAACCAGGAAGGTTACGGTACTAAAGGATGACGGTTTGTTGCTGTTATAAAGGCTTCAGTGTCCTGTTGGAAAGAGCAGTCTGATGCCAAGGTGAAGCGATCATATTCTATACATGTCTTCCACAAGAAGCATCGATCTGTGGCAGAGGCGGCGCAGAGCTTCAGTGTTTGACAACCTGAGAATGAGAATGAATTCATCTTTTTCAGAATCGCTCTACAGGTTTTCCTACATGATGTTCTGCAATGGTCCATCTTAATGGAGGCATGTCGCTAATTATATAGCCAATTAAAGCTAAAACAATGTGGTACCTAATGACATCACAAAAAAACAGGTTCGAGCTTCGAGGTCCAACCTACCAACTCAAGACATCAGTATTTGTTGGCGTCAGAATGAGACCCAACAATCTGCTTTCCTTCTCCAGGATTGCTTTTTGCACATTTAAACTGATATCTTACTAAGTTGCCTGAATACATTACATCCTTGGTTCCGGCATGCCTACCTCCATCTCCTGTACCGGACTCACTGACTTTGGATCAGTACCTCATACAACCCCACTTCACAAAACCTTGAACTATCCCTTTAAAGCCTGACCTATCTGTGCATCTGTGCACGTGTGTGTGTTCTCTTTTGTGTGAACACAACTCTGCACTAAGCCATGTCCTCAGCGCTCAGTGTATACCAACCACTTAGCACATGATAGGTCGACCCCGAAAGGTCACAACACGGCATGTATCCATGGTGACCGCTTTGCCAGTAGAAAAACGAGCCGGGTTCAGAGCTGCAAACTGAACCAAATCAGCACATGTACTGATGTGCGGGTGCATCCAAATAAACACAAACATGTGCGCAGGCGCGCTGCTGTCAGGAGGGGAGGACACTGACAACACAGGAGAAGGTAGAAGACAGAGGAGAGGAAGATGGAGGCGGAGGATGGAGGAGGCTTCAGGTGGCTGAAACCGAAGACCCTGCTGGGATTCATTCTTCACTTTCATCCCGAGCTGCACACAGCAGAGGGACCGGCGGACGCCTTCGCATCAGAGCCACATGGTTTTTTATAGACTTTGGTAATTGAAAAGACATGTCAGCTCCCCAAAACACTCTTATTCAAGAATATCTTTGCCGTTCCCCCTTTGTGATCTCAACAACTGGCCAAGCTTAGCCATCAGACTGGATACATACTGTAGAAGGTTGTTGAGACTGAGAGACAAAGATAGACTCAATTTTCAGGCTTGCTCTTCGCGATGAACGTGCATTATGTTTCCATGGTTACAATCAACTGCTTGGCTTTTAAGGTCCCGAACCTGCAGGAAGAGAAAGGTGCAGATCTGCTCACAAAATGTTCACGTTTAGATTGATTTTAAATCCTGGCTGTGTACCATAGCACTGCACTGATTATATTCATTTATGCCTTCACTTTCCATGATTTGTCTTTATTTCTTTGCATATAATTGACAGCAGTTTATTCACCAGCGCTCGACACCGTAACAACCTGCTTTTGTCTCTGAATCTGGATCATAATTAATCTCTTCATACTCCCCGGAGGAGACTTATGTGTTGTCAGTGGAGAAGTGAATGCTGTAAATGAAGGGACTGATGTTTATACAGGCACATTCATCAGAGAGAGTTGCAATACACCTGAAGTTAGCAGAAGTCAAACGAGCTAATTTACCAAAATCATTTCCAGAAGCTCTCTTGAATCTACGGTTGTCTAACACACACGTCCCTCCGCATCATTTTTTGAGGTCATGTGTTATGAAAGGATCGTCTTTTTTTAGACGCAGCGGCTGTGAAACCCTCTATAATCCATTTACATCGAACTGAGGATTTGTTACCTGATCCCGTTTCACTCTTTCTCTTTTGCATAAAAGAGCGAGTGAGTGGGATCTTTCGGTCTCGCTCTTTCTCTCCGTCTCTCTGTCTGTCTCTCAGCTCGCCAGGTGAATGAGTCATCCTGTTAAATAGAACATCTGTGCGCCACATATCAGATGTGAAAACAACAGCTGGCTCAACCCTAAAAACAAAATAAGGAGAGGGTTGCACATATGAGACGGGATCATGCAAGTTATCAAGTTTCCTCCTGACCTTATATACTCACACACACTCTCTTCAACAAAACTTTGAGAGAAAACAAGTCGTTTATTACGAGTATATTCTGTCTTACACAATGCCAGTTTGTTTGCTAGCAAATTACCATCATTAATATACTGGTGGCCATTTCCAGACACAATGTCCTTCATGACTAATGACAAATTAACTTGTGAGTTCATTGTTCACTGTGCAGTAGATCAGACAGAACTCTGACATCTGAAACAATGTCTGTCCTGAAGAGTAACACCCAGCTCTCTCTATGTATATGTATATATGTAACAAGTACAATTAAATTTATACAGTTTAATTAAAAAAAAAAAACATGGTATTGTCTGACCGTCACCTCTTGGTTTCTTGCCTGACATGCTTCCTGACACATGTAGGCCCACTTAAGTGTTTAATTAATACCCTGTATATTAATCACTAATCATTTTCAGTCAGTTTCTAATCACAGTTTTCTCGAAATCATTCTTCTAGACAACATCATTCTGTAAATAACATGACATGAGAGTCAATTCAACAGTAACATCAACACGTTCAGTGAGCAGGCCACCTGGCAGGTCTGGGACTTTGCTTGAGAGTTTCGCAGAAAGTGGTTGTGAGTAGTCATCGCTGACTATTGACACATCAAGCACGTAATTTGGTTTTGGTTTTGTGATCTGGCAGACGTGCCAGTTGCCACACAGCCAAAACCAACTGTCAGTTTTGTTTTCACGGTGAAACCTCTGAAGGCTGCGACTGGTTTTGAAGACCGTCAAGCTGAATTTGTTCAGTCATAAACTGCAACTCATCAAAAAGGGAAAAAAAAAAAGATAAGTGATGTTTTCTTTGAAGGCATTCCTGTCGTATCTCTGGGAGATTCATGATGTGGTCTCTTCAGATTTCCATTTCTCTAGATGACTCGAGGGGATTTTTGACCAGCTAATTTTATGCTGGCCGGAACACAAATGGAAAAAAAAAGTGAACGTACTTCCCAGGCAGCGGTTCACATAGTAAAAAGAGCTCAGGGTTTCCCCTCAGAAAGTCTGGTCCAAATAGATAATCAGGTCAAGTAAAACCGAGAGAAAAGTATAAAGTTACTGAAGCTTTACAATAAGGGAGAAATTCAAAGAGGGTCAGGCTGACATCAGGTTTCATTGCTTCATTCATTGTTCATCACATGGAGCTTTAAGCTACAACCTAGAAAGAAGATCAGATAACCAGGCTGACCAACATTTACACTCCAGCATTCCCTCCGTATATACCGGAGTCATTTCAGCCCATCAACAACATCTGACGGATAAAACTGAGCACTTACGGCCTCATTTGTGCAAAAAATTTATCATTTGGTCGACAAAATGCCAGAAACACGTCTGTTTATCTTGTGTAATTACTGTAGACCTGAATATGGGTCTTATACTTACATATACGTAACAGTATTTTTTGGCCTTTCATGGCTGTATTTGATTGGACAGCTAGAGATGAGACAGGAAACAAGATGAGAGAGGGGAGATGACGAAGGAGGAGAAAGCCTCTGTAGGTGGGATGATGCTCTACCAACTGAGCTACTGGGGCCTATATGCATTTAATACTCTGTTAATAAATGTGTTAATTAATTAAAATGCCTCATCACTTGCAGCAGCGTTTCAGTGACACGTCTACAAAACAAAAACATGCGTCTGAATTTACCTTTTTTGAGCCGCTAATCCTAAAACTATATTATTCACATTTACACTGCAGATTGGAAGCTCACATAACAATAATTCGACATGTGTTTTTCAGAGCAGATCCCATTAGACAGACTCTCTTTGTGGCTCTATTAGACAGTTCACAGTGAAAAGAAAAGAAAGAATTAAGAAGACATGAGAATGTAAAGGAGATAATCTCCTGGATTATTAAAGTGACTACATTATTCAGGGCTCTTAAGGGTCGGCTTGCCTTGATTGTGTTGGAGCCCACTTCTCATCTCTGCCTGTAGCCTGCAGCTTCATTAGATACCAGAATCAGAAAATTAAGCAGCAGAACCTCCAACTGAACTGTCATTGGCTGAGTTGCATTGTGGTTAATGTAGGCGCCAAGATTCGGCACAGACGAAGGTTCTGCCAAGCCGGTCCTCATCAGAAAAAAAAATGACCATATAGGTCGAAAATGAAAGCAGCCTATTACAACCCATATCGAAGTTTAAAGAGTGGAAAGTCTGTATAGGGAGGAAATATGTTGTTGTCCTCAACGTAACCAAACTGTGACTCTGTGGTGAAGGTCTGTTATTTGTGGCGGTATGAGGATGTGTTGTTTTCGTCTCAGCGAACAGGTTCCGTAAATAAAATGTCCCCCGAAAGACTGACGTACAAAACTACCTGAGTGACGCGTCTCGCTGCAGATGACCCTGCAGCTACAGACGCTGCTATCTGGAGCTGTTTTGCTCCACTGAAGGCTCTAAATCCGACCTCACCACAATAAAATCCTTTGGGGAAACTTCGCCAACAGTCTCTAACTCGACAGGGCTGCTCTGAACGTGCAGCACTTCTGGCAGTTGACTGTTTTTCCCCTCCGGATGCTTCTAATGCTACAGCAGGCATACCAGACTCGTTCTTATCTTTTATGTGTTTACCTGCTCACACACTTACTGCTCCGTCGCACTCCCCGGTGGGTGTTTGTGTGTCGGCCTTACGTCACATTAGTAAGTGTGTGTGTGTGTGTGTGTGTGTGTGTGTGTGTGTGTGTTGTTGTTGTTGTTGTTGAGATTCATGTGTGCAAAAAACTGTGTAGATGCAGGTGAGGCCTGCTGCTGAGGGCAGCGGGGGAGGCGACACGCTGCACAGTCTCTCTGCTCAGAACAAGAACAACTTTCACAACAATCACATGCAACTTTGTGGCATTTGCATTCTGAGGTCGGATATCAATAATAAGTTGTGTCTGTTCTGATCGAGTTTGATAAACTCTTCCCTCTCTGGCACCATGCAGACGTGACACACAGGGCACACTGAGACCGAAACCCTTTTTTTTTCTTCTGCTGATGCAACTGCCTCTCCGTCCCCCTTTTGAAGTCTCTTTGTATTTTGTGGCCGTACATCATATCAGATTGAACGTCACACTGGCAGTGAATTCAGCGGTTTGCTCACTGGAATGTAAACAGCCTCTTCACCTCAGCTAAGGTGACTGGGAGGATAAAAGACTTTATCAACCATGTCAACCTACAGATATAATGATAATAAACCATTTTAGATGTTACTGCATCATTTTAAAAGCCACTGAGACGTGCAGTAATAATGATACTGCTGTGGTATAAATTTGTACACTCTTAATCAAACTCATCAGCTCGTCAGTCTTGCAACTTTCTCACACTTCAGCAAAATGTTTTCTTTCTTCATCCAAGCCACACAAACCCAGATGGCATATGCAGAGAGAGAGACGTGTCCTGGATCCTCTGCAGGTCAACACAGTTTCAACGCAACGAGTGTCGACATCAAATAAAATAATCCAGCTTGTGCTGAATCCCTAAATGCTGATGAAACATCTCGGATCGTTGGGATGGTGTAGAGCAGCAAGGAGCAAAATGCTGCCGGACCAGGCTGGAGGTGGGAAAGCTGTCCACTCTGCAGCCACTTTGTTGGTGTTTGTAATGATGATCTCTTCTAAAACCCTCTTTTGCCGCCAGTATATCATATTGCCTTTTCAGCTATTGAATCCAAAGGTCGCTGTTGTCAGCTGAGTTGAAGGTTAGCTTCATGCCTTGCTCTCTGTGCAAAGCAGACACTGAAGATGTAAATCTTTAGACCTCTCTTTCGATGTGTCAAAAGCTAAGTCGAGCGTTGGCGCAGTCCTTGAACATCTGTCAGAGGGTGCTGGTTTGTGCCGTGACCTTTGTGCCGCTGTGGGGCAGATATGCCACAAGAGCAACATACAGCAAAATAAATACTGAGTGGGAGGGAGCCATGTCAAAGACTTTGACGCTTGGGTGGGTGAACCCTTAACCCAAGAGTTAAAACTACATCTGTAGTCGTGTCTCCCCTAAAACCCTCTGTGACGGAGGTGGTCCGTCTGTGGCTGTTCTCTCAGAGATAATCACAGTCCCACAGTAAGCCTGCAGGCAGCAGCACGTCTCTGTGACGCTCTGACTCTTCCCCCACGACAAATTGCTACTTGTCACTTTGATCATGAAGGTGAAGCTGCTCGCATTTAATGATGGGCCAAAAACATAAATCACTGTCCATTTTAAGTATCTCTGCCCACCATGCTCAGGTAAAGGGCAGAAAAACGCCCCTTAGATGCCCTACAGTGGATAAAACATGATAACTCCAGCAGCCGCTCTCTTCACTATGTATGTTAACATCTTTCTGCCTGCTGCCTACAGCTGGTGCCCTTTATATTTGTTTCGCCCCTGGCACTCAAACATCCTGAGTCCGCGTCTGGTTTCCTTCTGTCTGGATTATTTTAACCCCCCCAAATGTTATTTTATACATTGTTTGGCAACCTTCACGTTGTCGGCCACACATTACTCCAGTCCTCTCTTTATTTTTGTTCCTGCACGTTTAAGACTTCAGTGATCTTTCCGGTCAAAATTAAAATAATCTTTTATGGTTTGATTCGTCCTAGAAATGATTATTATTATTGTTATTGTTATTGTTATTGTTATTATTATTATTATATTATTGTTTATGCCATAACATTAGTAACATCAGTATCAGGTTAAAAAAATGGCATTTAGAAAACGTAGATTATATTGTTAGAACATATTTTGCCAGTATTTGTATATTTCTGTATTATATTTGAATGAGAACTGATTAACTTGTTTTTTTCTGATTGTTTATGTTTGACTGAAGCACATGCAGAGACATTGTGTTTGAAATCTAACCCATCATGTTTGATTTGTTTTAAAAAATGAAATATTGTCATACAGGAGTCGAAAGCCACACTGTCGTCTCGCTCTCAGCTGCCCCTCCGAGAGAAAACTTGTTTTGCTCCGAGAAATCCCTGAAATGCTATAACCATCAATTTCTGAGGGATATTATTATAATCCATGTTCTGTGGTTGTTCTTAAGAACGGCTTTGAGTCAGCGGTAGTAAAAGATGCACGAAGATCTTTTATGAGTAAAAAACAGCAACACCACAATAAAAATAAAGAAAGAAAGAAAACACTCCAACACAAGTATGTAAAAGTAAAAGTCTGGAATCTGCCTCATAATGTAAAACATAAAAAGGGTTAGGCTTGTGTTCACATATTAAATGGATATAAAGTACCTCAAACTTGTACTTGAGTGAAACCACACAGTTACATTCCACCACTGTTTGGAGTAACTTCACTTTGACTTGACCTGAAACAGATTTCCTCCATTTGTCCAAACTTTGTGACACTCGCTGTATTTCCCATCTCGTGCCTCCTGGATCTCAACTTCTCAAAACATTTGCGATTACGGTTTTATCCAGATGAGACGAACAGACACTGACACTGTCTATAGAGGCACTGCAGCACAGAAGCATAAGAACACTTTCTTTTGTATGGGAAGGCAGAAATAGGGACAAATGCCATCCAGGAATGGTAACTTATCATCCCGGCTTCCTGTCTGAAAGGGGCGGCGTCGCTGTGTCGACTATAGAAGAACTATAGAACAGAATGTACTCTGATGTAAGACTAAATCTGCAGCATACAGGAGCAAATTAAATACATGATTTTTCATTCATTTCAACCTGTAAATGGTAAATCTTAATGTTGTGTCTATTCCAAACCCTCGCTTCACATGTTTGTATATTCTTAGATGGGACGTGTGGCCGACACACATTTACATCATCCAGCATGAGTAACAGCTCAGAACGTGGATCAGCTTTCATAAGAACCTTGATTTGGGTCCGATGAGTTCCAGACATTTTATTTCAAGGCGGTCCTCTCTTTGGATGATGCTTTCTTCTGCCTGTGTGTTTTTTGGACTCAGACTCACACACCACGCAGAGCGATGACCTGTTTGTTTTCAGTCTGTCTAGAAATCTGTGTCACTTCCATCCTTCCTCCTCTGAATGTTTCCTCCTCATTGTCTAACTCTTTCTCAAAGAAGAAATACTGAGGGGTGTGAACTGCCTGTTCAGCTTTAAAAAAGAAATCCTTCCTTCCTTTCTTGCACTTCCTTCTCAAAAGAAACTCTTCCTTCCTCACTGCGCTTCCTCCACAACGTCTTACATAACTCAATTGTGTTAGGAAAGTCCTGCTGTGTGAATCTTACCAATCCTGTGAGGGGAGAATGTTCTAAATTAACAGGGCGAAGGTGGGTGAGAAGAAATACCATTAATTAATAATTTAGTGCTGTTGAGTTGGAGGTTAGTTATTTGGGGATTGATAGAAGAGTAGATTCACTTATGTATTAAGTCAGTCAGTTTAGATTTAAACGGGATTGAGTTGCTTTTTCGACTTATTTGACGTGAACATTTGTTGCATTTTGTAATTTGGCTCAATCAAAAACAGACCACTGGCCTGCAGAGGGCGCTCTCAACAAAGCACAGAACCAAGTGAGAAAATGTATACCTTAAACTTGATTTAACCTTTGCCAACCACAAGGTGCAACATGCATGAATAGCTGACTCCACCCGGCTGGCAGCTAGCTTGGTTAGCATGCTAACTTCCTTAAATATCCCTGCAACAAAAACATCTTTAACTGTTATTTCTTCACTTTCTGCATATACGTTTAGTTAATTTTTTAATGTTTTAAAGGTGCAATATGTGAAACATTGGCCACCTGTTGAATATAAAAAAAGGGGGCTGCATTTAATCATTGTTACCCGTGACTGTTGCTAACTGTAGATGCCTGTTAGCCAGTTAGCTCATTTAGCAATGCAGCTAGGTGAGTTTACACTGCTAGCACAATACCTTTGGACAAGGACAGGCTGGGGCTTTCTGGCTAGCATGCTAACCTCAGTAGATAACACAATATATGAACTTAATAAAGTCAATACTGTTATTTTTTCACATTTTGATGATAACTTAATTCTTCCTTCTACTGTTAGCTGATGTTAACAAACAGCAACATTCAAAGCTGACAGTTGGGAGGTAAATGTTCATTTATCAGTAGTTTGGGGCAAACATACAAATGAATCATGTATGTATGTGATGATAAAGGGCAACAGATTACCAACAGAGGCTCCGTTTCTGTGTAGAGAAAGACAAAACAGGAACATGGAGGAGGAAATCCAGTTCAGTCGTATAATTTTTGCAATTTTTTCAATAATAACTTTATGAATTACAGCAGCAGCAGCTACAACAACATAAACAATAATATTGCTATAATATTTATTTATTCGTAAAGAGTGGAAAGTTATATAATAAAGGGGGAAAAGCTTGAGCCTCAGTGCTCGAGCTGCACGTCTCTGCTCGTCTCTGCTGCCCAGTTCCAAATCAGGGCTTGAACAAAAGGCCTGTGGACTCACCGGTCTCTGGTTCTTTGGGACAGAGCTTGGCAGCCTGTCAGGTTGGAGATCTTTGGCAGAGGAAGGAGTAAAAACAAACCAAGTTCCAGCCACCAACATGCTCAAATTAAGTCCACTGACATTAACAAAACAATTACTTTGGAAATGTCTCTACTCTCATTTCCTGACGACCCTCTGATGTTTTTCTGAGATTAAATTGATCCGTTTATATCAATTTAACAAACATTTTTTGAAGAACTTTCTTTTGAAAAGCTGTGAGCACCTCAGATAAAACTCTTCATGTCCTATTTTTATTTGACCGGTGGCAGAAATCTCAGTGATCAATATTTCAAAGCTTCAGTAGATAAAAAACGAAAGGTTCCAACAGCCAACGTGCAGCCAACAGTGTGAGTCTGCTTGTGTTCAGTGACTCTTGAGCCAAAAGTTTAATCCAGGGTTGTTGGTTTTACTCTTTTCAAAAGATACAAAGAACATTTGAAAGCCAGTTTTCAGCCTCTGGTCGTTAGCAGCCCACGTGAGCGCACATCGATCAATGAATATTCACATGCCGCTGCCTCTGCAGTGGCACATTCACTGAAACTGGTGTAACCTACTCTGCATACATAGCGAAGTGTATTACACAAGCACGCTAACATACTTTTCCATGAATTCCCAGTTGCACATACATGCACATGTAGCGCCGCATGTCCAGTGTGTTTATTATTTATTGGTAAGAAGGATCGCCCATCGTTACCCGGCATTAAAAACTCGCAGTGTTCCCTGAGATGTTTTGAGAACAGTGTGGTTTTCTCCGGCCCTGGGGAGCTCCTGCCTCTCTCCAGCCACGCTAGCTCTTAATGAGACATCCACATGCACAGGACACTCTCTACTCCTTCTAATCGAACCGCTTGCATGGAGGGCCACACCTGCCCTCCTCCCTTTTCCCCCTCTTTCCCTCCGCCCCTTTACCTTCTCGCTGTTGGTTTCACGTCCGCCCATCTTCATATTTTTTTCTTGCGGATGGAACGACGTGAGCGTCTGCACCTGTCTGCACAGCCTGGACTGTCCACTTCCCTTCCTCCTCTCTTCTTCTTTGCTCTCACCTGACACTGCTGAACAGATCAGTCCTCGTTCTGCTCCGACGAAGAACCACCAGGAAAATGAATTTATAACGAAAGACCTTGTCTGTTGAAGGTGACGGTCAGAGTTGTATAATAGTGTTGTAGTCACTGAAAGGTCACTTGTCAGTTCATGTAGTACTCAAGTCGCCCTTTAAATGGGTAAAATAAGGAATTTCCAACTAGCATTAAAGGGTAACTCCACCAGCTGCATACAGTAAAGTGTGTTTACAGGTCTGGGGGATTATTACTGCATATGTATAATGACTTTTGTGGCTCCTGAGGAAGCTCCATGGAAGTGGGCAAGTTGCATTGTGGGTACAAACCAATGATTAGCATGGATACAACAGAACCAGAGATAACACCTTTTTTATTCCATGCATTCTTCTTTTCAAAACCTAATGCCTACATTACCCACAATGCAACTTAGCCAGTGAGTGACATGCAGCTTCCTCTTTATACTGTGTAAAACCTGAAAACACAGGTTAAATTGGTGGATTTACCCTTTAAAGATAATCGCATAATTCCTTTTGTGTTTCATGACATTGCTAAAAAAAGAATTATCTTTGGCTTAAGGCCTTTCCGTGTAAGAGATTGCAGATCGGGTTTAATCGGGCCTCAGATCTCTGCAGAGCTACTGGCTGTCAGCCTGACCTTTGACCCCTCGCTGTCCGCTGTGTAGTGAACGGCACTACGCCCAATTACAAATCTGCTTTGTTGAGAGCAGAGAAGGAGCCGGCCAGAGGAATGATTAATGCCCCTGAGGTGAAAGTGCTGAAGGCACTTTTGTTTAGAGATCCGCGCCTCGAATGGTTCGCATAAAGCAGCGGACTGATGCTGCATCCTGTTTCTGGAACCATCCGGCCCAACATGTCGCACCGTCTCCTCCGTTCTGCACTCAGACCCACATATTTTACTTCCTGATCCGTCAGTCGTCGGCTCGTTTCTCCTGGTTAATTGCTGTGGTTGTTTTTATAATTTATTACTTTCCTCTCATGAAACAGTTTTATATGAATATCTAGTTGATAGATATGTTAAATTATGCGTATATCGGATTAAGACAATGAATAGGTTAATATATTTACATGTAGCCGACGTATATAAGAGAGTTAAAGCAACATTATGTAGAAATCTGCATTTTGTGTGAGTTGGCGCCCCCCACGGTTTCTGAGTGCAACACCACTGTGGGTGTGTCGTGTGTGAATGTGAAGGTTTATGTGTGAGTAAGACTGATTAAAGGACGATTTCATATTTTTGCAGAAACATTTTTAATTAATGAGGTGGTGAACATTGTGTCTGGATTTATTAAGTGTAAGTTCAGTCATTTTAACCCCAAAGCTTTATATTCTACAGTTTGCTTTCTTTTTGTTTTTACATGTTCAAAATAAAAAATCACTCAAATAAAGAACAAACCGTCTTTTCCCCTTTCCTCCATGTAAATGTTCTTCCATGACACAATAAAACGAGCCAGTAGAACGACGTGCTTCCTCTTTTTCTCTAACAGCTCAATCTGAGTGTGATTCTCAGCCGCTGGCAGTGAATTAACTGTCAGTTCTCTTTGAATGAATGACTCTGAAATGAAAACAGAGGTGTCACTTTTTATTCTAACTTTTAATACTGGACCATGTGTGTCTAATAACTATCAGCAGCCAGATGTGAGAGCTGTCAGTGTGCTGGGAGTGCGGACCTGGCCTCGTCATGATAAGCTATATGTTCTAGTATGAGGGGAAAAAAACAGACTCCACCTTTTTTTTTTTTTGTCCTCGCTCAGGACCTTATTTGACCCCCTAAAGACCCCCACATGAGACTTAAACGCTATAAGGGGATTTGCACGGACGACCCGTGGTCTGCTGGTCTGCTGGTCTGCTGGTTTGGGGCGGCTGCAGGTTCCTGCCTAGAACTGAGTCCTCGGTCCCGCCATGCCTGAAGGTTAGCGATCGTGGCCGACGAAGACACGTTCTGACAGATTCCCCAGCAGTGAGAGTTTCGCTGGGGAAGGGGCGTTCACCTGCAAGTGTCAAACTCACAGCTGCGCCAAGCTGTCAGCTGTGGACGGGCGGCGACAGGAAGCTGCGCCATTCTGACATAAAGTAAAACCTGAGGTGAAGAAAACGTGAAGTTACACGATCAGTTTTGGCTGGACTCACAACCAGCGCGCGTAAATCTGTTTAAAATAAGCCGCAGATGTACGTTTTCCACCTGAGAGGTAACTGTGTGGAAGACTTTTACCGCGGATGTATCAGCGAGGCTTTTGTTCTGAAAGGACGCGCCGGAAGCGCTCCTCTTGTCCCATTTACTTTGACGCCGTTCCACTAACTGTCCGCCATGCCCTGCCTGAGTTTGCAGTTGAGTGCGCCAGGGCAGCACGGCTGTCTTATATAACTTTAATATTCTCACGGGTTTAATGGCGCTGGAGCGCAACACTGCGCTGCAGATCTGTTCGATCATCGCGGATTTATCGTGAATTTTTGCGAGCGTGCGAGCGATCGATCACTTCCCCCCCCCCAACACCACCAGCACCACCACCCCTCCTGCTGGCGTTAAAAAGTTATCGACAGATCGGCGACTCGGGCGCACACGGTGGATCTCTCCCGGCTCCAGTATGTCAGCGGCGCTTCTTGACTGAAGTTAGAAAATAGGCGATATTTCAGACGATGTTTCGCCGCCGCACGGGGAGCGAGGCGGCAAGAACTCCAGCTGACATTTCACCACGCAACACGGCTGCAAGGAAGGGGTTTATCTGAGGCTCCGCTCACTGGACATCGCGTTATTTCTCACGTTTTTTTTTTTCGCCGCCAACTTGGAGCGACGGGAGATGACCTAACCGGTGGAGCGCATCCTCCTTTCACTACAGGTACGGTTTACTTTTAGATGCAGCCACTTGTCTTCTGATTTTAATGAGAGAGGGGTGTTGGTGTTGGTGGTGGTGGTGGTAGCGGTGGGGGTGGGGGGGGGAGCTGGCTGTGCCGGTAGGGAAGGCCGACGATGAGCGTCTCCGGCGCCGCGCGTTAAGGCTCACTGACAGCCGCGCGCCGTGTGACGCGCGTAAAAAAAAAACACACACACACATAAATCGTGTATCACCGCTCGGAGGAAGCGTTTTATTATTGTGCGAGGGTGAAAAAATGTTGCACAAACTTGTACGTAATGGCTTCTTATCAGCTCCGCCGGCTGTAGGCACTGCGATCGCTGCAGTTTCCCGTCGCAGCCAACAGGTTGCACTAATGCTGTAATGATGCGCTGAGCCGCCGCTCCGGCGGAAAAGTACAGGAGGCTGTGGCAGGTCAGGAAAATCCCAAAGTTCTGCAACTTTAACGCACATTATCCTCCCCGGACTAAATCAGTCAACAAACTCGAGTGGAGAAGATGGTGTCCTAGTGGAGCTGAGTGTCGACCACCGGACGGGGCTGTGGGCGGGGGCCGGGGTTTGGGTGGAGGGGTGTTGAAACTCGAAACGGAAATCTTTCAAACTCTCAATCAGGACAGTGCGATAAAAATAAAAATCATCCCTCATTCTCGTCGAGAAACTCCGCTAAAGAACCTCCAGGAGCGCCAGAAGAGCTCGGACCTCACGTTCAGCCCCACAGTGCTGCAAAGGAAGTGCTGCAGGCGAAACCGCTGCACATATAGCGCCGTATATCCTCTCCTGCGCTATATGCGCTATATGGAGCTGGATGTCATGTAGGGCGCATGTGACGCGCGCTGCCTCAGGCGGACAACAACAACAACAACAACAGATGAGCCGGAGCTGATCCGAGACCCGCATGCGTTAGAAATAACTCAGCAAATGATCCAATGCGTTATTTCAAGGTGACAGTCGTTCCTGTATGTGGCACGAGCTGCGTTTTAGCGCCAGACCAAGTTGAGAATCCGCCGGACTGTTAGTGCGCGTGTGGCAGGAGTGCACCCCCCCACTCCCTCCAGATGTGGAGGATTTATCCACATGCAGAAGGTTTTCCCCCGCAGAGCCTCCACACGATTCCACTTGACTCACATTAGCGCGATTTCAGTACATTTTGTTAAAATGTGTCTTTTCGTTCATGTCATTTTGACTTGCCGTCTCCTGCAAATGGAGATAGACAGTTATTGGTGACTGCTGCAGAAGCCCTGGAGGCCCATTGTGGGTTTTAATCTCTCTCCACAGATGTATGTTGTCGCGCACACGCTCGCTCGGTTACATGAGGGGACGTCAGTGGCGGTGCCTGAAACACAAGTTATGCCTGAGCATGCCTTGCACTACTTGACGCATGAGTTGAGCGGAGGGCACAGTTCAAAGAATTAACATGAGCATTATAGGCGTTTATGTTATGTAATGGCTGTGGCCTCCTGTTGTACTGTGCTGCTCGGTGCCGTTTGTGCCTCTGCCATGTCGTGTCAGTGTGGGTGTGAGGGGACGAGCTGGCCTGTTTGATTCGGCTGCTGTGTTTCTTGACTCGGAACAATTAATGGAGGATAGCGTAGGCACAGCAGCAGACATGAGACTCTCACTGTGCTTTTTGAGCTGCGCCATAACTCATTTTTAATGCAGATGTTTGAAGACACCTGTAACTCTGCAAGCTTTTTTAATTTGAACTTCTCTACCGTGTTTGTATCATCTTATCTAGCTGACCTTGTCTCTTTTCTCTCTAACTGTGTGTTGTGAACTCTTTGTCTCACCCTCACTGTCCTGTCAGGATAAAGAAATGGATCAGGCCGGACTGAAGCGGAACGGTAATCGAGACGACAGTCTGACATTTGGGGAGGCAGCAGCCGGAGTCGGCAGAGATACAGGTGACACAGCTGGTTCGCTGCTCCAGTCTGTGATGCACCTGCCTGGCCCCGGGTCTCTGCCCCTGCCCACAGCGTCCCCAAACGGACAGGGTGGAACCAAAGACCAGGGGGAGCTTGGAGGCCTCTTTGAACCCCCTCAGCATCAGGTCCTGCCAGACATGAAGGAGGGTAAAATCATCATGATGCAGAAACAACAACACCAGGATATAGATTTATTCAACATGGAGGACACCCTGCCGCTGTTGAAGCAGAGTATTTCCGATCTCACCCGGACGTCCACTTCTGTCATCAGCACCTCCGACACCTCCGTCCTGGGCAACCTTCCTCTGCCCGACCTTTTTCCCCAGCACATCAAGCAGGAGGCGACTTTTTCTCTGGATAAAGACATGGAAACTTACAGCGGACACACAGGCGCTGGTCCGAATGATTTGGATGGCAACAACGGTCGCCTGATCGAGGATACAGAGATTTGGCAAGACCTTGACCTTCCGAGCTCTCTGCCAGAAATCAGTGAATTCGAGTTGGATTCAGAAGTGGCACACTTGGATAACATCCTCCACGACAGCAGCGGTGCTGGTGGTCCTGTCAGCGGCTTGCTAAAGGAAACAAAACCTCTTGTAGATAACGATATAAACTGTACCAGTGTGAACGGCACGGACCACCCCATCCAGCATCATCCTCACCAGCAGCAGCAACACCACCTTCTCCAGCACCAGCAGCATCAGCTTCTTCATCAACAGCAGCAGCAGCAGCCCAGAACGCTTCTCTCCAGCGTGATGATCAAGGAAGAGAAGGATCCCGACAGCCCTTTCATCCACATCCGCACTCCCGGTGTGGTCAAACAGGAGAAGCAGGACAGCGCTGGGTTCTGCCAGACGCAGTGTCTCCAGGGCAGCATGAGCTCTCTACACGGAGGAGGTCCCATGTCCTCACCCATAGGCTACCACTACAGAGCCAACCCGTCCTCCACAGTGGGCCTACAAGACCAGAAGCCTTTTGGCATGTACTCAGGCCTGCCTCTCGGGGAGAGCTGGGCCAGGGGGGGCAGGTATGGAGAGCCGTCAGGGATACAGAGGGGTGATGACGGGCTCCCCTCCGCAGCAGCCTTGGCATCTTTCTCACACAGCTTCTCCAGGTAGGTCTCATGGATTTGACTTTACCCTGCGGTTTACTGTCCCCTGTATGTTACTATGTTACTGCTTTCATTCACGGTATTTTCTTTTTAAAATATGCAAAAATGTGTGTGAGTTGAAGATGATTCACTCTCCTGCAGTCGGAGCTGTGAGAAGTTTTCTCAGAGTACAAACTGTGATCCAACGCGCAGACTTGTTTTGGGTTTTTTTGGGGTCATTTTTGCTGCTTTTTGTAAACTTCCAGAAGCTGAGCGGTATGAGCCTCAGGGCCAGACTCACTGGATGTGACTTCTTGATTCAGCTTGTTTGTTGTTCACCGCAGTACTTGTAAAATAAACTATCACACCGTTTTAACGAGGCGATGAATAATTGACTGTGAATTACAGATTGTTTTACAAGTATGGGAATCATTAGCTGAATAATCAATATTCATGTTGCTTTTTCTTTTTGCACAAGCATGCTGGTCTGTGTTGATGCTCCTGAAATCAAATCAAGCTCAGCGCAGTGCACCAGGGCACTTCAGGTCCCTGCAGGACACACTGAGTGTGCTCTTGGGAGATGAAAGCAGTTGTTGCTTTTCACAGCATTTAAGACGGAGTATCCGGTGTGACTGAAACATCACTTCAGGTTCTCAGGTGTTGTTGTGTGTTCTGTGTGACAGGTTGTTTTTTTTTTGTCTGGAAATAGCTCGAGCTCCTGAGATGGGAGGCATCTGGCGCTTTTCATCTACAGTGGGCAGACACAGCAGTGCACACATTCCTCCGATTTATCCACATTGCGTCACATTTTAGGAACGCTACGCGTGACATGTAGGATTCATTCTGCTTTATTTACTGGACTGTTGTCGGAGGGAGCAGGTGTGTGAAAGGTGATGAATTAGTTGAGAGGTAGCGGATTGCAACGAGGCGTGAGGGAGAAGAGAAACTGTTGAATATGGAAGTGAAAGCATGTAATTGAGATGGTATTAAATGGACACTACATAGTTTTCAGACATATTTACTACATCAATGAGATAATAGTGTAAACTCAGAAACATGTATTTGTTCTAAAACTGAATAAACAAGCTGCTCTGAGGAAAATAAGGTCCCAGAACAGTCAACGAAAAGTTCTTCCCCAAAACCAGCAGTGCTCCTTTAATCGCCCCGCAGAGATAAAATCATTTGTTTTTTCTGTAAATCCGGTTTGGTGATTCCACAACTCACAGCAGTTACTGGAAATCAATTTATTTTTGGAAGAAAAAAAAATTGTGAAATGCTGAACTCACCATTGTTTGTTCATGCTTCGCCCTCTGGTATTTTTCCAGAACAGTGCTGTGAGACGGTGCTCGTTATCACAGAGTTGCTTAAAATGTGTCATCCCGAAGGAAATGATTCATCTCAAAAACATGATGTCAATGTTTAATTAATGTTTAATGTGAGGGGGGAAACGAGTCTGCTGGACTCGCCTCACTTCACCAGTCTGTACTATATACTGTGATAACTGAATAGGCCGCCAACGGGAGCACAGGATTTATTTGCCGTTATATGAGCTGCTTTGTGAACACGGCTTGAATGTGCAGATCGCAAGATGGTGTTTGATTAATGCGAGGTAATAATGTGAGTCAGCATTGTCCCTCTGAAAGAGCCGCTGAGGTGATCGGCTCGGTGTCGCCTGTAAACAAGTCAAAGATGAACATGTCAGCCGCTGTTATCGGCCCTCCTGTCACACTGATCTGCTCCTGGGCTGTTGGTACTGTGGTGGAGTCTCTTTGTCATGATGAAATATGAAGATCGCAGCCCAATAAGCTGCTATTTTTTTTTGTTATTGTGCTTTCATGCAGGTTGACAAATGTTTGTATCACCTTTATTTAACCAAACAACAATTACTGTGGTGGTGTTTGTTTGTTCTGTTAAAACTAAATGTGGTTGTGCCAAGAATCTGTGCCACAGGCGCTGACGTGCGCGAGCTGCTTCCTGGTATGTTGGTGCACACTTGCATGGTGTGTGTTTTCAAACTGTGCCCGTGATGCAGGGCTCGTTCTGCAGGGTCGAAACAGAAACGGTGCCAACAAACAGTTCAACATACACACAGACTGACGCACACGTGGACTAACCGTCAGACATAGTTTCTCAAACTGTCACATTCTCTGAATCTACCATCATGCACAACAGTTTAAGTTAATTATTCATGACCAGATATCCCACAAAATGATGTTATTTGAAGATGATGCAATAATCAGACACTTATTGCCGTGCAGCTCTGTTTCACTAAGTTGATTAATTTAAATGCAACTTTCCAAGCTTTGTTTCCAAGTGAAATCAGATATTTGTCACAGTAAGGGTGAAACCAGTCATCATTTGCATCATGGAGTAATTATTTTGCCGTCGCAATTTCCTGAATTTCAGTTACATCTGTGAATTATTATCCCCAAAGCTGAGGAGAATTAGAACAAGGGCATGTTGAGGGTTTTTGCTTAGAGACTTTTTATGGTTTTTTTTTGTTTTCTTTCTTTCTTTCCGTGTTTTATATTTGTTCTTCTGCATGTAAAAGATCTTGAAGAAGGCCTCGTACTGAAGCTCTTGAACTGCCCGTCAGTAGTCTCACCCAATCAGACCATGTCATCATGTCACATGTTTGCATAATTTATGCCCGGCAGCTAGTTTGGAATGGGAGACTTGATTTAGCGCGGCTGCTTTGTTGTTGTTGTTGACAGTGGTGCTGGGTCGGGCCTGTGTGAGCTGACCAATCAGAGGAGACTGTGTGGAGCCTTTAAAGTGACAGGAGCTTTAACAGAGCGTCTCCAGGGGAATCCAGTGCTGCTGTGCTCGGCAGTATGAGAAAATGGACCTGAACCTGAAAATCAGCATAATGTGTCTCCTTTAAAAAAAAACACAGATGATGAATCTTAAGGCCCCCACACACCGGCCCAACCGTTGGACGTCTGAAGCGTTTGGAGAGACTCGAACGAGGTCGGGAACATTTCTGTTCGGTGTGTTCAGCTGCGTCTGATGCTTTCGGAGCCGTTCGGACGTTGTCTGCTCCAATTGAGCATGCGAAGTCTGAGGAGGAGGGCTGTCGGACGTCTGAGCCATTGGATTCTCTGATTGGTTGTGTGCCAGCTGAATGGCCGTTCTGATTGGCAGTGTGCTAGCGAATCAGCGCGGTGTGTGGGAGGGCGGAATACTGTGTCCGCTTTGTTTTTCTATGGACTCCGTTCCGTCATTCCTCGTTTTCATGCTTTGCAGTACTGGCACGAGACTGGCTGTTATTATGTCCGTTCAGGACGAATTAATCTGTGTTCGTTTGGTAATGCCTCGCTGCATGTTTAGTATGCAGCTGTTTTTATCTGAAAGTTTAGTTTCGTTTTGAGCGAAAGTAAAGAGAGTTGCACGCATAAGCCTCTCGTTTACAACTCACAACACAAGCGCCAGCCGCTTATTGCATCTCGCGCAAGCGCAGAACGTACACGCTGCTGTGGAGAAGGCAGCACGTCGAAGCGGTGCGTTTCAATGCAACTTTTCTGCCGAACGGGTCAGACGAGAGGCAACGGAGTGGTCAGAGAGTGGTCGGATAAGGCAGTTGGACGCCTGGGCGGTGTGTGTGGGCCTTTAAGAATATAGAGATTAATTTTCCTATGACTAATTAATTTAGTTTTGCCCTAATTGTGTGTCAGTTTCAAGTGCAGACTGTGAACTTCACTGTTATCGTGGCATTTGCAATATAATATTATATAATGTATGATATTGCAATGTGATATACCAAGCAAAGGTGAATGTGCTTTACTGTAGTGTTGCTCTGCGGTTGCATAAGATTGCGTTATATGATGTGTACACATGACGCTGGGTGTATCTCAAAGTATGAATGAAAAATGACCGGCTGCCTGGTTACCACATGAGTAAGCATAGCAACCCGCTGCGTGTCCTGCGCAGTGTATCAGTGAGCCCACCTAGCTGTTCTGTGGGAATTTTCAGCACACTTGGAACACAGATTGGCTCCATCACGTTGCCTGGCTCAAGCCTCCAGTTATATAACCGATAATCAAATAGACAAATGTTGTTGCCTCATGCTCGGGGTGAAATGAGGCCCCTGAAACACTCTTTGAAATTCTTGACACAGTGTGACACCCCTTTGATTAAGCAGACACTCGGTTTTGTTTAATTGTGCTTTATTTACTGCTTCAGATCCCAGTTTATGATACAGAACATTGCTTTCTGAATGTTAGGCTTGTTGGTCTTTTCATCTTTTTGGTGCTAAATTTAAAGTTAACTTGTAACTCTTCTCTGTTGCTGTGCTGCGTGTGTCAGTGTGTGCCAGAGCTGTGTGTGTGTGTGTGTGTGTGTGTGTGTGTGTGTGTACACGCAGGGATGCTGGAAGGCCACGTGTACAGATCTGCTCTGGGGTGCTGCTGCCTCTCTCTCCTCTCCTTAGACTGTCACTCAGCCTCTTCTTTATTCTCACCTACTCACCCCTGATGGGCCCCTCAGAGCTCTCCATATTTCACAGAGGCATGTAAAAGCTTCTCACACACACACACACACACACACACACACACACACACACACACACACACACACACACACACACACACACACACACACACATGCTCTTATGCCAGAAGTGTGCTGCAGATTAGAGGGGTGTCAAAGGAGACGCTCACAGACGTGTGCATCTACTTTAAAGGATGATTGTGCTTTTGTTTGATGTCACCGAGGGTGTAGAATTCACACTTTTTGCTAATAGTTTGTTATTAAAGGTAATAACAAAGGTCTGTTATGTTATTAGTATTAAACGTAGGCGTAGGGCTGTGCTGATGCTCGGTGGTAAAACTGGTGATTCAGTCAACAACTTCATGCTCCTCCTTAAATAACTTTCCAGCATATGTCAACTTGGCAGTAATTTACATTTCCTCAGGCCCGTCTGTTAGTCGACGTCCTCTGGGTGCAGTGAACAACTTCTCATTAAAGCCAAAACTAACATTGATGGAAGCATCTTAGCACATGAGCTGCTTTAACATTAAAGGAGACAGTCTGCTCATTTTTAATTTCATCATTTTATTTTGGGTTTCTGCTAGAAAAGGTTTACAGGCTTTAATGCTCATTCTGTCCAGTGCTGCAGCTCTGCGTTCCCCTCATGTCGTCTCCCGAACACACAGTTTGCTCTGATTGGTCAGCTCACACACGCCTGAGCCAGCACCACTAACAATAACAGAGAAGCTCTACTAAATCAGTTCTCGTGTGTCAAACTAGTTGCTCGGCATTAACTCATGCAAATGTGACTCAGTGATGCAATGTGATGTCACAAAGTCACAGAATTAAAGGCGAGACTACCGATGAGGCGTTTCAGGAGCCGTGTTTTCTGTGGGAGAGAGGAGCTTCTGTTGGTGCAGACTACGACCTTTTAAACTTTCAAGACCTTTTTACATGCACAAGAACATTTATAACCACCAAAGGAAAGGACCAAAACAGGTTCTGCAACAACACTATGCATGCATTGTGTTGAAAGTTTAAACTGTGAGTCCAAGGTGAATTGTTTACCTTTGGACCTCCTCCTGGATAGTTCTGGATACTGATCCAAGGAGCCGGTAGAAGGAAGAACCTGTGCAGCATAAATGTAAATATAAGTTGTAGTGATGGACTCTAGCAGCAGATGGGTCAATAACGGAGAATTAGCTTGTTAATGATAATAGTGATTATATTGAAGCATTGGCTGAGGAGTATTATTATAATTTCCCCTCAGTTACTCTCAGAGGAGGTCAGAGTGCCGCTGGTTGTCAGCCGGGCACATTTCTTTACATGTCACTGCTCGTGGAAACAGGTAACAGAGACATCATCATTAATGTTGCTGACAGTTGCAACGTTATTGTTCCAGTTGTGGGTTTTATTTTCCTGATGAGAAAACACCCTCAAGCACGACTGGCGGACTTGTTTGAATTGAATCATGATCCGTCACTTCTGCATCTGTGAACACATAATTTTCTGGAAACGATGAGCTGTCATGCTGTGATAATTCGACATTATCGTTCATTTACATTTCAGTGGAACTGCATCATGACGATATTATCATTAGAATTAGGTGACAGAACTTGTTTGTACAAATTAATGCATGGACTTCACTAGTTTGTGCAAAACCCGATGACTCATGTTATCCCAGCGTCCTTTGAGGGCACACGAAGCTTTGTGGAACACCGTCGCATCATGCGAGGAGCCATCAGGCTTCGAACAAACTTGTGGAGTCCATGCCGGCTCGATTGCCTGCTGTCGTTAAAGCAAAAGGGGGAAATACCTACTCCTGCTAATCTTCAGCATCAGTCCTCTTTGATTTCCATTATTTTACAGAAAGTTTCACAACATGAGATAAATATCACTGCCTTTCTTTAACATGCAGATAAATGCCTCCAGGGAATCTCAGCTGTAAACTGTAAGTGTCCTCGACAGTCATTTCAAAACAGGTAGTCCGGCAGAATGCAGATAAAACAACCTGAAGACAAACTAGGTCAGACTCATGTCTGTTGACTCAGTTTCCTGGATTTGTAATCTCTAAGATTATGCAGACCTCAATCCACATTGTTTGTTCCTGTTGCTTAATAGGCTTAACCTTTTTCTGTATGCAAGGTTACATTTCACTGCTCTTTGCCTGTCACTGCATCTACCTGTTCAATTACCACCGCTGTTCATTTCCCCTTCCTTCATCAGTAGCAAACACTCAGGCCTCACGTGTTCATGTGTGATGTAAACATCTAAACTACATGTTGTAGCGTCATGATGCTATTAATATACATCCTGAAGTAAATAACTCTCTTACAAGCTGTTCTGGAATCATCCGAGGCCTGTGTTCAGTGAGATTCAAAGAGTCTCCAGCGTGGTCTTCATTGTGGAGCTGAAAGGTCAGGATGGTTCCATGTTGGTGCTTCTGTTTAAAGAGGCTTTATACATGCGGCCTGGAGTCACAGCGGACATGTCAGCTCTGATCATCAGCCAGGACACTAACAAGATGCTCTTTCATTGACTCGATCTTGTCGCTCTTCTTCCTTCTCTCCGCCTCGATCACTCTGCCCTCTGTGGAGCCGACTGTCCTGAGCCCTTTGATGGAGGCCTCGGCCGGGGTCACTGCAGTGTAGCGGGCCAGAGCAGGCCTAGGCATCTTAGCGGCCAAGCTGTTTCTTTTTTAAGGCTGTTTTGGTGGCTGCCGGCATGTTTACGCTGGTGTTGGGTGTCGTGAACATGTCCAAGGCCACATGATGGATTTAACCTCTTTGCAGGACAAAGGTTGTCTTTTTATGCACGGCAAAGAGAAAACATGGGCCATAGCCCTGCAATAAGAACTATTTGTGCAAATCTTTTCAGTTAGCTGTTGGATCAACGCAATTTTACGGAAATAAGAAAAGTATTCCCTTGGAATATCTGTGTATTTATCCAGTGATCACGCTACTGCTTAGCTTGCTCCGATTTATTTAAATTCTGTGTTGTTTCCACACACACATTAGCTGTATGTTACATATACACACTACACCCACATACTGTGCGCCATGAACAAACAAACATATGCACTCACAAATGCTTCGGTGCACATCATGTGATGCCTGTGTACGCTCCCGAAGCAAGCTGGAAGGCATTTCTCGGTATAGACTAGCAATACTCAGAATAGAGTAAGAGATCCTTGAAGGATAACTCGAGCAGGATTCTTTCCAAACCCGTCCTTGTCTGATGAATTATGTGATGGCCATCGGCACTATGCTTTAAAGTTCCTGTGAGTGCACGCATCCTGTATCTTTGCTCAAGTCATATATTCAGGGGCTCACTTAGCAGTGTAACCAAGCTCAGCTTGCAACAATTCAACCAGAAGTTGACAGCGAGAAGGCGATAATGGGGTGTTTGTGACGGCAGGCGCACATGTCTTTCTCACCGATGCTCCGCCGGCTTCGTTAATATGAAAAATTCTTTTAGCAAACTGATGGATACGTCAGGACTGAGCCTCACTTACTTACTGTGCTTCATAAACAGAGGATTGTGCTTGTTATGTTTGGCATCAACTTTATCAGTAGACAGGAAGTGCAGAGTCTGGGGGCCATAATGCCCCGTACTGCAATACAAGTATTGTTTTTATTTTCTAGGTGTTTTTCTCAGAGGTTCTGACTGGCATGTTGTTTTACCTGAATTCAGAACAATTGACACTTGATAAGCATTTGGAGCGTCACTGTCCGGCTTGTGGTCAGTTTGTTGTAAGTCTTATTCTTCTTGAGCAGCTGTACTGTTTCTTACTGTCACGTGACGATGCACCAAATGGCTTTTTTTCTCAAAAATATTCTGCTTATTCGCAATAAATAAAGATAAAAACTACCTCCTCTACATACAGACAGAATCATATAGAACACAAAAAGCAGCAACCCCCCAGCATGTTTTAAAAACAAATTCAAACTCAAACCAAATCAAAAAGCATAAACGTGTACAAAATTTGCATGAGCGAGTACAGCACATGTCAGGGGTTTCCCCAGGAAATTGGTTAGAGGAGGTGGTAAGCTGTGCCCTCCACCGCACACACCCCCAAAAAAGAAAAACAAGCGCTTTATTTTCTACCCTTTGTCTTCTGCATGCACAAATCACCTCCCTATCATTTGATCTCAGCCTCCAGGCAGCTCAGATGCTGGTGAGAGTCTTCATGATGATGGTGGAGGCATGTTGATCCCATAGGTCTTCATTACCACTACATATGATTATCATCATTTTCATCCTCATCAAACCAGTCAGTATGTTTGTGTCCATATTTTAACCTTTTTTTTATTTTATTTTTTTGCCTTATTTGTAACCCATTAAAGGGGGTGCCATTGAGTTTCAGAGATGAAATTAAAACTCTGAATTGTAATATTTACAGTTTTATGAGGTAATCATACAAACTCAGAAATATATATTAAACAAGCTGTTCTCAGAGGAAAAATAAGTTCCCAGAATACTTTTTTAAAGCTAGAGAGCTGGCAGGGTCCGCCACATATAAGTAATTCAGTATGAAATCGTGACGTCCTTTAAGTTCAGTTTGTTATTCAGTTTATTCTGTGATGAAAACAAAGAGAGTTTTTTGTTTGGTTTGTTTGCTGAATGAAGATTTTCCTCCTGATTAGAATTTCCTCCCCAAACCTCCAATCGGTTTTCACCCCTGCTGCTGCTGCTGCCATCATTTCTCCTCTGTGTGTTCAGTTTGATTCAGTAACAGGACCTTGAAGATTTTGACTTGTTGGTGCTGCGGAAAACAAAGAGAAATCTCCTGCAGGAGCACAAAGTCTCTGTTAGCTGTGTTTCGCTGCAAGTCCACAAATATCTCTGATGTGTCACAACTTGTTTTTCGATCGATGAATCAAGTTGGTGGAATTTCCTGCCCTCGCTGCTTTTATTTTCCTCCGCTCTTTACTGTGGCTCTGTTCTTCTGTGTCTGTGAGATATTTCAGAGCTCTGTCTGCCTGCCGGCCTGTGGGTCACTGACGCTCTTCCTCCTCTCATCTGACACAGAGGCGATCGTCTTTAATTCCTCCGCCCCGAGTCAGCAAGGAGGGGGAAGGCTCTTAATCTGTAGAAGGGATGCACACACATCATTTTGTCCATGCATCTCTCCCCCTCTCAGTGTCTCTGATCGGACTGGAGGAACAGCAGTCTGGGCATGCCGGGGTTTGACTGCCAATGTTTAGAGATCACTCTTAGTTCATGTTTTTATCCCTCCCACAAATGGAAGTGGGACGTTTGGATTCTTGTTCAGACGATGCTCAGTCATTTCGGTCTGTGATTTCAGTCCTACTCAAATATTATCTGTTTAATATATATCAATTTTATCTGTGTTTTGCTTAGTAAAACTGCTAATCAGCGTGAGCCAAATCTAAATTGGATACTAGTCTGTACAAATGTTGTTTTAAAAGGGAAAGAACATGTAGTGCCTCTGCTCCTCAACTCGGTTCCTCCTCAAGATTCTTGGATGGAGCGTTTTCCCTCCACCTGATCGGTGTCAGCAGGGTAGCGGAGTAACCACGGAGACTGTCAGCAGGAGGCCGCGGGGTCAGACCCCTCCGGCAGCAGGCGTCCGACCTGTTGAAGTGTGAGCCACCTGATGAATCTGCTTCAGTCCCAGAGCTGCTGGTCTTTTTGATTTGCTGAATGAGCGGCTCGAGAAACACCGGTTAGCCTCCCGTTTGAAATACAACAAATACTTTCTCAGTGCCGCTTCTTTCAAACACGAGGTTGGAAAGGAGAGGGTGGGAGATAAGAGTCAGTTATTTGTCTTCAGACCACAGAATAAAGTATTTTTGGTCCTTCAAAGAGGGAAGAGGTGAATTCACTTTGGACCAGTGTGAGATCTTCACGTTACGATAATGTCTCCTAAAATATCAGTTTCATGTTAACTATTATTATTACTATTATTATTGTGAGTTACCTTGACACCTAAAGGGTTGAATTAACACTTAATTTTAATTTCACAAAATGTTGTGCCTGACTCTGGTTGGGACGATAAAAACGAGTTGATCGTGGTGAAATTCCATTTTTGTGATAATCGGTAATCTGGATAATTGTGAATGTGAATAAAACATTCATATTGTCCCATGCCTATCTACAATAGATAACTGCCAATGTTCATACAATGGTATACTGTGAAGCTGTAAGACTGTTCAGAACTATGAGATTTTGAGACACATCTTAGGCAGAAGTTAGTTTTGTGGTTCTCAGCCCGTGACGGAGGCCTGAAACATACATTTCATACGACAGAGCCAGAACAAGTTGTTCGGCAGCGATCGCTCGCAGCTGTTTGTTTACCATTAGTTTATTCAATATTTGTTATTGAGCTGCTTTTAAGAGCTGCTGTGAAATGACACTTGTCCTTGAGGACTCAGGCAGTAGATTCTGTCTTTTGCAGTTAATGATGTGAGAGTGGGTGGATTATTCTGCTGCCAAGTCATGCTGAATAGAAAACGCTTGGCAAAATGTAACACGGTAGATTTGTATAGCGTTACACAGAGATGCATTTTATTGCATCAGAGCTATTAATGAGCCCTGTTCGTGCCTGAGTGTGTGTAGATATGCGCCGATGTACACACACGGGGATAATCCTCACTGTGCATTTGCAGCCCTGATTGCTGCATGTGTACAGCTGGATATGTTATAGGTTGTCACCAGACAACGCAGAGGACCTCGTGCCAGAGTCCGGTCAATAATTTACCTGACCAAGGTTACTGTACATGTGGAGGTAAACATTCACCCCCGAAGCTGTCGCTCGGACTCGCACCTTGTGTAATCCTACGATCCATGCCAGCTGGTTCAAGGGAAAAACTTTATAATGGCCTCATTTCGCTTCAGTCAAAACACCGTTAATGAGATTCAGCACAGATTCAGCTTTTACAATCCAAGATGTCCCACTTCTTGTTGTTTGTCTGCAGAGCGACTGCTGCTCGCTCAGATCAGGCGCCATCCAGATATTGAAATACACTGCTATTAAAAGATTTTAGTAGAGTGTGTTCAGCTCTGCCAATGTCAACAAGGCTGTCAATTTTTTTAAAGGCCCAGTCTGTAAGATTTAGAGGGATTAAAGTGAGGTGAGGTGAGGAGGGATCAGTTGGTTGTAATCAGCACCTTCTCCGGCTTGATGCCTCTAAGACCTTCGCACTGAATAAAATTTCCAAGAAGTGTTTTGGGTTTCCTTCTCTCAGTCAAACAGCAGGGGACAGATACTGCACATCAACACTTTTGCCCATTGATTCGATTGTTTTTTACATTTTTCAAACTAATCTAAGCTAACGGCCTCCTGCCCAGACATTGCTGAACACCCACCAGGCAGTTTGCTGTAAATATAACACTGGTGCTGGCGGACATCGAGGCCCCATTTTGGTTTTGAAAAGTCAACAGTGGGAAACACATGAGATGTTGTGGTTTGCTGTGAAAGCACTCATATGCTCCTCCAGTGACTGAACATTACAGTGTCCACTTGATCCTGCACCTCTTTAAATAGGAACAAAAGAAATGGCACCAAAAGAAGAAAATCTACAGATCACAAAGTGCAGGAGCCTTGTGAAGTCATTGGAACTGGCTGAATTTGATTCCAGTTCGAGCAAATATGAATGCCGCGCTGTAAAGATGATGAAGTACAGAATCAAACAACAGATGCTCCTTTTGAAAAGAAGGAATTTTAAAAGAACACAGACTGTTGCTGCACACAGCAGCACGGTTTGTGAGTGGAAAAATGCTCTTTATGTCACGCTGGTCCAGCACGCAGCGGTATCAGCGCTGCCCGAGGTGGAACAGGCACGGACTGTGTTTATCGTCCGGCTAAGCAGGCATCTGGTTGACAGGAAGGATGGTGTGTCTGTCACTGTAGGTTAACTGAGGTTAGCTGCAGAGACGCTACAGTGTTGGATCCGTCTGTTTCGACCCATTTCTTTCTCTCCCTGCTGATTTCACTCATGTTCTCCTTCTCATTCCGCTAGAGTATGAAATAAGTCCTCAAAAGTAGAGCTCTTGTTTTCCACAATCTCATATATTGACGTTTTTCTTTTCAGTCCTCGCATCGACTGAAGTGAAAGTAAATTGTCCCTGTTCATCTGTCTGGGAATATTGACCCACCTCTCAGCCACCATGCTGTCACTCTTTAAAATAGAAGCCCGTCTCTCTCTGGAGCTTGTCTATTTTCAGCAGAGCTAATGCTAATGCCAAGCCACTATTTTTAAAGTCGCTTTAGCTCATGATGGTGATGCGTCGCTGCGAGGCACAGCAAACAAAGTTTTCACTTATCCAGTTTAATACCTCAGCATCTACTGGAAGGATCGGCCCAGTGATTCCCACACAATGTGTCCCAGTTCGTTGGGCTCGTGGTTCTGACCATAAACTTTTGTGTTATCGAGATCCATTGTCAAAACCAGTAGTTTATCTGAGGAGCAAATGTCAACTGAATGAACGACTCTTCCTTCAAACTCAGCTTCATGCTTAAAGCTTTTATTGAGTAAAGTATCAACAGAATGTGAACAAATAGCTATTTTTATGTAATGCAACTGTGTTTTGTGTATGTTTGTAGCCTGGACCAAATTCCAGGTACAGTTAGCAGTTAAAATGTAAAAGGTTTGGAAAATGTGAGCAGGCCAACGTCATAAATTAAGATGGTACACAATAGCTGCTTCAGACTGTTAACTGGTCTTTTGTCGCCAAACATTTCTTCTAAAGATTGAAAAAGACTTAGAAGTTTAATGAATTAATGACGATTGTTTGTTCCTGCTCCGACTCAGAGCTCTGAATGTCACCAACACTCTTTATGTAAGTATCAGGGCCCCTTGTGTAATAGTTACATACCTGTCACATCCGCCGTTCGTACCCTGGACTCTCTCTCCTCTGTGGCTGTTAGAAACACAAGTGTGGGGCTGTGTAAGCGACACCCTCCCACACACCTCACCCTGCTTCTTTCCTCCAGACTCCCTTTGATGTCTCCTGCTTAGACCATCTTCCTCTCTAAACGTCTCTGCAAGAATCTCTTTGCTTCATTGCTTTCAGACTTCAGACTCCTGACACTGCTCTAGGACTGAGAATGAGCTGAGAATAGTGCCCATGTCGTTGGGTCTGCTTGTCTTTATGGATGTAGTGAAAAGTGGGTAAAAAGTGCTCGGGTGAAAGCAGCCTTGAAAACAAGTCGGTGAAAGCAGCAGGGACTCTTTCTTTCACCGCTCAGACTTTCTGTCAAACATGCCAGACGGGTTCACAGATTGCTGGCAATAAATCACGCCACATGACGTTGAGTGCAGCAGTAAGGTATGGACAGTTTACCCTCCACACCCCTCTGTTTCCCTCCTGTAATGTCATGTGATAAGAAGGAGAGAGCAGGCCCGCGTGAGAGAATGCTGTAGTGTTGAGAACTTTTAGATAAGTAGGACGCGACTAAAAATGGGATTTTTGGGTCACGTACTGAGAGTGAATTGGTCTAGAAAATAAGCCCAATTTCCTTATTGAAAAGCTTTCATATATTGTATTGTGGATGTGATATTTCCTGCTGTGTCGCGGGGCAGTGATGGCTGCACTGTTGTGTAAATGGTTCAAATGAAAGTAAATATATCCTGAGCTGCTTTTGAAGTGGTGCTCGGCCACTGCGACAGGAAAAAACCCACGCATCATTGCGGTCATCACTCCTCTCGCTGGATCTGTCACCACCTCTAAACTCAGACTCCCATTTGAGTAGTGGCCTCAGTTCAGGGACGGACCGGGAGTGAAAAATGGCCCTGGACTCTTTGACTCAATACACCAGCACCCACACAACCCACAGCACACGTTATGTGAACAATAACTTTATTCAAATAGATGTAAAATAGAACAGATGGAACGTGTTGCTCTCAGGTGATGGTGATGCAGAGATATCAGCTGATCCGACTCATTCATTTAAGGCTAAATATGGATTTTGCCATCAACAGGAACACATGAGAAAAGCTCGTTCTGCAGGGATGGTCAGAAGAAAAGGAGAGAAAAGGTGCTGTGAAGTCGAGGCGAACTCCTTTCAGAGTTGTGTGGGAACAGCAGAAGAATGTCAACAGTTTTTAATGTTCTGGCCCGTTGAGGCTGTGATTGGTCGGGTCACGAAAAGTGACAATGACTTTATTTAAAGTTCAAAGTTTCATCTTGGGACTTTAAATAATATTGCTTTATATTTGTAGGCAACACACATTATATTTTAAAATCTTCTCAAAGCACGTCATAGCTCATTACTGATATTGTGACTGTATTGTTACAAATATTAACTTAAAACAATGAGATTATTGATGAATGATTAATAATATGGATACAATGACTAAGTGGCTAAAGGCTAAAGTGTTAGAGCAGTCCAGGAATGTCTAGATTCATGTCATCATAACATGAATCTAGACATGTTGATATAACTTCCAGCCATAGTTTCAACAAAAAGTGCTCGATATACCAAAATCCCAAAACCTCCTCGTGATCGGCTTCTGTCTCACTCTCAGTCTTCTCTTCTCTTCTCTTCTCTTCTCTTCTCTTCTCTTCTCTTCTCTTCTCTTCTCTTCTCTTCTCTTCTCTTCTGTCAGTGCCTTCAGGCTCACGAGGCTGACTGACGGGCGCTAAATTAATGATTTATTATTTGGTTGCTTCAGCCTCGAGGGACTTCAACATAGTCTCACTTCAGCACCAACTTACTTTCGTTTCTCTTCTTGATTGTTTCTCTTGGACCAATCCACAAACTGATAGAGATGGTACATTTAGAAGGGACTCGAACAAAAGTAATTGTCTGGGAGAGAGAGGCTGACGGATGGAAGAATCACAGACAGCCCACTTGCCACTTGGTCATTTTAATGTACCGTATTACGGGCTGGAGTTATTTAAAGTATGCGTTTGCATTGTATCTGCCCCAGTTGTCAAACTGCCCAGCCCTCGCCCCAGAGGGCCAGAGCGTCACTGGTTACACGCCTGACCTCTGATAGAAGCTAATTTGGTCACAGGTGATTTGCTGTCGACAGCAGACTATGACTCGCTTTCTCCAGCGCTGTAATTACAGTGATTTAATTGCAACGTAGCAGCTATGCATCAGCTCTCTCTCTCTCTCTCTCTCTCTCTCTCTCTCTCTCTCTCTCTCTCTCTCTCTCTCTCTCTCTCTCTCTCTCTCTCTCTCTCTCTCTCTCTCTCTCTCTCTCTCTCTCTCTCTCTCTCTCTCTCTCTCTCTCTCTCTCTCTCTCTCTCTCTCTCTCTCTCTCCTCTCTCTCTCTCTCTCTCTCTCTCTCGTCTCTCTCTCTCTCTCTCTCTCTCTCTCTCTCTCTCTCTCTCTCTCTCTCTCTCTCTCTCTCTCTCTCTCTCTCTCTCTCTCTCTCTCTTTCTTTCTTTCTTTATGCTGTCGCTTTACATCTTTCTCCTCGTTGCTCTCATGCTTTCTCTCTTTAGAGAAGGGGATCCTGATTTGGACCGCTGCCCAGCGCTGCTTTGTGTTGTGTCACCCTGGCATGTTTCAGGCATCCAGCAGCTAGACGGGTTACCTCCATAGTCCTTAACTGGCAACCCCAAAGGACCTGATAGGACCTCATAGGACCTCTTTCTCCCCAGGCTTCTTTTTTTTCCATTGAATCATGTAAAGTGAAGGATATATTTAGACGTTAGTGGTGTTTTTGACTCGCTGTGAGTCGGTTCCTGTTACTTGGACGAGGTCGGGAACAAATGTGTTCGGTGTGTTCAGCTGCGTTGGAAGCTTTCGGAGCTGCGCGGATATTGTGTGCTCCGATTCAACCTGCGAAGTCTGAGGAGGTTGGCTGTCGGCCGTCTCTGATTGGCTGTGTGCTAGCTGTATGACCATTCTGATTGGCGGTGTGCCAGCGAATCAGCGCGGTGTGTGGAGGTGCGGAACACTGTGTGCGCTTTGTTTTTCTATGCACTCCGTTACGTCATTTCCTGTTTACATGTAGCGCCACCTGCTTATTGCATCTCGTGCAGAACGTACACGTGCGTTGGCAGCACGTCGAAGCGTGCGTTCAGTGCAACTTTTCTTCCGAGCGGGTCAGTAGAAAGGCAACAGAGTAGTCGGATAAAGGCAGCTGGCTGTTGGTTTGAGTCTGGGCGGTGTGTGGGGGCCTTAAGATGTGAAGATATGTGAAATCTGCTTTTTATTCATCTGTCACGACTGAAACACATTCACAGAAAGCTACGGTCATGATTCGATTCAGCATACTGAGAAATGGTTGATTGTTTGGTTGGAACTGTCTGCTGGGAGTGTGCTCGTGGACAACAGCTCCACCATGTCGGTTTTTTCATGTGCTTTTTTCTCGGGCTTGGAGGCTCGCCAGCAGTGTTATGTAACATCCATCGGCTGTATTCAAGCAGAATGGAGCAGCTAATTCTTGGAGGCAAGATTACCTTGCATGCGACGCAGAAGGCCCAGACCGGTCCTTAAATCATAAATGAATAATGTTTATTCCAAATGTCCTGAAATGTGACTCTGAGGCTTGTTGAGATTTATGTGCCTAAAAAACAGTAACTGCTGTATGCATATCAGTGACTGGCATTTTGCCTCCTAATGAGTAAACGACTTGCTTGTTAGTTATTTGCAGAAGGTTCTCCTCTTCTTCCTCCTCCAAACATTGATTCCAGTTTTTTCCGTGAGTAAAACTTGACTTTGGCGGGTAGGCCGGGTATATCAACGACAGCAAAGTATTTTTGGTGACCCGCTTATATATTTTACTGTTTTATATTTGATCCGTCTGAGAGAACGAGGCCATTGATTAACTATCTGACAATCTGCCCTCGCTCTCAGTCACACATGCTCTGCAGCGACAGAGTGAGAGACGCTCTGGTGTTACGTCCCTCCTGTAAACACACACGATTATGAACTCTCCTATGTAATGTAGGCCGACTTATGCTCATGGTGCACGCGGTTGTTGCAATGCACGACGTGTTTGATCAGCTACGTAATTAACAAGCTTCATCCACACGTGGCTCACCTGCTGTTATGACAATGGAAAAAATCCTAAGCGAGATTTGTAATTATGGTTGACTTAATAAGACTTATTGCCCATAGAGAGAAAACTTATAGGAGGCATAAAACAGAGAGGAGATGCAAACCAGTGTGCTTACATTCAGATAGACAAATAAAGCAACTCTATGTCAGTAAATTCTGAAGAGAGACGGTTGAGTTTTGGATCTCGTTCTCAGGTTGTCTGTGGTGTTCAGTTTCCTCTCTAATGTGGCTTGAAAACTAATGTGAAAGTATCAGTCAGCTGCCTGAAGCCGCTCTATGCTAAATAAAAGAACGTCAGGCTGCTTAATTTGCAGTTTGTCACAAGCATACTGAATCTACACTGTATAATACCATTGTATGTTCTGCATGATGGCACTGGAGACAAAGTTATAGTTGTTACGTGTAAATGTCGCTGCATCACACTCAATTAAAACTAATCAGACGGTAAAGGTCACAGGATTTCATCTTTGTCTCAGAGATGCATCATGGGACTCGTGTGTGAAATCGCAGCTCTTCACATTTCCACAGTGTTGGTGATTTTAACTACATGCTGCTCAACGAAGACCAGGAATCGTCTTCTCTGTGCTCTCTCTCTCTATAGAGAGGGGGATCCTGGTTGGACGGCGGCCCGGCGCTGCTTTGTGGTGTGAAACCTTGGCACATTTCAGGCATCCAGCAGCTAGACTTGCATTGGTTACCTTGATAGATAGCCCGTTAGCTGCTCACCCCAGAGGACCTCGTCTTCCCTCGGCTACAGTGGGAATCATCTAGAATGACGGCTGTTCCTTTAATCATTTAGAGTGAAAGCTGCATGTTTTGTTGGATTAAGTGTTCTGTGTCTGGCTATCAGCTGGTTCGTGTTACTTCTCACTTGTTCATCCTCGTCCTTCAGCTCAGCTGAAGCTTGATATGCAAGACCCAGGGCCCAGTATTTCAAACGTGATCTGACAGGATTATCCTGGTCGGATTGGATTAAATCTAGATCTGATCTGAAAACTGGGTATTTCAACACAGATCAGGAGAATCCTGATCCTGAAGATCAGGGTTTCAGCTCTGGTCATCCAATCCTCCCCTGAATCCAGATAAAAGGCTGATTTGGGTATTTCAAAAGTTAAGTCAGATATCTGGATCAACTTGATACCAAAATTTCAGGATCATTTGAATCCCACCTCAGAGGTGGATTTGACTTGGATTGACAAACTCTCAGCGCATACTTCTCCTAGATATTGTTACTCAAGATGTTTGTCACACTTAAGTGTTAGTGTTGTACTTCTAACAAGTAATTTAAGTAATATCAAAAAATGTAAAGCATAGTAAAATTTTTGACCACACTGTAAAACTGCTGTAAATAAAATTACAATTATTTCTCAAATTCTAGTTCACCAAACATTGTAACTTGCATGTACCAAAACAGAGAAAGACAAAGGAATGCAGGGTCCAAACAAAGTTTTATTCCAACAAAAAATAATGTGACCACTAAGGACCATGCTATTTCAAATGTCAAGCTGTTTCTCTAACAGCTTGATTGTTAATTCTGTCTCTTTTTGCTGAAGCAGCGTCAGCTTAATTTGCCGTTTGGCCAGTTCAGTCTGTTTGACTGCCCTTTCGGTCTCCATTTTGAGGAGCCTCTCATAGGCTTCCTCATCCCCGGCATGCCTCTTCCGTCGCCGTCGCTCTGGCGCTGGCGCTGGCTGGCTCTGGCCCCCGTGCCTGATGTGGTAGATAGATAAGTTTATTGGTCACATGCAAAGCTAAAACCAAGGTTTAAAAACAGTGTAGTGAAATGCAAAAAAAACAAGCTCTCACCAATGGTGGACCAGGTGGAGCAATGCTGGCACTTGATGGTGTTGATGGCACAGGTGTGAGCAGCACATAGTCAGCTGAAAGGTTGAGTGGCTCGTCAGACTCCCCCACACTGGCTGGCAAAATCCCATGGAGGGCATGGGAACTCTCCCCTCCAAGTATATCGAGGACAGTATCTGAGAATTCTCCAGCTTTACAAAATAAACAAGAACATTTGTATTGCACATTCATATAAGACATGTAGCTCATAGTGCTTCACAAAAGTGACATGAAATTAGTACTTGTACCATTAATGTAACATAATATGGGAATTTAGAAGACAAACAGTTAAGTCTTACCTTTGAAGGGCTTGTTCCCTGTTTGGGGGTTTTTCGCCTCCGCCTGGTCCTTGGTGGCCTTTTGCTTCAAGTTTTTCCACCGAAGCTTGACCTGCTCCACCGACCGTAGTTGGCCACTGCCAGTGGCATTTATTTGGGCTGTGATAGCAGCCCAAATCTCGCCTTTGGTCTTTGCAGACACACTGGTCTGGCCAGGGGTGCTGAAAGTGCCAAACAAAACACTATAATGTGACCTCACCCCATCCAGCAACGCATGCGTTTCAGCAGCTGTAAAGTTCAATCCCTTACTCTTTTGGGCCTCCATGGTGTCTGGAGGTTGATCAACCAGCCACTCTTTTATACCTTGCCAGTCTCGTTACTTTCAGGTGTGAGAGTATCCCAGGTTCATTAGTAAGGGCTTAAATTGGGTTCTCAGCTGAACACGATTGGTTGACAAGACAATGACAGCAATTGTACACCGACACCGACAGCAAAGGAGAAGGTCTAGGCCACGGCATTATGCTGAGCGCCCCAACCTGCTCGAGCATTACTCAAATGAGGAGCTTTATGCAAGATACAGATTTGGGCGAGATGATATTACTTACATCTGTAATATTCTTCATCCTCACCTTGAACGTGCCACCCTGAGGAGCCATGCCTTGACTGTGGAGGAGCAAGTGCTTATAGCGCTACGGTTTTATGCATGTGGTTCCTTCTTTGAGGTAATTGGGGATGGACTGGCGGTGACAAAGTCAGCAGTCGGCCATGTGGTGCATTCAGTGTCATCTGCCCTCAGCAATCTTCTGGGTCAATTTGTGAAATGGCCTGAAAATGAAGACGACATGGCAAGGACCAAGAGGGAGTTTTTCTCATTGGGGGGGATGCCCAATTGTATTGGTGTTCTTGATTGTACTCACGTGCATATTCAGGCACCTCATGCCAGGGAATGGGAGTATGTCAACAGAAAAGGCCGGCACAGCATTAACGTGCAGCTTGTGGGGAACGCTGACCTCATTGTCACCAACTGTGTCGTAAGATGGCCTGGGTCTGTACACGATGCCCGTATTTTGAGGTCAAGCCACCTCTTTCAAAGGTTCCAGCAGGCCGCCCCAGATGGCATCCTCCTCGGTGACAGCGGTTACCCCCTTCTACCCTGGCTGATGACCCCTTTTGCTACTGTCACCAATGATTCTCAGCAGAGGTACAACAGTGTCCATGCCACAACAAGAGGGACAATTGAGCGCCTGAATGGCGTGATAAAACGCAGATTTGCCTGTCTGAACTATCTCCGTGTGGAGCCACAGAAGGCCTGTCACGTCATCTGTGCCTGCATTGTGCTCCACAACATTGCACAAACGAGGAGAGTGCCACTTGGGGCTCCCATTGATGGACCTCCTCCCTGCGCAGAAGTCCCCGATCCGCTGCCTCCACCACCGCAGCAGCCTGATGGTCCTGCTGGAAGAGCTGTGAGAAATGCCATGGTTAATCTTTATTTTTCCACTTGAATGATTAAAGAAAAATGTGCACATTTTTTCTGTGTCAGTGTTAATGTCATGCTGCACATTTCAGCACTTTCCAAGCATTTTCAAGGTATATTTTCATGCTTCTGATTAATTGAAGACAAAGTGGCTTCAAGCTTAAAAATGCACCTTTAAAATATTTGGATATATTTGGATATAGCTTGAATGTGATTTTAAAACATGTAGCAATGTATTTCAGTTAGTGTTTTACACACTGATTATTTTACTTCATCAAATCAGATCCTTTTATAAATTATCATAATTATGTTGGAGAGGAATTAGGATGAAGAAATGTTTCTAATTGTGTCACTGACCAATACCACAACATAACAGGAGGGTTAATAAGGTGACAATTCAAATAGTTGGCTTGCATGATGTGTTGGTTGCCGTTCGTATGGTATTAAAACCGCTACACAATAGACGACGGTTAACTTACACTTTTGACGTGAAAGTCGGCGCTCTGCTACTCCTTTCATGAAGTAGTCCACCATGTTTCAGATCCCGGAGGCGGAGACTTGAGATTGGGAAATCCGTATCCGACCAGGTAGGGATCACGGTGATCCACCCTGCCTGTGTTTTGAAATACTCAGATAAAGTCAGCAGGATCACCGTGATCCATGACTGAGAAAAGGAGGATTTCATTATCCGGATTATTCTGATCCAGATTACAAATTTTGAAATACTGGGCCCAGGTTATAATGGTGTCAGTTGATCCTGATGACAGTTTAGACCGAGTCCAGGATGGAATCCACTGTTAAAAAAGAGTCTCACTCAAACTTACAGCCTTGCATATTTTCAGAAAGCTCTTGTCACTAATGATTCCGGATTCTGCCTTACGTACTGATTGTTTGGATCTGTTTGCGAAGATTTGGTCACGGATAATTTACTGCGGACCCGTATCTGGTTTTTCATGTTCTTTCTGTCAGAGTTGGAAGCTCGCCAGCGGTGTTATGTAACAACTACATACAGATGCAAGCCAACTGAAACAGCACATTTTTTTGAGAGAAGAGAACCTCGAATGCTCCGCAACAGGCGGTTCAACTTTAGCTGAAGGGGGTACATGATCACAAACAAACATGTAGGCGGATTATTCTGTCAGGCAGGTAAAGGCAAGTGTTAGAAAAAGTAGAACAAGTAGGTAAGTAGAGAGCATGACACCACTTTAGTGTAATGCAGCCTTTAAAACCAGGAAAAGACGACACTTATGAAATACATAACAAAGCAATATTGAAAATCTCAGGACGGTTGATAGTCTGACATCATGATAACGATATAGATTGTAAACATTGCTCAGCCCTCCATAGGACTCGACTCTGGGTGAGAGCCGTGTGTGTGTTTGACCCGTCCTTCACCTTCATTCTCCTCATACCTTACACTACGCCACCTGACATTTATTGTGCACGGTATTTAGAGGGATCTGTTTTCTTCAGCTAGCTGCATGGGTAGCAAGGGCAGGCGTATCACCGCTGTCCTACTTTGGCGCGTGTACTGCGAGGTCTAAAGTCAGATTGATGTGACCGGGCCCTGAGTCGATGAATGTGATGGAACCTTTGCTGCCCAATGCTGACAAGTGCTGGTAATGGTGTGATTTTATGAAACAAACCCTCTGTTTCCCAGGCTGCCTTGCACACTCTCAACATCTCTGGCAGTGGACTCTTGTTACACTTCTCCTGTTTTTCACGCTGATAAATTGATGTGGGATATTTTTAAGTGAAAGCAGAGTCCAGAGCAGAGCCTACAGCTGTTCATCAGGCTGACATCGAGCTGCCGGCAGCCTGCAGTCTGCAGTGACACTGTCGCTGTGACACAACTGAGAAGAATGACTCCATGATTCTGTTTGTGAAAGAGAAAGCCTCAGGTTTAGCATTTTTAACATAACTGATGTCATGTTAAGAGAGATTAAAAATACATGTTTTTCAACTTTCATCAATTATATAATATTTCAACGAGAATAACTAGATTACTCATTCAAAGCATGCAGTCTTCTCTCTCTAATGCAGCTTGACGAGCAATATCAGAGTGACAGTCAGCTGCCTGAAGCCCCTCCACGCTTCATAAAGCCATGTTAGGCTGCTTTATTTGCTATTTGTCACATACATACTGAAGCAACACTTTGCAGCCTAGATTACTTAACACAATAATACATTTAATGGCATGACAAACAAACTGTTCAGTGTGTGTGTGTGTGTGTGTGGTCCCTGTCAGCGGGCCTGATCACTGTTAATGAAAATGAATCGATAACATGCAGGAGACGGTACATGTTCCTCTTGTGTCGCTCATGTGGTTTCTGCTTTGTATTAGAGGTGAATCACACGACTGGAGTCACTTGGGATTGTTGAGTTCATATTCACGGTGATGCTGATGTGACGTACTGAATGTGCTGCTGAATGAAAACTAGAAATCATTTGTGAAAACCGCGGCGATGACCTCTGCCATCGAGCTTGTCTGTCGATTAGTTTCTCGGTTCTGCATGACATCAAATCCAGCAGGCACCGCTGAGAAACAACAGCTCTAACCATGACTATATACAGTGTAATGTATATATAATACAGCAACCCAGCCAGTGGTCACAGTTTGCTGACAGTCTTGGCTCCAATGAAGACAAATTCTTCCTTGTTCCGCCTTGTAACCGCCGTCAGTCTGGGAGTGCAGGAAGAGGAGGAGGAGGAGCCCGACAAGCTCTACTGTAAATGGGCCGTAATCCAGCTGGACCAAAGTCTCTCTGTATCGGTCTTTCACTCTTTCTGGGGTTTTTTTCTCACTCTCCAGCAGCCATCTTTAACTCGTCCCCTTGAACTGCTTCTTATCTGTCATTTCAGTTTGTTTGTAGCTGTGTCATTTTTCTGTGAAGCTCCAGTGAAGCTCCTGTGTTCCCTTTGTATCAGACTTTGTTGTCTTTGTTCCCTCAGCAGCTGAAAGTTGGCCGCAGCCCGCCTGTGGAAGGCTCGGTCTTGTTTGTGTGCCGTGCCGTGTTTCGTTTGAGAGGCTGCTCTAACTTTGTTGTTGTTCTAAAGCTGCAGACCTGGGCTGATCTCCCCGAGATTCCTGGCGAGCTTTGTATTCGCCACGGTCAGGTCACATTTGCACTCGGGCCTCGCAAGCACAGAGGAAAGATGGTGCTCTCCTCTGAGACGATCACCTCGAGGGCTGCACAGTTGATCTAAATGTTATCAGAAATAGCAATAAGGTCGGATCACAG
This sequence comes from Diplodus puntazzo, assembly GCA_963678695.2. Classification (NCBI taxonomy): domain Eukaryota; kingdom Metazoa; phylum Chordata; class Actinopteri; order Spariformes; family Sparidae; genus Diplodus; species Diplodus puntazzo. The sequence goes on along the minus strand of OZ023167.1, from coordinate 1,629,314 downwards.
GAAGCTGCAATATTTTGGTGAAGCGAAAGGGTGTTCAAAATGTATTATAATGAAGAACTGTAGACCTAAAAAACACGTCTGTCAGAATGATCAAATGTGATTTATTTTAAAGAGCCAAGCAAAAGCTCTGGAGGTCCAGGAGGAGCAGAACAGCAACACGTATTGATTCTTTAAATATGTATTGATCCGACTGTAAATAAGGTGGGAAGCAGTGAGTGTTGTGAAAGACCGCTGCCGTCTGTGCTGAGAGTTATTGTCTTAAAAATATCTCAATAGATACAAATGAAACTATTTTTAATCCTGCACAGTTTTGCAGAGACGAAGGTCGACGTCGTCTCGAACACAAAGACAATATTTGGTTTTCAAGTTCAAGTTTTTAATTTGTCACTCTCATAAAACACAATACACTATAATATATACGGTCCTCCACACAGCAACGTTCAGCAGACGGCACTGTTAAAAAGGTGTCACTAAAGGAAAGGACGTTTTTAACCACATGATATAAAAGACACCGCAAATCCTGATATTTAGGAGATTCAGCCCAACAAATGTTTATCTGATAAATAACTAACTGAAGTGATTATTTGATTATCACATGCTCAATTGTGTTGATTGACTAGACTTAAGATGAACTGTCTCATATGATATGTACTATGGTTAACTTCAGGCAGCTCATCATGTACATAGTCTTGTCTACAGCATTGAATTCTACTTTATTAGTGTTGCTATGATATAGTATTGTCTGTTTTTTACTCCCATTAAGAGTCATTGTAAAAATGGTAATATGTTAATAATCGTGTTATAAAATACCAGTTTTTTTCTGATTTTGATATTATACCATGAAAACATATACAAATAAAATACTATTACATTTAAATAAATGTCATTTGTGATTTAAGAGACACAGTTATAATTGCATTTTAAACATTAATAACCTCAGTATGGGTCAGACAGCAGCTCCACCATTAAACATGAAGTCAGTGTTTTGTGTTTTTGAGTCTCATCAGAGTAACTTGGCGTTCCGTTTCTGTTCTCTTCTCTGCTGATGTAACCTGCTCTCATTCATCCTCACACATACATCATACCAGCGGTTGAAACGGATATCTACTGGAAAAAGATCATTTTGAAGGCGGCCGAATATCAATTAGAGAAATTGCTTAAAATGTGCCTCTCTCCTGGCGCGACGTGATCAGACCTCCGCGGCTGTGTTGGCCTGATAATAAATATTGCGTGTGGCCTTTCAAACAGAAGATGCAGCTCGAATGCTCGCCTGCAGCCGACAACACACACATTAATCAGACCCCTCAGCTGTGTGTGTCGCACTTTTACAGGTTTGGACTTGGCTGTTTTGTGCCTCATGATGAATGGTTCGCCTTCTGCACGTTCAGTGAGTTTAACTCCTCCTGAGTCGGCCTGAGGCCTCGTTCCAATGTCTGTTGTTCCCTTCCCTCCACATTTCCCTCCTCACTGGTATATCAAGCCTTTTAACCATTAATTACAGCTGACACTCTCCCCTCTTCCTTTCACTCAGCTCTCCACAGCGCTCTCACTGCTTTTCAGTCAGTCTTTACTCTCTCTCCACGTCCTTCTTGCATTAGCCTCCTTCGGTTAGCTCTATCCTGCCTGATCTTAACCAATAAAATGCTCTTACTGAGAAAAAGGTTTCATTTTCTGAACATCATGAACAAGTCGTCACTGAAGGACATCTGTTTAGAAGGTTTGTAGGTGTTTGGAGAGAATAAAATTTGATCTATGATGTTTCCAGCTGCCTCACTTCATGTACTTTTACACGCAGTTGTGATTTTCTACATACTCCAAGCTTCACCTCCAATGTATTGGTATTTAAAGCACGGCAGAATAACATGAAGGCCTAATCTGAGTGACACGGTCCCGAGCTGATGAGCCGAAGTCATAATTGGTTAGGAAAGATTGTTTTGCTCTCAGACTGTTGGACGTCTGAAGCCACCGAGAGTGCGACAGCTTCACTGCACTTAGTCATGCTGTTCTCTCAGTGCCGTTGCCATGGAGCTGAACTCCAGGGTCAAGTTTTTCACTACAATTCTGAAATGTGATGCATTTTGAACTGGAGTGAGCACTGAGGCATTCACAATTAAATAGTGATCCTTGAATCTTGAGGTGTTGGTCAACTGTCTGCAGGCGTAGAGACGCACCGATCCACTTTCATCAGCCGTCATGATCAGCAGGATTATTTGTGTTTATTACAATACTTACCCAAGTGTTTATCGACCCAAAACAGCCAGATTACTTTATCGTATATTAGCCGTAAACTAGAGAGTGCTTGGTGTTTGTGTGTCAGCCTCTCACTAAACTCAGCACTCACCAGAGACTCCGACTGTCTCTCTTCTTTTTCCAGATTTAAACGTGGCAGGATTGAGAAGTTGTTAGAGGAAAGTAGATCCAGTTTCATGTTTCATCAATAGAAGTGAAGTCCAGTATGTAGTTTTGTATATCTTGAAAGTGTTCCATGAAATTGGAATTTGGATATCCACCAAGTTTCGGTGCTCTCACTTACTGTTGAAACAGTGAATACATACAGACTCTGTTGAACAAATCACGCCGGCTTAGAGGAGACACCTTTTGATTTCCTTCTTTAGTAAGAACATTATTTGGCTGAAGAGTCTGCCGAGTAATGTAAGAGGAGAGCTCGCTTTATCTGCAGCCGGCCAGATGTGAGAAGGAGGAGGCGGCAGCTGTATTTGGGGAGACGTTTGAACACCGTGAGGAATGAGACCTTAATGTGACGCTGATAACGAGGATATCTGATAACACGTGGGGCGAAATGTTCTTAGGCAGTGTAATAAATACTCTGAATGAATGAATGAAGTGTTGACTCACTCAGGTGGGTGTGTAAGATTAGAGACTTACTTAGTCAAGGATTATTTTATTTATGTTGATGAGTTGTCTTGTGAGTTGTTTTTTGGTTTCTTTACTCCTCTATGACAATAAATCAATCTGATATATTTTCAGATTGATTTTTCTAAAACGAATAACTAATAGTTCAATCAAGTTTCAACTGCCAATGAAAATAAGTCTCTGCAGCTCCAGTCAAACACGACCGCCTCTCATGCTGTCGTTTAAACCCCCTGCTCCAATATTTCATCACTTCTTGGCTCTATTCAGCTGCGAAAAGGTTTAACAGCATGGAAAATACATTTTTGACGAGGAGGGGCGAAGACGGAATCAGGCATTTTTTATTCCACCCTTGTCACATTGTTGTAAACACTGTCTGCGCAGGCTGATACTGAAATGTCACAAGCGATGCACAGAAGCAAAGTGTTAAGAAGATCACAGAATGACGATCTATCCGTTAGCCATATCTTCAAAGATGCGTCTGAATCAGTCAGTCACAGCACCTGAGTTACTGCAGTCGGTAGATTTGCAGGTTTTCATTTTGGGTTTGGGTTTCACTTTCTCTGATGGATCATCTGCAAATTCTCTCTGAAGGTGCGAGATGTTTTGCAGTTCTCGGTGCACTGTGAGGATCTCGTCTGGTCCCTTTTTAGACCTCGAGCACATGGTTTACATTAGACCGCTATGCTTTTGTGTGGCTGCTTTGTGATCTATTTTTAACGGTACAGTATCATCCCAGAAAACACTGTCAAAAAACAAAAAAACACCCACCGGCACTCACTGAGGTCATCTGACGCCAGGAAAGAAAAGTGCAGCCTGAAAGACGAAAATGCATCTTAACCCTGATCCCACCTGTCATCTGTTAAAGTTCAGTCAAATGGAAAAAAGGGATCATGAAACGATAAACCAGTGCTTGTCATTTCTACAAAAACAATTCTCAGTGGGCTGCGGTCGAGGAGCGAGGAGTGGGAGGTCTGCCCTTAAAAGATCTTTGCTTGGCTGACATGTCTTGAGTGTGCGCTGAAATGAAAAGAGCACACAGGTAAGCTTCTGTGGTTCCGTCTGAGCATCAGCATGGAAAAATAAGTGTGTGTGTGTGTGTGTGTGTGTGTGTGTGTGTGCGTGCGTGTGTGTGCGTGTGTGAATTAGGACGCACATCCGCCCTCGAGCTCACCTCCGCTGCGATGCTTTATTGTGGTTGCTCCATTAACGGTGACCTGTGGTGAAAAATGCTACTTTTACCACTAATGGTTTTGTTTACTTCCATTAAATCAATGCCGCGGATGCCGTTTTCGCTGCTGCTGGGCCGGCAGGAACAAATTTGTGGAGATGCGGATGATCACGTGTATCCAATATTTCCTTTTTTTACATTACTTCTGAGGCTGCCCGTCCATTGTTCATGTTTCGGCACACATCTGAAACCACTGTCTTTGTGTATATTAGCTCTTGCCATTAGCTTTTTGAGCGAGCGCCAGCCTTTGGGAATCTAATATCAGACCAATCATGTCTTGGTTCTGTTCCAGCAAACATGCACTATTCTTTGCGCTGTTGACTGAGTGGAAGGTAATTTCCCCTACATGTTGCACGCCTGCTGTTTGTGCTCGGTCTGCGGTTGTTTGGATAACAATGATAGGAGGAGGGAACTGAATCACCTCTCCAGAGCTCTTATCAGGCTCTTTATCCCGGCCTGCTCGTTTTATATCAGTCAATGAGTTCACCTGAGTGAAAGCCAACATCTGGACGAACCCTCCCACCCTCGGGCAGAGCCGAGGGCAGCGCCGAGGTTCATGTTCAACTGGTCTTCTCACAGGGAAACTGAAATGTTGGGGAGAGAGGGCGGTGACACGGGTTCTTTCCTTTTAGGCCCGTTATAATAATCATATTAGCCACTTATCGTAGATTTTTTATGGACATATACTTGACCTTGATATTGCCTGTTGTGTTTACATGTGGTTTTGCTTAACAAGGCCTGGGAACCAATTCTGTTCTTTTATTATGTTTTTATTGTATTCTTTTGTGGCTAAGTTGCATTGTGGGTAATGTAGGTTTTGAAAAGCATTTGACAGGTCTAACTGTACCTATATTGTACTCATTATGGGCATTTTAAATATAACAAATACAAATTATAGAATAATTATAATAATATATATAATAAAATAATATAATATAATTATAAATATACATTACCCACAATGCAACGTAGCCGCTGGGTGACATCACTGGAGACGATTTATCAGATTACATGCTGCTTCTTCTTGAGCTAAATCTCCTCAGAAGCACCGACGACAAAATCATAAATCACAGTATTTTTGATCCAACGTCTCGATCGATATTGTGAAAATGTTCACAGGATGACAGTTTGTGCTTCAACAAAATCTTAACACTGAAATGTTTGATAAATAATCATCAGTATTGTCGAGACGAGGACTGAGTTGGTCAGGACGAGGATAAGAACAAGACGAGAAGTCTCGACGGGTTGAGAAAATTACATCATAAGAACTTAAAGGTTTTTTAATAGGTTGTACTTATTATGATGCTCTCGTAATTATATCAGTGTGATAAAAATGGTCTTAAATGACAGTAGTGTTACCATCACTCCCTCGCTGTCATTGAACAAGGTTTATGAAATCTCCAGTTGTGAAATCTGGGAAAAAAGTTGTGCAATCGTGTCCTGTTCCCCTCTAATTCATTTATCTGTTCTTATCTTACTGAGAGTTTCACTCTCGACTCTTCCTTCTGCTTTTCACCTCATATCTCATGTCACTTTTTCTCCTCCCCTCTCCTCTCATGGAAAACAGTTCCCTGGTTTGATTCCACCTGAGGGAGGAATGTGTGAGGGGTTTCATGAAGAGATATTTAGCCTACTTCTGCGAGTTAATGATTGGCCTCCTTCATGGTATGTGGGTGTGTCCCGTGTGCATGTGTGATAGCAGGAGAGAGAGCAACTGTGTGTGCATTAAACCCTGGACAGCCAAATAAAAGCGGTGTTGTGCCCTCGTGGACTCGGGGAGAAAGTCTGCTGTGCCTCTTTGATATGGCAGGAGAGTAAAGTTGTGCCAACAGGAGCTGCAGGCAGCTTGGATCAAACTCAAAGGCCATAAAAATGTAACTGTTTTGCAGAAATATTGTGAGATAATTATTTTTTTATCAGGGTGTTGGATTTATGTGTGTGTATGATTGCTTCTTTATCCTTTAACTGGTAGAACTTTCTGAAGCTTGTTCTCAGATTTTATTTTCCTTATTTGTTCTGCAGACATTGATTATATATCAGAACAGTACAAGATTTTTACTGAGTGAGATTCAGGCGAAGAAAACCCGGCTCGGGCCCACTATCATCTTTAAACCGACAGCAGTTGAAAACAAACATTTCTTCAACTTTGTGATAACTGTTCAATATTTACATGAGCTGTACTGTTTGCAGTACATCTTGGGCCAAGGTAGAATCAAGTCAAATACGCATGTGTACGTACCAAGCATACAATTTGCATGAGTTCCTGGCGAGGACAGGTTGTATTTTAGGCGATGAACAACCTTTTTTAGGCCTGACCTCGACCACATTTCTCTGTTTCATTAGTGGTTTCATTTCTGGCGTGCAGCTCGGCCCGCCTGCAGCACTGTTGTGTTTAGTTTCTGTTACAGTTTGACTGCTCCGACACTTTAGCCTATATTACTGGCAGCTATTAATAAGTATGTCACAGATGAGATGACAGTTAAAAAAATCAAGATTAGTCATGAAGATGAGGAGTTGCGAGATGGAAGGTATATTTGAGAAGTAGATTGTCAGTTTGAGGATGTTGTTAATGATCAATGTCATTGTTTTTGTGAGGGAAATTAAATAAAAATGTCAACATTTGATATTGATATTACGTAACAAAGGTATGTCCTGAATTTCTGGGTATGACTGCATTAAAAAGAAATAACTGAATTGCAGAAAGACGTGTAGATTAATGACCATTTATTTTATATGTCTGATCATCGTCTGTATCAATTTACCATGTTTCAGCTACCAGCTGCCGTGCCCATTCAAAACATGCCGTCTGTCAAAGATTATCTGGTAAAGTGAAGGCGTCACAGGCTCATCGGGGCCACTGTGATAACATCCAACATGTTTGATATTTATGTAAATCTGGATAATTACATTGGTACTTTCCAAGCGAGACCATAACAGCTGATGCGAGCGGCGTCCCGGAGCAGCTGACAGTGCCGCAAAGCAATATTCCAGCCTGGAGGCTAACGGTAGCTAGCACCCTCCTGCTGAAATAAGCTTAAAGTCTCACCTCCAGTTCTCGCTGAAGAATAGAAAACCAGTGTTGACCACTTCTCCCCACTGATCCAGACTAATTAATTAAACCTTTCTTTTATTTCTCACTGCCAGGCATTACAGCAAGTTGTTGCACCACGCTAATCTCCATTTTGTTTACGTCTGCTTCCCCCTGAGATTACATGAGCAGCACCACGTGTGACTCGGTTTCAGTCTGCAGAGCCGTGAAACTGTTTCTGTTCAGATATTTGAATAGCATGCAGACAGACAGAGATCCCTCACTTCATAGCTGCTGTGAGGGTTTATTTGTATGTGTTGTTGAGGACTTTGGTATTTTGTCACTAACTTTCTGGTCAAACAAGTTAACAAAACAAATAGACGCGACAGCTTGTGGACAACAGAAGCAAACAGCACCTGCGTAGCTGCAGCAGGCAGCTCGGTACTTTAGCAGTGTTGTTCCTGAGATACATCAGCACATTTGAAAGCTGCCATGATGCAGAAGCTGTTTCTTTCCTTTTTCTTTTTAGAAAAAAACAATGGTGGGGTTCACTGCTCCAGTCAATCTCATATCTGCAATGTTTACTTGCATACTTCCACATCTGTATCATAAGAACCGTTACTGACGTCAAGAACAAATAATGCTTGTGTTTACTTGAAGTCAGTGTGACATTTGCTAAGAGTTTTATAGAGAACAGTCACAGGATAAAAAAAAAGTCATGTATAACTTAGAGACCCAATATTTGAACCTATCAGAACATCAAAATGCAAAACTTTACACATTTTGTAATATGAGCTTTATTTGGTAACAACGCAGCTGCTCGCCGGAGCGAACATGCCAGCTATGTGCTGTATACTGCATGTGAATATACTGTTTATAGATGCAGTAAGCCAGTTGAGAGGCTGCAAAACCAGAATTGCATTTTGATGCTAAATGCTGATAACCCATCAGGAAGGAAGTACAGTTGTGGAGGGGGGGTTGCATATTCCAATCTACAGTTGCACTTGACTGCATTATTCAGTGAGACCCATCAATCAGTCTCCACTTTCAACTACATTAACCTGAAGAACTTTGAAACAAGGAAATACAGGAAATGTAGTTGTACACCTGCTGCAGATGAGCCACATCGGCCTTATTTGATGGTGAAGTGAAGCTGATTACCACCTTCCTCTGCTCGGCCGGTGATAAGAGATAAATCTCAGTGTTGGAGGGAAATCATGTTGGGCAAAAGGATCAAGTATGGACGAGCTGTTAGGAGAGTTTGAGCTTGTGTATCACAACCGTACAGGGATGTTTAGATTGTGGAGATTCTTATTGACGTTCTGCTTTAGTCAGGCTGCCATACACATAAGGCAATTGTAATTAGTGACGAGGTAGTTTATGATGTGGTAAAATAATGAAAAATGTAGCTGTTCATTGTCATTCCATGCTTCTCAACCTGGAAGTGTTTGCATTAACTACATCAGTGCAACACTGTCGTCATGAACGATCTTTCGTCTTCGACAGACTCCTGCGTGACAGGAAACTAGTTTGGCAAAGGGATTAAATAACACAGTAGCACCGTTCAGAGACAGACTGAGTGCTGTCACTGTTCTACTGTTATAAACCTGCACTGACACACACATCACGGGCGAGAGAATAAACTAAAAAGACAAGCATGCTCCCCAACAAATGTCCGGTTCTAATAAATCTGGAACCTGGCCCGATTCAGATCTGGTCTCCTGCTCCCTCGTTTCTGTCTCCCTGTTTGTCTGTCTGTCTGCATCTACAGCTTCATTAGTCTTTCTGCAGACAGAGAAGGTGGGCGTATGTAAATTTAACCCTCCATTAGTCAGCTTAAGCCGTCACAGCTCTCCTCTGCCAATCTTGCTGCCGCTGAACATTTTCTCTGCATTCTTGGCTGTTAGCTGTGCATGCCCACTTGCCGCCCTGCCTGCCTGTATGCGTGACCTGTTTTTCACCATGAAGAGTCAACAATACTGACTACAGGAGGGTGAGGCTCAGTGGACTCATCTCTGACTACATAATACAGAGATACAGTACAGGGGAGAAAGAGTCAGTACCAGTTCTATGCATCGGTTGCTGGCGGACCAGCAGCGATATAATGCCAATTCAATAATGAGACTCAATGGCGTCCGTTTGTTCGATGCTAGCAGCCGGTCACAGTCACAAACGTCTGTTTTCTTAAGCTGTGTCAGGTTCGACCTCAGGGTGAAACCGGGTGCACATATCAAGTTTCAGCCTCTACTGTATTTTGTTTATAGCGGGCTGACATTTAACACTTTGTCAGCTCCGGCCCGCATTCATTCTCTGCTGTGTGTGATGTTCAAACCGTTTATGTGTTTTAGTCCAGTTAATGGAGGCGAAACAGTGGAACGGGTTGTGGACTTTTTTTTCTTCTAACCACAGCAGGGCACTCCTTTCTGCCCCTGTTATCTTTATTTAGCCTCAGTGGCAGATATCCAAATGCTTTGAAAACTGATTTGCACAGATTCAATATTATTGTCATGTCCTTTTCTTTTTGAGTTTAATCCGAAACCGTTCGACTTGATTTTTAGCAAGTAGAAAGCGTTGCCGTCCAACAGTAGGCTGCTGTTTATGTCAGTGTGATTTACATGTTTGTGGCCTTGATAAATATTTATACAGCCGTGGGCTTTCTGTTACATGATCGCTGTTTGCTCGCATGCTGCATGTCGCTGCTCCTTGTTCACAGCAGCAAAAAATAAAGTGACAATGCAAGCCAACACTTGCATGCCCCGTCAAATGCCTCCACGGCAGCAGCAGGATTGATAGTGATATTTATGGAAATAAATGATGAAGTGCTGAGAGAGGAAAGGGGTCTTTTCTGTCAAGGGACAGAGAAAGAGTGGGTGAAATGGGAGAGAAGACTTTCTCGTGGATAATTTGTGGGGGCCCGAAGCATTAAGGTGCTAAATGAAAGCTAATTACATAAGGGCACCGGGGGAAATGGGTGCTGTGTGCCCTCAGGCCCCGGCCATCTATCTGATTTAAGATACACAATGTGTCAGCAGCAAATCGAATCTGCAGGGAGCAATTGAAGTTTCCCTTCACACACACACACACACAGAAGCTTTATTACAGCAGTGTTGGACCCGTCCTCCCGGGTCGTAGATAAGGGTCCCCACACACCCACGCTGGATGGGTCAGCACCGTCCGTCCTCGTGTTATAAACTCGACGTTGACAGAAGACGAGCTGCAGGTTACGCTGAGCACACGTTCTAACCTCAGTGCGGTGGACAGATGGGATTTACAGCCTCGGTACAAACCAGAAAATATCCCCTTTTAATGAATGGAAAGTACAATTTTAAATGATTGCTTAACTGATTGGTCAGTTAATTAATTATCCCCCTGCAGTTCTATCCATCATAATCAAGAGAGATGATAATTTGTTCATTTAGGAAAGAAAATGTCTGCTAAATTTTATCTGCTGCTCTGCAGAGACCAGCTGTTAATGAAAGTTAGGGGTGGGCTCACATCATCATTTTCATATTATTTTATGGGTCCTTTTGATTAAATAATCAAGTAATTTCATTAAAAAAAAAACATGAATATCTCGGTCAGTAACGATGGTAAAACCATGAACCAGAACTGGTCCCTATAATGCGACAGTGTCCTGCCCTTTAAGTTATTTAATCTAATATCATACTAAACAATATGTGTAAATGCCAACAGTGACTTCAATGATTTAACTGACTCCTAAAATAGTTTCCATTAGAATTTCCGGTTGAACAGCAATTAGATTAAAATGAGTAATAGTTTCAGTTGAAGTTTGCAAAATCAGTGGTTTCTTGATGAGTGTTGAGAAAGCAACTTTGAAACAAAGCTGTGTGAGCCAATCACTTCCCACAGGAAGACGCTGAGCTGCAGCAGAGCGACGGGGGGGAGAAGTCTCATTTGGTTCACGAAAGCTGCTTTCATTGACAACTTTGTTTAAAAAATGATCAATTTGACAATCCACATAAAGTTATAACAGAATATGTTGCAAAAAATGCCAGTCAAGTGAGTTTGTAACAAGTGTCCACTGGTTGCCAGATCAACCCAGAGCTTCAGCCCGGAGCCAAAACTGTTGGAAGAATATCCCACTGAATTACATCAGAGACGCTGTGATAAAATAAATCTGTAACATTGTTTGTAGTTTCAGTCATTAACCACAGAGATATACAAACTTGAGTGTGGCAGGATACAGTAGAGACACCAGACACTTGTTTCCCTTCTGCCTGCTCACAACCGACATCAAGTCTCTTAAAGCTTTAAAAAAAAAAAAGCTCTAATATCCGTTTCCACAGTTTGAGGGTATTTTGGTTAAAGGAAGTAAAACCAACACTCGGCAGGTTGAAGTAGCGACAGGATGTATATGCTCTTGAGTTTAGACATTTTCCTAAACTTCACGATGAGCGTGCACTTCCAATTCTGCAGAACAGAAGTGACATTGAGTAAAACGGGGATAAACTTGAAGGACTGTGCCATTGCCCTTCACTCTGCTCCCTGTGGTCCGCACCATGTGGCCCAGTTTCCTGTAAAGCTCCACATTCCAACACAGCCGAGCTATACTCTGGGGATTTAACATGTGACCTCATCTAGCCTGAACCGTACCCTTCTCACAGAGGAACAGTAGAAGTTGTGTCTCCGGCTGAGCTGCCCTCAGCTGCTCTCTCCTGCTCAGGACATGATGAAAGTCACAGCAGCGGCCTCGCTGTCTGTCCCGTTAACACACTTTCCGAGTTGATTGTCTCTCAAAGTGTCATCTGGTCTTTTCTGGGCCGCTCTGCTCTGCCTACACACTCTCTATATATAACTGAAGCTGTGCAAAGAGACAGCTGAGCCGGGTGATGCTGTGAGCCTGAAATCAATATCACAGTAATGATTTTTGTATCATAAAACTACGCACACTCACTCACTAAATAATCACAGTGATGTCCATAAAACAGCAAGATAACATGATACGAGCGTGACGTCGAGCGATCCTTAAATATCCCTTATCAGGGATCATAACCTCGTGTTGTCACTTCTTACATACGATACACCTGCCATCGTGTGTTTTGACAGCATCATCGTACACCACAATATCCCCATATCCACAATTTCCTCTGAACTTCACAGCATGAGTTCACTGAAAGAAAATAAACAGAGATATTAAATTATGGTGCAGCCTTGAGGCCGGGTCGCTCGCAGGTATGAAGCGTCTTCTTCTCTCTTTTTCTTCTTTGCTTCCAGGAAGGGTTGCATATTGGATCCCCGAGCAGTTTTCTGCGTAGATTATTTATGTTGAGCGGCTCTTATTCACTCTTAAAACAGCAGTTTTAGATTTAAGTTTAGCGGGCAGTCAAAACATCACTATACTCAGTCGCACATTTGCAACTGATGATCCGTTCTGGCTGCAGCACTGTGCTGCTGTTCAGTTTTATGTTTGCACTTCACACCGCGGCGTGTGTTCTAGAGTAAATAAAATCTGAATCTGAATCAAAAAATGGAAAACTGTGCTCAGGCCAGATGAAAAGACGGCAGCCGAGCAGAATCTGCAGAATTAACAGTTTCCCAGTTCACTGCCAGTCACAGTGGAAATTGCCGTTAATGAGACATTGGCTGCTCCGCTAATGATTCTTTATGAGCACCTCTGCTTGCATGTTTCAGAACACAAGTACAGCAGAGAGCGAGAGGGACGCAGTACTCATTCTTATAAAGCAAATAGTGGGATGGAACAGTCATTAACTGTCACTTTGTGCACGAGGGGAAGTCAAAGCGCTCGGCTGGATAATAAACATGTTTTTTTTTCCTGTCTGAGCTTTCACTTCTCCTGCGGTGTGATTCACCTCGCTCACTCTGGAAAAGGCCTCGAAAAAGACCCAGCGGGCAAACTCGCTGCTCGGGGGCTCAAAAGATTCTAGTGTGGATTATAAGACTTTATTCGCATCATGTTGTCAAATAAGATGGAATGGGTGAATTTGTTTTGCCTCGACCAACAAGGCCTCCAAACCGAGATGACAAAATACTCCAGGCAGTTTTTCGGCGCTGTTGCCCCCGGTGGTATGACAGCATCATTTGTCAGTTTTTTTTTTTTTTATCTATGGTTTCACTTTGAATATGTTACGGCACGAATGCTTCTTGGTTAAGGTTAAAGGAAGGTTAAGATCCTGCATAAAAGGTACTAAAGCTGACTCATAAGATGTCCAAGTCACATTATTTCCAGTGATGTCTCATCGCTCCCGCCTCCCTAACATGTTCTGCAACAGCCTTCTTCTGCCTCTGCTTCTGACGGGCAACAATCACAAAATCGAAGGTAACAAGGTCAGGTAGTTTCTTCAGTGAGTCACACCTGACCGTTGATTTCACAGGAGAAAATACATTGTGTGGATACAAGCTACAAGCAACTCAAACTGAAGAGAATAAAGAAGGCCGGCGCTATGAAATGATGATTGAAGTGACAGCGCTCACTGTGTGGGAGATGGAGACACTCGGGTGTGTGTGTGTGTGTGTGTGTGTGTGTGTGTGTGTGTGGGTGGAGTTTAGCGGGAGAAAACGGGAGAGAGAAGAAAAGAAGGAGCCATCACACAATCACATGATGATTTCTGAAACAAGGGTAGCTTTATAACTGTGCTCCTCTCTAGCAACCAAAAAGCTCCACTGAGTAATGCACAGAGCAAATCGACCCAGACACACACACACACACACACACACACACACACACACACACACACATACACACACATGAATGCAGGGTTCCTATTAGTGACACACATGCAGAAAACACACCCATACGCTGCGTGCGCTTGTCTCCGGGTAGGTGAGTTGGATAATCCCATGACTCGCCTGACCTCCTCCATACTTCTGCCAGTAGTGACACTCGATTGGCTGAGAGGCTGAGCGTGGGGAGGGGAGGAGGAAGAGAGGAGGCGTCTGCCCCAGCAGCAGTAATGCGAATATTATATAACCTTGGCAGATGAGGCGGTGTGAGGGGAAGAGGAAGAGGGGGAATGAGCAATGAGAGAGAGAGAGAGAGAGAGTGAGAGGGTGAGAGAGACGGATGCGATTGAGAGAGAGGAAGTGAGAGCAGAGAAAGGCAGGAAGGGAACAAAGTACAGTAAAACAGTGAAATTACACAATAAAGATGAAAAAGTCAGCCAACAGATTTTTATAAATATTGTTTTACATAATGGGTAGATGGGCTTCACAGTGTTATATAATCCTGCTGTGTTTATTTTGTTGTGTTTTTATTTAAAAAAAAAAAAATAAGATGAAGAAAAAAAAGCCATTATGTTTCACCAATTAACAGTTTAATCAATCACCAGTAAATTAATCAGCAACTATTTATTCATTTGTTAATCATTCTGTCTTTAAGTCATTTTTTAAAAAAAAGCTAAAATGCTAAATCTTAGCTTGTTCCAGCTGTGAGGACTCTTTGTGTTTTATATTGCTGTAATCTGAATACTTTTGGGTCTTGGACTGATGGTTGGACAGAACTAGATATTTGAAGACTTGGACTTGGAAAAAAAATATTCTGACATTCAGGAAATAATCAGCAGTTTAATGTAAAGTGAATATAGTTGTTTGTAGCGCTGCAGTGATTAAAGAAGAACTGTGTTGTTGCTTTCAGAAGTGAGACCGACGTTACAAATCATTCAAAAGTCCAATGAATATCAGTCGTGTGGGCAGACCAGGTGAAAACACGTTATATCATCATCAGTTTTGCTTTTTTGAATGTAGACAGCACCACCTCCTCTACAGGTCTCTGATAATGGTTGGCCTTTCAGAGAGCCCACTCACTATCACTGAGTGGGCAGAACATGGAGGATGTTTACTGAGTGCCAAGGTTCCCATAAAAAAAAGACGAAGAAGATGGAAATGCATATTTTTGCAGAAACTAGCACGAGTGCATTACAAGATAAATGTGCTTTGGAGTATGTAATAAAAATCTAAATGTTTAATTTCTGCGCACTCAGGCTTTTTCACCGCTGCTAATTAGAAACAGAAACAATAGACGGTGTATTTTTATAACATTATCCAGCGGTTGGAAATAGTTCCCACCAAAATTAAAACAGTTAAACAGCTGCAGTGTGCAAGACTTCTTAAGAAAGCAAGTTAGAAATTACACTAAAGCATACATTGGTTTCCCCAAATGTCTACTATAATGTGTCTGGCAGAGCCGATCAGTTTCCATGTTTGCGTCACGCCTCTGCGTTATAAATGTTCTCTCCCACCGCCCGTCTCAGACTTTCTTGCTCCCACATATTGGCCCTAAAAAAGCTTTGATCTAAATGGAAAATGCGCTGTCCTCTCGTCGGTTCCCACTGTAGTGGCTGGTAAATGACTCCCCGAGCGACGCAGCGGGTCAGCCCGGTTCAGTTCTGCCTCCGTAGTTGCTACAGGCGCTGTGTTTGTTGTGGACTGTCATTAGTGCTGATCTGTCTTTTCCACCGCCTCGTCATAACGTTGTGTCGTTAAGAGAACGTATAACACATTTATGACTTGTAGCTGCTCCGGTTTGATTGAATCAACTGTTGTCATGTTCTTGTGATTAATTGAAAATCAGCATCCTGGTTATTGTCAGAAGTCATAACTGATTACCGCGTCTGTCTGTAAATATGTTTGTGAGGATTGTGCATTCTTGATAAAATCCTGCAGGCTCGTGCTGTCTGTCGCAGCAGGATTTCATTTAATTTATTGTTTTGTTTTTTCTCTCGAGTCATGAATGTTGCCGAGGCGCTCCAATATATCCGCTCTGCGCCGTCTCTCAGGATTGACACATTCTGGTAGCATGTGCTCACACTCAGGAAGAGATATTTAGAGGTGCGAGAACGTTGATTGGCAGCATGTCTCAGGATGTAAACAGTGTCTGTCCCGCTCACATTTATGTTGCATTAGCCTTTTAAAAGACAGTGCAGCAACACACACACACACACGAGTGCACATGAAGATCAGTGTGGGCGGAGAAAGAGCAGCAAAGGGCAGTGAGCTGCAGCTTTTATGGGTTTTTTTGGAGGGGGAAATTGTATAATTGTGTGCGCAGGTGTTTGTTAGGCTTCTATTTTCTGCATGTATGTACCAGACTGTTCAGCACACACTGCTCAAACACAAGTCACTTTTGCTCTGTGTGTGTGTGTGTGTGTGTGTGTGTGTGTGTGTGTGTGTGTGTGTGTGTGTGTGTGTGTGTGTGTGTGTGTGTGTGTGTGTGTGTGAGAGAGAGAGAGGGAGATCCGGGGGACAGAGAGAGAGAAAGTGCATGTTTATTGCACTCTGGTCCAGTATGCAGGCGTTCCTAATGAGGCTTGAATCTGCGCTGCATGGCTCAGAGCCACACTTGTTGGCTCAGCGATGGGAGGAGCATGTGAGCTGGAGCAGGAGCAGAGGGGGATTATGAGTGCTTAATTCAAACACCACCCTGTGGCCATTTTACATTTCCAGCATTTTGGAATATATTTGTGCATTGTGACCTTCTCAAATTAATTTCAAAGAACCAGAAATGGCAAGCAAAAGAAGAGGTAAATGTAACTCTTTCGGTGCAGTTGTATCAACTAAAACCCTCAAATGATCTGAACAATCTCAACTTGTTAAAGCAAACACTGTGTGAATGCCTTCACAGGCTTCAATTGCCGTCATGTGATCTCCTGCTTCACTTGGCCGTCTGGATTTCTTTCCGGTGGCTGAGCAAACCTCGAGAGAGCCATCACAGGTCAAGCGCTGCCCGATAATGAGTGTTCACAGCATCTTCACTCAAATCCAGCCATAGCTACTTTAAGTTGACAGGTAATGAGAGAGCCAGAAAGATGAGCACATAGCAGGAGGACACCATACTCCTCATAACGGGGGTCGGGGGGGAGGACGGTCCTCTTCTATTAATACCCGACTACTGCCAGACCGACAAGCCAGAGTTAAGACCGGTACATATTAGAAAGCATCTGCCAGAATGTGCAGAGTGATAGTGTTGCATTTAAAGTTCAAACACAGTGTAGTGTGGCGAAAAACACTGAGCTCACTTTGTTTATCTTTAGTTTCTAGCGTTGGCAGCGTGAACAGGATCCGTCGCACAACAAGGTGGAAATGACAGTTGGGTACAGATCTGGGTTTGTGTTCAGGTTTTCGTGTCAAATGTAGGTCACAGTTGTGTTGAGGTTACTGTACCTCGATCATATACAGTAAAAAACAGCCAGAAATGTGGGTTAGATTCAAGTTTCAGGATGAGCTGAGCTGAGTCATTTAGGTGTTAGTCATGCAGCCTTGAAGGTCTGTGGTTGAGTTGTGTGTTTGTTGTTTGTACAAACTTTTTTCCTTGTTGTATTTTTCACCACATTTTTATTTGAGTTGCTCCCTCAGAGTGACTTCAGACTTCAGGGCAGTTTCAGGGTTTTTGGGCTGTTTGCTTTCAGAACACGTCTTCTGTCAGACGAGTAGAAAGAAAATATACAAAAAAAAACAAAAATAAAAAACATGAAGGTTTGTAGGTCACATTTCTGTTGTGCATATTTAAAGCTGCTGTTAGCAATTTTTTCTTATATTGTTATAACTTATGGCTGATATTATAGGTCCATATCAGCATATCAAAGCTATATCTGTATCTGCGTATCCGTCGTCTGATTTGCGGTGGTTTTGATATGATTTTTGAATAATAAAGTCACATATCTTTGTCCGGCTGTTTGACGACCTAATTTCTTTGTTAAACGGTTTGTGTGTATCAATATCTGAAATTTTAACTTTCTAATATCAGTATCGACCTCCCTGAATTATTATCGCAGCAAGGTCAGTTTTTTCTTTCAATTGAAATTGATAAAATACCAATGATGAAATGTATGATTGTATCCTTGACTTTAAAATGTATTTTCCTGTTGTGACAAAGCACATTTTCTACAGATTAAGTGGGAACAAGCTCCCAGCTCTCCCCACAACAGTGCAGTTGTCTCCTTTTGACTGCCAGCAGCTGAGATGGCATCGCTTTCTGAATCCTGCTGCTATCTTGACCTGTCTGCATGTGTCAGGAATGAGTGTTAAGCTATGGTTAAACTCCTTAGCTGGTCGTCCTCCAAGATCCACCACCTCTACTCCACCTTGGTCGCCGTCCAATCCGCATAAGCAAGTGTCGTCTTTCCAATGACCATGAAGCGCCGGCATGAATACAAGTCGCGCTTGTATGTGGAGACAGGGGTGGCTCCAGATCTGTGAGATGGACGCTAACAAGTTTCCCTCATATTCTCTCCCCGCTCCTGTCTTCAGAGCTCAGCAGGAGCAACACTTGGAGAATTAGTCGGCAGCGTCACCAGCAGGGCTAAGATATCTATAGGCCCGAATGTAAAGTCATTATCAGGCTTAGCGAGCCAACTCTGTTACATAATGCCCTCATTCAAACCGGTGTGCTGCCAAAACAAACAAGAGAGAAAAGATTTAAGCCCTGCTAATGCGGTCAAATTCTTGTCATGGATTACACAGCCGTGTCAGTCGAACACTAGTCTGGAGTGTGTTTGGCTGCAGCACGCCCAGTAAACTAACACACTCCCAACATACATGCTGGCTGTCTGCCTGCAACATATCTGTCAACCGGATTCAGATGTAACCATTACTTTAAGTCTAATTATAGAGTCTGTAGTCTCTGAGTGTAAATGACATCATTTTTCACTAGAGCTTCAGTGATGGGCTCCTTTGGGTTTGTCTTGGTGTTGTCACACATTGAGCATTAATGAGGAAACGATCAGTGATCTCTGAGGGACGAGCTGATGATGGACACTCGGCGTTCTTTCTCGTAGAGTAGCAGTGTGGACGGAAACCATTCCCATGGACGTTAGCAGGAACAGCGATAGCG
The DNA here is from genome assembly GCA_963678695.2 of Diplodus puntazzo. Classification (NCBI taxonomy): domain Eukaryota; kingdom Metazoa; phylum Chordata; class Actinopteri; order Spariformes; family Sparidae; genus Diplodus; species Diplodus puntazzo. Next base: position 1,610,378 of record OZ023167.1, on the reverse strand, counting down.
GCCGCTTTAACATGAGTTTTTCTCGTGTAACTCCATTTCACCGCGGCACTTCAGGAAGGGCCACGACTTGCAGGTTCCACTTTTGTCAGAAGTCTTTGTTCTATTTTAGCAACATGTTAATTTTGTTTTTTTCTCAACCTGATTGGCTAGTTGATCTGCACTATGTGGACGTGATGTATCCCAGTAGATGGCTTTTCTGGTTCAGTGTATTATTTCACATCCTCATCCTTGGTTGATGTCTTTTAAAATATCCGTTCTTCCACCAGTTTGCTGTAATTTTTTTGGGCTGTTATCGCTGCAGATGTCTGATTTCTGGCAGTTTTTTTATTATTATTCTTTTTACTGCTACAATTTGCAGATTTTGATGGTATTTGCAGTTTTTTGTTTTACTTCCATTTGTGTCAACTGTGGTGATTACGAGGAAATTACGCAGAATTCACAGGGATCGGTTGAATTCCCATCAATTGTTGCAATCACAACATTTTGAACATCCTGGAGGGTTGTTGAATAATGTGAAGTTAGATCATGGATCAGGCTTGTGATCAGTCCCCTTGTCAGCTCGTCAAATTGAACAAACCATGGACTATATCACATCAGAGTTTTGAATCTGAACCTTCCAGTCAGTTACAGTGAAGTCACTGTGCTGTGTCACATCTCTGTGGTGCAGTACAGAAAAGGCGTTTGTTGCTTCAGTTCGTCGCTTCCTTTCCCTGTAGGATATTCTATGGGTGTAAATAACAGTTTCATTCTTTGTGCAATATAGCTTTTATTCTCAACATTCATTCATCTGATTTCTATCCGTGACCGTAGAAAAAGTCTCAGAGTGAACAGCGGCACGATCAGAATGGTTATCTGTCTTCAGTTCAGATATTTCCCATCGCCGGCCGGATTTGTCTTGAGGGTTTTCACGTCTCCTAGCAACAGCACAACATACCACTGAGACTGTCAATACCCATAAAGCAGCGCTCTGCAGCCTACCTCGGTGACAAACGTCTTTATAACCGGATGCAGCTCATTAATCTCAACGTATTGTTCTGTCTTCCTTTCTTTCCCTGTGCACTTTTCAGCTCGTCACCCAGAGCGGGAGAGACCAGCAGTTCTGCGGTGCCGGGCCAGTCCAAGCCGAGCGGGCAGACGCACAAGATCTGTTTGGTGTGTTCGGACGAGGCCTCGGGATGCCACTATGGGGTCGTCACCTGCGGCAGCTGCAAGGTGTTCTTTAAGAGGGCTGTTGAAGGTTGGTCTCACACACCCAGACATCCACTCCCTCCCTCAGACGTGACGCTACCGGCAGAACCTGAATGAGCCGATACATTGTGGCCACATTTACACCAGGTCCTAATCAGATTTGCATATTCATGTCCATGTATTCGACATTATGCAGCCACAACATTGTGCATGTGCACCTAATAGCGATGGTTAGCATCCATTAGCTTTGTACATCTTGTCCCAAAGATCCCCAGTCACTGAGTCAGTCACATAAGGTCTTGCTCTGGAAGCTGTTGCACAACAGTGAAACATCTCCACTGTTTAGGAAAACTGGATTTAAATAAAACAATCCGAGGTCAGAGTAAAATCTGGGGGTTCTCGTTGAGCTTTAGAAGCCATGCGTCACATACATACTTGCATTTCTGTGGGTTTGAGTCTCAGTCTTGACCCTGCATGTCAGCGCTTCCTCTTCTCCTGCCTTTCCTGTTCGTCCTGCATCAGAGCAGAGGTGCCTCACCAGTCATTTTGATTGACAGCTAACAATTTGGAAATATTAAACTAAAACCATTAACAAATCGTTGACTCATACAGGATTGATAAAACAATGAGCCTGCGAGACAGCCATTCTTCTGCTTTGCTTCGCTTCCAGTCGGCCTCTTCTGATAATGTATTCAGTTGTTGTCTCACAGGCGAACAGTTCGGGCGCTAATTGCCTCGACAGAGTCGTAAGTTGGGAGGGACAGGAATGCACCTGACAGACAGAGTAATCTGTGTTAAAGGCTTTCTGCCATGCAGTCCATCTCCCTCTGCTTCTCTCTGCGCCTCTGTCCTCTCCCTCTGAACATCTGTCTCTGCAGATGTGTGATTAGTTTGAAAAGGTTTTCTGAGAAGTATGTAACTGTGAATTGATTATTGCATTCATGAACAACAGACACTAAACAAACCCGTCTGTATGTATTATTGATTCAACACTGGGACTAAATGAACAGAAATTACCCACACTAATCTCTTCCAGTTGCAGAGCAGCATCTTTGTCCTTTTTCTTCCATCTCAGTCTGTCTCCTCTGTATCTGTGACTAACACTGCTGCTGAAACAAATACAGCTGCTGACCAAACCTGCTGCAGGAAACTCTCAGTGTAACAACTTCTGCAACAGTTCAGGAACAAATCATGGCTGGTGGTTGATTATGAAAACTTTAAAGACACTTTTAGTCTCCTGCGTACAATCAAACATTTTACAAAGAATGTGTAAAACATTGATAAAGATGATGTGCTGCTACAGTTAAAGGGCAACTGCTCCAATGTTACACATTAAAGTGTGTTCACAGTAAAACTGCATATGTGAAAAAAGTAGTATCGAGTCTCCCGAGGAAGCTGCATATAATCTGATATAATACTCCCAGTTGCATTGTGGGTAATGTAGGCGCCACAGGAAGAAGAATGCATGGCGTTAAAAGGGCGCTGTAGGAGTCCAAATCGACACAGCAGAACAATATCAGCTTTTTTATATCACACATTCTTCTTGTGCCTTCATTACCCACAATGCAATTTAGCCACTGAGTGACATCACTGGAGGCAATATTCTAGATTCGTGCAGCTTCCTCTGGACTGGAACGAGAGCGTGTTCCTCATGTTTTCTGTTCACTGCAGCGACACAAGAATGTTTTTGGTTTGATGAAACTTTCTATAAATAGAAACATAAGACGGATGTTGACGTAAGTATGTTTTGATGTGGTGTTGTATGTTAAACGAGGTAAGATGGAGATAGCACACTGTATATTATGCAACTACTTGTTATTTTTGGAAAATTCCATATTCAGAAGAGATAAATGACAGAACTTTCCTGCACTTTATCACGAAGTTAAACATTAAAGCACCTCTGTCTCTGTTTACAATGTTCAGAACAAAACAGCAATCAAGACATTTCAGTCGTTAAATGATTATATAATATGTGTCTGACATGAAAACTCCAGCGCTGTGAATGAGTTTATCTCTTTGTTTGACTTTGTATTGTTAGATTTTGTTCTATATTGTGTCTGTCTGTAGGATAAAGAAAGAAAGGCAGCGTCCTCTGGAGCCACAGACAGGCTTTATCCTTCTTGTTCACATATGCAGTCGTGCTCTTTAACTGATAAACACAATTTAAAGTGTAAAATTGGTGGCGTTGCCCTTTAAGAGTTGTATGATTGTTGACTGTATTCTAGTAAAAATATATTTATTTTAATTCTGTGGTGTTGGAGTAAATGCCAAGCACTCAAACTGAAGTTTTACAGTAGCACTGAAAGAGTTATATCTGTTATTTTTTGTTTTTCTCCCCCCTCTCTATCCTCCGTCCGTTGTCTCTATGGTGAAGGATGGAGAGCACGACAAAACACAGATGGTAAATAAATGCACTTTCAATAACAACAATGACAACTATGATGATGATTATGATGGAAATACTATCACCTCTGATTTGCCCATGTGCCTGTACTCCTTCAGCACTGAAATCTGAGCAGTCTGCCTCCACACATGCGCAGCCTCCTCTGCCAGCTATCTGTTAATGCATGCAAATGTTCTGATTTGGTAATTCAAGTCAGCGTAAATTGCCTGTGAGTGATTTTGTGCTCCTTTAGTTTCTCCTCCTTGAATGCTCCACCTCATCGCAGGTGGTAGATCCAATAATTGCAATCACATCCCGCCTCTATAACTCGGGTTATTCTTCTGCACTTGACACACTTTAACATCCAGAGATCTGATGTCAAAAAAAATCACCTCTTGGTCTTTTTCCGCCTCACTTGTGCTGTTCATGCGTTTTATTTGCTTTATGTGTTTCACTGATAACTGTATGTAGGCCATGTTCAGGTCTCTGCCCACTGTTCACTCATATCAGTGTATGTTGAGTTTCAAAATGTGAATTGTATCTCCAAACCTTTTCAGCTTTATGATTATGCATATTTTAGATGATTCACTCGGCTTTTAAATTGCGTACTTATAATTAACTTATTCCAAAATCTCCTTATTTTTAAAGTTATGTTGTTTAGTGCATAAATCGACTATTGTTCCCATACTGCTGGACATCAGAGACGATCTCAGGCTCACCAGAAAATAATGAAGAAATAAATAAAAGTGGGAAGGGAAAAGGGGAAAGTAAATAAGTGAGGGAATTAATACAAAGGTATCTAAACACAGAAAATAAGTATAAGTTAATTATTGCCTACATGTATTTTTATTAGTCTTCTAATTTATATATTGATTCATACATCCTCGAGTCTCAGAACAGAAATATGAGGGTTTTCTGGTAGGTAATAAAAACATTTGAATTCTTGGTTTAATTAATTGCTTTTACAGTAAAACTCACGTGTCCACGTTGGTTTTCTACAGGCAAAATCATCATCCCAGATTCTACAGCCAGATTCTGCAGTGCAGTGTTTTTCCTTCATGTCATTTACCTTATAACATATATTTTTGGTATGAAACGGTGGTTTTGTGGTAGATTTAAAGTAAAAGTAAACTTTTGTGATTACTGTTTTGCAGAAAGAAATCAGCAGCAAAGATTGTTAGCAATAACCAGCAAACTAAAGATTAAATACAATGTTAAAATCTGAATGTGTTGAGAAACCTGCGATTTTTTTAAATGAACACATTCTTCAGGAACACATCAACAGACGGGCTGTTTGTATTTTTGAAATTGTGATCGTGATTTTCACATCAGGTCGCAATTTAATGTGTCTGGTTATTAAGGGAAGCAGAAACACCGAACACTTGCTGGTCATAGCTTCACACATACATAGGTCGCTTCCTTTTTAAGTTGCAGTCCATCAGATTAAGTTACCAGTAATTATGTCTGAAAAGGAAAGGAAGTGGTCAGGTTCAGGCTCCTGACCTCGGCACTGTGAGCTGACGGCACTAACCACTGAGCAAACACTCGTTAGCTGCAGCCCTGCATGCTGGTCTTAACGACGGGCAGGCAGAGAGAATCATCGTGAGGTTCAGCCGGCACTTTTAACACCACAGATGGCTGTTTACGCCATTGTTTGCAATGACTTCCTGTGGTATCAGCGATGCTGCAGCTGGCAGAACCCAGGCTGCTATCTCGTCATCACACCAGAAACCCTGCAGATGAATTTTTCCAGCCTCTGTGGAACACGATTATTTGTAGTTTTCAAAGGTAAATCTTTCTGTTATTGTGTTACATGTCCGGAGAAACACTGCATTTCCCACTAATACAGATATAAACCTAATTCACAAGTACTGTGATTCCTTCAACTTCAGTCTTGCTTACGTTTGTGTCAGAGGATAGTCCACACACTGACACCTGAGAGTGTGTTTAGCTCCAGCCAGCGTCATGTAGGGCGCTGCAGTGATGAAACCTCGTTAAGCTGAGCTAATCATTTGCTCGGTGGCCCAGATTCTCTGTTTGCCCGAGCTCATAAATGTGCATTTAGGTTTCTGTATCAGTGTTCGCCTACCTGTGAGCATGCAGCAGGAGGGCATGACAAAGAAACTATATAGGTCCTGTTATAAAGGTAACTCCACAGGCCAGCAGTGATGACAATAAACTTTATTGTTTAAGTGAAAGTACCCTAAAGTTACACTTGAGTACAAGTGACGATATTGTGTTAAATATTACTTTGGCATACAAGTAATCCTGGGAACAAACAAGGATCCTCTGCCTCACCAGTTCTTGAATCTGATACGTAAAATACCAGAATTACCAGAATTACCAGAATTAGTGCTTTTAACATGAATTAATTAAAAAATCAATCACTTACTGTAGTAACTAAAGTTATCAAATACATGTAGTGGAGTAAAAAGCATCAAAAATGTTTTGGAGAGAAATGTAATTACTGGTTAAACCTTAAAAATCCTCCATCTCAGATCATCACACGAGTGTTTGATAACATCTGAGGCATCATTCTCCAAAAAATCTGTATGTATTGCTGATATGTTGATGTTGGAATATGTCTTTCCCCAAATATTGACCCCCAAAAATGCCGTGTAAAGTATAATCCTTTACAGAAAGTAAAACTTTCAGGTAAAAATCCTGAAATGACGCGTACATGAGCATCATCAAGTCACCCCTTAAAGTCATTCCAGCATGTAGCAAACACAATAGACGGCCGGCTAAAAGTAACTTCACCGTTACATCCACATCCACAGAACCCTGCTAACGTTACGTTAGCTAAGTGTATTATAAGAATCTCTAAGGATCCGTCTTCATGATTTGATCCATTAAAGGTCGTCGCTGACATTACTGGCAGGTTAAAGTAGGTCAGGATCTTTCTACAGTCCCCGTTTTTCAAACGCTGCTTTCATTAAATTCTCGTCTCATTTCCATCGTGGAGAAACTTGTTGGTTAGCAAATATTTTTCATCTTTGTTTTCATTGACACACTCAACACGAATGCTTTCTAAGGAATGATACTGAGTCCAGACCGCACCGCCGGCCAACCAGTGATGTCTAAATTCAGTTATTGCGCTGCCTGGTCATGAGCTGGCTCGAGATCACAAGACATTTTTATTGGACTCATTGGTTGAAACAATTTGTAGCCAAACACATGTTCAGAACCTGATACAAAGGCGGCTCTATTGTTGGGTTCAGAGGCATCGTTTGTGGATACAGACCAGTGTGCTGCTTGTAGAGTCAAAGGAAGACAAACACTATAGTTTAGTTTAGTTTTTTTATAGGGCGTCAGCAGTATTATTGAATGCCCTTTAGTTCAAAAAGCTGCATCGAACACATGATATTTCAAAGATCACTAACAATATTTATGGGCCCAAAGGGCATTTTTATCAAGGCACTATTGACTTTGTATAAGGTTGTTTCAGCTGCGGATGTATCTATAATGAGTGATGCTGTTACACCCGAGTGACCAATGAGCAGGACTTTCACCTCACCTCTCAAAGTCGACAGTAGTTGGTTTTGTTGGAGAGAACTGTGATCGGGCCGTCCGGGCGTCCAGAAGGTGCAGACGCTCGTAAATTAGACGAGCTTTTGAACTCTGAAGGCTGAAAAAGTTTAAAATAGTTCCACCTTAGGCTGCACGCAGCACAGATAACCAGTCAGTGCAGGAAACAATGAGTGACTTTTTTTCAGTCTAATCTCATCTCATCTCTGTCTGGCACAGTGTCTTCATTGTGCCTCATTCCTCTGTTGGACCAGGACCTCAGACACAAGGTCCGCTATTTTTGGAAACCAATAGTTGAAAGGCAGAAGTTAATCCAGCCCTTGACAAGAGCCTAAAGTTAGCTGTGGATGATTTATTTTAAGAGGCAGCTTCAATAATTTGCTTTATCAGTTAGTCTGCAGATTATTTTCACAAGTAATCGATCAGCTGCCTCATAAATTTTCCAATCTCCCGGAGCCTCAAGGGACGTCTTCAGATTGTTCACTTTGTCCAAAACCCAAAGACTGGAACGTGCAAATATTCGACGTTTTCTCCTTGGAAAAAAAAAGATTAATCAATGATCAGAATAGTTCACTGGATTGACTAATCCGTTAAATGACTAATCTTTTGCAGGTCAACAGCATCTTTTAATCTTAATCTTTTGACCTCCGCCAAGGCCCAACAGGCACTTTAATTCAATCAAGCCTCATCCAATGACAAATCAAATCTACATTTGCTAGATCTGGATTTTTATTTGGATCTGCATCATGTTGTACTCACTCAAAGACAGCAGACGCTTAGATATGACAGATTTTTACCTGAGAAATTAACAATAATGTAAAATCAATCAAACAAACAAAACTGTGACCCTATCTCACAATGTTTAAGAAAGTCTGATTGGTCCATTTTTTTCCCTCCTTCCAAGTTTTATAGAAATTCCTTCAGTCTTCTTTTGTGTGATCGTGCTGACGAACCAACTGACCACCATGAAACAGACACCAGTGGAAACATAACCTCCCTGATGATGCAATTACATGTAACTCTCTTTAAATATCTGATACCTTCCATCACTCAGTAGTTTATTTTCCATTTCTGCCCTGTAACTGAAGGAAGTGGCTACAAAACCAACCAGAATAATTGTCTCTGGTGTCGATTCTTTGTAAATCACTACCTACGGCCTGTTTCCCATGATGCGATCTCAGCAGCAGATGTTCTTTGTTGTTTAGTGACTCATCTGGCACATCAGAGGTCATTCTAGTAACCGTGACAGCTTTTCATGGAATGGCTGTCATAGTGAAACTTAAAGATGACCACGGCATCTTTAAGAACATCGTCGGGTTGATTTCGTCAATTTGATTACGCCTCAGTCTGAATTTAAAGGAATGTGTTGACGCTGGAACGATGAGATTCATGTGACACTCCTCAGGCTCTGCCTCACAAGTACTGTATGTGTTAAAGCGCACTGTCACTGTAGCAGCGCTGCGTGGACGGAGTGGCACGACATCGTCACCGTCAGATAGATCTTCCTGGCTTAAGGTGGCAGCAGTAACCACAGCCTGATTTCTTTACAGAGGTGACAAGGTGAAAGAGTGTTGCTCAGAAATGGCACAATGAACATACCAGGAACACGTGGGCATCGAGCTGAGAACCACAGGAAGGGTAGTCGAGAGAGTCAGAGCGCTGAGAGATGCATGGTCTTTTTATCAGATCTGTTTCATGCAACAGAAACAGAAACCAGCTTTATCCTTTAACATCCCAAAGTATTTAAGCCGTAGTCGAGCCCGTTTCATGCTCATAGTGTTGCTTGCATACGACTGACAAACATTTATCCTAAAAAAAAATGTTTGGGGCCGGCAAATACCTTCTTCCCTCTGGTCTACAAGATAGCAGCCTTAGATATACGATAAATTAAAGGAGACATATTCTGCTTGTTTTCAGGTTCTTCATTTTCATTTTGTCTGACTACTAGAACAGGTTTACATGCTTCAGTTTTCCCTCTTTTTTATAGCCACTGTCTCTTTAAGAACGCCCTCCTGAAAACACAGTCTGCCCTGATTGGTCAGCTCACACACGCCCGAGCCAGGCATGAATTAGGATATATGTGTGTGTGTGTGTGTGTGTGTGTTTGTGACATGGTGACCTGAATTGATTCAGGGAAGAAGTCACAGAATTTAAGGCGGGACTCCCGGCGAGGTGTTTGAGGAGCGGTGTGTTCTGTGGGAGACGGGAGCTCCTGTCGGTGCAGACTTTTTTAACTTAGACTGAAGGAAAGAAAAACAAAACAAAACAAAAGAGCACAATAGGTCTCCTTTAAATCGAAGAAATCGCCGTTTTATCTTTTGTGTATTTTCCCAAATCCGAATCATGTCCGGCTTCATACACAGCTTGTTAAAGAGTTATCATGAAGGGAAGCTGTCACCATCTGAAAACAAATCTGAACCATTTAGACTCGAGCATGTGGACCGTGATATGAGTGTGGACCAGGTCTAGTTTCTGGGCCATGTGTTCCAAGTGCAGGCTCGAGGAAGTTGCACTGTGGACACCAGAGGGATGCAACAGGCTTGTCAGGCTTACAGTAGAATCAGCAGGTGGTTAGGTTGGTCATAATACATACTGCTCAGGATAATCTGTCTCAAACCTCCTTAGCTAGCTAATATGTCTCCTTTTCTTTCCTCTTCCTCTTCCTCCTCTCCTCTGCACAGGCCAGCACAACTACCTGTGCGCAGGCAGAAACGACTGCATCATCGATAAGATCCGAAGGAAGAACTGTCCAGCCTGCCGCTTCAGGAAATGTCTTCAAGCCGGAATGAACTTGGAAGGTAAACAGTCTGAGCGTGTTTAAATCAGGCCGGGCCTCATTAAAACTGACCTCGGAGTCAGAGTGAAGCAGCAGTAAGAGCGGCGCTTCACCCGAACCTTCCTCGCCCACATCGGTAGCTCGAGAGGCAAAGGATGAGGATAAAATTAGACACATTCACACCTCCCACTATGCTAACTACTATGACCTGTAAGCTAACAGTCAAAAGGGTGGGAAAGATCAAGTTCTTCACCGGCCTACATTCAGCCATTGAGGAAAAGAAGCCCCCATGAAGTGCTGAATGCATTTTTTTTTATCGTTCTAACCCAAAAAATGACTCATGTAATCATCAGAATGTGATTTATTCAGTCCAGTTGCATTTAAAAGTGTGTAAAACAGCAGTTTGATTCAGTTATTTGTGTCTATCATGAGGGTGTGAAGCCAACAGGAAGTCACTGAAAGTCTAGGATGCCCGTGCTCTCAGCCGCCCGGGCTGCAGGAGGACGTCAGTGGGCAGCTCTGTGTGGGTGGAAGCCCTGTGGAGGCTTCTGCTGCGTCTGAACTGCCGACTCAGATTTTCCAAGTTCTCAGTTGACGGTTTCAACTGGAAACTGAATTCTGATAATTGACTTATTTGATGGGAGTGAAGCCATCGTCAAACACTGTGTCCAGTTCTCCTCAATACATCCACAGGTTCACTGGCTGCACATTTGATTTAAGTATTTTATCTTCAAATTTAAACTTTATTGACATATATTTGTGTTATATCTTTATCATCCCGCCATCAAGTTATGGAACTGGACAGTCGCACTCAAATGCTTGAATGAGGAGAAAATCTCCACAGCTGAGATAATGAAACTTTGCAGTGTTTCAAATCGTGTTTGTAGCTTCACACTTGCAAATTATACCAAACTGAATTGTAAGTATATTATAGTAGACTTGTTGAGTAAACTTCCATAATAACTTTAAAAATGTTTTTGTCATTTGTTATCGTAGCACTCCAACTACTTGGAAACTATCCAACTGTAACCAGAAATAATCACGGCTGCAGCCTTTCAGACCCAGTCACAAAACAACATCACATTCATATCACTTTCACAGTAATTCAGTACAGATTTGTTCACAGACGTCATCCAGATTTATTAACCGTGTTGAATCAAACATGTTGTGCACATTTATTTTGGCTTTTAGAAAAAACATGTGTCTGTGAGAAAAATGTGGAAAACACAACAGATTCTTTTTTCTTATTCTATAAGATCTTTAACATCTTACTGTAAGATGTGTGTTCGTCAGTATGGAAACATAACCGGCTACAGAATCGACACACACATTGATCAGTGTGTCAAGTCCACAGTCTCGGATCACCTGCTGATCTTTCACCAGATTGAGCTTCCAGGGCTTCCAGAATGTTCGGGACACGGTGACACCATTAAGCTTTGTTGAGGGTTTAGAAGATGGACGTGGGAGGCAACAGGTGAAGCACAACCACTGCATGAGTACTTGGAACTTGGTCATTGTGTCGTTGCAGCTGATGCCCCCTTAGGGCGCGAAAAAGCTGTCAGTGGTTTGTATAAGTGAGTGTTGAGTGAGATTAACAGTCAGCTGTTTGTCACATGGAGAAGGTAGCTTCACAGAGAGAGACAGAAAAGACAGAGAGAGGGATTTGATGGACGTCACCACATCAGCGCACAGACTCCCAACAGCAAGGCTCTTAGTTGCCATGGAAACGGCAGGAGAGGAAATTAAAAAAGGTAGAGGGTAGAAAAAAAAACATGTTTTTTTCATGGTAACCTCTCGACCCCCGACATGTTCTGCACATTTAGTGAAATGCCCAAATGATCTGCATACAGTGCTGCCTGCAAAAACACAGTCATTTGCTGTTGCTGTTGGTGCTTTTCTGCAAAAAAAGAATAAAATGTCAAAACCAATCATCTTCTGAGAAACGGAAGAGTTTTGATGAAGACGTTATGGCGCATTACTGTGCGGAAAACAGCATGTTGCATTCCTCCAACCTTTCTCTGGTTTATTAGAACTGACATTTTGTTAATGCAACTCAGTTGTTTCAGTCACTGACTTGTTTCTTTTGATTTTCTTCATCCACGTAAAAAGAAATGTAAAGTCCAGCACTGAGGTGTAGAGATCTGGTGAAGGGAGGCTGACATGACGGAGTCGTGTTTAACCAGCGAATGTTTTTACCTCCGTAAATATTGTACGTGTTCATGCAGCATTAAGCATCCGTACGTTCACTTCTTACACAGTCTCATTGTGCAACAAAAAAAAAACGTAAAAAATTTTAAATGAGCATGAAAAAAAAAGTTTTTTGAAAAAAAAGTTCACAGACATTTTTGTCATGACATCAAAAACATTTTTTAATATTTTTTTGTTATGTGTTTGGTGCATGAGGCTGTTTATTTCTTTATTTATCGGATGTTTAGAGCCACAGTTGTCTCTCTCTTTTTGTTGTGAATTTAAAATCTTGTGCTCACCCTGCGTTCTGCACTACTTCCTGACATTTTATAGACCAAATGATTCAAATGATGAAAAACTTTAGATTAATACTTCCTGGAAAAATACATTTTGTCAGTCCTCATGAATGTGTCGTCTGATTGGCTGCTCGGTTGAACATCTGTCTGGCTGTTTCCCCTCGTTCTGCCGGCTGTCTGTACATTTGTACCACACAGCACACGGCACTCGAAAACTCATGACACGAGAGGAGAAAACACATGACTCCCCAAAAAATTAATTCCTATGATGACCCTAATGTCAGTGAATTAAACGATCAGTTTAATAATCTCTGACGAACAGTTTCCTGCTCTGAACCTGAACTTGTTCTTCTGTGTGGTGGGAGCTGTAGGATACCTCGGAGATCACATGATTTGCTGAAGAAACATCTGCTTGATGCATAAAAAGTAAAATAACTGCTGCTCACTGGTTCCTTGTTTTCATGTCTCCTTCTTTCCTTTCCTTCTGCTCTCTCCCTCCTCGTCCCCCAGCGAGGAAAAACAAGAAGCTGATCAAGATGAAAGTGCAGCAGCGCCCTGGACCCTCAGAGCCTGTCAGCAACATGCCTGTTCCAGTCATCCCCAGGTGCATGCCCCAACTTGTGCCCACCATGCTGTCTGTGCTCAAGGCCATCGAGCCGGAGATCATCTACTCGGGCTACGACAGCACGCTGCCCGACACCTCCTCGCGGCTCATGACCACTCTCAACAGGCTGGGGGGGCAGCAGGTCATCTCTGCAGTAAAGTGGGCCAAGTCACTGCCAGGTAACAGCAAGAAAAGCTCCTCACCATGTGTGAATTATGCTGCTGCTAAAGAAAAGTGTGTCACTGAAGTATTTCCATTCCGTAACTGAGACTCACGTCTTGTGAAGTGGGCCAAGTCTCTCATGGAAAATCAACTCATCTGTCGCTTTTATTACATGCAGCTTGTCAAGGATGAATCATCACTTCATCAAACATTTAGATAAAGAAAAGTTTAACCAGACATTTAGTACACAAGTTGTCTTTTTTGCCCTCCAGTCACAGTGTCAGCATTCCTCAGTATTAAACTAACAAACACGAGTACCTGCGAGTCACCCTGTGAGATTTATGCAGAACAAGATGTTCCTGAAACAGAACTTTGAACTGTCACAGTCTTCACAGAGGTTCGGGCAGGTGTTCAGACATTTCTCTAGTCAGACTTCGACTGCAGCTTCCAGCACAGAAGGAGTCGTTGTTAGCTGAAGTTAGCAACTGAGCTGATTTAATCATGTTAGCCTGGTAGCCAGATCGTGATCTCTGTGTCTCTGACTTAAAGTGTCCAAGAGACAGATATTTATTTCATGTTTTAGGTTAATAGGATTGATCTTATATTGATAGTTTCTTGGCCCCCGTTGTTGTTGTGCCTGTCACACCACACCACAGTCACACCATTAGAGAACCGAACATGTCGCCGCCTTCCCATCAGGTGAAAAATCCCTACTGTGCATCGCTGAAACTAGTGCAGTGCCCATAGGAAGTATGTATTCCTGTAGAAAAGTGGGAGGTTAAGTAGCTTTTTCATGGGCGGCCTAGCAACTAGCTACACACGAACACCCACAGATTCCAATTCCAGTTTGTTGTCCTCGCGTATCCAGACCTCCTCAGACCAGAACAGACTCGGTCCGGACTCACTCAGTCTCATTAATCCACAACAGTCAGTTTAGATGCACAGAACAGGACCGAACCGCCGGCAAAATCCCGGTCCAGCTCGCGCCGCTGCAGCTATAAATCCGCTTGTTTCTAAAGGTGTGTCGTGAGGGTGAGCTCTGCAGTGATTGGCTCTGGTGCTCACATGGCTATGGTGGCTATGGTTGACAACGCTAGCGGAATTCATAAATCATTTATTAAAAAAAAATTTTAACGGCATCTTTGTAGTCCAAACAAATCTGATGTTGCACATCCTTAAACCACACAGCAGCCATGTTGAAAATCAGTCTGATCCTGATCTGCAGAGATATTTGAGGCACACACACACACACACACACACACACACACACACACACACAGACACAGATTTCTTGCTTTTATAGAGAGATGACTCCTCTTGTCAGGGGAGCCAAAGAAAAACACGTTTATCAACCCTGTTAATAAAAAGTGTGACCTCAGTAATGGCTGAGTGGTTAATTACAGACAGAAGAGGAGAGCGTTGCTGGCTTATGAAAGAACAGTTCACCTTGTAGACCCGGCCTCTTCAAGTGGTTTGATTCTGATCAGGTCATGACCAAGGTTAACATCTTCTTGAATATGTATGTAGACGACGTTCCTACAGCCCACTGTGTTAATTATCTCTGTACAGTCAGTGTTCCTAGAGGAGGCAGAGATCCCCTTCTGTTCAAACCACAGTTTCATTCTGACTTCTGGATTTATTAAGTCATATATACACTTAACCCTGATCACTTGTGTTCATGGTTTCAATATGAATATGAAGGCAACAAAACTGAAAACTCCAGAGAGTTTGGAGTTGCACCTCCTGCTGCTGCTGTAGCTCCTCGTCATGAGAAAGGTGGCACATGACCTGATAATCGCTTCAGGTATTTGCTCGGAGATTTTCTCTTCTCACTCGACATGTAGTCGTTGGTCCCAGAGAAAAAAAACCTCCCGAAGGCTTTTAAAAAAATATAAATATATATATGTTCTTTAGCTGGCTGTCATCTGTGTGTGTGTGTGACAGAATGATGGGGGATAAATCTGGCTTCCATCTTGTGTGTGTTGTTCAGCGCTGGCGTTCTGCCAAGGTGATAGTGAGGGAAAGCTCTTACGTAACAAAGCACTGCTTTGAAACAAATGTAATGTGAACGGATTGCTCATGTGCACTTCTTCGTTTGTTTTTTGTTTTACAGTCTTGACAGCGTTGGAAATTACTGAACTGCAATTTTATCCCAATTTGAACATCGACTTAACTCGACCTCGTTCTGTTCTCAGCAGTAATCATGTTTTAATGATGTATTGAGCGATTGCTTTTTCTTTTGTTCAGTCGATCTGTGTCTCTCTGCTGTGCATCCTGATAATACAGCCAATAGGTGAATTGTGCGGCAGCCATCGTTATCCTCCATCCAGGCTGCGGTTGTTTTGAAATAATACGCAGCTGTAATAATTACACCTCAGTTTAAAGAATAGATAAATGCTCCGCTGTGATCGCCATCATCACCGGCATTTAATGTGTGACTTGATGTGTTTTGATTGTTCTGTGTTTTCTTCATTTGACTTGTTTAGGCTTCCGTAACCTGCACCTCGATGACCAGATGACATTGCTGCAGTGCTCTTGGCTCTTCCTCATGTCCTTCAGTCTGGGTTGGCGGTCGTACGAGCAGTGTAACGGCAGCATGCTCTGCTTCGCCCCCGACCTCGTCATCAACAAGTGCGTACCACGGCCAGCTGTTGGATTTTTCTGTCGTTTTCTTCTTCTTTAGCAGCCAGTTTTGTTTCACCTTTGTTCATTTTAGAGTGTTAGTCTCGGTCGTCCATCCGTCTACGGAAGAGATTTGGCAGTTTCTCTGTGTTAAGATGTTTAATCAGGTGAAAGGAAGCAGCTGGTGACACCCCGTTTATCAGCACATGGCTCTCTGCAGCCGACAACACGCCAACAGTGGAGTTACCACAGACACAGAGTGTGATACCAGGGAACTGAATATTAAAAAATGACAAGATGTCGAATGAAAGGCACAGAAAAGAAACACCTCTCATAGTAATAATAATACACACATTTGGGAAAACACGTTCCTCACACAGTAGGATTTGTAACGGATGTATTCTCTTCTGACTGAGGCGTGCAGTGAATAACAGAGAGGGCTCAGGTACGACTGCAGTGTGTTCATTACAAAGACACCTTACTTAAAGAATCACAGATCGGTTGTGCCTGGAAGTCTCTGTGCTCACCACTGTTTGTCCCTGGAGGACACAGGATCAGGCAGAGGCTCACTGACAGGCAGCTTGTCTCCTCCTATAGCGCCGTTTTTAAAAGATTGAAGGTCAACTTTCCATAGACATCTTTGTCCTTTTTTATCCATTATTTTTTATATTAATTTGTCAGACCTCCTCACACCTGAGTGAGCTGTGGCTGCTCGATTTCCACAACTAGACTTTCCTTTTGCAGTTGCTGTTACCGCCTGATGTCGCGCCCTCTCTGCTGGCCAGTCTCTGCTCTGCTAGCTGTTTCTGAAAAAAAGCTAGCATGTTGGTGTTTCAGTGTTGGAGTTTTATTACTGTATGTTAAGATAAATATGTAACCAACTGTGCACCGGATAGCATTGAACAGTAGCTTCCATGTAGGTCTCATCAGCCTGCCGACATGGTGCAGAATCACAGTTTTAGTCGGCTAGCTTACTGTCAGAAACCTGACTTTCCTCACAAGCCCGGATTAAACACAGTAAAGATTATGATTAACAATAAAAACATATTTGATATGTGCTACTGACACATATCTAGTTTACTTAAATGTATCGTAAATTAAAAAGCCCAAAGTCTGAGCCAGCAGGAGCTTCTCTCTCCCACAGAAAACACCTCGTCAGTAGTCCTTCCTTTAAATCCGTGACTTTGTGACGCACAAACATTTGTATAATTTACACCGACTGTATGCTCTCGGTAGAAGTGACACTAACTGGAAGCTGAAAACACGACGGAGCTGGCTCAGACATGTGAGAGCTGACCAACCAGAGCAGTCTGCGAGGAAGCAGTGCTGCTGTACGAGATGACAGAAATGACAAATACAAATTATGAATCTGAAAACGAGCATATTATGTCTCCTCTATTGCTCGATGGGAGTTCTGGTCACAGCTCTTGTTTCGAGATGAGCACGGACTCGTTTGAGTTGCCGTGTTTAAAAAGAGAGCGACGAGCACCGAGCCCTCGACACCGCAACGACCCACAAACAGCTAATCCTCTACACAGAAGGCGAGGACTGAACTGTGAAGAGCCGCTCCCAGTGGACCTCGTAAACTCACAGAGGGGTAAAAATAGATGTGAAAGGTGAAGAAGTCGCTGTCGGTAGCACGCCATTTAGTTAGAATGAATACATAGCTCTAAAGCTCAGGCCCCACAATGAATCTGGAGAATGTGCTGCATTGATTTTACGAGGCAGAAAGTAATGTAGGCTGTGTGTTAGTGGAAGTGAGGTGTAAAAATCCATCAGGACTGATTTCACAGTCCAGTTCTCTCCTGCACGTCTGTAGTGGGTCCCTGCTGGGGCTGTTTACTGGGAATTAAATAACAGGATGAGTTAAAGAGGATAATATTTGTGTCTCTCTCCTCTGTTTTCCTCTGTTTCTTCCCCCGCTGTCTCCACCTGTTCCACCCTTCTCCCCTCTCTACCCCCCCCTCTCCCTCCTCTCAGAGAGCGGATGAAGTTGCCGTTTATGACCGACCAGTGCGAACAGATGCTGAAGATCTGTAACGAGTTCGTCAGACTGCAGGTGTCACACGACGAGTACCTGTGCATGAAGGTCCTGTTGCTGCTCAGTACAGGTAACGGTGCACGTTACTCGTTCAGAAATCACAGCCGTGCTTCTCAAACCTCAGGAAATGTCATTTCTGGCAGTGACTCCTCAAATATGGAAATCAAACACTGAGAAAGATGAGCAGAGGCAGGATGTTTATTATGAATTAACAGTAAATGAATACATAGCTGTCTCTCGTCAGGCTGCAGGTTTCTGTTCAGCTGATTCGGGTACTAAAGTTGTTATTTTAACATTGAAGTCTTCATCAGGTTTTCAGTGTTAAATCTCTCTTTTTTGTCTGTGTAAGCCGTCCAGGTCTGCAGTTCTGTCAAGGCTCTCGTTGCACTCAAACAGCCGCGCAGGGAAACATTTCTTTTCATAAGAGGCAGACACATCAATACCAAATAAAGATTTTGTGGTGATTTGTTGTTATCTACGACCTACAAGGTGACATTTTCCTTCTGGTGCTTTTCGGATCAACCGTATCACATTTTTCTGCCTGTTAATCGTCTGTAGTCGCCGTCTTCAACAGAAAGCGCTGCAGCTTCGATCCGGCTTCTGAAGTTTGTTTGGTAAATGATAAAATGATCAGGAAGGCCACCTGACAGTCAGAAGAGTTAAACTTTTAGAGAATATGAAGCTCTCTGTTTGGTTTCGCCGATAATCACCACCATCAAAAATTGCCTGCATGATGAAAAAAGCCTCATTACAACAAAATATCTTCCGCAAATTGATTGTCTCCATTTTGCTGAGTGCAAATTGGATTCAGCAGAGATTTATTCTTATAATTAAAATTCATCCTGAATGCATTTTGAGTTGTTTGAGTCGCAGATTTACTTTGAAATGTACAATTTAATGAAGGTGATGAGAGGACAGACTAAAAAAGAAAAACCTTCCTTTTGTTCTGAGGAGGTAAAAGAATCGACACGCTGTACAAAACAGTGAGCTTCCAGTTACACAAGTTGTGTAATTATCTCCACTAAAATGTCTAGAAAAACACAACACAGCATGAAAAGAACAGTATCACTAAATCAAACGATTCCTATTATGTAAATGTCTCTTTTTCTGAGGAGGAGAGCGTTCTTCCTTCCGCCTCGCTCTCTGTGAATGGCAGGGGAAAGGATGCACTTTAGAGGCGATTTGCTCGTTATGCAGAGGAAATGACATTTCCATACGGAGCCTTGGTTGCATTTTTCGTACCTGAGAGCTATTTCCATCTGTTTCCCTCAGGGATGGAAACGCTGTCAGGTCAGGACGACCGGTCGGAGCTGTTTTAATCATTTCTCCTGCACATGCGTGAAAATTAAAGCCACCTATGGGACACTTTGATTTACTGAATAGAAAACCTTTTTACTTTGAGCAGAGTTGGAATTTGCACCTCAAAACATAAGTAATTGTAAAAAAACAACACGCACACTCAAATGGATCATAGTAGCTATTTCCTACTATCACCCAAAGCTTGTTGGGTAAAAGTGTCACATTAATCTGCAATCGAGAGCAGAAATCTGTTTTCGCTCTTTTAAAAATGGTCTCTCTGCCAAACCTGAACCTGTATGATGAAGAGAGCAGAGAGCACTCGCACTGCTGTATCTCCCATTTATCTGATTATGTAAATCGGACAGTATTTCACCCCCATCCTGCCCTCTGTGGCTTTGCATAATCTCTAGGCCAGTTACTGTGGCTTTGTCTGGGCCCACTGCCAGCGACCAGACCGCCGAGGAGTCTGTGATGTGTTGGCACGGTCGTTATGACGACTGCACAGAGATGCTGTTTTCTGCTTCTGTTGTGGTTTTTATAATATGTTTGTGAGCTACTTATATATAAATCAGAAATTTATTCTGATTTATATATAAGTGACTCACAAAAATAGTGAGTTGTGTAGGAATGTAAAAAAAAAAGAAAATAAAATCTGATGCAGGCACGAAAATGTTCTTGTTTTGATACATCTAGAATTTAAAGGAGATCTATTATCTTTTTTCATTTTGTTCCTTTGCCCGAGTGTTTTATATACTGCAGGTTCTGGTGCATGTTAAAGATCTAGAAAGGTAAAAAGGTCACACCAACAGAAGCTCCCCTCTCCCACAGAAAACACTGCTCCTGAAACGCCTCGTCCGTAACATTGTGACATCACACTGCATCAGCGTGTCATATTTTTTCATAATTCATGCCTCGCTGCTAGTTCACACACAGTTAACCCCGGCTTCTCTGCTGTTGTAAGCGCTGCTGGTTCAGGCGTGTGTGAGCTGACCAATCAGAGGCAACTGCGTGTTTGGGAGGCGGGGCCTTAAAGAGACAGGACCTCTAACAGAGTGTTTCAGACTGAGGGGGAACACAGAGCCGTAGAACTGGACAGAATGAGAAAACTGATGTGTTTTTTGAGCATCAAAGCGTTTAAACCTTTTCTAGTAGTGACCCAAAATAAAATTATGAACCTGAAAATGATCATGATTTGTCCCCTTTAATAGAAATAGCACCGTGCAGGTGAAGTTGTGCCAGAAAGCTTCCACCTGCTTCTACAGTTATTTGTATTTGTATCAGATGTTTCCTTTCTTCTCAGCCAGTGACATAAGAAGACATTTGTGGGTGTGATCGAATGTGATCACAGCGTTTCTTCCACGCAGTTTGCAGTTCTGAGTTAGAACTCGAGGAGAGAGCGGACGTCAAACCGCTGCCAAGAGACGTTTTTTTTCCCCCTCAGATGGCAGAGTCATTGCATGAACAGCTCTCGGTAATTAGTGTCAAATCTTATTCACCCAGTTAGAGGTTGGCAAATTTCTGGACTCCTGGATCCGTGGGTCACGGGACAGGAAACATTGGTTAGTCACAATCCTCAGTGTGTGTTATTTAAAATAAATATTAATGACGTGTCCGAATCACCTCGTAGACTCTCATCCAGGCCACACCACTCAGGATAGCTACTGTGGCTTGTGTTTCCTGTTAGTTTTGCATATTTTCCACTGCCCACAGCCTTCTGGTAAGAAGTTGCGTGCATGCATCTGTGTGTGTTTAGCCAGCAGCTCCTGAGGGTCTCTGTCAGGGTCCCACACAGACGCTCCAATGCAGTTTTAATGTCCTGTGCTGCTCTTTGCTGCAGCAGAGAACAGGAAAAAGAGGAGGCAAAGAAAAATAGCTGATGGATTCCCAGTTCGAAACAGATGTTTAAATGTGCGTAACCAGCTGTTCACATCGACAGCTGTTCAGATGCAGATACATAGAAATGTGTCTGGGTGCAAATTACATAATATGGCATGGTGAGGTTCTCACAAGCTTAAATCTATTTGTTTTTTATTTCATTTAAGCTGAGACATAAAGATGAAACTGCTCTCACTCCTCCGCTGTTATCTCCTCACCAGCAGCACACGCACGGTTGTTTTGTAGGCATAATCAAATTTCATGTCATCTTAGAAGAGCTAGCAAGGTTCTTGCTTTAATGTGGATATATTTGAAGCTGCTGATGGGAAACGTGTCCTGATGGGATTTTAAACCAGTTCATTGGATGTGATCTGGGGCCCCAACTGCAGATTACAAACCTTCAACTGTGTGCCACTAATTAACAATGTTTTTTGTTTTTTTATCTTACTTTATGAGTCACAGTCCAGCTACTGCCAGCTAACACGCACACTGATGTATCCCCCGATATCTGTCTTTGTGTTGATGTGTGTTTAGTACCGAAGGACGGCCTGAAGAGCCAGGCGGTGTTTGACGAGATCAGGATGACGTACATCAAGGAGCTGGGAAAAGCCATCGTGAAGAGAGAGGAGAACGCTAGTCAGAACTGGCAGCGCTTCTATCAACTAACTAAGCTACTGGACTCAATGCAGGAGGTTAGAGACACACACACACACACACACACAGACACACACAGACACACACAGACACACACTGTAGGATTTACTCTAAGGAACATCCATGTTGACATATATCAAAAATATATTGTAATACATAAAAAATGCAACTTAATATATAGAAGGAGCCCACATATATTATATATTTCTATATATATAATATGTATAAATGTCAAGATATTGATATTTTGCTTAAAGAATGTAATACAAAACGTAATAAATGTGCATTTTGCAGTATTGTTGCAAGTATAGTTGGAACATATGTTCAGTAAATCTATGTAAATGCTTATAACAATTATATTTGTCAATATATAGGGAACAAATCTCAATATCTTCAATAATACTTTGCAAATACTGAACATTATTAAATGTATATTGACATACACTAAAACATATATTGTAATATATCAGAAATAGATTTTAATGCATGGAGTCCACATCTATGTGTCAATAAATGCTAAATATATTATTATTTATTTTATTTTCTACTGTTTACAATATATGAAGAGCGACAATAGTAGCTGTAATTGTCAAAATCAATATTTAAAGAACATATCTTGATATATATTGTAATATGTAATCAAGAAATGCACTGTTTAAAGGCACAATATATCATAATCTTAGTTTAAAACATTTAAAAATCATCTGAAGCTTCCAGCGTTAAAGTTAGCATGCTAACCAGCTAGCCCCTCTGGTGCGCTGAGCCTTCAGTCTGGGTAGACTTGATTTAGCTAATAGGCCCACTAGCTGCAGTGCTAACTCCGCTATCTAGCGGCAGCTCCCTCTTCTTTTTGCTAATTCAAAGATAATCCCACAAATTCTAAAAAGGTTTTTAACATCTAGACCAGTCTGACTGATCACCCGTGTCTCTGCGCCCCTCCTACAGATGGTCGAGGGTCTTCTCCAGATCTGTTTCTACACCTTTGTGAATAAAACCCTCAGTGTGGAGTTCCCGGAGATGCTGGCGGAGATCATCACCAACCAGATACCAAAATTCAAAGACGGGAGTGTCAAGCCTCTGCTGTTTCATCAGAAGTGACTGCCTTAAACTGTGAAGCAATGCCTTAAATTCTGCCCTCCCCACGTACCTCTCCTGGGCCCCCAGCTTTCGGCCCGAGCCCTAAGCCTTCGCTTGTCCTGCCGCCCCCACCATCGCTTTTGATTCGATTCCTCGGTTTTTCCAGGTCCCCTCTAGGAATTCTGCCAATCCCCTCCAGGCCTCAGCCATTCGGCCTAATCTCGGAGCACAAAACCTGTGGCCTCACGCCTCCTAATCCCATCCTGGGTTTGGTTAAACTACGGGAGGACATCCACCCACCGACCTGTAGCCCTTCCTGTTGGCTAACCAAGAAGAATTTGTCCTCCGGGGGGGATTTGTTGGCTCTGAATGTCTCGCGGGCAGGATGCGTTTTGGGCAATCTGTGTTTTTCGTCAGCCTCCTCATCCCCTCCTCCGTCCACGGCCCTGTCCTCAGGTTTCTGACGCTGTTTATTTGGCGGCCGCCTGCCTCTTAAGCTCTACTGCCTCCACTGATTTATCGCTGTTTTCACTGACAAGCCAACACCTAGAAACACCTTTTCCTCCCTCAACTTGACACACTGCTCACCCCAAGCTCAGGCCTTCTGTTCCTCTGCTCACCTGCCCAGCTTGTCTCTGGTTACCCTCCCCAGCTCCACTGCGCAGAGAATGTAGAGAGTGTTCACTTGTTGTGGTTTCCCGAGGACTGTTGGCGACGAAGGGGATAAACTTAAACACGGAAAAATGAGAAACATACTCCGTCGTGAGAGGATCTTTTATTCTTCTGGACCCGAGGACATGGAGGACGAACTGTTTTCAGCTGTGAATCGGTTATCTTTTATGAAATTATATGAATCAGATTTATATATCCCACCGATGGAAGAAGAAAAGACGGCTAGAGGAATATTGGTTTATTTTTCGCAGTCATGCATTTCACACGCTTACACACAGAAACACAGACAAACACAAAGTATAAGCAGACACACTCACTCACTCAGCAAAATGTTTACACATGATGTATCTGAGAAGGGAAAAACAGTGCCTTTTAGCTTTTAAAGCTCGTCATAGCCATCCTCTCTGAGAATCTAACCTTGACATCCTTCCACATATTCTTTCCCTTTTAGTTTTTCCACGCTGGCAATTTCTGTTTTCTTTCCAAGCCACCATTTTGTTGTTTTTAATGTGGGCAGCTCTCTGTTCTGGTCCCCAGACACAAACGTTAGGACAACAGCCGATGGTACAGATTTGAAAAAATCAGAGCAGTGTGAAATATTAACCTCTGAGAGTCACATAGGAAAAGTTTAAAATATGTTAAAGGCCCAAAACACATTTCATGTGTGTCTCTGTGAAGTATATTTGATAAATATAAATATAGAGCATCTCCCAGTCGAGTACCCAGATTATATTAGAAATATAATGTTGAATACATCCAAATACTTTCTTTTAACAAGCTTGTGACAAACTTGGTGCTTCATGGATGCCACTGGAATTTTAACAAGGCATGTCTAATATTTTGTAGTATTAAGGAGCAGATTTGGAATAATCACAGTCGCTCATTGGAATGAAATTTGTTTACAAATGTATTCAGACGCAGTGATGATCACGCAAACAAGCGTGAAGTCCGTCCGCTCGCCGCCAGCCGCGTCAGCGCTGGCGTTCTACTCACAACTTTATTGAGCTCCACTGAGAGAGACTCACCTGGACACACCTGCAGAAATCACAGCTCCATCACATGAGAGTCACACAAATCCTCATGTTTGTTGTAACCCGGTGGTTTCAAATTAGACCACCGACCCTGATTTAAAAACATTTTGTCCCTCGTCTGATTAGAATTTGCTTTTAGATGATTTATTACAGAAAGTTACAGATTGATCATACATCCTGTCAAAGTGTTACGTATAAATATGAGATGAATCAAGAATCTCTGTTGTAACTTAACAGACCAGACTGGCTGATAGATGAGGTACACAGCTGGTGCTACACAACTATCAAACCTCTGAAGTCTGAATTTATTTTCCAGATAAAATGATATAACCTCACCATGCAGTTCTACTTACAGGTGGACAAAAAACACATTATTTATTTAAAAGTATTGACTCAGTATACAACTTTAGATGAAATATGCCCTTTAATCAATTTCATCTCAAAGCGTTGCACAAGCAGGACGTGGGGCTTTATATCAAATTGTTATGCTCAACTCTACTGAAGAGGTAAATTAATATATTTACATATTTCTATTGTACATGACGTGTGAAGAAGAACAAAAAAACAGACACCCATAACCAGTCAGCACAGGCCTTCATCTCTACAGCGGAACTATTTTTAGAAGAAGATGCAGTTTGGTCCAAATATTTATTCAACTGAAGCTCAGGCTGAGTGATTCCATCACTCGGATGTGTTCCACTAGTGCCAAATGTAATAACACGTTTTTTTATACGTCTTTTTGCTGGGAGATGTGAATGCATGATGGTTCAGTTGGTATTCGACATTATGTGGTTTTTGTAACTTAGCTTTTCTGTGGAAGATCTCAGTTCAGAGTCACACCTGCACCAGCTTAAACGTACTGATTGTTAATCATTCGAGTGAGTTTAGATGATAGATGACACTTTTTTTTTGTTTTGGAGATGCACAAAATATTGTATTTTTGAAATTGCAGCTGAAGCAGCTCTATGTACTGCGCTCAGACAGGCGGCGGTCAGAGATTTGGTACACTTGTAATGTGAAAACATGTTCGTACCAGCTTATGTGATGGCCAAAGTGAAATACACCAACAGCGCGGCTGTACATGAACACACAGCACGCCCCCCTCACCGCAGACGCAGCTCTGTTCCCCCTCAGTGTTTCTCTCTCACTGCCTAAAATATCTACTGTACAGATTTTCAGCTGTTTGACTCTGAACGGTACTCGTCCCTCCGCTGCAGCACATAAACTCTGAATGGCGGTCGACAGACCAGGTAGCAGGTTGCCATGGCGACGTTACCTACAGCGAGCAGCACAGCAGGCTGTGGACGCGTACGCGCCACTATTCAATAAGAGCCATCACGTCTGTAATCAGCCTTCCTGCTAAAGGATGGTCGCTCGCAGCAGGCTCGTCTCATGTACAGTGCCGGCTCCTCAGCCTCGCCCGCTCACTCGCTCGCTCGCTCTCGTGGCCCCGTGATGTAAAGAACGCGGGCTTAACGCCGCTCACGTCACGGGGAAGATTTGACTTTTACTGTCTATTTGTTTGGGTAACTTTTGCATACAGTATTACATTTGTTTCCAGGTGGTGGTGCTTCAGAAAACCAGCTTTAATGTGTAGATGTTAACCATATCCCTGCTCATTTCTAAATGGCCATAGGTGTACATAGCAGCGCCGACATATCCAGTGCAATGTAAACAGTGTCTATTATTACAAAATATTTTTACATGGACATAACCTCTATACTCCTATACGTTTTTCCTCTTACCTTTCAACTACATGTTTGACTAAAGGCCTTGCGAAAGGGAGACAGAGAGCCATAGAAATAAGATTTCAAATCAGGAAATAGATAAACCCTTAACAAATATCAATGCTTTTGGAGAATGATCTGTTGTAAAGAGAAAAAAAAAAAAAAGATGATATTTTCTGCGATTTTGAATACATCAGCTCGATCCTCTTTGATATGAATAATTTTACCCGATCCTTTTTGTACATTGAACGAGTCGAGAAAGTAAATATTTTTCTGTTTGTTGGTTTGTGTTTGATAAAGGTAGACGTGTTGAATACATTAGGAAGTGTTAAACATGTTTGTCTTGTGAAGTAAATGTAAATTCTACGAGTCATGGGGAAGTCTACATGGATGCTCACTGTGTTTTAAAAGTTATAAGGAAACGAGGGAGAGGGGGAGGGAGGGGAGGTGAGACGGACGGGAGGTATTTGAGTTATATAAGAGTGACCAAAGCAGAGGAGTTTAAAAAAAAAAAAAGATTTTAACAAACAGAAGTATTCAAGCAGTTACATTTTAAGTAGCACTTATTATCCAACTTCTAGTACTTCTTATTTTATTTGAAAGGTATCTTTTTGTAAAGGTCCAGGCTTTGGATCGTGTACATTGCTGTGAGGATTTACTGGTCACATTAAAATAGAAAACGAAATAAAACAAAAACAAAACAAAAAAAAGTTGAATCTCGAGTGAAAGTAAATCTACCAGAGCCTGACGGAATTGCACTACCCTCATACTGGTTGATAAAAGTCTATTTTGTATAAAATACATGCAAATATTATCTTTAAAGATTAAGGGCAGATCATGTTTCACTGGTACATATGGCTATGGCTTTCATTGAAGTCTGTTTTGTTCGTATTTCAGTTATGTAAATGTAATCCAATGTAAAAAAACAAAAACAAAACAAAAAGTATAAAATGTTTGTTTAAAAAAAAAACAATAGTTTGTTTTACTTCTGTATTACACCTCCTCTGTAGTCAGTGTCGATATTTTCACCTATTTGATTAAATGTTGAATTAAGTTATCTGTGTTGTTCTTTGGCATCGGGTCGGTGACAGCGCGGGGGATGTTGTTGCTGATGTCATCGCCGGTTCAAAGTGAAAAAATTCAGAAGAACCGATTTCTTTTTAGTTGAAACATCTTACACAATAAAGTTTCCTGTTTTTCAACGCTCAGCTCCACTGGCTTTATTTTTCTTTCAGTAGTTGAAAATCACCTGGAACTCTCATCGATTACACGCTGAAGTGTAAAACTTGCGACATTGCTTGTTCACCGTTTGCTTCACATTGGGTAAGAAGATCAATTCCACTTCATGTGTGTGTATTAAAGGGACTTTCTGTTATTTTAAAACCTGGGCCTTGTATTTGCTTTGGTGTGTAAATGATTCATTCTTATCAAACGTTTTGGAATCAGTCCCATAGATCGCCTCAGCTGCAGTGGCTGGGATCCTTTGGGGCAAGTGGAGGTGTCCTCAAGTTGTTATACTGTCGTACAACATTACAGACACAGTTCAAATGAAGACGACCTTTATGTTAAATAATCAGAAAGTCTCACTCTGAAATCTCTTTAAAAAATGTAAAAAAAACACTGGAACTTACCAGATTTCCTGTTCAGCCTGACAGGCTCAAGTTGATATTCTGTCGTGCAACATTACGGAGACAATTCAAATGAAGACAACACAAATAATAAGATTTAACAAACACGAGTCTCGCTCTGAAATTCATTAAAAAATGTAAAAACACTGGAACTTACCAGATTTCCCGTTCAGCCTGGCGCTGCAGTCCGGAGGAATGGCGACTGGAGGGGGAAGAACTGTGGTGCTGCTGTGTCCAGAGTTCAAAATTACATTTCCTCAGACGTGTAAAGCTCACTGAGTAACAGATTGTATCTCATTCATTTAATCTGTGCACAAACAAAAGTTTGAAAATGACATGTTTGTGGTCTTGAGGGCAGTTATGTGCTGGAACTATTGCTTGAGCAAAGTGACTTCAGACAGTCTGAGTCATCGTGAGCAGAGGTGGAAATCAAAAGGGGAGAGCGATATGAAATTTTCTGCAGAGCAGAAGAAAGTGCTGTTACTCTGCTACTGAACACTCAGTACGGCCCTCGCCACTGCAAACACTGGGTAATGTTACTGTGGCTTGTTAGCTGCTGTCAGCTAACCACCAGCTAACACAGAGAGCAGCCTGTAACTCAGCATGGAGGAAATGAACACTGGTGACTTTTATAAGTGTGTTTCACTTTGTTTGAGGGACGCACTGGATCTGCAGCCTGTGACACTGCTCAGGACTGTAGATGCACAGGTGCTTTTATTACATTTAATTAATATACTTGAGATTAGTCATGTTTGCAGTGATAAACTGGACTACACATTATATTTTACCAGGATTGTTCCCCTGGAGATTTAACCCCTCTAACATGTGGCTGCAGGCGGGGGATAGTTTCGCCACGCAGCCTCTTCTGAAACACACAATTGTTGTTTTCACATGATTGTTTTAAACATTAACAAGCAAGATACGACCTGTTAACTAGTAGAATTAACGGGGTGTATATTTGAGCCTTGGACGGAGCCAGGCTGGCTGTTTTCCTCCTACTCACTAACTTCTTTCGAATCGCTTCCTGACTCAACGCATGCATCAGCTTATTATTGACCTTCTAATATAATTGTACCATAATATGGTAGTGAAAGAAAAGTCAGCACTAACAGGACAGTTGAAGCAAACCTCACAAAGGTCTCTAACTTTGTAATGATGTGCCGCGAGCTAATTCATTTCATGCCAAATCTTCATTTCGCTCCCAAGTGTCACTGTTGTAGACGCGGCCGAGCTTCTTTAACTCTGCAGTCAGTCGTGTGTGCAACATGCAACAAACATTCAGGCCGAGCAGCGACGCAGAGAGGGATCACAGAACGTCACACGCTGCAGCTGTTCAACACTTTTATTCTGCACAATCTTGTCAATTCACCAAAACATCTGGAGGAATATTTAAGGCTGTAGAAAGACTTAAATGATACAAAAAATCTGGGCAACAAAGAAGGAATTAAGGAATTAAGTTAGTAGGCTACAAATACAAAATATAAAATTTCATACTTAAAAAAAATTATACCTTATCAAACGCTGTGTATTTATTTACAATGTTGATAAAACACCTCAAAACGAATACAGTTCAGGATCGCGCCTTTAAGAAACTCTCATAAATAAGAAGTTCAGGTATGAACAAAGTAGTCTCATTTCACATTTAAGTTGTTTTCCTACTCTCCCATTTCATTTATTTATTTTTTTTGTTAAGATTATAAAATGTTCTTTCAATATTCTGTCCTAAAAGAGAAAACAAAAAACTTTTCAAAGAAGTTCACCGAGTGGTTCAAGCAAAAAGTTCAGCAAAGACTCATGAAATGACGACAGGACGTCCGCTGGAGCCCCGAGCAGAACAGCTTCCTTCAAACACTTTCCTTCAAATGTCTGAAAAACATTCCCTTTACTCGTGAGCGACAAACTAAACTAAACTGAATCCAAATGTGAACGCCCTCTGCAGATAATTATGTTGTTAGCTTCGTCTTCCTGATCAGCTGACTGTGTTTGACTGTGAGATGATTTGGTTGTTCTCTCGCTGCATCTCTACAGTGAAGTCACTGATCGCCTCACATGATGGTTAAAACTAAAAATATCCATATCATCAACATACGGTCCTTCAAAACCTGATGGGTTGGAACACCGATATTAACTTTCTGATTGTTGAGAATTCACATAATTGTTCTCAATAGTGCAAATTTGACTCAGCACTGTGGATCCAATTATTTCCAGCGATCAAAGACTTTCTAACCTGGAGAAGCAGAGTGAGGCGACACAGCTGGGCTGGTCTGAACAGCAGGAATCAGATGTTACTCCTACGCCACTCTGTAAACCGCTCGTCTGCTTGTGAAGCTTGTTTGAAATTTTTCACATTTTTCACGAGGGCTCTGCAGGGAGAGGCATTATAAATACGGATAATTCCAGCGCTGACCTTTTGGCGAACTGTTTTTCAAGGCAGCATCATCCTGGGCTGCTCTGCCCCGGGGCTCCTGGTGCTGAACTGGATCTCTGCAACATTAGCCAGGTTGAGTCTTGTCCGGGGGAATTACCGGACCGCCACAGCAAGCGCTCACAAACACATTTACAGCTGTACAACACAACCCAATCATTTAAATTGGCTTTAAAAGCCCCAGTCCCCCAATGCGATTAGCCGTTGGAAGGTGAAGTCCAAAGTTAAAGGCCAACTGCTTTGTTTTATGTTCCCTGTCATCGTTTCCATCGTCGCTGCAGATCGCTCACTTTCTGACTGATACAAAACAAAAGGGGATGCTGAAGCAGTGGCAGTGCAGCCATAGTATTAAAGCAAGGGCTGAAAAATCACAAGCCTCACAGCTCAGAGAGTTCAACACACACACACACACACACACACACACACACACACATTCCAGGGTCATTACCACATCATCTTCACCAGATCTTGGGAAGTCATCCACGCTAATCCAATAACAGCCAGAACCACAGTGGGACCTTTTTTTGTTTTTTTTCCAGTGCAATACATGGTTCTCCCCCCCAGTCCGCTCCGGTCCTGCGTCATCTCCATTCGATATGGTTCTGCTTGGTCCAGTTTCAATTCCCAGTCCGGTCAAGAGTAGAGTGGCCTCTACAACGGTGGTTCTGTCGGGTCTGTTCACTCTTGTGCAGTCAAATCTAGTCCTCTACAGTCCAGTTTTGGTCAAGTCCAGTCACGTGTTGTCCGGTTCGAGGCGTCTTTTGGACTATAAAAACTCCACATAGTTTTCTGGTATTAGTCCCGTCCGGCCGTCCAGCGTCCCTTCCAGCCAACCGGGCTCCCTGGAGGCATGAACTGGAGAAAAGAGAGAGACATGATGTACTGTGTGGAGGAAGGTCGGATCACAGCGTCACACACGTTCACTTCAACATAGAAGTGTTCAATATATAACAATCTTATAATGTAATGAGTGTTGTTTGTAGTTAGCACCTTAGCTAGCACCACGTCTGTTGTTACAGACCTGGGATTTGTAATTATGCACCCTAACCCGGAATGCCAATTTCTACATAACGTGACTTTAACTTGAAAGGAAGATTGAATGTTTAAAGTAATCTGAGAATACAAATGTAATAATTTGTGCTCAGGATCGTGGAGGGAGAGGCGTGAAGCCCGGATGTGAACACATGGCAGATACAAGATGTCAGTTTGAATCTTGACATGTTTGAACTACAATGATTCAGCAATTTTTAGGTCACAACATTAACTTAATTAACTGCGTGTTCCCATTGTGTGCAGTCTAATGTGATGTTCTGGTTAGAGATATATCTACACAGGAAGTTAAAAGGAACACTGACCACAGTTAAATGGTGTGTTCACTACATTTTTGTGCTCAAAGGAAATCTAAATCAGAAATATCGTCAAAGACAGGAACCAAATGTCAACAGGAAACAAGTCTGTCCTTGATTGTCATGGATCTGCCTGGTTTAAACTTCTGTTAAGAGGTTCAGAGTTCGTAGTGAAACAGAATTCTTCTGACCACCAAAAAGGACATTTTGAGGCTGTGGTATGAGGTCGGAGGGGACAGCTGAGATACCCGGTCCCTGGCTGGCCATGAGCAGACTGGGGTGCTGAGATACCACAGTCGGGATTACATGTCCCCAAGGTCACATTTTGGCCCAAAAGGCTCCGATGACACTGCGCTGCGTTACATAATAGTCTTAACACAGCAAACTCTATTTAGGGTCTCGGGGTCTGAAGGTCCATGTGTCAACTGGCATGACCAAAAAAAGTGAATCCCTCCCGATCTCGAGTGTCTGTTCGCCAACAGCGAACCACGATCGCCACACAGTTCAACTGTTATTCTCTGATAACCAGTGAGGCAACATAAGAAGTGCGTAAGTAGTTGTATTATCTTTAAATATGTGCAAATCCAGTTCTCACTAGGAGAGTAAAGCATAAAAGTGATTTAAAGTTTAGGAGCTTGGGGATAGAGAGACTGACGAGGCTGCAGAGGACCTGAGGGGCAGAACCAAGAGAAAAAGTTCAGATCTGAAAGTTATTACGTTCTTGGCTGCTTGCAGAAGTAATTCATTGCAGTTGACTGCATCTGTTACACTCCAGTCTGCTTGCCAGCCTCTAATATTCTCTTGAGAAGTGTGCAATAAGAGCAAGTGCACATCCAAGCTTATCTTACAGCCAGGTGCTGGATAAAAATACACTGAACAAATGGAATAATGTATTATTTGCCCTATGGATTCAAGTAAAAGTATCATCATACAACTCCAGAGCACCTTTCTCCTTCCTCCAACACGATCACCACACCTGAGATGGCATGAAACAAAATCCCTCAACAACATCTTTTACCCTAAACATGAAATTCAATGCAACCACGACGCTCACTTCAGTCCTGCAACCCCCCCAAGGCCGACTTTGCCTTTTGACGTTAATCGTTTGTTTCTCGACAAACATCAACCCACATTCTTCCCTTTTTCCTCTCTGCTGGAGAGCTCAGAGCCTGACTCACCGTTCTCAAAGATGGTCCCGGCGATGAAGGACAGCTCCGAGTCATGCTCTGCTTTGCAGGCATACAGCGCGCGAGCCTTCCTGCCCACAATACTGCAGACAAGAAGAGGGTGAGAGCGAGGTCGGAGGTTGGTTCAGGAAGAAAAACACACAGCTTTTTATTTGAAACCATGCTTCGTTAAGGTGCGTCCAACAAGACCTAAAGTGACACGCTAACTTACAAAGATCACAGACATTTCTTAACATCATGAAGCCGTTTCACAGGCACTAAGTGGACATATTTACAAAAGATGGATTATTTCGAGTCTGAGTCAAACTTTACAGAAGTTATCTTTTCTAACATATATATTTCAAATTTATAGAAAAACTATTTTTCTTCTGTCACAAGACATTTTCTGTATTCCTGTTGCTCATACAGAACCAGGACCAGCCACAGAATCTGGATGGGGTTTTGATGAGCATGAATCTTGGAAGACACATCAGGACATTTGAAACTTGAAACTGGAAGTCTTGTTATAAAGTGGCTGACACTGTAAGTCTGCCAAGGTTGAGCTGAGGTTGAGCTTTTATTCCAATTTAGATAAGAAATGACATTTAAGAGACCACTGCCTGTGTAAAAATAGTTGAGGGTGCATCATTGATTATAGATGCTATACTAGCTTTTATATTCCGTCCTTTGATTGGAAATGTCAGCGGTCATGATCCACCAGAGGCTCCTTGCAGCCACAGCAAATACCTTCAATAGTCCAGCCATGAGTAACAATGTTCTTCAAGGAGCTACTTGTGCAAATAAGAGGTTAACAGCAATACAATGATTTACTGGATTGTACTTAATGTGTGCTTGAATGAAATCTCCAGGCACTCCAACACCTCCAGAAGTCAAACACCTTGTATGTAAGTCGAATGCAACAGTTTCTTTCTTTCTCCTCTTCACTGCATCACCTGTAGTTTCCCAGAACAACACTCTCTGAATGCTTCCCTGTGATTACTGACGAGCTGCGATTCAATTATCAGTAGCAATGCGGACCAACCTGACTGGGGATGAGTCACTGGAGGCAGAGGATATCGGCTGAGGACTCGAGGGTGCTGAGAACATCGGCCAGGAGGGAGAGCGTGGCGAGGTGGGGCTCGGAGACGCTGCACTAATGGGCACATGGACACAAAAGGTGTTTACAGCGTTGGCGGTGTCATACAGGTTTTAGAGAAGCAATCATTTACAAATGCGTAAAGTTCTGGACATTATCGGCTGTGTCCAGTGTGACATTCTCAGGTTGAAGACATTTTTCCTACCTGGTCGGTATGCTGCTACGACTCTTCGGGTTCAGCCTGGAAACACAAGATGGAAAAAAACAAAACAAGAAGAAGTAAGCCGTCTTAATGAGCCATAAGGTTAAAGTAGGAGCAGGTGATTCTGGAGAAAGATAGTCGACTGTCATTCCAAGGTCGTCATATACTGATGCTTTGGGTTGGTATTCAGCAGGAAACTCAAAACCATCGACTGTCTCACCAGATTCACCTTCACTACCTGTAGGAACTACAATGTTTCTGGACTTGTGAAAACAAAGGAAACATGTCTAACATGATATAATTGAGACATCATGCCTCAACAAAGAGACTTGCTACTGAGGGGTTATCACTGCCGACTGAGGTCTTCCTGCATTAGCTTTTACCACACAAGAAGCAATGACAAGTCTGCAGAGAAGACCTCAAGCTTGCTGAGCAAAACATGAGTAAAGATAAGAACCAAATTGATTAACTAAAGGAGAAATTGACTCCCTAATAGATCTCAATGAGTGATGTAAATCAGAGGAGAGGTTAGCTCGCTCAGTCAGGTACGTTTCTATGGGCCACACAACATGGAAGATCCCAGTCTCTTTATATCTGAGAAGTTGCGCTTTCTTGGGCTCATGTGCCACCGAACAGCTTTCAAAAGGAATGAATGGGTCGCCATCTCCATTGGTATCCGGAGATTAATTGTAAGATCCATGCGGAGCAGGCACCATCAAATACCGCCATGTCTGCGTTGTCATTGCAGCTGACCCGTCACGTTTCTATAAGTCACAGCGTGGCGACCCAGCAGCCCTCAGCCCTCACACACTCACCTCACCCTGGATTGGGGTTGTGAAAGGATATAAAGTAACTTTGTTGCCTAAACCAAACTGTGACAAACTACAGAAACAAAAGGAAAGTTATAAGAAAACTCGGTGTAAAAATAAAGTCAACAGTATAACAATGTATTTGAAAGGGAACGCAGTTCTTAGATTAACACGTTTAGCAGCAACATTTTGGCCTTTGGCTGATGGTCTGCTTTCTGCTCAGGTGCAATTATGGTATTTGAGCTACGTTAATTATGATGTTCTAGGCAAAACACCACGGCAATATTAGATAAACTCTGGAGACGTCAACATCAATAAGATGTCTACACTCAGCTGCTCTCACTGGGGGTTTCTTTCCAAGCGTCCCAAGGTTGAGTGTGTATCCACAGGGATCTAATCCAATTTCTAAATGGTCAGCCCACACGATGCTGTAAAATATAATTCAGCCTTCTGTCTGACTGAACTGTGTGCCTTCATCAATCCATTTGTCATCCCAACCATCTAATCTCTTGCTTCAAGATGCTGGTGTATTGACACTGTCAGCAGGCAAACACACACACACACGCACACACAGTGACCGTGTTCATCATTCAAGCCTCAGTTTCTCTCTCAGAAATGACAGACAGGCCGACATCCATCACAGGCCGCCCTTAAGGATTAATGATGGTCTAGCACGAGAGAAGGTGAGAGACCAACAGCGAGGCATGCTGAATACTGAAGTGAGGCAACAGCGCGAGGCGTAATAAAGCAAAGAAAATGTATTCAGAGTCAATAAAATGACATAAAGGCAAGAGCAGGTTCTGCAGCGAGCTTTGAGATAATATTTCTGCTTAAGGCTTTAGTGCTTAATATTTACGTAGGTCACCGTGCAGCCGTCACAAAAAGAGAATACATATCTGTCATGCACAAAGGCAGAAGACTGATCGCCCACCACCTTCCATTCACACAGCGGCACTGACACAACGCAGCCAGGCTGCTGCGCATCGCGACTGACGACACGTCTCAGGCAAGGAGGTTTTCTGCTTCCACATCATTTTGCTGCTCTGCAAATTACGAACCACAAAAATACTGAATAAGCCTGAAGAGGCTGAATTCTACAGGCAAGGTTTATCTTAATGTTCAGTGCAAAACTGCTGCGTGAGCCTATTTGATCCAATTTCTCCACCAGCAATTACACTTAACAGCACTGAGACATTTTGCTGAAAGAATTTAGTAAAATGGTGCGAATGAAGTGAATACTGCTAACATACACCGCTACAGCCACATGAGTTTCAAAACCTTTTCAATCTTCCCGAACACATCAAACATGTCAGACTTCACAAAACACGTTTGGCCATATCTCAAGAATTCACAAGTAGGTAAGTAAGTACAAAATATTTTGTACATACAAATGTCTAATAGGATAAATGTCATTGCTAGTTTCAGACTGAGAATTGTGCACAAACAGAGGGATGTTCAGCAGCGCTCCTCCTCCTCCTCCTCCTCCTCCTCCCACTTTAGTCCATTCACTATAGACCATCTAAATCTGGCCCACGATGTCTTAGTTTGAATGTTTAATGTTGTGAATATGTCTCTTTGCCTGATATGATGCAGGACATAACTTCTACAGCAGGTGCTGCTTTTTCTCTTGAACACCGCTCTGCACATTAAATCAGCCCATTCAGAACAGGGCATGATTTTTTTTTTAAACATTGATTTTCCCCTTTTGATGACGTGAAATATGGTTGCCATAGTGACACTGCTATAACCTGAGGCGAGATTTGGACTAATCGTGGTCTGTCTCTATGTAGGAACAAGCGCCTGCTTCACTGGCTGCTGTCGCTACTGTCCCTCATTCTACAGCATGAAGAGGAGACGTAATGAATGTAAATGTTTTAAGTACCGTACTTTCCGGACTATAAGCCGCTACTTTTTTCCCACGCTTTGAACCCTGCGGCCTATAATATGATGCGGCTAATCTATAGATTTTTACGGACTAACGGCCTCCAGGAGGCTCTAGGCAGTGCAAGAGCAAGACAGACAGGTGGAAGAGATAATGCGCAGAGGAAGATTGTTTGAGTGTTTTGAACAGGTATTTTGCGCATCATGCACACACCCTCATCGTGGAAAACACACGAAGAAATACATATGATGCAGCTTTTAAGTTAAAGGCAATCGATCTGGTTGTCGAAGAAGGAAATAGAGCTGCTGTAAGCTTGGCATCAATGGTTATTTTTTTAACCAGCTGTTTTACTTTAGTTTTACTGCTGTGTTACTGCGTTACTGCTGGGTTACAGGCACTATTCGGAAAAAAGCATTTATTTATTAAAAAGGTAAAACCCGCGGCTTATAGACAAGTGCGGCCTATATATGTAAAAAAACAAAATTCTTTTTAAAATTAGTTGCTGCGGCTTATATTCAGGTGCGCTCAATAGTCCGGAAATTATGGTAGATACTCCAGCAGGTCACAGGTCCAAGGCCTTCCCACCAGAGAGCACCATTCAGAGGCATGTCCCTCAGACCTTTGTTTGTGACGTGGGGAGAGGAAATGAAGAAGCATGTTGCTGCTCGGTGCACTAACATTGCGTCAATGTCCTGTTCATAATTTTCACATTGCACCAGCTCAGTTAGGAGAACCGAAGACCCTCGGCTAAATTAGTGGCAGCAGTGTTTCTTTTCAGTCTTTTGATACACAGTTTCTTAGCTTAGCTTCCTTGGCTAGTCCACCAACATTGTTTTATACATATGCAGCTGAACTAAGCTAAGTTACGGACGTCTGCTGCGTAGACAAGAAGGCTTTAAACCAGGCACAGAGACGTACAGCTTCCTCTGCAGGGTGAGACAGTTAGAGATTCATGTCAGAGCGACTGCAGGAAACTGCGATGGCTACAGTGATGAGTTCTGCTTGGCGACAACACTGAGTGGACACACTGCCTGGGATCGGTAAACCACGATGTCATCGTCCATCACAATGCTTCACTGCAGACAGCTTCATATGCGAATTCTGCAGACGCCGGCCAAACCTAGTAGATTATTCTGGCTTAAACTCTGCAGTGGGATCACATATTGCCAAGACAGAGTGATGGATTTGAGATGGAAAGTTCATTCTTGACTCTTGGCAGCAGCAGTTGTCAGAACCCTTTCACCACAGGGTCCACTCACAGTGGCTGTTCTGGAGCTCGCCATCATATCAGAAGAATGATGGATGTCTGAGTTGACAGCGTTTTGTGAACCTCTGATAGTGAATCAGCTTCTCAACAATTCTAATGTTTTTTTTTCGGTCAGTGCTCAGCAGATGGAGCTCCCACTGATGTCAAAAATAGACTGGAAACAGAACAAGAAGTAAGAAACTAATCTATGTAGACAGATACATGGATGCAGAACCTGTAGGAGAGGGGCAATATTTCGGTGTAAGAAATGTTCTGGTTTCCATTTGGAGTCCGAGTGGTACTGACCAGTCATGTCTGAGCAGGCCATGGCTGCATGCAGGGGAAAAAACCCATGTGGAGAAACAAAGAGGCAAAACACATTGGCTGAACCCCAGAGGCCATTCTCTGAGGATGATTTAGATTTTCTTACAATATACTGCCTACTTACAATGACCAGCATCCATCCAGTTATCTGGATATCGTTGTTCCAAGATTGCCTTGAAATATTTTAATACTGTCACATGTGCTTAAGCAAAAATTACTAACATGATTTGGTTGAACATTGTTGCACACATTGAGAATATTTTAAGTGCACAGCTCAACAAAATATATAAAAAATGTCATTTCAATGAAATTCTGTGTCGTATTTTGGACTTTTAGACAACTTAAAGTAAAATGAGCAGAAAGTTCTGTTCTGGTTCTGTTGCTAATTTATTTATTAAGCCGTCAGCTTGAGTGACGGCCTCAACAATCCGGCTTCTATCTCCATCTGTCACTGGCTGTCTGTCACTGCGCTCCCTCTCATCGGCTTCCTCTGTTTCAGTTTCTCTCCGTGCTATCTGGCCCCTCCTGACACATTCCTCTTCCCTCCTCCCTCCAGCAGAGCCGCTGGAAGAGACGAGGAGGAAAGATTTCCAGCATGACAATCAGGAAACTTTCATTGAGGACATGAGTCAAAAGCATTTTCTCTGCTTGAGAACAAATGAATTTTGCTCTTTCTCTGATAAGACTTCACATTTTCCAGCACACTACTCAAAAAAATGAGAAATATGACAGGTTACAAAGTGAACCATCTAGTTTGCAGCTGAATGTATTCACCCTATTACACGCACGGCACATTCGACAGCTGATTTAATTAAACTGATGTCTCGTCTCTCCCTCCTGCACCTGACAGGCCATCAATTCACAAAGACCCATCTGAAAGCTGCCTTTGATGACAGCATGCACCTGAAATTTAAAGAAAAGCTATCTGCTGTTCTCAAGGCTGTACAGAGGCTGATCAATGCCCGATCCCAAATCAAAGTTTGCCTCCAGAGTGATGAGTGTGTGTCTGTATTTACTCTAATCTTCAGCAACAGCAGAATGCAATGAAACTTGAGTTGAATCTTTCATGAGCGACTGCCAGAGCTCACTGCAATTATCAGAAGATCTAAAAGCATGACAGCGAGTGTTACGCTGAAGGCTTAAAAGAGGGGATGGATGAAAACAGGAAAAAAAGTCAAGGCAGACACTGTAACTGGTGTGTGTGTGTGTGTGTGTGTGTGTGTGTGTGTGTGTGTGTGTGTGTGTGTGTGTGTGCATAATTGGGTGATATATTACAGAAGGAAATATTTCTTTGACAGGTTTCCTAGAAAATATTTCAGTCACAACGGACCAGTTTCTAACGCATCTCACGTCCTTTTATCTCTTTATCTCTATAATCTCTCCCCATCCATTTCTCGCTCTTCACTTTTTTTTCTTACTTTTACTGATTTTCTCTCAAAGGCCAAACAGAGTGGAGGAATAAATATAAAGTGATGACTCTGAGGAGCACAGGGAAGACAGAAAGAGACGTTTTGCCATTTATACTTTCACCTCAGTACAAACGTCAGACGTCCACGACTTGGTTCACCTTGTGAAGTAGGAATGTATCGTCTTCTGCTTAAGGGCCATTTACAACGTAAATCTGAATGACTTGTAAATGTCAAGTTCAGACTACAGAAAAAACACAAGGGTGCAAAAAGCTGTCAGGAATATTTCAATAATGAGCATCATAAATTCCCGCTGCTGCTGTCGTCACAGAGGTGTCATTGAGCCGCACATTTTTTCCATCAGGGCTTTCCCGTGCACATGTGCTAACTTGGTATTTGCATCTCCACAACAGGGCTACTGTGTTCTCGTATTCCTAAATG
Source organism: Diplodus puntazzo (assembly GCA_963678695.2). Classification (NCBI taxonomy): domain Eukaryota; kingdom Metazoa; phylum Chordata; class Actinopteri; order Spariformes; family Sparidae; genus Diplodus; species Diplodus puntazzo. Next base: position 1,570,285 of record OZ023167.1, on the reverse strand, counting down.
TCAAGTACATTCACATCAGTAACATGTTTAGTCCAAAACACAGTGATCCATTATCATCATCTGTAAAGAAAGACTCTCACAGCAGACACCATCGTCCCTGTACATCAGCTCGATCCGGAGACGGCAGCTATATCTTTGACAGCTCATTCGAGCTAATCAGGGTCATCTATGCCCGCACTCCAGCCTACAACAGCCAACGGAGTGATCAACATGTGACCTCCTGTCTCCCCTCTCCTCTCTCCTCAGCCAATTACATGCAAGTCTCCGGATGACTGACCCATCATACAGTCAATGAGATGTCAAATCCAGCAATATATAGTTTAGATCAGTTTTTAAAGCCCTAAACCTCAAAATTCTATATGTTTCCTCATGCATTTTGCTCCTTCAATAGGCTGATTTTCACCCTGAGCACTTGTTTTTGTTAGTTAAAAACTAGCTGGTGGTCGAAGGAGAAGCTGTAAACATTCTTCCTCCCTGCAGTATCACTGAAGAACGGCTGCTAAAAAAAATAAACTAATTCAGTAATAACAATGTTTAATTTCAGGCACATTTTTCACAATAAAAGTACGCCCTTATTTTGATATTCAAAGTGAAACTTTCGTGAATGTCCCCGAGTCAAACCTTCGTGTAAAAGCATACTTATGACGAAAGAGGCACTTTTCTTGCGGAACAAGCAACTGCTAACGTGAGTTGTTCAAAAACCTTCTTTTTAGTAAACTCTGCGTACACAAACAATGTTCTCAATGCTCGTGTTCATGTGTAGAGACCCTGGTGATACTACGAGCAAAGTTTCATGTTGTGTCGAGTCTTCTTACTGTTTTAAAAATAGAGATTTTGATGCTAGCGTAAAAGTGCCCGTAGCACTCCCACTGAAAATGACCTGAAAACAAAAATATTGTAAATCTTAAAAGTGCCTCTTTCGTCGTAATTATGCTTTTACACGAAGGTTTGACTCGGGTACATTCACAAATAAAGCCTAGGTTGCTTTTTGCCGAGAGTTTCACTTTAAATGCTCAACATAACTAACCTGTTGATATTTTTCCCTCCTTACAAACTATTATTTTGACTGCTGATGTGATTTCAACATTGCAACGATCGTTATCATCCAACATATCAACTTGCTTCACGCTACATGACTGTACAGCCTGCGGTTCTGTTCAGCTCAGATGTCATCAGTTATATTTACAGCCGTGCAGACGGGAGGCTGAGCTGGAAGGTGAAGAAGGAGGTGAAACCGAAAATGCCACAGAGAGGAAGTGTACCAAGAACTTCAACATTAAAGATATACAGTGCCATCGGGCTGCAGCTTTGAAACACAATCAAAAAAGTTGAATCTTCCATGAATGACTGCCAGCGCTCGCTGTAATTATCAGAAGATCCAAGAGCTTGACAGCGAGTGTTACGCTGAAGGCATAAAAAAGGGGAAAACGTAGGAGAGGCAGACATGTAACTGGGTTACCGCCACCACATGTTTGTGTGTGTGTGTGTGTGTGTGCGTGTGTGTGTGTGTGTGTGCGTGTGTGTCTGCGTGTGTGTGTGTGTGTGTGTGTGTGTGTGTGTGTGTTTGTCTGTGTGTGCATAATTAGGCGGGAAGAAGAAATATTTCTCTGACAGGTTTCCTAGAAAACACTCGAGTCACAATCGACCAGCTTCTCACGCATCGCTCGTCTTTTATCTTTTATCCAGTTTTCATCTTTTCTCTTCATCTCTATAATCTCGCTGCAATCATTTCTTGCTCTTCATCGTTTTTTGTACTTTTACTGCCTTTCTCTGAAATGCCAAACAGAGCAGAGAAAATAAATATAAATTCATGACTTTCCCTGAGGAGCACAGGAAAGACAGAAAGAGACGTTTTGCCATTTATACTTTCACCTCAGTACGAACATCAGATCTGAAGTCAAGTCCGAGGGCTCAGCAGTCGTATTAATCACATATGCTAGTCGACAGTGTGTTACAGAGGTCAGACATTAAACTTCTCACTTGTCTTATATTTGCACACGTGTCTCATCTGCCAATTTGACTTTTTTTTTACGTTTGGTCATTGTGAGAGGGAGTCGTGGGGGCGCGATTTGTTTCTGAGAAAGCTTTCAAGGAATATTTTGAAAGAGGTGTGAGGAAACATCCCGGCATTTCTCACCTGAAAAACAAACCACCAACAGTAGCCAAAGTGCTAAAACTGAAAATAACATCCGCCTCTGAGGAATGCCGAGCTTCTGAAGGCCCAGCTGTTAACCCCTGACCCGCGGACCTTTCTCTCGTCAGTGATGAGGGTGCAGCCGGGCCTTTCTTGGATATTCAGGCTCTCTGAGTTTGAGAAAACACAGCCTGGCCTGAGATCCCAGTAAATTACCCCAGAGTGACTCTACTTGCTGATGTTAAAATATTTAGCATTTTATGCTGTAAATGGACTTTAATAAATGATGTTGATGTTGGCATCTGTAAGTTGTTGGATAAGCTCACTCATAGGAGAATCGTTGCTCCTTAAATTTGCAGATCTTCGCTGCAGGGATTTAAAAGGGGAGTAAGTATTTGCACTTGCATTGGAGCGTATTGGTGGACTGGCAAGATACAGGCTGACATGAAAAAAGCCAAAATCAACGCACATCTTATTCCTCGTATAAGTGAAGCTCCAAAAACACTTGAAACTACACTACTCACAACGAAACTCCATATTGTGTCTTTGGACCGCGTGTCTCTGAAATGTCATGCCCTCAGATTGTAATCTGTCCAAGCCGAGATAACCTTGACTACATCACTTTGCAATATCTCTGACGGCTAACCCTGATGCTGTCAAAGTCCCCTCCAGCGTAAAGAAAACATTATAACACTGTTGTACAACTACACCAGCTGTGAGGAACACAAACTGATGTTAATGTGTAGATACAATCAGTGGAATGCTCCTTTAACTGGTCAAACTTTAGACGAGCAGACAAATATTATTGAACTTTCACCACAAAGAGGCTAATGTGTAACTACTAACGTCAAGATGTCTCTTCGTATCGACTTCATGTATCAGTGCTTCAGCTGATTTGAGTTTCCTGAGTCTAATTTCATTATAGTTAATGTTTCAGTTTCTCCTCCGTATAAAAGCCTTATTGAGAACCGACGTATGGTTTCTAATCATCCAAACAACCCAAAAACACAGAGGCTCCCACTGGCTCCCCACATCAATTAAACTCATACTTGAAGATGGTGGAAATTCTGTTATAATACTGTGCTTTTTCTATTCTGAAAAGATCTAATAAAACCTAAGTTACAGAGAAAAAAAATACCCTTACAGGATTTAGTAGCATCACATGATCGCATACTGCAACCAACTGAACACACCTCGTCTCACCCTCTCCTCTGTAGCGTCAGTGTTCGGTTCGTCTGTTCTAGAAACCGGTGCTGCGTAGAAGAGGACCTGTTCCCTTTTTTGATGTAAAACGCTGATTTCAAGGTAACAACTCTTAGTTTCAAGTGATTATACACTAATGAAAACATCATCACATCTATAAAAGTCCACTTCACCTCCATTATAATCATAGTTTTGTGTATAAAGGGACTGTTGTAGAATGACGAACAAATGAACCTTGAACTGACGTTTCGGCTCTGTATTTTTAGAAAACTCTTTTAGAAAATACTGCGCCCTCGGCCGAGTCGTGTGACTATTCATGGCTGGTATGTCATAATCACTTTTCACTGCCGTACAGGAGAATGGAGGTTTTTGTCAAACAGCATCTCATCTGTTGTGACAGAGAGTGTGTGTTTGTAAGAGCACGTCTGCAAACATGCTCGCAGTTAAATCCGCTGGCTATAATCTGCGACCCGCGGGCCTAAACTGCCTCCTGACCTGAGAGTGACTGTAGATCAGTCGTTCCTTTATCCTGTTTAACTGTTCGTTTGCCCGATTTAAAGGGTAATTCTGATGGAGCGACAAAACGTGCAGCAATTCAAAAAGCCACACATAATCTCATTCAATAAAATGCTAAATGAGTCTTTCCTCCATTATTCATCCTTTAGTCGCAGGTTTCAAGGACATCATGGCGTTTTCACAATATGTAATGCAGATTCTTTTCTAACTTTATGGTTGGAAAGGAGATTTGTTATCGCTGTTCTTGTCACGAGTATCCAAAATGTTCACAGATGATAAGAAATGCACTCGAGGTAAAGCTTGTATTCTTTGCGATTTTTTTTTTTTTAAATAAAGACTTTCCTTTCAAATGTTATCACATCATTTTCATTGTGTCATTACCTACAGGATCATTCAGCAAAGAATAAGCAACAAAACTTAAGTAATTCTGTATTTCTGAGGAGAATCTGATGTCATTTTTCCTTTCTGTCATGTCTGAGCGTGACTTTGTACTGAACTCACAGAGATCAATATTATAATTACAGATTTGTATCTTTTTACATTTGAGTTTGGGCAAAACAACACACACACTTCTCCCTCATTTTTGGAACAGTTGTTTTAAAAAGGATAAGCTGGCAGAGTCGAGTTACACTTTCCCAAATGTTTCCGACAATGTTCAAACCCAGAGAGGTAACGAGGTAACAGTTTGTTTCATTCAGTCGTCACGGCTTATTAAACTGTCAGAGTGAGGAAGGATGTCGGTGTGTCTAGTCATAGGTAATAAATTACATATTATGTGTTTTAATCTGGTGGAATAAGTTGAATGTACGCTCTCTGGTTGTTCTGGTAGACTTTTCACCAAACACTCGTCTTCTTCCATGCAGGGAAATAAAACAGAGGCATTAAGTGCAAAGAGCACAAAGCTTTCCATGTGACAAGATGCTTTAGCGACTTAATTGGCTGGAGCTGCATTAATGAAGGCAAATCTATTTCACTTTACACACACGCATATATACGTACACAACGTACATTTAAGTGCCAAATGTATGAAACACTTGACTGCACTGGATCCACACAAGGCAGGAAATAAGCTTGTGAACATTTCATTTTAACGCACCGTTTGGCAGTTTCATGTCCAACAGGTTGTTCACCTCAGACGTGTAGTGCCTCTTGAATGTGACTCATGATGGGAAAACAATCAAAATAAAATAAAAAACGATTTTCTGTCTCCCTGCTTCTTGCAGTGCTCTTGACTAACTCTTCATCTCACTTCATCTCCTCGCTTTTATTGTTCTCTTTTAGCATTTACGGACGATGTGTCTCTTCTATCTTTGTGTAGCACCTTGAAACGGACCCTGGACTCAGTTTACAAAAGGCACAAAAAGGTACATAAGTATCCTAACTATAAGTATAATAAAAACATAATAACAATAATTAACTGTTTGATATTTTGCCCTTTTAATCTTAGTTCTGAGCTCACACACACCACATGTGAAAAGGATCATAACTTTTCGACTTATGTGACAATTCTGCAGCATTTGCAGGATGACAACATAGATGACCCCGCTGACAAGCTTCTGCCCGTCAATGGGGTCCATACGCACGTTGTAAGATTTATAATATACAGTAGAGGCTGCCGCACAACACAGCAGTTAAATGCAGCCTTTTCATTTCGCCGTGTGATTGCAGGGCTCGTTCAGCGGCGGACACAAAGTCGTGACTGTTCTCCTACACAGTAATTGCACTTAAGTGTACAGTTGCAGTCTGCGGTCCTTCATCTCGTCATGTAATCGTCTTGTCAGTCCGAAGTCTTCAAACACAAAATAGAAGATAATGTGATTTCCCCAGGGGAACAATCATATACACGACGGGGCTGCTGTGGCTCAGGAGGCAAAGTCGTCATCCACCAATCAGAGAGTCGGTGGTTCGATTCCCAGCTCCTGTAGTCTACATGTCAAAGTGTTCTTGGGCGAGATACGGAATCCAAATGTGCCTTGAACTGTTCTGTAGTTTCTGCCAACAATCAATATGTGTGCATGAACAAAGAACTTTAGTAACATGTGATCATTGTGCCATCAGCATCCCTGTGTAATGTTGGAGAACACTAGCACAGATTCAGCATAAAGGTTATCACAGTGTTGAAAAAGTTCTCGGCTTGCCAAGATTTGAAGTCTAAGATTTGGAAATATGAAATTAATCATCACGTTTGATGAGTTTATGTTTTTTTCCAATGTATCACAAACATGTTTCATATGAATCAATAAGTCAGAAAATGTCACAATTGTGAAATCTACAGAATTTCACCATTATTTCATTGCTTATTTTTGTACCTCCCACAGTTTCTGCCACTGTAAAGAGCTGTAACAACAACTATCTGTGAGTGGGAGATTAGAAGGGTGAAGATGAAGGAGAGAGATGAGAAGGCGGTGGGAAGACGGAGGGAGAAGAATAATCAGCGGTGACGTTCAATCGACTTGGTGACAGGCTGCGTTTGAAGCTCTTTCACCGCTGTGTCAGTAATAAGATGATTGGTTGTGTGTGTCTGCTCTTTGCTCTAACAAAGACTTTGTCAACACCAAAGTGGCTTGTAGAAAAAGCCGTGATGGGTCGGATGATGACTGACAGGAGAATGTGTGTGTTCATTATGTCTGTGTGTGCTCAGCCTCGTGGCGTCTGTTAATCACCTCAGGATGGGCTCGTCCACTGTTTATATGAACATATACAGAACTTCTCACAGGCAGAGAGGCCGGGTCAGACCTGCACAAACATTTCTGTTTAAGTCTTTAGATTGCAGTTGTGTAAACCGCTGCTCATACACTGAGACAGCCGGAAACATCCAAGATATACATACACACGCCAGGTACTTTTTATAGCTTGATTACATACAAAACTTATTAAACTAGATTATGAAACTGCTACATGATATTTGTATGTGTGCATGCATGAGAATGGATCTTAACTACTTGTTCTGATTTATTCATTTCCCTCATCCATGAGAAAAACACACAACCTTCCCTTGTTGGGGGAGTCAGAGGTCAATTCCTTTTGTACACATGGTCCCACTCGGACACTTTAAGGATTTAAACCGACAACCCGTGAGTCACAAGACTACTTCTCTAAGATCTCAGCTGCTATATGTGTCCATATGTGCTCATACATTTCTGGGTCTGTGAATTTCTTAATGCATGAAAACAAGTGCATGTGTAGATTCTTGAATGTGTTTTTGTGCATTTGAATATTTGCACTCGTGTGTCTCTTTGCGAGTACACATCCCTGAAGATCTTCCTGACTACTAAACAATGAACCAATTAAATCTGTCTTGATGTGAAAAGCACTTTGGCTCCATCAAATCATATTCTGGTCTCTGGACTCACAGAGAGCTGGGGCGGATCTGCCGGGTGTCCTGCTCTCCGTCGTTGCTCGTCAGGCTGTGTCTCGGGGTTCGACCGTGGCTGCTGCTGTTGCTGCTGCTGCTGCTGTTACAGTTGGCAGAGGAGGACACGGGCTGCAGCTCAGCTGCTGTTCCCACACTGTTCCTCTTCTCACCTACAAGAATAAAGAAAGACTTTACCACTCTGAGTGTTGTCAGACAGAAAAACATATTTCTGTAAGTGGCCACTTTTGTTCTGGTAAGACTTTTCCTGTTGTGACACCAAACATCTGTTGACTGTGAGTTCTCTCTGATCATAAGCTAAACAGATCAAAACATAACCGACCGCCGACCGTCTGTTGTTTATTCTTTCCAACAGAGAGAGAGACTTCATTCAAGATTACCATACAGCCACACATAGAGTCAACTTTAACAAAAAAATGGAGCAATCGATACTTTTTATGAATTGTAACAGGCTGATTACATGGTTCAGCTCACCTTTCTGGGAATGTGTTGGCGTGTGGAAGAGTGTCAGCGGCCTCTCGCTGCACGACGGCGCTTTGACCTCAGTGCTTCTCCTCCTCGGCAGGTTGAGCTGCATGTTGGTCGGCCCGCTCGCAGAAGCTGGCACGTCTCTGAATATCTGCACGAAAAGGACAAATGACAGTAATTGTGAAAGATAAGAAACAATACAGACATTTACAAAACAAATGCTCCAGTGAAAAGTAATTTTCAACATAATTTGTTTTCTCTGATGAAGTGGAAACGTTTCCAAATAAAATCACATATGATTAACACCATTTCTCCAAACAGAATGAAGAAGAAATGAGCATTTTCACTGGAGAGCGAAATATAAAATGGGGAATAGATAAGAAGTGTTTATTCACCCATTCAAACGTCTATAATAGAGACATGAACGCAGACGGTGGTGAAATGATTTACATTTATACGACCTGCAACACAGCAGGATGGCATCTGAGCTTCTCACCCTGATGTCACAGAAATAATGTCTGCTGCGTGCACGTCGCCTGTGATGTCACGACTCTATAACTGTTACATTCAGCATCAACTTCACACTGATAAGTTAAAGTTGTCCATTGTCAGTTTGAAGAGTGGGTGTGCGCAGCATGTTGTAACTGCAGCGCGACATCACTCAATGCCTCACTGCAACAAAATGCAAAATATTGTGATTTGATTCAGAATCAGTGCTAAAAACAGCAACACGACACAAATCAAAGGTCTGCAGAACCACCTGTGGACCTCTGACTCACTTCATGCTGAGTTAGTGATTCATGCCTTCCCTCTCTCTGCTGAATACAGAGTCGGTCTCAAATAAGAGCCAACGGGGTAAATCTAATATTAATTCCTGGTTTAATGTTTCAGAATTGCAGCCTGAGCAGACTCGAGTCCTTAACACAGCGACTGAGCTGCTCACTGCTGTTTCAAAAACTCCTTTTAACTGGGAATAATTACATGTGCAGAAGCTTAACACCAGGGAACATTACGTGCTTCAGTCTGCGATTTCATGGCACTGATCGTGACACTGCTGAAATTTATTTCTGCTTTTTCAAGCACAATTAGGCAAGATTCAGAAAATATCCTGCTGAGATAAAAATATAGAAGTGATCACCAATTACGTGTCACTTCTCCAGCTTGATGTTTTTTTTCCACAGCTGCTGCTGCTCTGCTCGTATTAGTCTGTTATTTCAGCCAAAGTCAAATGTCATCATGGCTCCTTCCATTTATCTGTCAGCCCCTTTTTTCTGCTCTGCTGGCAGCTCCACACCCAAAGCTCCACTCAAGATGGAAAACAGAAGAAAAAAAAAACATATGTGAGTGCAGGAGAACCATTTTTACACACTGACTCAGTTGTTTTGGAGTTGTATAAGCAGGATCACATGAAACCTACCAATATTTCTGTAACCCTGAAAACCCCTCGAGGGGAACCGGGATGTGTGACACTGGGCTTTACGCATAAAAAGGACCCGGTTTTGACTTGTAGCCGCAGGAAATCATTTCAAACCATTTTTCACCAAAATGAAATATTTTTTCATTTAAAATAAATACTGTCAAGGAAGGAGAGTAAGAATGGCTCCAGACGAGCTTCAGGCTGACTGCAGCAAACAAAACGAACAGAATGTTTTGACCTCATCATCATTTTATTTGTCACGAGAAGGCGGATGTGTGAAGTGTGGACGGTCTCTCAGGCCTGCAGAGGACTGAGAGGGCGACCGCGTCTTGTGAGTCACTGTTTCATGTCTCTGTGTGAATCCACGCAGGCAACACATGTTCTACTCGTCTGTGTGTCTTACCATTTGTTTCCGTCACTGGCTGAACATACTGTGTGCACAATGCTAGGGTCTCAAACAGCTGATTTGTCTGTTGCCATGGTGACATGTGTAAGCAGCTTGGCCCGCCAATAAGCTGCTTGTATCGGCAGGGGAAAGTGGCTTTGAAGTGTGTAGATTACGTACATGTGCGTCAGGTGCTCGTTCACATATAAATGATTAGGTGGGTTAATTTCTGCTTTAATTGCGCAATTACACAAAAGTCAATTCCCTCAACAAAGCCACGGGACTCCTTTAATCCTCAGCCACCAACACACACACACACACACACACACACACACCTTCTCATGGTGCTCTATGAGGATCTCTACTACAATGTTCTGAAACTTGATGTCCATGATGGCTGCAACCGTCTCCTCCTGTGGGCGGAGCAGAGTTGGCCCAAAGACCACACCCAGGTTGGCGACGGTCATCAGGTTCTGCTGGTGGTGGCTGGCCACACTGTTCAGGTGGGAGAGACAGAGAGACAGAGAGAGAATCACTTTACCATCTTTCAGCTCCTTGTTTCGGTTCTCACACCCTGTGAGAATCTGGCAGCCACAAAGCCAGACTGTTTTCATTTCAGCTGAGTCCACAGAATGAACTGATTGACAGAAAAACCTTTAAGGCAATCTTGTTTTCACTGATGCGATAAACCTTTTGATCTGATCTGAACTGCATGAGACAAAGAGCGGAGGTGTTTATTCAACCACTCAACCTATAAGACAGGTGTAATCCACTAAGCTCAGGTAATTATGTGCATGCTTACGAAAAATACCTTCATTCGCACTCACCTACATGCTGTATAAACATGGCTGATGTCCCATTTGAAACACATTATATCATGCAGCTATTGCTGAAGAAAATCCCAATAAAGCCACAGGGCTTAGATGCGGGTTTAGAGTGAAAACACAATGCTAGTAGGCTGCATTAGAGGAAAAACTGTACATAAGCCAACAGAGTCATGCCCTGCTTTTTTGCTTAGGGGCTGCAGCAGCTTGTGGTTATGTAAACTACAGACAGACAGCCTGTTTGACTCACAGATTATCTTGTCTGTGATGTTTTTATTCAGTAGGTGAGCAACACAAAGGTGGGAGAAACAAAAACACGAAGAGGCACTTGTCAGGGAATGTACTTCATATGAAAAAATTAGATCTTTGCAGGAGACTTGCAACAAATTTGTTGAACTTAAATCATCTGGAGTGCTCATCAGCATCCGCCCGGATGAAATGTCCTTGAGCAAAATGTCGAGTTCCAATCAGTTCAAAGGGTAAGTAGCATCCTATTATCCTGCAGCACTCATTTGGTGATTTGCAGGTCAAAAGACGTGACAGACGCTGAGGTTAAAAAAGGGACACATGACTTTATTTCAGCGTGGAGTTAATACCTGCTTCAGACTGAGATATAAGCAATTTAAGTCCTGTTAAAAGGTGATTATGCAAAAATGTAGCCCTATTTTAACCTAACCATGGCTTCGATGGGTAAGTGGAGAAATAGTTTTGGCCCGGTGACTCCTGGATGGTGTCTATTTTCAGCACACGCTGCCTTAATGCATGTGGTCAAGAGATTACACGGAGCCTTAATCCACCTCGAGGACGGACAACAACAACAATCAAGCTGAGGAGAATTACAGCGATGTGGGCACAGAAATACAGGAACTGCTAAAATTAACCACCGAGCTGTTTCTGTGTCCGCTGTGCACAATGTCTGACGCAGCATGAGAATAAAAGTCTGCAGTCGTCCAGGTGTGTGATATTCTCCACCTACTTGCCCAGGTGTTTCATCAGCAGCTCCAGCATCTGTCGGTTCTTCTCAGGGAGCCGATGAACCAGAGCATGGATCTCTGTCACCCTGGCCTCCGGATTGTCCAACTCTGGACACAGACAGATAAGAGGACAGAAAGAGCAGGAGACCGTTAAAGACACAAAGACTTCAGCATGAGGCGTCACATTTGATGACTTCTTTATAAGACCAGACAAAACAGGCAGGTTGATGAGAGTCAGACGCTCACGAAACCACAGTTTGAGTCACTCTGCTGCAAATTTGTTAAACTGTGTTCTGTGGAGTAACAGGTGGACAGGCAGGGGAGACAGACAGGTAGGCAGAGAGACTGTTTGTTGATGAATAACTATAATCAGTCACGGCTGCAGAGTCAGTCGATAGAGCGGTGACAGCAGTCCAACACTAGATCAGCCCTCCGGTCCTCGCTGCCAGCGCCAGGCAATACACAACCAGCACAGCATCTCCCACACAGAGACACCAACGAACAGAGCTGACAGGCTAAAACACACACACACACACACACACACACACACACACCAAAACACTCAAATATACAGTGAACACAGAGCAAATATTTGCAAGCACTTACACACAAGCCTACAGAGAGAAAATCCCCTAAAAGCACACTTATTATGTATTAAGCAGAGAGACGCAGAACAAACACTAACAACAAGAACACTTAACCAGTCAGTCACACACACACACACACACATTTAAAAGCCTATAACATAAACATGCATGTGCACGTCCAGTTCACCCACACATACCTCCAAACAGATGCATGCACATGAAAACACTCTCACTCGCCACTCTCCATCAGGCTGTCTGTGGTATCCAGCAGCTCACACACATTATGCTGAAGCACACACTTTTCTCTTAGTTTAACACTATTGAACATGTGTTTGTTCTATCCGGGAGTAAAAAAAGGCTGAATTCAACTGGCATCTATCTTCAACTTGTTGGAGGAGTGACACACTTTCTCCATCACAATCTGGTGTGTTGGGGCTCAGTGCTCAGTCACTGTAGATGCCAGCTCTGCGTATACCAGCGTCTGCAAGGAGCACTGACAAACACTTCTGTCATCTCATCGCAAACACACACTTGGAAAACAAATTCAAAGATAACGGCTCCACAGCAAAGTCCCAGATCGAGCTGCTGAACGCTGCAGGCCAGCGCAGGACAAGGAGACGTGTTCTATCATTGATGCTGGAGTCAAAGTGGATGGAACATACATTATTTCCCACGTTGGATGAGTGAAAACTTATTAACATCACTATATTGCTGCTGCCGCTACTTCCTAGCTGTTTACACGTTTATGTATATAAATATTTCTACATATGTTCTTTGTTTTCGTAGCAGAAAGAAACTACAAACTTTATCTTCATTGTGTGTTTGCAGTCTTTGTACTGTGCCATGCCGAACACTCTCTGGCTCTTCTCCTTTAACGGTCGGCATGAAAGTGAATGAAAGGCGTTCCAAAAATGATCCTTATTTAACATCCTTATTTGTCATACATCCAGATTAAGTGTTCAAGCAACTGAAAGTGCACGAAATGACAGATGACTAGAAATACGGGCAAATATATACAGAAGTGTATTAATATTCTTGGACAAAATGTCAAGAAACTGCGAGGAATCCAAATCACATCAGCAGAAATCAGCTGCAGACAGCAGTAGGTCATGTGACTCCTCATAAACCTGCTTCACTCTGCAGGTGAGCTGTGCTGCATCACTTCGAAAGGTTATTTCAATAATAACCTTTAGACAACAGCCAAGGAACGTTCCATAAATGTGTGTGAAGGATCTTCCAAAAACTAACATTCTGGGAAAGTTTCCCTCAAGTTCCCAGAAGGTTCTATTTCTGTAACCATCAACTTTGTAGGAGAACCTTTGGGGAGCGTTCTAGAAAGTTGTGACCCTCAGGGAATTTTTAGGGAATAGATAGTTTTATGAAAAATCCAATATGGAGATAAATGGGATGCTCCATAGATGATGTCTAAAGATTATTGTGAAAAATCTTTAGAGGAAGGTCGTTCTCTTCAGGTTTAGCAACAATAACAATGAGGATCTTTGTTGATGAAGGTTCTCAGTCATCCAGGTCTTGAAGACACACCTTCAGGAAACTGAACAAGTCCAGTTTCCAACGATACAGCGCTTAGAATAACGATCTTTCCCTCAAGGTCCTCGACAGATTTCACAAACACAACCCTCAGAGAACCTTCAGGCTTCTCTGAGACGTTGAAGAGTTTTTTATTTTTAAAAAGGAGAAAGAAAGAACATTTTTGACGGATACAAAAATATGACCTTCAGAGAACTTTTAGGGAACGTTCTTTTTTATTTAAACATTCGAAACTTTAAGACATCAGAATCAAAAACCATTCACATTTTGGATCACCTGTAAGGACTTCAGGTTTTTGAGGAACTATTCTGTGACTCTAGTCGTCAGACTATGTACAACACAGCAGGGAACCCACTTGTTTTACTCTCCCAACAGAAATCAAACATTTACTCAACATTACACCAGCAGAAGCTTATCTCCATGCAGCTAGCTTGTTAAGCAGTCAGCTGATCAGAGAAAAACTAAACTCGACTAAATAACAAAAAAAACTGTCATTTAGGCCGCCGGCAGTTATAGAGACACTTTTGTTTTTGTTCTTAAAATATAAAAAGGATGACTTTCTTAAAATATCACCATCTATACAGGCCCAGGCTCTGAAAAAGCCACGCCGGGGTCTCGCCTCATCAAAACTGCATAGTGCATCTCTTAACTAAGGGGAGTTTTGATTATGTATGGAGAACATACTTTTACAATCAAAGTCAGCAGAGCAAACATGTCCACACGCACTTATGGAAAATGAAGCGTGCATTTCTTCAGGAAGATTGCCACATCTGCTGACCATCAGCTGATCCTTAACTCGCTCCAGCAGCACCACCTGGTCTACTTTCTTATCATTCATTATTCATACTTGACATCTCGAAGCCTGTGCAGTGTGTGCAGCTGTATATTCACACAGCTATGAATATACAGAGCTATACAAATACACAACATCTACAGTTTTTACAGGGCAGTCTTTGGTTCATTTCATTCCCAACCAGATCACTGTTGTAATTCCTGCCTAGAATATGTAAAGTGAGTGTTTCACATTCTGACATATCTGGCTGCAAATATGCAAGATCACATGATCTTAATTTATCTGGAGCATGACTGATGGAATCTATGGAACATACAGTCACGCGTCCCCGGTTTCACTCAAGATTCACTGGACTGATAGTGCTGAAAGGTTTTTTGAGGCTACATTTGAAAAGTTGCAACTTCCTGTCACAGAAATCGCCAGAAACAACTTTACAGGGAAGGCACACAACATTGTCTCTAAAGCTGCACACACTCATCAATATTTTGTCATCAACAATAGCAGTAAATTAATTTTTTAATAGCAGTAACAAACCCACACACAATCATCCAGAGACTCCCTCATCTTTCCCTTTATGCGGTGGTTAAACTTAATGTGTCTGCAGCTGGATCTGCTTCTCTCAAGTGGCCAATTAAATCAATCAATACCGACATTCTCATCTACAAACGATCACCTGTTTCTTGATGACTAATGTTCTTAAAATCCTGAGAAGAAAAACAGATTCAGGCCTTGTCCACACGTACATGGATATTTTTTTAAACGACAGAAAGTTCCAGAGTCCATCTGACGGACTCTTTACATCTGAGAGCAGAAAACCATTACAAGTACTCAAACAAGCATGTAAGCCAGTAGGTGGTGATGAAGTCTATGTCTATCTATCTGGAAGTGGCAAAATGACAACAATTTGTAACATTCCCAATCCAAAAACAGCAGAGTAAAATCATCCAAGCATTAGAGCTTCCCACCCTGAATGATACGTCCGAGGAAAATGGTCCACTAGACCCAGTAGTGCTAACTCACGCTAGTGCTAACGGAACGTAAAAACAACCTGCAGTCCACATGCAACATTATTATCATCGTTACGCAAAACATAAGTGGGCATGATCAAAACAAAGGTGATGATGTCATCATTTCCTGAAAAATCTGAAACATTTTGCTAAATATCCACGTGTGTACACAAAGGCTGAGTTTAATTCTCAGCTCGTCCGAAAAGGATTGAAAGGCTACTTTAGTTTGCATCAGCCAAAGAAAACAAAAGATAATTTGAGCAGCTGCAGGCGAACCAAAAGGTTTATGATGTGTTTACTGACAGCAAGATTTGCATGCAAAGACACATTCATACCCGGCATCAAAATTAATGGACGGAGTGTCAGAAAATGTGTATTGGAAACGATGATGAGGAGAAGGTGTCTGAGGAAGGAGAAGACAACAGGTGTTTGTCTCTCACTTAATAAATCTCCTGTTTTACATAACCTGCTTCTTGTCGAAATGAAAGACATGCTGCGAGCTGCCTGGCAATCACCGGCCTCAACTATTATGATGACTGCTTTAGATTCAGGCTGCAATCACACCAGCAGCAACATAACACTGCTTATATTCATACATGCACACCAAGCAGCCTAAATTATCAACAACAGTATTTCCAACTATGCTCGTCACAACAGCCATGTCAGTCTTTTCAGCTAAAGCGAGAATACGCAGGTTAATCAGGATCATGTGAGATGTTTCTGGAAACAACATAACAATAAAACTGAAGAGGAGACATGAGGTGAAGATGGAGTGTGAGATCAACAGGTGGATCGCTGCAGCGTGTACCACTCGACACCAACATTACTCTTCAGACTGTCGAGCTGACGACAGAGCGAAGCATGCAGGTGAAACGTCGGAATTACCGGTTGATCTACATACCAATGGGAACACGGGGTCATGGGCTGCTAACAGGTACTGAAAGACTTAGATTATATAATCAAGGAGGAGTTCCTTCTTAGAGAAAGGGCAACGAGTTCTCACATCTGAGAGCTTTTGAAGCACTGCTTCTTTATAAAGATCCAGTTGAGTCGGTTAAGAGCTCTGATCAGGCTATCGTCTCAACATCCATCTACCTCTGGTGGTGGGCAACGGATAGGAGAACCTGGTCAGACCTAAACCACGCATGAAGTGTCTGGTCTCATCTGGCCTGGCGATACCTGGAGGAACTTTCTCCTGAGCAGGGCACCTGGGCTACTTTGCTAAAATCCAGGGTAGGGTACAAAGTGCTGCTGGAACATGATGAAGGCTGTAGCTTTTACCAACACTTTCAGGTACGCATGAGTGCTTATTCTCATATCCTGCATCTGTTTCGAGCATCAGTAGTGCACAACGTCGAAAATGAACGCAGTAGGAGCCGTGTAGCGCCAGTGCAGGGAAGGGACGGGGTGAGGAACCAGGAAACACAGCAGCAGCAGCAGCAGAGACAACAATGACGACAAGCTAACATGTGGCATTTAGTCGCGTCCTCCAGTAACACACATAGTCTACAGGTACGTAAGTGTGAACAACGACATTCACACCTGTTGTCTACGCGAGCGTGTGGTTTAAAAGCACAAGTCTAGAAAAGGAAGAGGTGGTGAATCATACAAACGGGGATAACGGCTCACAATGCTCAACAGAGACGCTGCCTGAACCATTTTGCTCGACAGGTTGTTGGTTTCAGAAGTTACAAAAGTTTCCGGATGCAGCCACCTAAATCCCAACGTGTAAAAGGTGTTGGGTAAACAGGGTTTCAACAAGCTGTACTTATTATAGCCCATAATAAACAACTCCTGTGCTCAAAGAGCAGGTATTTGTCCTGTTCACCTGAAGTCTTTACTGCCCTTTGTTTGCCATGAAATAATCAGTTTGACCCCCAAATCCAAAATGCCAAATAACCCCCTTATGTAATTTGTTCTGATTCGCAGCTAAATGATGTGATTACTGTGCTGCCTGCAGAACAAGCAGCACACAGATCACTGCATCAGGAATTATAGGCTTGAAAAACTTTTACATTTGAGAAATAAATATCCATCAATAATTGTTAAACAAGATTAGTTAGTGGTTTTAGAACACAAAGGTGATTTTTTAAAAGAGTCTCTGTCAGCTCGGCTGTTTGAAAAGAGGCACAGTATCTTTTAAAGTCTGTGGCAGGCAGGTTAGACTCTCAATGTCAAACTGTGCATTCAACTCATGCCCATCATCTTTCACCTCTGTATCACCCCTCATGCTTTCATCTCTTTTATGTACGAGGTTATTAAACAAGAATTATAGTGATGAAGAAGGTTGAAACTTGTTCGGTCGTGATATTTAGAGCCTTCACCTTCGCTGAGATTGGAGCTGAAGGAATTCATGCATATGACAAGTTCGAAATGTCAGAAAGGTACACAAGTAAGAAAAAAAGAGAACCAACAGTAAAATATGAGCAGAAAACTGATGAATTAACTAGAAAGAATCAGTGCAAGCACAGCTAATAACTGGAGACAGGGTAATTACTGCATGTGTGCTTGCTTGCTGGTACAAGCCTGAGGCAGGCAGGTTTCTGAAATCCAGGTGGCATTCTACCCTCGCCCCTTCTCCTCCTCCTCCTCTGTCTCTCAAAGTCTCTGTTTCTTTGCATAACCAGTTAATGGTCAGGAGACTTTATTATGTAGTGTAGGAGCCACATGAGAAGAATCTAATACACTGAAATGATTGCAGTGACTGTTGGAGAGTCGAGGCAATCCGTCTTCAAAATGAAATCATTCATCCCGACCCAAAATGCTGCACCCATCAGGTGTAAATGGAAAACTTTGCAGCTGCTGAATAACACTAAGCCCTCCACTTAAACCAGATATCTAACACCAGACTAGCATGGGATGGGAGAGAGAAATCCGAGATGAGACTAAAAGAGGAGGGAGAAGATGAGGTCTGCGAGCAGTGAGGTGGGAGGAGCCGGGGAGGACGAGTGAAAGAGAGGAGGAGAAAGGGCAGAGCCGAAAGAGAGAGTTCATCTCAGGACACTGTCCTCACAACACCCCGCTGCTGCGGCAAAATCAGTGCCATGGAAAAAATACAAAAGCACACTCTCACAAGCAGACGAGCATTCTTTACAATTCTTCATTCACACAAACATTAATGACCTGCAAGTGCAGACACACACACAGAAACAGCAACTGATGAAGGGCACGAGCAGAACAGAGGAGCCTCGGCGTGATGACAGATATAAATCTGTAATCTTACACAAACAGTTGGCAAGCGCGCGTTTTGTTTTACGATTATTCCAAAACCTTAAATTCAAGAGTTATAGCACGGGTGGTCGAAGTTGGTATCAAACCAGCTACCCTGGCATGCTCGACTCCTCTCTCCAAACACACACTCCAACACACTTTTCTCATTCTGCTTCCAGTTGGCCTCACTATGGAGCCATTTCCTGGTGGCGTTGCCAGAGACACACGGTCATTTCCTGCAGTTCCTTCCCCTGTCAGCTCAGCTTTCCAGAGGAGTTAACTACAGACAAACAAAGAGAACAGGTCACTGACACATCCTGTAATACAGCACACCAGACTGGACCGGACTGGGCTGCACCTGGGCCTGCTGGGATGAGCCCACTTTCCAAAATAATCTGGGAAAAGCTGATACAGTGGCAACAGAGAAATGATCCAGGCGGTAAAAGCAACCCTTAAGAGCCCTAACATAAATATACTGGATCAAAACAAAGCCAAAGAGAATGGAAGAGTATTGAATCCTCATGCAGAGTCTCTGATTTGATAATCTAAATCAGTCGGTGTTGACAAAAGTTTATTTAGTTGCCTTGGAGCCACACGAGAAGGATCTATCTATCAATCCATCTCTTGCAATAGACAATATAAGTGTCGCTCAAACTGCACTGGGTTGAACTCTTGAGTTGAGACCGCAAATTCAAATTTAAATTTAAAGCCTGCTTCAGCAAAAATTACGTGTGGCCTCATCCAAATCCCGACTCGACTCGCCAAAACCCAAAATACTGCCAAACTGGAGAGGAGAAACGCTGCATGCACGCTGCGAAACGAGGCCAA
This sequence comes from Diplodus puntazzo, assembly GCA_963678695.2. Classification (NCBI taxonomy): domain Eukaryota; kingdom Metazoa; phylum Chordata; class Actinopteri; order Spariformes; family Sparidae; genus Diplodus; species Diplodus puntazzo. The sequence goes on along the minus strand of OZ023167.1, from coordinate 1,551,018 downwards.
TTCACCTGAAGTAACCTCCCAAACACCAACACACATCGACTCCCCGCCTCCACGGTTCTGTGTGCATCTGCTTTCCAAAATAAAAGCACCGGAGATGATGTAACAGCTTGATCGATACGTTGAGAAATATCACATAGGGGAGGCAAGTTATGTAGTATTTAACATCAGCCTAACACTGACTCACTACACACACACACACACACACACACACACACACACACACACACACACACACACACACACACACACACACACACACACACACACACACACACACACACACACACACACAGGAATCATAGAACAAATGAAACATTTTGCAGCTGCTGTTTGAAAGCTGTTATTAAACTGTCCAGCTCTCCAGGTTTTTCCTCTTCATGTGGACTATGAAAAAATGCTTCACACACAGGTCAGCGACATACTGTGTGAACACACACACACACACGCAACATAAAGTGGAACAGTCGGGGGCTCAGCTACCAGGGCCACCAGGCCGCCGGCCAAGTGGGGCGTCCTGGTGTCGATGAACCGCTTATTTGTACTGTCCATGTCATGACCTCATTCACATGACGATGGTCTCATTGTCCACATTAAACTGAGGCGGAATGCTAAAGAAATCTCTCAACACAGGCATTTATTAGGAGAGCAAAAAGAGAAGAATGAGTCTTTATCTGAAGTATAAATTCATAAACTACGTATCAGCACGACACGACTCACAGGATTTCATCGAAAGCAATAACAAACCAGAGGTTACGGACAGATTCTCCTGCTCGGCACAGTAAACAGTTCGGTTCTTTATTTAGCACGGCTTGTTCTATGAAACCAAGGCTGTCAAAGAAAAGCTGTCTAGTGTTTTTATATAAGACACCTCAAACAACCTACATTGTGTTCTGCAGAGTGAACTCGTGTTTGAGGGACAGAATCAAAACTGATCAGTGCTCCCAGTCCCAACGTTCCCAGACTCTGGGGAAGCTCAACCCCCAGAGCAGGGACTCCTCGGGCTGGAAAATGCTGTCACTGAAACTCAATTTAGCCCCTGGTCCCTGCGGTGGAAATTCACTGAGTTCCTCTGATGATTGCTGGTCCAGAAGGATAGAAAAAAAAAAAAAAATGGCGATAAATAAGACACATGAAAGTGAAACACTCACTGGCAGCTTTGATGAAGCTCCTCTGGTACTGGTATGTCATGAGAGGCGCTGGCAGCATTCTGCGAACAGGAGATGGAGACGTCAGATTGTAAAATGTAACAGGAGTTCAGGGTTGGCTGCTTTGCACAAATCAATACGTGTGAATCGTTCTGAATGATGTCTTTTTTTTTCCCTCCGCCATGCCTGTTTGCACACCTGGACATCAGTTTAATCACGGCTGCCTGAGGAGCGTAACGGCTCCTGCTGCTTCTCAACGAGGCCTGAGCTGATGCTGTGGATGTGTGTCAGTGTGAACTGTAGCTCTTCTCTCTGAAGCAGTCAGTGAAGTGCAGGTGTGTGTTGTAATTCAGGTACAGCAGAGTGAGCGCAGCTTGAACACCTCTCTTTCCCATCATGCATCTCACCTTTCACTTAGTCGCCTATTCCTGGCCTCCCGTAGTCTAAATCCCTCCCTCGTTACCGACAGTCCTGCCGCTCTTGAGGAAATCATTAAGCTCATGTGTGATTGTGTGTAACTGTGTGAATATGAAATGCAAACGATCATCTGCGCTGCGATCAAACCCTCTGTGGGTAAATAAAGGTTTAAAAATACATAAAACAGACTTAAGCAGATACAGCAAATGCTGCATGAATAAACTGGGACATTAAGTATTTATTGAGATGGATCCAGACCAGAGACGCGGCGCATACAAGAGGCTGAAAGCAGCAATATGCATTTATTCCAGCACCGAATGAAAAGAGTAGAAAAGTGCTGCAATTTCTCCTGAAAAGGCTCTTCAAGGTTCAAACACTTTCCTCAATCTTTAATTACTCAGTAGAACTCTGTGCAGCTGTTTCACTAGATTTTTTATTTCCGTGACTTGTCTGTGCACTAACAGCCGTGTCACACACACCTGAGATAGTGCTTGATAGCACTTGTGATAGTCTTAATCTCCCACTCCGAGTTTTCCAGCTCCACGTCAGCGCACGTCTTCGGATCTGATGGAGACAAAAAATCCAAATTACAAAAGAAAAATAAGAAAATGTGTTGTTTTTTTTCCAGTTTTGAGAGAATACGTGTGTTTCTGTGTTTACCCATGGCGAGGCTCAGCAGCTTCTGTACTCTGGAGCTGACGCCGACTATTCTGTACAAGCCCTGCTCATCAATACCTGGAGGAGGAAGGTGGAGGAGAAGAGAGGTTACCTCCTGGAACCAGTGAAACATCATATTCATTACTGTTCCCACTGGAACGACCAAAGATAAAGGTAGAATACATCAGCAAGAGTATTCAAATGTTAATTCATCCACTTAGAAACAATCCTAAAAAAAGACAGCTGGCACCATTCAAGGCTGCCAGTCAATTAAACTGTTATAATGTCATTGCTGAATTTAATATATGAAAGCCATTCTTAAAAGAATAAACCAACACCGGAGGAGGAGGAGGAGGAGGAGGAGGAGGAGGAGGAGGAGGAGGAGGAGGAGGAGGAGGAGGAGGAGGAGGAGGAGAAGAAGAAGAAGAAGAAGAAGAAGAAGAAGAAGAAGAAGAAGAAGAAGAAGAAGAAGAAGAAGAAGAAGAAGAAGAAGAAGAAGAAGAAGAAGAAGAAGAAGAAGAAGAAGAAGAAGAAGAAGAAGAAGAAGAAGAAGAAGAAGAAGAAGAAGAAGAAGAAGAAGAAGAAGAAGAAGAAGAAGAAGAAGAAGAAGAAGAAGAAGAAGAAGAAGAACAACAACAACAACAACAACAACAACAAGACAAACAGGAAGAGGAAGAAGGGATTCTTGCAGAAAAGGCTAATTAATCGTTTGGTCTCTAAAATATCAGAATATACAGAATAATACCTGTGATAATATCGTACAGCCTCAGTGTATCGCTGTGATGGGACATAAAAAACAGATCTAGAACAAAAAGAATTAAACAGGGATCTGATTTGTCACGTTACCTCGAGTATCCACAGCGTAGATGAATTTCTTCATCACGTTGAACCCGGTCACATCCAGCTGGGCCACTGATGGAACAGAGTGAGTGTGAGCCGTCACAGTCAAATCAGACAGAGTCAGAAATAAAAGGGTTTTAAATTGGCTTCGAATCCTAAAGCGAGGTGGAAATCTAGCTGACGACAGCGACAGAACATTAAAAATGAAACCGAATTAAAAAATAAGACATAATAATGATTCAATCTAACATTAATCCCTCTGATACAGAAAGTCAGATGATAAAGATAAATCACAATGTAACCTTAAATAAACATAATCGATACCAATTAAAAGTACTTACTGCCTTCAGCCTGGTTGTCTTTGTTTAGATTGTAGACCTGCAGATCGAACAAATGAAAAATGATTTACATCTAAGTCTAATAATGGCAGAATATATTTGTTCTGTACCTTTATAATCAACATACAACGTGTTTTTTTTTTTAAAACCAGCTCATTAAATGTTCGTCTGCATGCGTCCTGATGTTCAGTCTCCACGGTGACGATGAGAACATTTTGTTTATGTGTCTAAAGTTTAATTTAACACACAAACATGTTACTGCATACTGCATAAATATGGAACTACTGTTTATTTCCACATTAATATAACAATAATCTGACTCACACAGAAAATAAATGTAAGCTGGGGTTGACCTTTGACCTGGTGTGGTTGGGCTGTCGAGGCGGAGGAACAGCAGCAGCCACAGAAGAAGGAAGTCTAACCACAAAGGTAGGACGAGCTCCGGTGAAACACGAACGTCGACATTTCTTGTTGTATTTGGGATGGCCTGAGCTCAGCAGCTGCTTGTTGGAGCCTGCCGTGGCTTTATGAACGTAGATTACTTTTGCACGATTGAATGTAGACACGAGGATGAGGGAGGTGTTTGGACATGAACGTGACTTAATAGTAGTCAGAGTGCTGAAAGCTGCGCTGACAGACTCCTCCAGCCTCGGGCTGAGAAAAAGCTGCATATTAAGGAGGCTTAAAGAAAGTGTTGAGACTGGCTGTCAGTCAACATGATATTAGGGACATGATTGCACATCGTTTGTCACGAGTCACTGGCAGCTCAAACATCTCAGCCGTCCTAACAATTTGTCCCACTGGCCACTTGCCGGGAAGCATTTTCCCATCGAGCACCGCTGCAACAGAGATGTTTGTGACACCCCCAGCTAGAAATATGATCAGTTATTATTACTTTTTTTTATTGCTTATTTTTAAGCCACGTGCGTTTAAACTTCGTGAAACTTTCAAAAACACCTAAATTAAGCCACCTGGTTTGGAGACACTGGAAACACTGGAGATGTCCCGGCATTCAGCCATGAACCGCCGTCACTCCACCACCGCTCCCCTCACCTCACAATGTGAAGGGCAGCTCATGAACATGTCAGGTGCAGGTGATATCACACATACTACAGATGTGTCTGGAGACTACGTCTGACATGTGAAAATAGGAACACGTTTTGTTTTATTCTGGTGATAGGACGGGTTGTTCTGTCCATGGAGAGGCTCCACCACACTCTGATGTTCCCTCTAACCTCTCACATTCCTTCATTTTTAGACTTCTCCAGTATTTTACAAGAGAACAGACTGACAGCATGAATTTCGACAGAACGCCGGCATCCTACAAACCATGTGCAGCAAGTGAGGCTTGTACAAGAACCAAGTGGTCTATCTTGCTTTCAGTCGACATAATTGGTCCTCAGGAACAGAACTGGTATCACACACGGTTGTAACTCGTCTCTGAATGTTGTTATAGCAACTCAAGCAACATCTGAGCATCACTTTTGCTACTATTCACAGTCAGAAACGTTAGCGTTGTGGTATGAATTCAGTAAATTTAAAATTTATTTCTGTATGAACTTACTTTTTACATGTTTTTGTAGCCATTATAAATCTCGACTGCAACTGTTATCTTTCAATTTAGTGATTAAAAAAAAAAGAAAACGAGAAATATTCATATTTAGCACTGAAGGAAACATGTGAGTTCCCTTCAGACTCACCTTGAGACTCCAGCTGCTGAAGTCAGAGCAGCTGTTTTAATGTCGGAGCTCTGGGTTTTTATAAGCCGACACGTCGTCGCTCTCATTCTCTCTCTCACACATAAGAACAAACTGGTAACCGTGGTAACGTACCGGTTCTCTCCCATCCATGGCCTCCATCCACAACCTGCGGTCTTCTTCAGACAGAGCCTGCATGGTGATCACTCCCGACCTACACACACACACACACACACACACACACACACACACACACACACACACACACACACACACACACACACACACACACACACACACACACACACACACACACACACACACACACACACACACACACACACACACACACACACACACACACACACACACCAAGCACATTAGCTTATCAAATATCAAGATCAGTGGCAAACATCGTCCGTTAAATGCCAAACACACCAAAAGATAAGAACGCAAACATGTAAATGATTTAGATATTTGTCCATTCAAAAAGCAAAGATCCCTCCCCAATTAAAAAAAACACTCACAAAGCATTTTTTCATTTAGAAATTTGACTTCTGTATCAACAGTTTTTAGCCTAAAAACTCTCCAAGTGCGACAAAGAACATTCAGGTAAATACTGTAGTGAAGAGTTTGATTATAAAACGTGACACACTGCTCTGGATTAAACTAATCCACTGTAGATGAAATTAGAGATTAAATGATTAGTTGTTCAACTGATTAGTCGTCGACAACAAAATTTAACTATTTTGATACCACAAAAGTCTCGTTGTCACGTTGAGATACGGCATCATAAGAAACGCAGAGGGAAGAAGAGATGAACCCTGGAGGAACTGCTCAATCCTTTTAATCTCAGAATGTAGAGAAGTTAAATACTTAAGTATACATATATATTTTTTTTTCAATAAGGTGTTTAATCTAGATTTTATTCACATATTCTCATTTATTTTTCCTGTAACTGAAAATACTTCTGCTATGTGCAAAAGGGTAAATTCGGCCTTTTTAGATTCTCCCTTATTTTGTGAGTTTAATTTTAAATTATGATAAATGTCTTCAGATTTAATGTAAATACTGTATAAAACCATAATATCTAAATATAGGCTCAGTAGGTCACAGAGAAAAAGGTTCCCAAGAAAAATATCATTAATATCCAGATAAAACTCGACAGCTCTGACAACTCCTTTAGTTAGAAATATCATTTTTACCTGCCTGGTTTTCTGGAAGTAAAATGATTTATCAGTTATTCCAGAATTACTTTTTAAAGTGTTGATGTATAAAGATTAATCCATAATTAAACTGTCGTTAGTTGACACAGGGGACATTCTTCTGCACTGAGTACTTTTACTTTAATACTCGTGGTACTTTTATCTAGCATTTTATAAGAGAGACTGTAACTCGTAATGCAGTTTTTCTACAGTTACTTTTACTTGATCCAACTACATCTTTCACCACACACACAAACACACACACACACACACACACAGTCTTCTATAGGTTTCTAATCCATCCTATATAGTCCGTCACTCACACTCTCTCACCTTCAACTGCCCTCCTCCCCAGCACTGCGACCTCCTCCACACACAAACACACACACGCTGATCTACACACTACCCAGCATGCATCGCACTCATTCAAACACACTCATGTACAGTACGTATGGTCACATTGTTTACATGAGTAGATACACACACAGAAAGCCACACAAACGCTCACTAGATTGACCTCATCTCATGTATTTATGCAACAACATCACTACGTGTGTGTGCGAGCAGACCCTCACAGGAAATGTCTCCGCTTGCTCTTGCATTCCCTTCAGCCACTTCAGAGACAAACAAACAGCGCCAGATGCACACCCACACCAGGAATATAAATAAAGGCACAATGGGGGAACGAGAAACAGGAGGAGGAGATGATGCCAAGGTGAGCTGCCTGGATGGGGGAAGGCTGAAGTTGAGGAGGAGTGCAAAGGGAGGGAAGAGGAGGAGGAAGGAGGAGTAAGAGTGAAGCATCATGGGGGGGAGACTGTGAGGACACACAGCCATGATGTCCCATCTTCAGGTCCAACCACCCCCCCATGTGGCTGTCAGCTGTAATTACACGACTTATATATACTGTATATTTGGAGACCAAACATTCCCTAGAATTCAACAGTATTCTGCGATAAATGTGATAAAATGCCTTTAAACATGGACACAGGAGCACACGGCTGCTGCTTTACACTGATTAAGGGCAAACACACGACACAGTTTGAGCCCTGAATAAGAGATAACGTGAGATAAAGTACAACATGGTATAAACACTGACCGGTCGACAGCCTCCACATCGAAACAAAACCTCTTCTCGATCGAATCGGTCTTCCTCCTGATGCACGACTTGAGGATGAAGCTGTCCTCATCTCCCTGACAACGACAGAGTGAAGAGAAGAGAGTCAGTGTGGAAGTATTTAGTATATACAGTATTTAGTATATATAGTATTTAAGGTGTAAACCTGCACATAAACATAATGTTCTGCATACAACAAGAGAAGAATCAAGAACAAACTAACTACATCTTTTGTGAAGACTGAGACCTCTGACAGTTTCATCAAAACTTAAAGATCAGTTTTCTGCATTTTTATAATAATTAGCACATTAAGATGGTGTTTGATTTGCAGTGTGAGACGGGCAACAAAACGATTCACTACAGGAACTGAACAAGAAACAGGCTTGAAACTAAGAACGTGTATGGTGTTACATCCTGTCGTGTTTTAAGCTCTTGAAACGATTTGAGCTCTGCCTCGTCACAGACTGAAGCTGCAGGTTACTGTTTTTATACCCGTAGGTGGATTTTGTTTGCAGGAGAAGACAAGGTTTCCATCTCGACACACATCTTTCTTTATATGAAATATGTGAAGTGACCTGTGCTGTGTCATGTCATGTTACTGTGGTTCAGGTTGTATTCACACATCCACATGGACAGTTTGTGTCATTGTCACAGGTTGTTTAACAGAACAAACAATATAAAAGAAAGCTCAAGTTGATTTTCAGGAAAATGTCTTAAATCCGAGTACACAGAGTCTGTCAGTTCTGCTTCTAGGAGTCGAGTAGCATGGGATTGTGGGAGTTGTTGTCTTCATCGTTCAGCAAATCCTAACGTAAATCTGTTTACCCAGGCTCGATGTGCACGGACGAAGTCATGTGTAAAAGTTGTATCCACGTTGTGTTTCGTCACGTCTGCAGACTCCCAGAAGTTACAGCGACAGTAAACACAGAAGGTGTTGAGTGAAGTTCACCACACACAGGTTGAAGCTCCAGAAGACCACGACACTGAACTCCTCTCTGACACAAAAGCTCATTTCATCCCACGCACAGAAGCCTTTCACAACACGTGTTTGTTTTTTACAGATACTGTGTGATAAAAGCTAAAAGTTAAAGTTAACCATCCGACATGCAGGCAAAGAGTTTCATGCTGTTCTCTCTGCGATGTTAAGTGTTTCTACTTTTACCTCAAAGCGCTTCTTCACAGAACTGAGCTGGCACCAGCTTATTCAGCACGTAGGTGGAGAGAGAGGGTGATAACAGATAACACTTTCGAGAAAACGGTTGGAGTCACGCCGCTTACTCACAACATCTTCGGCGATGCTGCACTCTCATCTATCGCTGCTGCTCTTGTGGGAGAACGTTTCTCTCCCTGTATGAGTGTGTGCTGCTGTGAACACAATCAGAATCACTTCTCATCTCGACGCAAGACTTGACATTTCCGAACGATTATTTAAAACAGTTTTCTGCTCTAAAGTCTCCACTGAAGCTGCCCTGAAAAGTCTCCTGACGTCAAGTTGTGTGTAAAAAAAACAAAAATATACCCGAGTGCGGGGCGAGAGCTCGTGGAGCTCAGCGCTGAGCGGAGTGTGTTCATCAGAGTTGGAGAACCAGCTGCAGTCAGACAACATGGTGACAGAGTAAGTGTGTGTCTGTGTGGAAGCATGTGGCGTTCACTTGGCTGTGTGCGTGTTTATGCAGATATAAAGATCAATGCATGTCTTGTTATTTTACTAACATTGTAAGAATTTACAACTGGGTGTGCTCAGGAATATTCTGGAGACCATTTTTAAACTATATAGAAACAATGTACGACATTGATATTGTAGTTTAGTACTCCTGACCCCATACAACAGAATATGCACATATTATTATTATTATATCATCATTTTTGTTGCATCTCACCAAACGTTTCTCTCACATAACATTTGTTTATGTGTATGTTCATTCATACAAACTGTAATGGTTTCATTACCCGTGCAGAGCAGCACACACAGCCTTGGATTTCACTCTTTTTAACTTCTGTGTTCCGTTAATCACACTTTGTTTGAACGTCCCGAGCACTCTGGACTTTTTCCGGTTGTTCTTGTCACACTGATGTCTGTTCAAGTGCTCACTTTGGTTTTAATTTGTCATTGGATGTCATTAAAGGGGAGTTAGACAGCATGATAAACGAATCGGATGGATCCATGGGCGGGATCTCGATATCATGGCACCAACCCCCGATCATTACTGCGCAGACTCTGGCTTCAAACGACGCCACGAGTGCAGTATAGTCTGACTTCATCTTTCTACAGTGAGAGGAAGTGGAGACAAGTCGTCCGTCTCTACGTATCTCAGTGAGTGTGGGGAATGGTGTCCTCCAGCTGACCCTCCACAAACAACCTCTGTCAGTGTGTTAAATGGCCAGATCCACTCACCATCTTCCCCCCAGATTTCGGGTCAAACAGCACCATGGTGACCCTCTTGGGCTCTCGGTGGTATGTGCAGTAGTACTTCACCCAGGTAGATACAAATGAGCCTGAGGGGCGAGCGAGAGAGAGAGAGAGAGAGAGAGAGAGAGAGAGAGAGAGCACGGATGAAGAGGACGAAGGTTTAAAACAGAAAGACAAGAGGAAACGATGATGTCAGGTGGTCAGAGACAGAAGCAGGAGGGAGAGACAGGGAAAAAAAAAAAAGATGAGTCTCAGTCATGCCTGCTTTCGTGCTCGCTGTTACCATGGTAACCACACGTGGTCAGAGCTCCTGTCACGTCTCCAACAGATCAGACTTGACTTCATTATGGTTCGTTCGCTCTGCCGCTCGGACAGTGTGTGTGTGTGTGTGTGTGTGTGTGTGTGTGTGTGTGTGTGTGTGTGTGTGTGTGTGTGTGAGCCAGCATGTACTGGTCCTACAAAAACACACACACACACACACACACACACACCCACTCATGCAGTCATTCATGTTTCTGTGCTGCATCACCACTGTAAGCGGTTGCTGAACTGTGCGCTTGCTAGAAGGTGTAATGACATACAGAGGCGGGCCGTTGGTACGTACGCTTCTCCTGGACGAACAGGTATCCCTCCATGGTGTGCTGGCTCACACTCTTGTGTTCATGAGGATTCTCCTTCATCTTCCTCATCAGACACTCCACCTCCGACCGCGTGCTCTCAAAGCGGTTCCTGGTCTGTAAACAGGAGCACAGAGAAGCCTTAGGTCTGATCACATATACCAACCTGTCAATCAGCAAAATAAGACATATATTTTTATACTCTATACTGCACATAATTAGAATATTTAAAGGTGCAATATGTAATAGGTATGCACAATTTGAGTTTAAAACTTCAGTACATCAGTTTTACATCAGTGCATCACCAGCGATGCTACACGAACACTGCACCATCACTCTGAGCTCGCAGACTGTGGAGCTGCACAGTGGAGTGAGCTAACTGGCCAACGACTCCATCCATAGACGGCTACAGCTGAGAGTAAAGTGAGCTCGACTGTTTTATCTTCAAAGCTCTTCGCAAACTCTGTTTTTAAATGTACCATATCAATAAAGTTTTGGGTTTCTTTTCAATTTTTTACTGACAAACCAGCTGGAATGAATTAAATTGTACAGAAAATGTCTTTAGTTGTAGTCTTTGTTAATCTGGTCATCGGGAGGTTTGGGATATTTGTTTATGAGACTGGGACGTCTACATGACTGAGAGTCACCAGTTCTAAACTTCTCTGAATCTTGTTTCCGTTAAATTCCTCCCAAATCACAATATCAAAAAAACTCAGACTGAAACTAAGAAAAACTGAACCAAAGCTCAACATTTTTAACCAAGATAAACTAAACTGGCATGAGTCCAGTCTGGACACTCACTGAATCTAATTTCACTTGAAATTAAAAGCTCGCGTTGAGCTTCAGAAGTGCTTCTGTGTCCTTCAGCTATCAAACTGAATTTCAGACGACTCTGTGACTCTGTGACCGTTGGATTCCCTTCAGCCTCTGGCCTTTTCACATTTGGAGGATTATTTCCTCGGAGACATCTTTCTACCTTCTGAAATGTTTCCTGTCCGCTAATGAGGCCGACCTGAACGACCCGGATTCAGACGGCCTCTGAACTTCCAACATGGACGCTTCCACATATCTGATATATCATATTTACTGGGGAAGTGGCCTTTTCAGCTAAAGTTTACAATTAAGAAAGTGAAGCTCCAAGTCTGCAAGTTTGACTATTGAAAGATCTTTTAAGGCATTAATGTAAACAGTACCTATGTGCAGTGCTGAAGATGATGCTCACACTTTGTGTATGTGTGTCCTTACATTCTGTATGCTGATGGTCAGGTCAGTCTTGAAGTGGTTGAAGTCCTTCGCCAGCTCGTAGCCGTGGTGATAGTAGGTGAACAGGCCTTGGAGAAACGCCAACAACTGAGGGAGACAAAAAACAGCAAGGAAGTAACATCAGTGACGGAGGAATAGGCGGAGATAACGGTCAGGAAAAGGAGAAAGAGAGGATGAAACAAGATGGTAGAAGAGAGAGACGGGGTGGCAAGTTCTGAAAAGGAAGAAGAATTTATGGAATAAAGACGAGAAACGAGGCACATATACTAAGACTGTGAGTTTCAGCAGGACACTGAAGACAGTGAACAGTGAATTAGACCTATGTTGTACTTTCCTGGTCTGGTTCGTGTAGTGTACATGCAACCAATTGACTTAATTTCCCCAACAACTACCACTGAGGTGCCCTCGAGCAAGACACCAAAGCCTCCAAACCACCGTTAGTCAACAACAGAAGACTCTGGTTGTAGTGAGGAGCGACTGGCTGCTACATGTACTGCAGACCTCCTCTGAATCAAAGCACACAGACAGGAAATAAAGCAGATCTCACCGGCTCCACAAAGTCAAACATCTTCCTCTCCTGGACCTCCTGCACCTTGAAGACGTACTCCAGAGAAACCTCGTAGAAATGCTGCCGTACGTTATCGACCTGATTGTCCGCCTGCGACGTGGAAAGGAAATCGAGAGAACTGACAGACTGATAATCAACTGATAAAACGACATATATCATCGACCGGTGTTTCATCACATCTCACCTCATGTAGATGCGACTCCTTCTTCCTCGCTGAGAGGCTGAGATGCTTCTCCAGCACTGCGCAGTACTTCTCCGTCTCTTTGTCATATTTCTTCTTGGCTTCCTGTAACAAATTAAAAATAAAAAATGCATTGGACAGAATAATTCTGTGCATGAGTGGACCAGTTCTCATCATCTTCACGTGGTCTTTACAGGTAATCTGTCAGTGATTACCATCTGCAATTCTCTGTCGAGTAGTTTGAATTAAAAAAAAAAACTGATTGAGCCGAAGAAAACAACGCAGACGTCACTTAACGTGAATTTCTTTTTAGCTTTCACATAATATTTTTCTAAGAGAGTCCAGCAGGAAATTGTTTCCCGGGTAGCACAGCTGCTTATTAAACAACAGACTGTTTCATCAGAGCTGAGATCACCGACATCAGAGACAGACAGATAGATAGATGGATGATTACCCAGGGACAGACGGAGCAGGGTGTGTGTTTCTTAACACTGCTGGGCTGGAAAACACTCAGAAATATGTGTCCAAGGATATCAGAAGACACAGAGGAACAAGAGAAACACCTACTAGTTTGTGTTTTCTGTAGCTGTTGCTGTCATGTTGAGGTCATTTAACTCTGAACACATTCAGGCCAGTTGAAGGTGGAGACGGAGACAAGAGTGGAAAGTTGAACACATAAACAGAGGAGGGGCCGATGAGGCTGGGAGGCCCGGGGGTGTTATTACTGTACATCTGCCGCTGCCTGTTAACATCATTGCATTTCTTTATCCCAGACTGATAAAGTAACTCTGGAGCTTCACAAAGTAGCTGACAAACAGTGGACACAGCGACAAATTCAGACAATCAACTGTAACACTAACGTTTATCTGTAATCAAGTCGGCATTTCCATTGTCGGTCAGTATGTTGATCGACAAAATGTAAGAAACTGGTGAAAAATATTGATCAGTGATTCTCAAAGCCCAAAGTTACGTCCTCAACTGTCTTGTTTTTATCCACAATCCAAAGATGATCTGTTCACTGTCGCAGACAAGTTAGGAAACCAGGAAATATTCACATTTGAGGAGCTGACACCAAAATGTGTTCTTAGAAATGACGACCAAGGATTCATCCATTGACAAGTAGTTGGCCAATAATTCAATAGTTGATACTGGTCATCGGAGTTTGTGTGAATTCCTCTCGGACACAAATTTCCCAGATCAGAGAAGACAAAAACTTTTTGCCTCGTCGGTCTGGACTCATAACGTCGCCCCCTGGAGCCGTCACATGACACAGGTGACTCCCTGCCAAGCCAGTTTCTACAGCGAGGAGAGTCCTCGGGGCCAGAAGAGGAACAGACAGCAGCTGCAGAACGCATCAGAGCTGCTGAACGTCCCTCTGAACAACAAGGCCTCTGTCTGAAGCCTCTTCACTGAGGACATCATGTCTGAGAACACCGCTGCTGCTCTCTCCACAGTGACCTTTGACTCAGGTTTCATGATGTCACTTTAACTCAAACACGCTACAAATCATTTGAAAAACAAACTAAAGGAAGCAAACGTCCTGTGTTTACATTCACAGATCACACAGCTGTTATAAATGTCGTGTTTTCTGTCTCTCATTGTCGTTTTATTTACCAAAACTGGTGATAGTTGAGAGACATTCAAATGTTTATGTAAGTCACTTCCATCCTCAGCCAGCAGGTGTCTCTCTCCCTCCAGCGTGTCACAAACTGATGATCAGTCGTTTCTCCAGCAGAGTTACAGTGATGAAATGTTGTGATACAGGATCGCGTCCCGTCTCCACACGGACTCACTACAGCTACAAACACTCTGCTGCTCCTGAATGTCAGCAGTCACTCTGAAACCTGAGGCCACAGAGCTCCTCATCACTGCTGCCTGCTCCTCCTGTCTGCCTGCTCCTCCTGCTGCTCCTCCTGCCTACCCCTCCTGTCTGCCCCTCCTGCTGCTCCTCCTGTCTGCCTGCTCCTCCTGTCTGCCTGCCCCTCCTGCCTGTCTGCCCCTCCTGCTGCTCCTCCTGCTGCTCCTGCCTGCCTGCTCCTCCTGTCTGCCTGCTCCTCCTGTCTGCTCCTCCTGCTGCTCCTCCTGCAGCACATGGCATGAAACCTTTTGCAAACACTCACTTTATCTGGGAACCAGAGTTCACTAACAGGAAGGGTTAGGGATACAAATTTATCATCAAAGTGACGACATCAGAATATCATCATCACTATTCTGTAAAATCTAAATCTTTAAAATTACTTAATAAATGTTTTTGTTTAACAGTTCATTGTTCTTTAACTGTGAAATAACTATAAACTAAAGTTAAATTAACTATAAATTGACCATTTATTAATGACGGTTATTACAAAATGTTGCCATAAAGTCTTCATGACACTTTTTATCACCTCTCTGAAATCACTCAGAGACTTCACGCTGGCCGTATTTGTTCAGGGAGGGTTTTATTGTTGTTGCAGATGTATTTGTGTTTCTTTTACAAACACAGACCTCAGATCAGCCGCTCTCGGTTCTTTACAGTGCCGGTCACCAGCTTCACGTTAGTCTGAGAAGCAACTGTTCCCTTTCTAGTCTTTCAGTGTCGTGAACGCTGAAGAGACTGAATCACTTGTACGATTCTTGAGACGTCAGCCACAGAAATCTCAAACTTGTCATGTGACTCCAGATTTGCAACAAATCACTCTTACAGAGTGAACTAAAAGGCGGGCAGGAAGTTAGCTATGACGACAACAACCCTGTCAGCATCTTAAAAGAAAGTAAGACATCATTTCTGGATCCATCTCTTCATTCAGATCCACAAACAGGTATCAGGGCCGACACCCGTCCTGCATCAAAGCTCCCTGCAGATCCTTTCTGCAGTTTTGGTGTAAACCCTGCTGACAAACTCTGACCTTAAACCCACAACAGATGGACGCTGGTGTAAACATAACCTCCTTGTCGGAGGTACCGACAGAGAAGGTGACGGTCTCCGCCTTTTGAACATTTTCTTTTTTAAACATGCTTCTTCTGTTCGTTATCACCGGCTCCCCTCCTGGCGGCCCGGAGCTTCAGGACAAGGTGAAACTGTGCTGGACGAAGATGCAGTCAGTTCTTTCAGGGCTAAACTGGGATTAGAACATCGCTCACGGTGACCTGACCGCACAGATTATGCGTTCACTTCTTAATCTGGCGACCATGTCACAATCAAACCGTGACCTGCTATAAGGGGCTGGATTACCAGAGTGTGCACTGATACAGCATGTTTAATGCTGCGTGTATCAGGGGAACCCCCGCGGCTGCTCGTCACCTCCTGTGGCTAATGACTGCAGAGGGTAAAGCACCATGATCTGCTGCTGTAAGGAGATTTGAAAACTGAAACATGGGATATTTTTCACAAGGCAAGGGATTACCCAAAAACTACAGTATAGAGTATCATACTTATCCTTTAAATTTAAATGTTGTAGAATCTGTCGTTAAAGCCTCAAAAAACACCAAATAAACATAATCTTGTGTTAACATCCTCCTGTTTACCATATTCCTCAGTTTGTTTCTTCTTCTGTGTTTCAGTACAAAAGATTTATACACACTGACACACTAAAACAACAGCGGTGGAGGATGAGGGACCCGCCGGCCCGTGAGGCCCCCCAGCAGGAGTCAGTGATTTATGGCAGGATTATGTATTTTCTAATCTCCTATCCAGGTCACGTAGCGGTGGGTCAGACCTCGATCGACACTGACGGACCGTCACTGGAGAGGAAGGAGACGTCCAAACACACGCTTAATATTCTCTGTTTCAATACTGCAGCTTTTTACTAAATGCTGACCTGGAAATTACTTTCCTGAATTATCCTGGCGCAGGATGTTCATGTGAAACTGACTGACATCATAAACATTTTAATAAAAAAAATTTTTTTTTAAAAAAACACACTAGCATTAACAACTTTATTTTAAAACTACTTATTCACAGTCATAATAATGTTTAAAGGACTTTTCTACAAGCGGTGCAGGTGTATTACTGAAATATTTGTCTTCATAAAAAATGAATCAGTGTCACCGTTAAAACATGTGACACACGGCATTATAATGACGTACCGACAAGTCTTGTTATCCAGAACACTAATCATGAATCCTGCTGCAATCATAACGCCTGTCAAAGCAAAAGCAATATGATACTATCATGGATTTACTTTAATTATCCTGCATTAAGGAGGATCTCACTGGAACTTCAATATGTGCCAAGACTTTAATAAAAGCCAGGTGAGTATTATACAACACAGTGACCACAAACTGTTTGGGTTATTTAACCCAGATGTACAGATATAATATTTGTCTCTGTCCGACAGTCAAATGTCAAATAAACATTGTGATGTTTTTAACTAAACTGAAGAATTACTGTGGCATCAACTGTACGTCCTCTAACAGCTGCATCAGCACTAACAGGGTTCTACTGATTTACTGATTTATGTTTCCCAGCCAGAACATCAATACTGATATTGATATTCAGGGCTGTACAGCGCACGTGTACATTAAGTCACTTCTGTCACCCGGCTGCTGCTGCACGCGGTCGTCTCCTCACCTTGGCTGCGCTGATCTGTTCTTTCCTGAACCGCTCCAGAGGCATAATCAGCACATCGTTGGCGTTCTCGATCTGCAGGCGAGCGCACACACACACACACACACACACACACACACACACACACACACACACACACACACACACACACACACACACACACACACACACACACACACACACACACACACACACACACACACACACACACCAGACAAGCAGGTAAATTCTAATGATTACTCAGAAATGACAACAGAACAGTTCTCTGGGTCGAGGAGGCGACGCTATCTGAAGCCACCAGAGTCGTTTTGACTAACTGACTTAAACAGTTTGTTCCTATCAACATCACAACATTTGCTGAGTAATGACTATGGATGAGCGAGGACAGCATTATCTGTTCAACCACCTAAACGATCTGTCTCCCAGAGTCCTTCAGTGTACAGAGTACCATCATCCCTGTTTACTCCAATGGAGCAGTTTTTAAAGCGGAGGAGGATCGTGGAGCGTCTCAATCGTTCCAGGAGTTTTGCTCCAAACACTGACTTGATCAATAAATCATGTATTTACTAAGAAAAGCTCTCTTTCTATTCATGCTGTCAAATTGCCCACTTAGATCCTCCTGATATGATCTGAAGTTTCCGTGAATCACATTTAAACTTCCACCGTCAGGACTGCCCTGCTCGACGGCTCTGGGCAGGACCAACCAGAAGCTCTTAATTTAAACCCGAGATTACAGATCGATCGGACGTCGCTGTAGAGAACGATTTACAAATGTTTTTACAGTTTAAATAACTAAACTTCAGTCAGCTAACCAACGAGGATTCCCTTCATCACATGTGAGCACACTGACACATTTCACTCGGTTGATACTCACAGAAAGTAAAATAAATCTGTTTCCTTCCATCTATTATATTCGTTACAACTTGTTGGTCACTTACCATACGTGTCCTCTCGTCCTCCAGGTTCTGAAGGACCGCTGCAAACTCCTGCAGAGACTTGGCTGAGGACACAGAGACACATAAAAGAGGTTATTGGACAGAGAGACAGACAGTCGGTATTTCTAATTGCTATGATGAGAGACACACAAGTACATGCAGACAGAAACAGGGAGTGTTTGAAAAGGAGCTGGCACGAGGCGGCGGGGATGAAGCTTTGTTTCTGCTCTTGGACGTCTCACAAATTGTTCTAAACTCATGACAGCAGAGTAATTAACTGGAAATGAAACCACAATTTATATGGTTCGTTTCTATGGCGCTTTCACAGCGAACACAGCTCGGTGCTCGTTTCCCCGCTCGCTGGCAGGCGAGGCCCGGCTACATTGTTTCGGGTCAGAGTTTCCACTTCAATTGCCTCCAGCCCCGTCCAACACTTCACACACACACACACACACACACACACACACACACACACACACACACACACACACACACACACACACACACACAGTGAGGGCACATACATAGTGATCACGTGCAGCATGTGAACTGGCATGTTAAAGTAAAGATTATGCAGATGGAGCCTGAGTTATTCTTTAGTCATCATACAAAAAAAAAACACACAATTAAACTCTCTCTGCTTTTTAAACGTTAAACTTCCAGCGACAGGAGTTTTTCTTTAAAGCAGGTCCAACTATAAAGGAGCAGAACCTCAGGACTATTCAAGGAATGCACTAAAAACAGCACAGTCCTTTCATAAAGCTTTCAGTAAGCTCAATCGCACATTCTCGTAGAATAATAAAAACGTGATCCCTCGAGAGTTACAGATGACCTCATACGATATCGACCTACTTAATCTATCAGAGGCTATTTACAGACAGTTCATTTCTCCTTTCAGGAAACAAAAGTCATTTGGTTTGTTGCAGATCCCTCCGGAGTGAAACCATCTTTGTATCAGAGAGAAGAAATGAGCTCGACATGAATGTAACTATGAATATCCTGAGAACAGCGCCGGCCGCGGTGCAGCCCAGTTCAGCTGCAAGCTGTTCAGGAAAGATAGCTGGTGTTAGTTAAACAACAGTGGTGTGTGGGAGAGGCCGGTGAGGAGCTGCAGCCTGCACACACACGAGAGGGCGTGGTGACCGCTGCATGCGTCTCAGCTCACTGTGTGGACGGCGACAGAGAGGCCGGCATGAGCTCATGGAAGTCAGAATTATCTCCTCACGTTCTACGCAACAAATATTACAACAATATTCTAATATATTAGTTCAGCGTGGGTCGACATGAAGTTTATAAAACTTTATAAAGTTGGTCGGCAGTTGGTTGTGGAGGCAGTTAAAGGTCCCATATTATGCAAAATACACCTTAGAGCGGTTTTCCATCATTAATATGCATCCCTGGCCTGTCTACAATCCCCCCGGTATGAAAAAAGTTCATCCTCTCCCTTTTTTGCTTTCTCCGCCTTTAGAAAATGTGTGCTTATACAGGCCAGTTGAAGATAGTCTGTCGGTGACGTCACCGACAGATTAGACGCGTCCCCCTAGGATGGCGGCACCGCCCCAGGTGAAGGTTTGCCACACCTGAAGGAATTATCTAAACGGCGCCATTTTTTTCCGCTCGGTTAGAAAATGGCGAATATATGACCGGGAAGAAGCGGTTGCTCTGTCGTTGGCTGCACTAATGAGCACCAGAGTCTTTTTAAATCTCCCTCATCGGGGGTCTTGAGGACTCAATGAATGGATTTTATTTTTAATGGGAATGTACCCACAGCAGTTCCCAAAGTGCTGTGTGTGTGTGCTAACCACTTCACATCAGACTGCTTCAGTAACGAGGGTCAGTGCAAAGCTGGCTTTGCCTCGACACTGACCTTCGTAAAAGGATCAGTCCCACCCAAACCGGACCCAGCAGCTGCACCCGAGCCACAGGTAAGTGTCGCCGCGGTTTGATAGTATTTACAGTTGCCTACGAGTCTGGAGAAGTCAGCTGGAAATCGGCTAACTAGGTAGCTCCGCTTCGGTCCGCTATGCAATGGCGTTTGAAGAAGTTTAATGTTAATAATATTAATAAGGAGCTTGGTTGTCACAGTACAAAGTCTGGAAACATGTGCAGACTGGAGACAGAGACGATACGAACAGTGTCCAAGAGTTTGGAAACTGTGTTGGAGACAAACACAGCTTCCGCTAGCTGTTAGCCATTAGCTACCTGGCAGTAACTGTAACAACACATGCGAACAAACTAACATTATTCAGACTCACTAACCATTCTGAAACGTCCTGCTGCAGCCACAGAGTCTGTACTTCTTCAGGAGCCTCTCCTTCTGGGTCCGATTCTGGGTCAAACTGGTTCGGTTGAACGAAAAATCTCCGCGAGCCATAGCGATACATCCACCCTAAACATTAGCGCATGCTACTGCTTACGCAATGCGCATCCTCTCCCTGAGAGTGACGTAGCAGGAAGGGCTCTCCAAGTGGGCGGTGACAGACGGAGCTCATTAGCATTTAAAGGTGCAGGCACAGAAACAGACTGCTCTGAATAGAGCCTGCAGAGCGACTTTTAGACAGCTGGAATTCAGGACCACGGATGGTTTGGGGCAATGCATATCGAATATAGAGTTTTTGGACTTCTGACAGCTGTGTGAAATTGAGGAAAAACAGTATAATATGGGATCTTTGAAGGGTAACCCCACAAACTTCACACATTAAAGTGTGTTTGCAGGTCGACTGCATGTGTGAAAAAATACGAGCACTTCGCTCACAAAAAAATCTACTTATTTATAGACAAAAAAAACAATCTAAAGTTTTACTGCTAACGTACAGTATGTCTCACTTTGTTTAGTTGTTTTAGCTTAACTTTCACCTCTTAACTGATAATTAGTTGCTGAAAAAGGCTTTAAATGTGTCTTAATCTCATCAAATAATAAGTTTAAAAGAGACATAATGAACAGATTGAAGGCAGAAGCGTCATTGAAGACTGATGTTTATGTCTTCCTATGTAACAGCTCTGAAAACAAAGCTAGCCACTGAGTCATTGCTGATGTGACGGCTTTATTTCAGGGACTGTAAACGAGAGAACATTGTCTGATGTCTATTTACAGGCTCTCCTCCGTCTGCACAGAGAATATATCGGATTTCATATCAGCCAGCTCACCTATGCATATCTCATCATCCGTCTCGGCGTCTCCGATGCACTGGAATTTAAACTCGTTGAGAGAGTCGGCAAACTTCCTCTTGGCCGTTGACAGACCTGAGAGAACAGAGAGGAAAGAAAATGAGGTCGTTAGGTTTGAAGACAGCAGGCAACTTATTCTGTTGGAGTTCACGTCACCTTCTTACTTTGACCTTAAACACGCCCATGTAAAAAAAATATGACTCTCAGTCCAGATTTTATGCAGTAACTGAGAGTGAAGAGGGAAAGAGGCTAAATGTAGACGAGCGGGTGAGAGAGTGGATCCCCAGTGGCGTCAGTGATGAAGGCTGACAGCTCCTACGTTTCTGTGGAGGCTTTTTTGTGTGTGCGCCTGTGAAAAGTGCAAAAAGTTCCATTTAACTTGAGGAACATTAACCAAGTGGAGCAGTGAAGAGCCTCGGACAGATGGACGCCTTTCGAATAATACATGAGGCGCTAAGAGCTCCTGGGAGACACACACTCACGGCGAGTTCTGCTTCTCTTCCATTTAAACTCAAACAAGGGTCACCTTCACAGCTACACTTCCTGCTGCTGGACCGGCCTCGTGCACAGGATCGACTCTGAGGAGCAACAAGCAGGAACGTGCAACTTTAAACTGGTGAATTATTCCTTTACTACCATGTCAAAAAAAAGACAGAAGCTCCAGACAAAGATGCAGAGAAGAAAGGAAGGTAAAGGGATGATGGATCAAGAGTGTCATGGAAATACAGATGGAAGTGAAGGAGAAGACGGGGAGTGTAGAGAGAGCAGACAGACGGAGTGACAGAGTGTAATTGGCCGTGTTTATGTAAATACCACAGGTCCTCCGTGCAGATCTGTGTGTGTGTGTGCGTTTGGAAAGAGCCGCCGCAGCCTGCCAGCCGGAGACATAAAACACCGGCCGAGCAGCTCCTGCATGCGCTGCCAAACACACACACACACACACACATATACATCCTCCTTCTCTCTGGAGACTGTTTCAGAACAACATGGTAGGATGTCAGTGAGCGGTGAGTCACGGTGGCTCCCAAGTGTCAGAACATCTGAAGGATGACCAAACTGAGACCACACTCCATCCAGACTAATGCACAGTGTGTCCGACACGGTTTATAGGAAAATAATTAACTACCACATTAAAATCCTTAAAGAAGCACCAACTACTTACTCTTCTTAAAACATTCCAGAATATAGAAATATTCAAATGATTTTAATTTCACAAGCTTCAAAGTATTGTTTCCTTTTCTTTCCTTCAGTGTTTTATATGAGTTCATCTGCATTTAAGTTCCCGTCCCACACAGTTAACACTTTGTCTGAATTACCTGAAACGCCTCGTCAGTAGTCATTAGACATTAACTCCATGACTTCTTGACGTGCCACTACATCACATTGTCATACGTTTGCATAATTAATGTTGTTTCTTGAGGAATAATTTATACCTATATTCACAGTAGAAGTGAATCTTACTGGAAGCTAACAACATGACACATCTGTGTGTGTGAGCAGACTGTAAGCATCTAAAAACTATTCTGTTTGCAACCTAAAATAAAAAATATGAACCTGAAAATGAGCAGAGTGTCTCCTTTAACTGCTGGACACAAAGTGTCTAGAAGAGTATTCTCAGTCTGTGAACTAGGGTTTAAAGTTTGCACATCACACTTGCATATGCTGAACGCTGGAAGGAACTATATGGAAACAGATCTCAGACTTCTGCTAATCGTCCCTGAACACTGAAGTCATTCAACAGAAGTAGTCGCAGGTTGTGACACATTAGAACAAAATGAAAACTATAACCAAGTGGGGGAACAAAAACTCCTAAGTGAGATTAAAACAATATGGACTGTGCTGGAAATGATAAAATCCTACTATTGTTCCCACTGCAGAAAAAAAAAACATGGATGTATCGATCTTAGCCAGCAAACAAGAAAGAACCACAAATCTGACGCAGCTTCATGCGGCCTGGATCTGCTGAGGAGCTACAGCAAAGAGCCAAAAAGCAATTACACAACAACAGGTTCTGTTGCTCTGCACTGTTTCTGTCTGAGACAGCATGTTCCTGTTCTTAAAGCAGAGAGAGTGCTTTGAAGCTGCTCTCTGTGCATCCACAGCTTTGAAAGCCAGACATGTCAGCACCTGGCAAAGTCATCTGTGAGAAACCACCAGTGACTCAACGACCGAGTGGAAGCTCCGCAGACACATCGGAGTGTTCTTGTTCGGTACTTGTTAGTAATCATTCAGTGTGACTGAATGTTTGGGACCCTGCTGAAGATGGAGAATCATCTCTGCACAGATTCAGCATCAGAATGTGAACAAACCTCCTTTATTAAACACACACAGACACATTTAAGGTGTGAAACGTTGCTGTCGGCGCTTCGCTCTCATCATCAAAACCAGTTACCTTATGTAGGAATATTAGCAAATGAGGTTCCACTGACAACAGGTAGAAACAGGCATGATGTCCTCCCTCCTCCCTCCTCTCTTATGTTTGGCCTCCTCCTCCTTTCTCCCACTGACAGCTCCTCTCAGCACCTTGTGAGTGAAACGTGCCCGTCGTTTGTGAGTTCCTTCGCTCCGGCTCCAGACACACTCGACACGCTCTCCATCATAAACATCAAAAACCAGCCGCAGACCAGAGAGTAGGAAAACAGAAGGCCTCAGATAGACTTACACTGTCGTATATCATCAGGAAGTGATCGGATGTGTATTCTCACAGTAACTGTGCGACCCACTTCTACTTCATTTCATCGTTTCATACATTTTGTTCTGCCAACAGTTGGGTTCAGCGACCCAAAGTTCTCTGTTCAACATCGTTACATCCACCATTTTGTCAGATCTCTGAGCAGGACATCTCTGGTCTTCACCTCGCTGGAGCGTTTTCTGCTCTTGCTCTCTTATTACAGCTGTTATGTGATCTAGTGTAGAGATATTTTTTCTATGATCAGTTTCCTGCTAATCAAGCGAGCTGCCTCGAGATTTTGTAACTGAAGAAAGTGAGTTTCTGTCTGTATCGTGCGTGTGGTGACTTTAAAGTGTTCGCTTCACAAAACGGCTCAACAAAATCCAGAAGTTAAAGTATTTTGTCTCATATGTAAATCAGAAATATACCTTTTTTTAAGGAGTATGAAGGATTTTGTTTGTTGCACAGCCCAGGTCCATTACCCGCCTGCCTGGCTGTGGTTGTTCCTGCCCATTCCAGCGCCGACTACCAGCAATTTTTACATATTTCACCCTTAAATGTCCAATAATTATGATCATTTTTAAGTTTGCACTTTTCCATGTTGACATGTTTTAATGTAAAAATAAAAACAATTATTATTCTCATACTGTGAAATGCTGCAGCAGCTTCAGTCATCCGCAGTCTGAACCCTCAGATATCGAGTCCAGCAGTTAAAGGACACATATAATTACTGCTCTATAATAACAAACTTATTACACTAACAAGATAAGATGCTTTCAAATTTCACAGGGTCAAAATTTAATTCATGTGCCACAAGTACTTTCACGGTTCATCTCTGCGTGTTGCGGGCACACTGAGTAAACACCCAGAACACTCTGAAGTTCGACTCTATTCTACTTTGAGAAAACAATTACTTCAAGACCGTGATGAGGAACAAACTCAGGAACATGCATCTGTGTTTAGGTAACTCGCCCCTGGAGGACGTCTCACTGTACATTTTGGCCAAACGTGTGATGAGGTAACATTAGAAGTTTTCTGGCTCGCACATGCAGATACATCATGCGTGTTATATCGCTCCCCGTAGCCACATTCTCAATAGATGCTGGCAACAGCGCCACAATCGGACAAACACATTCGTTCATACGTCCGCGCACACATCAGCCCGATGCAGGTCGCTCGGCTCACTCCAACTGTGTTTCTAAATTAAAAGCACATTGCTGGCGTTCATGACTCGGTAAGATCTTGCCAAGACAAATGAACTGACATAAAACAAAGAAGGAATTACATGCCACAACAAGTACAATGTCCAGAAAAGCTTTTGTGTAAGAGAATGTCAACTTACAGATGTACCGAGCACACGTTACCATTTATGGAAGTTATTCTAATGCAGTGATTCGAGGTTAACTAGAGCTGTAATGATGATGATGAGAGCTGATTAGTCAATCGAAAGTTCATAAGTTTCATTTTTACACTAAAGTGTCAAACATTTGCTGGTTCCAGCCTCTCAAATGTCAGGATTCGAGTCTGTGGTCTTTGGACTGTTTTGAAGATGTCACTGTCACAATGGGCATTTTTCATTATTTATTTGATATTATACGGATGTTATGCATCACTGATCGTCTCAGCAGATTACATCTGACATCCACTAATTGCAGCAGCTATTTCTGTTTTATGTGATGAAGGTTCGGTTCGTCTAAATGACCAGAAAAGAAAAGAAATATTCCAGATGTTGTACATGAGGATATTTTTTTTTTAAGTACCTTTTTGGAGTTAATGTGAGTAAACATACAAACAAAAGTGAATTATATGTTATGTGGCTCCTGCTGCCACAGCAGCATTCCATCACTGGTATTATTGCTGCGTAGGTCTGTTGTTGAACTGATAAAAATCAACCAGCTGCACGACAAACGTTTGAAATATCTTGAATATGCGATATCAGATTTGGAGCTGAGAGATAAAAGACACATTGTTGGGGGTTCCCAGATGCAAGATGCTGTTTGAGCATGCACTTATGTGCAGTGTGTGTGTGTGTGTGCGTGTGTGTGTGTGTGTGTGTGTGTGTGTGTGGTGTGTGTGTGTGTGTGTGTGTGTGCGTGTGTGTGTGTGTGTGAGCAGGCAGGAAGGACGGCTAAGGACAGTGACGGCTATAAATAATTGACCCTGTTGACACTCGCCTCTCCGTCCTCTTCCCCTCTTCTCTCACACTTGTACCACAAAATTCCCCCCATTCTTCTCTCTGTTGCTTCCTCCTGAGCTCACGACAAAACCCAGCGCACACACACACACACACACACACACAAATAAACACTGTGTCAAGTCTAACACAGGAACTTGAGACCTGAATGAATTAATAACTTACACACACAGTTAGCATAATAGAAACGACCACCACGACTGCAACAATCAGATCCGAGCTGTAAAACGCAGCTGTATCCTTCAACAACGTAACAGAGCAGAATCACTAACTACACTAATCACCTTCATCTATTAGAAATGCAAGAACGGTCATGACCTCCAGAATCCACTGAACCCAGTGAACTTCTTAACGAGCGTTAGCCCGCATGTGTTACAACACTGACGAGGTGAACCCTGTCAGCCGGTCACGTGCTCTGTCCGCAGTTTCATTATGACATTTGAGGGACGGTGGCTTCGATGCTGCTGGAATGAGGCGTCCTGCTCACAAAGGCACAGGGACAAACACACACATACACAGTACACACACACACACACAGCACTGTAAGCTACACAAAAGGAATCCGTCATTAACCACAACCATGCAGCAGCACTGTACAACGGCCGCTATGTGCATCAACTCACAAACACACACACACACATCCACAGTGCAAAGAATGGGCCTGTGTGATATCAACAGGATATCCAGCAGTAGCTTGGACTCTGCAGTAGCTTTGTTCCACAAGCATGTGAATAGAAACTCTATTCATCACGTCGCACAAACACACACACCATCACACACATTCATCCGCGGGGACAAAGACAGATTTCAGTCTCCTCATCTAATTCTTTATACGACCCAGCAGACAAGCGACGGGAAGGAATTTGTGAACACAATCACACAGTAAAAGACTGTAAAATTCATCAGCGTATAATTTTACTTTTTTTCTCATAAAATCCTGTAATTTAACAGCACGTCTCTTCCTAGACTGGCTATATTTAAAGAACAATGGATTGGCATATTCCGAGTCTCAGGCTGGATGAAATGATTCCAGTGCAGCGTTTTACTTTTGTTTTGATCTCAGAGATATTTATGGCACAGTGGACGTATCGCTCTGCGGTCGCCATTGTTCCTCGACAGACAGAAAAACTGTGGCGTTTGAGCTGAACTTCATTCATGTGGCTTCAGATTCAACTGTGAGTCCATGAGGATGAAATAGATGTGAGCACAGTTCCACCTACAGCATGTTTCATGTTAGCTGAGTTACAGTCCTGCGGGTGAAGACAACAAGCTTCAGAACTGGGAAAAATGCTCCTCGTGTTTTAGTACAAGTAAAGAATGATGTCCTTTGGGTGGAATATTTGACAGGTGACAGATTTGTGTCATCACATCATCCACAAATTCAATCTAACAGTCTTAACGACACCATACTGCTGCCAAAAGATCCTGTGAAACTGACGAAGGTATGTGACAGCCGACGACCTGCCCCTCGGCCAAATACTGGACTGTGTGAGTGTGTGTGTGTGCATGTACGTACATGTGTGAAAGGATGGAGAGACAGTGACTCTGTACTGTACAGAGAGAGAGAGGCCGATACTGGAAAGGTCAATACTGTCAAACTTAAATATCACCACTGTGGCATCCTGATAGCTTTACGCTGGAAGAAAACAGTCTAACTGAAACCTTGTGAGTTTTAATCTAATAAAACCTTCCTTTTGTTTTTCTCCTGAATCAACAGAAAAGCAGGAACTGCCTGAGAACAACCTTTAAAAAGGGAAAAAACAAAGAGGCCCAATGTACAGTGAGTGAAGTGTCAAACATGTAACCTATAGTACACGGCCGGGCTTTCCTGTTCGACAGAGAACACAAGGTCAGTCTGACATTTAGCGAGGAGGAAACACCACTTTCACAGCAACAATGAGCCACAGAAGCAGCGAAAGTGTGAGAGAGAGAAAAGGCGACGAGGTGGAGACGGCTTCTTTCAGCCGTTGCCGTGGTGAGTGCAGGTCTGCGGGGGGGCAGGGGGTCAAAGTTCAGCCTTCATCTGTCCACTCAGTTGGCTTTATGAGAAGCAGAGCAGGGCGCTGCACATTGACGCACAACGTATATGGTCTCATCGCTCTTCTTTCGCCGAATTGGAGCATAAATGGGTGATTAAGGTCAAATCTGGCCATGAATGTAGATCCTGTTACAGACCCACATTTCAGGTCCATCATCCGCCTGTAATACGATCCAGCAACACAGCTGGCGAAGAGCAGAAAAATGGCTCAGCGCTGTCGGCAACATTAAGTCTATACCAGCTAACGCCGTGTCGTACAGTCCCTGCAGGCTGTGTAAAGTAGGTTAATGTGGGGGGGTTAAAGGTGGATTACTGATCGCACTGGAATGATGCACCATAAATGGTGTTAATTGTATGACTGCCTTTAAAAAAAATGGCATGCGTGTGTGCGTTCCAAACAGTCAATTTTAATGTTTTGTTATGGAACAAGACAAATCATTTCCAACAGTGTTTCAACACTCGTGTGAGTTTGAGTTGGATGCAAAGGCAATAACGTCACTTCAGAGTTGGAGAGAAAGCGAGCGAGACACTGGCAGAGAAACAGGGAGAACAAACGGCTCCGGGTTGTATTTTATCTCATCACCTTCCCGAAGCCGAGCTGGCTGCCTGACAGTCAGCGAGCCAGCAGGACGAGCTGCTGCCAAGATGCTCCAGACGACCTTCAGGTCGCGGGGTAACCCTTCATACAAAAAGAGACACATGCTGTGACTGTTCAAACACGATGAACTACATTTACCAGTAAAGCTCATAAAAGTAGCGCTGAAACAATAAGTTATTAGTTATTCAATCAAGCAAAGTTGTGGGCCAGCTGCACACTGTCAGAGCCATTACTGGGACTCAAGGCCTTCGTGATCTATGGCTGTAAATCAATACATTTCTTAATGACAATGTGCAGAAGGGAAACACTTTCCCCATAATTTTCTAAACCTTGTACACGTGGATTAGACGGACATAAATTCCAGATGTTCTAAATCCGATCTTCCACCTTATTGAACGCTTTCAGAGGCTCGAGGTGACCTCGCGTACATCCTTCCTACTCCACTTCCCGTCACCGGCACGGTCACCAGGAACATGTGCTGCTGAGCTCCACCACAGTTACAACAACCACATCAACACACACACACACACACACACACACACACACACACACACACACAGACACACACACACAGTTTCTACATACCTCTCAATCACACGCTAATTGCCGCCACTTGTATAAATATCCCTGCTGGTGGTTTGACTACAGGCTGACACACAGGTCCAATACCTCGGTCTTACCCCACACCGACCCCCAGCGCCGGCCACGCACTGTCAGGTTTATTTTTAACCACAGAGGGCAACGAGGGAGGGAGGGAAGTTACATTACAGCCATGATTTAGTATTCAAATATGACTGTGGTTCAAAACATTTGTCCAGATTATAAAACAACTGAGTGATGGTACAGTATGAAGCTGCTAGTGTTCCAGTGAATCAAGTAAACCTTCAGCTCAGAACTTTGATTCACTTAAATCCCAAAACATGTGCATACGTCCATGAACGGATCAGAACTGTCTGGATCTGGTGTTTGCTGCTTCGTAACATCACTTGACAGTATTTAGCTTTGTTAGCTAGCTGACAATCTGGCTGTGTTAGCAAGCAGCTGTAGTTCTTCCACACTTTGACAGAATAAAGCAACACCTACAGGCCCTCCATGCATTAGAGCCAAACAGATCAGCTGACTGGAGCTGAAATTATTAGTAGACTATTAGTATTGATCGACAGAAAACTAATCAAGCTGTTCTGATAGTCCTCCATGCCATCATTAGTATTTAGCTTCAGGTTTTAGACTGTTGTTTAACCTTCTACGTCGTAAATCTCTAAACTTGCATATTTCCATGAACAGATTACCAACATTTGTTTTTTTTTAATTTACTATGATAACATTGTGAAACTCTTTGTGTGTTTGCCAGCAGCAGCTCTGTGGACCATTAACACACACGCACACACACACACACACACACACACACACACACACACACACACACACACACACACACACACACACACACACAGGGGCACTCACTGGCCCGCATTTGGTAGCACTTATGAAAGCAAACATGGGCCAACACATGACACAGCAGCGGGGTTGACAAAGCAGAGCGAGCACACACACTGGAAACACTCCTTTGTCTATCTCAGCAGATGGCTTTCATCACATCAGAATGTGTCAGTGCAGCAACTGACAGTACAAGTGTGTGAGAGAGTGTGTGCGCATTGTGAAAGTACACTGTAATTAGCCGAGAACAGTCAGAACCTTTTCATTTCCACATACAGTGAGTGGGTCGAGCCGTACATGGAGCTGAACACACACAGCGCGCGCACACACACACACACACACACACACACACACACACACACACACACCCCACTTGCATCTTCATTCCTGTTTAATGAGCGTCACACTGCCCATCCCGAGGAGGAACCCCATGGAAGGAATTTAAAGAAGGAGCAGGAGAGAGGAAAGAAAAGTCCTCCACATTTCCCAGAGATTATAAAGTTAATGAAGCTCTGTGGTAGTTTATCATGGCTTCTCTTCGCCCTGCAGGAGCACTGTGCTCATCACAAACCGGCTGAATGGTGGTCAGAGGCCAAACAAAGTGTTTAACAATGGCTAAATAAAGCCTGGGAACAAAAAGAGCCCAACAATGAGACACAAAGTGCCAACCAGAATGAACTGAGAGTGGTGCTGCGGAGAGGGGGCAGGAAAAGTCGGGGGAAACGGAGAAGCCAGAGGAAGAAAGTCGTATAGTTTTAGTGAGGAGCAGCGGGAACTGAGCTGAGGACCAGCTGGAGGAGGAGGACGAGATGTGAACTGTTTCCGGCTGGACTGAAGGCATCAGAGAGGAAGAGGGACACCAACACGTGTTCTGGGTGAAGGCTTGTTAACAAAAGGACGGGAGAGGAAGTCATCTACTTCGTGTTTTTAAGCAGCAGCGGTTAGCAACAATTAGCAACACTTAGCAACAGCTAGCAACAGTTAGCAGTTCCTCTGGTGAAATGCTGCCCCCTGTTTGTTTGGAGTGTCGATTAAACATCAGTACATATTGCACCTTTAAGCGACTGATTGATTATCAAAACCGTCTAAATGCTTCAACAACTATTCTTTCAGCACAACTCCCAAATACTGATGGGCCTACATCCTCCTCAGACTTTTCTGAAGCAGAAATGTAAAACTATCTGACCAGTCATTTTATGTCTTCACCATAAGACCATCAGACATCGAACTTCCACAACACTTTCCAGTTCCTGTGGGTGAAATGATATCACCGACCGTATGATTGACTCTAATAGTTGGAAATTATCTGTGTGGCTTGGGGGATAAAAGGGAGAAACAGTGTACATCACTGAGTCTTTCACGTCTTCCCCGCCTCTTGTCCCGGGCCACATAGCTACGGTATCCTAGCAACAGGCACAAAGAAGCCGGGCCACCACAAGGAGCAGGAAGTTCACTTCTCCGCCGGCCTGGTTTTTAGTGTCTTGTATTTCTTCCGCTGTCGTCCATGTGTATTTCTTTTAGACTTTCATTCCTTCCCCTCTCTGCGGCTGATTCTGTTTTATATCTATCAGCTTCTCTCAGTTTAGCGCTCGCTCACACTCTTCACTCCTTCTCCCTCCCTCGCCGACTCTCTCTAACCCTCTCTCAACCTCTCAACCTCTCTCCCGCTCTCGTTTTGGCGCTGCCACGCCTGCTGCTGACACAGCGAACAGAAACAACCGGGGAGGTTTTCCTCTCTCGCTCTCTCTCTTTTTTTTTTTCAAAAAGGAGCGTCTGTGGGGTGAAATCATCCAGCGGACTGCTGGCTGCCGCTGGAAAAGTCTGCAGCAGGAATGTGGGACAATCTGACTCGGAATCCGAACACGAGGACACGAGGCCAGAAATGCCCTGCTCGGGATAAAACTGACCTTGTAATTTCAAGGAAATCACCAAGTTTTGCGCCAGTTTTATAACATTCTTGTGAAGTGAGGAGAAGACAGATGCCACAAGTATCCATGAGACCAGGAGACTGGACGGGCAGAATCAGTTGAGATCATTTATATATTATTGGGGGGTTTTGGAACAGTTGTGAGCAGTTATGAGTTTTGGGCTTCACACAGTTTTCTTACTGAACTTCATGGATCTGTAATTTGTTTGCTGAAGTTGGCCGATCTATGAGCCAGATCAGCCCGAGGAGACGATGAGCTGTCGTGTCAGAGACCTAATAAGAGAGGAGACAAACCACTTTACACACACACAGAAAAGTCTGCGACATCAGAGGAGGGTGTTGTGTGACACACTTCCCGCTCCTTCCCTCCAGAAGTTAATCGTCTGCTTTATCACAGCCGACCCAGGAGGCGTCGGCCCATCGTGCACCATCACTGAGTGCATTTTGAGAGAATCACAACAATTTAATCCTTCTCGGCGTGAATGTAGACGGACAGAACAGAAGACGTCACGTTTTGGATTTAGGCAACCAAGAATGTAGAGAAAGGTCTCAGCAAGCAAGCAATCAAGTGCAGAAATCTTCAACACATTAATCTATATCAGACTTATCTTTGTGCCATTTGTTGCTTAACTTATTTTAATCTACTGCAGTAAATCACAGTGTTTCAACATGAGTCAACATGAGTCCGCAGTCCCTCAGCGTGCTGTATGATGAAGCTCTCCTGTCGCAGCACTGATACGACGTCTTAAGCTGATTAATTATTCAGTTAATAGAGTCGATCAACAGAAAATGTATCTGCGACTATTTTCATAGTTGTTTTATCTGACAGCATTTCTTTCTGTTGGACTGTTGTTTGACCAAACAGAGAAACTAACGATGTCCCTCGATGCCTCAGAACATTTTGATGGGCATTTTTCCCGATTATCTAACACGTTATAGATCCAACTATGATCGAATAAACAAGAAAATTAATGGCGGTCTAACTCGTGATAAAAGTCTGCAGCAGTGCCGAGGCTGACCACCGGTCCAACACTCCCTCAGACGACAGCCATGACTTTACTTTGAGCCCAGGCGTCCTCTTAAAAACAGGAAATGTAAGAGAATATATGACCTTCCCTTTACAGGGAGCTGACAGCGAGTGAGGAGAGCCCGGGATGATAGAAACAGATAGTCACAGAAGGAAACAAGAGCCGGCGGATGAAAGAGTCTTTTCCTTCTGTGACGGCTGGTTGCAGTTGTTCTGCGCTGCCTGGCAGACTCTGCTGGTGGAGGACAGACGAGATGCCACTCCAACACAAACAGTGGAAACAGAACATTCATTCTTTATCATCGTGTCAGAAGGTTGTCAATAAATCATGTTAAAGCAACAATGCTGAGGCGGCTTTGTTCACACACGTTTCCATCAGCTCGGCCCCAAAAAACACCCCGAACACAGTTTTCTTCCGTCATGAATCAAACAATGCAACTACTTGACCCGCAGATCAGCTCCAGAGAAAACACTTCATGCCATTTTTCTCTTAAAATACGCAGTCGACTGTTTAAAAGGACTGTTGGGCACATGACATGTCGGACCAGAATGGCAGGAGTGGTGACAGGAGAAAGAGAAAGGAGAGAGGGTGGAAACCTCACTAACCAGATTAGTGTTAGTCTCCAAATAGCCTCCGTCCACTTCCTCCTCTACGCCCAGCACAGACCTGACCTCTGTTCCAGACAACAGCACAAACATATAAAACAAAAAAACACTGCCTACACTCAGCCAGAGCCAAACTGTGACCTCGTGAACTCACTTAACAACCGGCTTTGTTCACTGCTGCGTACTCTGAAGCTGGAAGTTTGAACCACTGGCACCAAGTCGTACGTTACCTGTCTTCTGATTGACACTTTAAACTCACCCCAGGTCCCTTCTGTGTCCATTTTATATCAAATACTTATTCACTGAAATTACAAAAGGTGTGCCATATCGTTATATCATTATTGGACATGAAATTATCTTTATCAGGATGATCTTTCAGCTTTTTTTCCTGCATTGGTCAATAAAAAGCTTGTCCCCTCAGGGGACGGACTCAGAGGACGCTGTCGTCATTGTTGATGCAACGCTGACAGGTCCTGCATAAGTGGAATTTATTACCACTATAATACGCATTATGTCTGCCAGTCTCAGACACATTACACGGTTAATGGAGAATCCTTCAGATTGCAGCTCTACGAGGTGGCAGCTTGCCGTCCGTTGGTGCCAGCCTCACTTATATGTGAATGCTTGGATAAAATGCCAGTGAAGCAGCGAGCCAACACGCTGCAGCATGAGCGCTGACTGCACCGAGGCCGTCTGAACCAACGCCAGTCCTGTCAGCCTAAGAAGACACAGGACAGCAGCTCTACGCACGAACTCAGCAGGACATTAACCAGGAAACAAATCGTCTGTCTCCCGCAGGATTGGCTGAAATCCTCGCTGACGTCACTCCTTCACCTCCTCAGAGACGGAACACTGAACACGCCAAAGAGAGTGAAAGTCGTAAATGAAGGAAAACTGGGAAGCAGCGTCAACATCTAACTCGTGTAAAGCGATTCTGATATTGTTACTGCCAGGTTTTTGTTTAATGTAGCCGGTGTGGCAGGAACGCCCCGTCCTGAGTTACTGTTTCTTTATTCCAACATATAACAGCCGGTTATATAGTGAACTGAGGATACAGCGCAGCTCGTGGTCATAAAACAGTTTGATCAAAGACTAAATGTACCAAATAATCACCACTGAGCTGAAGCAAGTAAATCAAATAGAATATAATAGCCAAATAGAAGGATTTTCTGCTGATCTTCTTCAAATATGATAAATTACAGAATATTCTGGGGTTTTCAAATGTCGGTCCGTCGATGTCCGAAGATGTCGTCAGGGAATTTTGGGGATATTTTGTGGATAAACAGTTGATTGATTGAGAAAATGGCTCACACACAGTATGAAAAAGTGTTCCCAGGCTCGCAGTGGCAGCCGTCCCTACGGTCTTTGTTGAAGCTCTGGGAAGTTTGAAACAGGAAGTGCCAAACAAGAACAGGAAGGGGAAGTAGGTTCTCTATCCCGGTTTTCCAGCCAGAAAAGCTAAACTCAAACTGTGGAATGTTTTGTTTAGTTTGTTTTTTTTTAATTATAGCACAGAACACATGTCCTGTGGGTTTAAAGCAGATATTTAGAGTATATGGAATCATAGAACAGGTGATTCTGAATGAATCGCTGCATTCACTGACATCAGCTACATAAGACTGACTTCATGACATTTACAACCAGCAAATCTTAATCAATTAAAACAATGAAACGGTCGACCAATAGACTGACATGTGCCTGCAGCTCGGGGTTGTGGCATAAAGGAAATCATTTCACAGTTTATTCAGTTGTTGAAAATGTTTTATTATTGTATTTATCCAAAAAATATAACTAAGTAAAACGATCTACACTTAGATTTCCTGCCTCCACTCACAAACTCACCTGATATTCTCCACACTGCGGATGTATGGGGGTTGAAATTTAACCAGTTTGCTTGAAACAAAACAAAAAGCAGCGTGATCCTTTTACTTTCCTGACTCGGTGAACACTCACAGACATCTGAATGGCCGCCACATGCTAACCTTTACCTCGGCCAGTGAGTCTTCTCCTTGTGTATCTGATGCCATCTGACATTCGCCGGCGAGCCTAGCAACCCTGCACCCTCCATCTTGCACCTCACTGCCTTTTATCTGCTGTGGCAGCAGAGAGACATTCGCTGGAGGTATCTGAGCTATTCAGAAACATCCAGCTTCAAACAGAATCTGGGAGAAGGAATAAGAAACGGCACTTTGATCTCCCTGGATGTGAAGTCTCGCCTGCTTGCCTGCCTCCCAACGTCTCTCCCTCTTCCTCCCTCTGCCTCCCTCTTCCTCCCCCTCTCGAGACACAGAGAAATATGCATTTAAATTAATATTCTTCTGCCTCCATGAATGAGCCTCCCGGTCGCTCCCACCAGCACCCAACCCCCCACAGCAGAACCACAACCTCAACCCCGAGCAGACGGAGCACCTCCAAGCTGTAATCTCCCTTTCCTCTCTTCTCTCTCTCCTCTAATTAATACCTCCTTCTCCTGTTCACTCCTTTCCTGTCAAGATGTTAGCAGGTTATCAGGGCAATCCTATTAATTCACAGAGCCTTAGGTGTTAATTCGGATCCCTTCAGCGCTCATTTCCTAACACACATCTGTGCCTGAGCGAGGAAGGGAAACTCCGGGGCATCGTATGTCGTTTGTAAATTTGTAGCCCCACTGGATTTTTGTGTGACCGTAGCTACGAGGCAGACTAATGGAGCGAGTGTGTGTCTCAGTGTGTGTGTGTTCACGCTGCTGTGGGTACGCATGCATGTGTGAGCAAGCTGTCTCCGACACCTGCTGCAGCCCCGAGCAAGCTGCTGCAAGGTGAAGAGAGGCCGCGAGCCGAGCCACCACATGATGGAGCACCACAGAGTAACGCTGCAGTAACGTTACCATGGCAGTGGACAACTCTGACATCACCCTTATAGACTGAATCAATGCATAAACTCATATATTATTAAATATGGGGATAATGGCACACAGTTTTGTTTGTTCTCCTGGAGGGGATTGAAAGTGTTTAACTTGGTTGATCACATGAAAAGCGACAGAAAGAGTTGAAAGTGTCATGAATCTAAAAAAGAAACCTGGAGACAGAAGTTTAAAGCTGACTCACTTCTAATCACGGCGTAAAGTGGGTGTGAATGTTAGACTGTCATTTTCAGAAAAGGTACAAACACAAGATCCAACATTGAAAAGGTGAAGGGAGAATCTGACCGCCGAGCACAAGTCTCACGTGTCCGTCAGTGAATCGGAGCCACTGCAGGAAATCAAATGTTTAGAACAAGTGGTGATCTGAGCCGGTCAGAAGGAGGACAGAGTGTTTTTGGGCGGTAATGTGAGAGTGTGCAGAGATAACGTGCAGAGTGAATCCTTTTAATAATGTCACTGATGAAGAGTTGATGTGTGGCCGAATCTCTGCTGAAGCTCCAGCAAGACATTTAGGAATGAGCTCAAATGAAACTGTGCTGTGGATCTTTTCATAATATTTGCGAGAATTCCCTCCACCGTGTTTTTACACTCTCTGTCTTTGCATCTATCACTCAATCACACCATCTCTTTCTCAGGAAAAGTGGCAACTGGGTGCAAAACCCCACAGTTCAAAGAAAAGAAGCAGAAAAAGACACAAAAAATAACCTTTGGACATGAAACGTGACATTTTCAGACATGTTTTGTTCAAAGTTTCCATATCATGACTTTACATAACTCTGTTTCACAGCTACAGATGATCATTCTTCTTCAAATTCAACACTGATTTACATTGCAAAAATATTTATGTCTACCTTTAAATATTATTTGATTACATTTTGCCCCAATTCTGATTAAAATGTCGTTACTGTTGAAGAATGACACGTAGAAGCGCTACATTTGAGTGCCAAAGCACAAAGAAAAGGTCCATAAATTTGTGTCAATGATGAGAAAAACAACTGAATTTCATCTATAGAAAGAACATTTAATTTATATTTAGTAAAACAAAGATAAAAGAACGACAGAATGACAATGGAGGATGAGTTGTGACTGATCAGACACAAACTACAGTACAGAGGACCACAGCGCTGCACATTAACTGTAATAAAAGCTCCACCGCTCCACTTCTACTCCACTTTCACCTCCTTCTCTCCCTGCTGGAGACTAAAAGCCGGCCTGAAGGCACCATCACACGCTTTATTAGTGTCCAACCACACACAGACTCACACACAGAGCCTCATTCTCTGCTCATTGGCTCGAACAGTGTGCTCAGACAAAACAGATAAAAAATAAGTACATGTTCTGTCCGAGTCTGCTAAAGGCTTTTGATAGTGAAGCCATTACTCCCCGTCTGTCTCTCTCTCTCTCTGCCCTCCTTCTTCACCCTGTCTCACCCTCTTTTCTGTGCCCGTCTCTCCTGTCAGGACGGATCACTGCAGCCGGAGGGATGTGTGTCCGAGCGGCTGCTGCTCGGTGGCCCGTCGGCTGTAAAAAAATCATTCCTCTGAGGCCAGAATGACACAAAGAGAGACGAGAGAAGGCCGGAGATTCAGAATGAAGCAGACAACAAATCAAGTGGGAGAATCTGGGATGAAGAGCTGGAACTTCAATGTCATGATATATGCTTGTTGCCTGGAGGCAGATACGTAGTGTGTTACAGATTCCTTTTTGTCAGGCAGGCTCAGACACATCGAGCATCTTCAACACGACTGCCTCATCGTCAGGAAAACACGCTGAAACACACTTTCTGTCACGTTCAATGATGCTGCTGCCCAAATACAGTTAATGGACAAACATCAATACAACAGTGGAAAGATTTCTTGAAAAACTCTTTTGTTGAAGTCCTTGTGAAGCAGTAATTAAAATGTGTGTGGCGCCACAGAAAGATGTGTTTTGAACCACTCTGCACGCCAAGTATGAAAAACAAGGTTTCAAAATCCTGAAAACATGTTCAGTATTCTCTGCTCGCCCTCAAACCACGTCACCGAGCACAGCAACATTTATAATAATTATATTATAACATTTCAACAC
This sequence comes from Diplodus puntazzo, assembly GCA_963678695.2. Taxonomy (NCBI): domain Eukaryota; kingdom Metazoa; phylum Chordata; class Actinopteri; order Spariformes; family Sparidae; genus Diplodus; species Diplodus puntazzo. Next base: position 1,512,447 of record OZ023167.1, on the reverse strand, counting down.
CTACATTAAAAATCTAAATATATATAAATGTTTTTATTTATAACTTAGCTTCCATACTGTAAAATGCAGCTATCTAAATACTAGTTTCTAAGTAGAAAATCAATCGAAATAAGCTTTTGGTTTGAATCACTGATTCAGAAGCAAATGTTATTCACACTGTTATTTACTAGGACAAAATCTTCAGTGTTAAGCTAAAAGCACGTAACCTGTACAAAACACTTTAAAACAAACCCCTGTTTACTTCAACTGTGGAGAAACTTCACCCAGCTTTACATCGACTGCAGGGTGAGTGGATAATGACTGAACTTTCCTTTTTGGGTGAAAGTTTCCTTTAAACATTTGCATCGACTCCGAGACTGAAGACACTAATAAAATACAAGACGTGCATGTATGTTACTGTGCAAAGGTTGAACAAAACTCTCAAGTCGTGGTTACAAACGAAGCATCTGCCCAGCGATCATCTGACCCTCATCTCTCATCTGTACCATCCATCTGATGACCTGCGTTAAATTACATTAACACCAATCAGACAGAGAACTCACAGCTTTTTTTTAATGGAAGCTAAAAGAGAGAAATCTGCCAAGACATGACAGCCGACACTCTCCAGACGAGACCGTCGACTGGTTTACAGAGAAGCTTAAAGGGGAATTCCGCTCAATTTAGCAGTTTAGCATGTTATTTGTTGTGTTTAGAACGTTTTAATCAATAGCCACTTAAAGGAAGTCGAATAACTCCAATTAGCTGGAAATCAGATGAGATCAGAGTCCAGCATGTGATGGTCTGTTGAAGGTCGGTGGGAGTTTATGGGACCTCCAGCGTTCAGGCAGACAAACGAGCTTTACATGGTTCTGGTTCTGGTGTTTCAGTTCTGCTTCTATCACCATCTGACTCTCTGCAGGGTTCACGGGACGTCTCCATGTTTTCTCTTTTATTTTTATTTTACTGCCAGCTGTATGAAGCCGGATGTGTGATGGTAATGATTTAGTGCTGCAACAATGTCATAATATGATAAACAGAGTGTTTAAATCATGTACAGATACAGTTCATAACTTTAAATGCAAGATACCAAGAAATATTCTCTTCTGCAGCGTAGAAAGCTTCCAGTCATGTTTTCTTTTTGCTGATTAATCTCTCCGTCTTCTATTTATTTACATTCTGTCGGAGCGTTGCTTGGCTCGCACTCTCGTTTTCCTCTTCAAAAAGAAGCCACAACAAAAACCAATCACTTTTGGAGAGACTGTGTCGGCTTATATAAGGCTCTAAATTTAGAGGAGAGAAGAATCTGTTCTGCACAGACTCCAGACATAATTAGAACTTTACATCTCTCTGGATGAGACGAGTCATCTGTCATGACAATGAGAAACAGACAAGTCGATCTGCTGAAACCACAATATGCCGCGTTAGAATGCAGCTGCAGGATTCTGCGTGTTACTAACCGACTCCTCCAACCGGGAACACTGTCAATAAAACAAACGTAGTTTTCTGGAGCGTGTTAAAAGTCGTGTTGGGAATAGAAAGAACATTTCCATCAGTGCAGTAAGACGCAAATATGTTTTCAGTTTTCAGTTAAAGATATCACTAGAAGTCATCCAGCTGCAACAAAAAGCACAATAACTGCACCATTTATTCTTAATGAGACAAACAGAGGCTCATTCGGCTCAAAGGGCTGAAATCTGGAGCAGACAGAACCGCTCAGCAGACAGACCCAAACTCAGCGATCTGTCCAGAACAGTGAATCTTCTTTGACCTCGATTTCAACTTGCGAGTCGAGAACAACCTTGGAGCAGTAATTGCTGCGTTGGACGGACCTGACTGTAGTTTACAATTCTGAAGTAGAGGGAAAGTTTCAGGAGAAATGTTGTTCTTCCTTTGAAAGAACGATTCTTTTCAATCATGAAAGCGGAAGAAATAATACAGGAAATGAAGACACACAATAATAGCCGAGGTTAAAAGTACAAACTGCAGTTTATCTCGGAGCTTCAAGATGTTCTTCTTCATGAAACTGTTGTAAAACTGACAATAAGTAACCTCAAGTTAGGTTAAAATTCAGATACAGGACCTTTAAGCTGATTAAACAACACTCCAGGTATCTTGATGTGGCCGCCCTCCTGACTGTCTGGATGCTCACTGATCACAGCTTCAACCTGCAGGTCAGAAGTGACCTTGAACCCTGCAGACGTTGCACCGAACATCGTCACCAGCTGCAGTCTGGCCTTGGACAGAGCTCACACTACGCATCATCACACCTCATCAACTCACAACCTCAGCAAACACAATCACAGCCAACACAAACTCATCCTGGATCTCTCACCGGCCTTCCATAAATATCCTCTGAAAGATATTCAGTTTGAAAGCCTTTGGGGGAAGGTTGAGCGCGTCCTGTAAAAGACGCCCACCTTCATTGCATTTGACAAATTACATCCTGAAGTGAAGTATAAACCTGACAGTCAAAACCTCTGCAAATATTAGTGTCGGTCTTCCAGCGGAGCGCCCCACCCTCTGCCACCAGCACCAACCACAAGCCACCCCATAAACAGTCCACATGCTATCGTTTCCTGCAGCGATGGACATAAATCCCCCCCAAACTCAATCCTCTCCCACCTACGATCTCCTCAGCCCCCCTCCACTCTGAGGCATTAATCTCAGCTTGTCCTCCTGACCCTCAGTCCCATTAGCACCACAGTCTGACCCTGTGAGGCGTGATCCCGACGACCAAGTGGGAGAGGAACCGTCTCAAACATCCCCACAGCTAAAAACACAGTTTTCCTGAGGAAGTCAAATAAATAAATAACGAACAAGAGATTCTCTCATACGAGAATAATCTCCAGACCGGAGCCGGGCCAATATTCCTTCACCCCGACGATGACACCAGACGCATGAAAACGGATAGAATAAACCAAACACGCTCTACCGCAGATTACCCTCGACTAAGCCAGAGTTTGGCTGGCTTTACACCAGGAGACCCGACCCCCACTCCAACCCTGCATGTGTGTGTGAGTGAGCGTGCACACTAAATGTGTGAGGGTGTGATAAAGAGCAAGAAATAACGGGATGAGAGAGCGGCAACCTGCGGATTAAATATTCTTAGCAGGGGGTTATTTTGGGAGCAGGATGGGAGCTGAACGCAGACACGCACACGGCTAAACCCACACACACACACACACACACACACACACACACACACACACACACACACACACACACACACACACACACACACACTCCCTCGCTCTCCATGCCAGTGGACTGTGGTTTGTTTGGGTTGGCTCTCGGCAGCAGCAGAGACGAGTCTTCCCCTCAGCCCACCCTCCACGTGCTCCGTCTCTAAGGCTCACACACAGAGAGCGAGTTCAACATTAATACGGGGTTAACGTGGACGTGGGGTAAAGTGGGCCAGCGTGGCATCCACACTTTAAATCATTTTTATCATATGTATAAGAGGTTGTGACTGGAGAGCTGCCAGGTCAAATCCCTCAACCTGCTGGGAAAATCTAGGTGGCGGAAGTTGAGCAGCAGCACGCTTCCTATTCCCAACAAACAGCTGAAGCTGCAGGGCTGCAGGGAGCAGAGTGGGCTCTCTCACTTTGACTGAGGAGGATGTCAAAGTTCCAGAACCAGAACTTCACTGGATGTAATGAAGGACTTGAATGAAACACACACAGTTAAACCTGGTTTCTCTGTTGGTCTATTAGCAGATCATTCACTGCAAAGGATTTCACAACTGGCCGGTTCAGAGGCGTCATGTTGCCAACGACTATCATATAACGGATGTGTTCACAAACATTTGTACAGAAGTATGGGAGCAGTCATATAGAGCCTTTTAGAGCCGCCCAGGAAGATCAAATCCTAATTCAAACCAAGCACAACATCCTTCTATTCGTCATTTCTGATGTATTGTTTTATGTTTTATTTCACGTGGCTTCATCACTGCAGGAGACTTAATCATGCCCGTATGAATAAAACTCATATTTGCCCTGCAGCTAAACAATGAATGGGTTGTGGCACTAATCCTCCATATCTTAGTTAAGTTGGGTCCATTTCCCTGCCGGCTTCCACTGACTCCAGATTTCTCCCTGTATACACTGTGAACATACAGTAAATGTTTCCTGTGTGTAACATGGCATGGTTTATGTTTCAGGGTAAACAGGTGAACCCACTATAAGTCTTTATTTACCTGCTCCTCCTTCTTTCTACCTCCACGTCTCAGCCTGCTGACTCTCCTCTCCACAGGTCAGCAGCAGTCAGAGAAAGACCCGACCCGGCTCAGCTCGGCTCGGCTCGGCTCGGCTCGGCTCGGCCCGGCTCGGCTCAGCTCGGGTCGTTGCGTTCTGTTCAATAATTCAGTGCATCCGTTCCTTTTTGAGATCATTTTGTGTTTCCACCACAGCGTCCCGTGCTCTACAATGTGCCTGGCTGGGTGAGCTCACTCATCAGCTTGTACTGATTACTAGTTTGGGCTTTTCAATACGTGCGGGTCACAGTCAGAAATTCTATCAACAGTTGACAATTTACCGACTGCCCGTAGCTGTCGGAGTCTCAGCATTACACTAGGTAACTGTGTTTGTTTCGGACTGACGCCCGGCATCATTACTTCACCTCGGTGGGGGTCTGCCTGACGTCTCGTCATTATAAAAACAACACAACCTCTGGCAGGACGCAGCGAGAGGCCCGGCCAGCGGTCACGTCTGCTGAAACAATGGCAGCGATGGAGAGAGCTAGAGGCTCCTGCACTTCATTTAACACGCACAGCCTCACTCATCCGCCACGCCATTTCCAATAACGGCCAAGTCAGGTCTCTCTGCAAGCACTTATCCCAGTTTAATAACAAGAAACAGAGTCACAGCGAGCAGGGGAACAGGATGAGAGAGGCTGCAGGAGAGGAGACGAGTACCAGCGCTACCGTGTCAGGTTGACAAAAGGAAATGAGGGGGACAGGAGGATGAGAAAACTAAGGTGAAGGAGGACGAGCTTAATATGTGCACAACTACAGCTCGGAGGAAGAGGAAGAGGAGGGGAAGGGGAACGTAGAAGCATTGTTCTGGAAGGTCAACTGTCTCCTTCAGTGCCAGTGTGAAAACACAACGAGAGCCTCGGAGGCTGATTCCTCTTTCATTCATGGCAAAAGTTTCCTGATGACAGATTAAGCTGCGATAAAGAGGAAAAGGATGCTGACATCACACTTTACATGTTAATGGTTGCCTGCTCTGACGCCACAGATCAATACTTTATCAACAGCACTTATTAATGAAGGGCTGGTGAGGGAAAACTGTGTTCTCATTCATAACATATTAAAACGATCACACGCTGGTGAGAGACACAAAAAGGAAGGAAGTCACATCTTTGACATTCAGGAACTTACATTAGTTGTTTCTGAGGAGATGAAGTTTAAATTCTGGATAATGTTGTTTGTTTCCTGGAGACAACAATGAATCAGCTGATTGAACAGTTGCTAATCTTCCATTGTGGAAACAAAACCTGTCTTCCTCATTTCCTTCTGCTTTAGCCTCACAATTTCACAGAAAACAATTTAAAAACTCCAACAAAGACCGGCTGTGTTGAAGGGCGTCTGGTAGATCAGCAGGCTCGAGGCATAAACCGCAATCTCAAAACTCACTGAGATTAAATCGAGCGTGACCTCATCAGGTCGTCAGTCGAGGATACATCTGAGTGACGGAGGAGCTGAGAGACGTGCTGCCTCCATTAGCTGCCAACTCCTGAATGGTTACTAAATTATTAACAAAATTACATTTAAGTCACAAAAGTAAAAGTCTATTATTCTCAATCATTCCCTGAAAGTGTTGCAACTCTCTGTCTGGTTTAATAGGTCATCTGTGAAGGACAAAAAGAGCCTGAATGTTGTGAAATGAGGTTTCAAGCTGATCGGAGCAAAGCGATGAGACCTGTGGGACAAACAGGTGGTCCAGAAAGTGACCCGCCTGTCAGCAGCAGCCGTGGTGCTAACGCCGTCTGTTCCCCAGTGACACCACAGGGAAACACTGGCAGGGGCGATTTAAAAAGTCCTGGGCTTGAATGAACATACTTAGTTAATTTTTTCCAGCAGTGACTTCAGCATAATGTCAGGTGGCTGCTGGAAAATAAAACTTGTTTCCTCCTCGGTGCCCACAAGGAAGCGAGCTTTCACTGCACACGCTCACATCTGCAGAAACTTCAGAATGAAACCCTGCAGCTTAACACCAGCTCACAACAAAGAGCGATTGTTCCCTCCTGCATCACAGACGATATCCTCCTTCCTGGACACAACAACCTGCCTTCACCTCACAGCCCTGCAGACTCTGGGTTCACAGGCTGGATACGACCCACCAGCTTCTGGCTCTTCTGCTCCGGTTGCTCTGACTCACCCTCAGAGCTTTGAAGTGGGAGGAAAATAGCCTTTATATCAACAACATGTGTCAGCGTGTGTGTGTGTGTGTGTGTATGTAGGAGTATGTGGGTGCGTTTGTGTATTTCTGCCTGATTTGAGTCACACCTGTCAGACTAAATCTCCTGTAAGTGTTCCCAGGATCAGTTCAAGAACTCAGAGCAGAGATCCTCACCTGTTGCAAGTCTGGGCACTGATACAGCGGCCTCAGGTTTTGACTCAGAGCCGCACCTTTTCTGCACCGCAGGCCCAGTTTCTATTTCATTATCACATGTTGAATGCGGGACTGACAGCTGAACACTGCAGGCTACACAGTGAGTAACAACACTGAGTTAAAGATGCAGTTTTAAGAGGTTGAGAGGGTTCAGTAAATCTCCTTGTGTCACTTCTCTTTCCTCTGGGATAGTAAAAAACACAACACTGGTGTGTGTTTGTGTGACGATTATGTTCATGGTCCTCATTATAATTTCCTAGAGCCCAAAGTGATGTCTTCAAATTGCTTCTTTTGTCCAACAACAGTCTAAAACCCAAAGACACTTTATAAACGACACTACATTTATAAGAAAAGCAGCACCCACGTTCAGAAAACGCTGCAGAAGTGCCCTTTACAGCGCCCTTCTGGTGCGAGCTGGTGTCCCACGCAGAGCAGCTGCCCTTTAATCTCTCCTGCTCGTCTAGCTCAAACATCCTGAGTCCACCACCGGATCTTTTAGATAACCAGGGCGTTGTCGGAGCATAATTCCCTTCATGGTCACATCATGCAGGTCTTATAAAACGTTATTAACAGCAACAACATCTAGGACAGTCGATGAAAATAAGGATCATTCCCACAAACACCAACCAGACGACAGGCCAGATCTACAGAGAATACACACAAATGCACTCAGATGCATCCACAGACAGTTTGTATGTGACCTGTGACTCTTCCAGGGGGTCAAAGTCACCAGAGTTCCATGTAAAATTTGCAGTAAAATGAGTTTTTATAAGATCATCTGTAAAAGTGCTTCTCTGTGTCTAAGTGTGCAGTAAAGTGAATCACAAACTGCTGCTGGACGATGCTGACGGGGTGTCACAGACTCAATTCTTCTCTTAAAACAGCTCAAATTAAACAATTTGCGCCCACAGCCACCTGAAGTACAAGCAGCTTTTAAAAACAGCTGTGAAAAGAGCAGCCGAGTCTTTTATGAGCGCACAGCAGCGATCAGGTGGCCGCTTGTGGAAAGTTAAAGAGCATTCCTCAGAGTTCACTCTCCCTCCTCTCTTCCTGCTCCAGTCCGGCTGCTTTATGAGCTTTTTTTTAACCTTTGTTTGGCTTTATTGATAGGAAAGCTTCAGAGAGATGACAGGAGACAGGGCGAGGGGGGGGGTGACATGCAGCACAGGACCCAGGCCGGACTCAGGTGAGGACAGGTGAGGACAAAGCCTCATGGGACGTCTGCTCCACCAGCTGAGCTTGTGGGCTCCTGCTTTATGATCTTAGGAGTTCAGTAACGTGATCAAATTGGCGTCCCTGAGCATCAAAAGTTCTCCCGGAGTAATGCTGCTCTAAAATCACTCAGATGTTTGCTGGTTCTACAGAACCGGTCCTGTCTGTGAGGGAGAACGAGGCAGACGGCTGCGAGGAAGAAGAAACTGAGGCTCAGCTCGAGAACATTCTTGAATCACGTTGGTTTTCATTGGATTATACGTGACTTTAAATCACCTGAGAGGCAGGCTGCTTCTTTTCTTTAAAAGGACAGTAACCTGTGACTGAGCCGTGTTTATGGATACTTCAGTCCTGCTTGTTAAGATGACTGCTGCCTCCATGCAGCGGCAGCAGGACAGAGTCCACGCAGTCAGGTGGCCGACGTGCAGCTGGGATGGAGTTACAGCTGACCTTTAGTTACACACACACACACACTTTATTCCCCTCATGATTACTAACGCTGAATTTAGTTTTTCCATTCCAGCTTTTCTGTCTTAACTTAATGCCTCAGTATAAATAATCTGCTGCACTTTTATTAACATGTAGAACTGAGCGCCGATGTCCAGCGTCTTTTTGTTGTTGTTGTAGCAAAGAGGAGCACTGGCCTTTTTTGGATATATTACATCCTGACTTTTATCAGACAGGAACTGCAACAAAAGAGGAATGAAAGTCCAATCCGCCTTTATCATCCTACGTGTTGTCACCTTCCAAGCACACATCCAGCACTTTTCAACCAGGAAGAAAACGTTACGTGGACACAGTCCGTGTTTATGTTTTCAAAACACATTTAGCTGTGCGGGTATTTAATATAACATAATGAAAATGTGTCTTGATTATTGTAACTCCACTTAGAAGATTGATCCAGAATAAAGTCTGAGCAGAGTTTGACACTAGAAGTCTGTTTTCACTTTGTGTGTGAGAAGCAGATCCTGGTCTGCAAAAGTGGAAACCTTTCCAGTGACATATGAAGTATCTTGTTGAAGAAGAAGCTGATTATTTTTTACAAGATAATTGAATGTTTTCTTGTGTAAAAATCACACTAGACACATATTATTAGTTAGTTTTGGAGGGGAACTTTACAGAGTGACAGTTCTGGCTGTGAAGTCTCGGTTGTTGCGCTAACGATGCTGCAACATTACACAACTTTGACATTTGATAACGCTTCTTAATTGAGGCCAGTGCAACAAAAGGCAACACAACCTCCTCCACAGCAGGTTAAAGAGAAACATTCAGTCATCAGGTTGCCTGGCAGGTTATCATCATGCTGTTCCTGTTTCGATAATAACCAGCATTAATCAAAATTATCTCAGCGTGATGTTTAAATAGACTCGTCACTCTGGGACCGAACACTTTCACAGCATGAGTCATCTGTGCGTTCACGACAGCTGCTGCAGCTTCACAGTTCTGCAATTAGCTGCTAAATGTGCCCAGCATCACTCAAGGTGTGATGGCGGTTTTGCTGAAGCTCGGTGGACACACATTTGTAAGTCCCACTTCCTTCTTTACGGTTTCATGTTCCCCTAAACGATCACATTCGAAGTGTAATGAATGACTGCTCGAGTGTATTAATACGCATGTCATGAGAAGACTAACTAGCTGTTTTCAGTTCTTCTTTCAGTTCCTCTGATGACTCGTTATTCTACCTTCATAAACCGTCTGAAAGCTGAAACCTTTCATACTGACGCGTCATCGTTTGCCACTGATTGATTTATCAGGTCTGATAACGTTCTGTAGTCTACAGTCTTCACATCAAGTTCAAACATCTGTATCAGTGAATGTTTCTGACAACAGCCCAATGTTATTCTCGTTCAATTACTATTTGAGTTTCTCGAGCATTTTAACATCGACACTCAGACGAGGATTATCACAATTTCCTGTTGCGCGTGCTGTAGTTTGAATAAAGAGAAACATGAACCTGCACCTTTAAACTTCTTTACAATCATTTTAAAATGTGTTAAGGATAAAAAGTAAACCACATTACCTGGTGCACCTAAATGCCACCAGTGTAAAACGTTAGTTAATATACATTTATTCTATTTATTTTCATTTATTCAGTTTATTTCTCAGAGACGGTGCGTATTAATGGACATCACTGCAAATATGCCAGATTTAGTCAAGAGGCTAGTTCTCCTCTGTAGTCTGTGGACAGGCGTAATGTTCACAACCTAAAATCAAAAAATGATTTCAAACCAACGATTACATGTCGGTTTGTTGTTGTTTACATACATCGCTTACATATATGTGATATGTGAGATATGTGACAACACATAAGCAGAATATAATTAAAATAGTTGCATTACTAGTACATGCCCTGAAAAAAGGAAATATGTCATCTTGTCTGTGCCTGAGCATCTCTGGGGCCTGTAGAGAAGGTGGCATTCCAGCAAAATAAGAGCCGTATTGTCATGGAAGAAAAATACACGAGTAAGTAATACCACAGCACATCGAGGGGCTGAGTCACCGTATCATTGCCGGGCAGTGTAACTAAATAAGTCCCCGAGCTAAAATATTTACCAGCTTCAGTCCAGCTGGAGTCCAGAAGCGACACTCCACATCAAACATGCGACCGAGGAGACGAAGAGGCACGAAGCTGTTCGGAGTTTTACGTCTCGTTCGTCCTGTTTCTGCTCCAAATGTTTGCTTGGAAGTGCGTTATAAAAAAGGACACTTGATGATTATGAAGTTCAGATGTACGAGACACTCCTGATGTTTTCAATAACGCTACCTGTTGAGGAAACATAAGCAGTTTCCCCGTCCTCCTGAACACACCTGATAACCACAAACTGACAATCTCATCCACCGGTGACAGCTGCTTACATTTTACTGCTTTATGCCTCTATATTGCTGTGAGTTGATCACCTTTGGCCGACAAAACGATAAAATGACAGTCATCACCCAGGGCTCCTGTTTTCACTTCCCTTTAAATTACTTGGAAAATGGAACTCAGTTCTATGAAGATAACACTTCCAGCTCTGATGCGAAGCACCACACTGTGTGTAAGGAGGTAAAGTGTCGACATGTTACTTTATTCTCAACAAAAAACTCCTGCATTTTGAAACAAACCATCAGTTACACAAAGGGAGGCGAGATCGTTCAACTGTTCTGTTGCAAAATTCTCAATGTGGGTGTCGGTCCCTATTTTTAGACAAATATATACAAATTTGATCCAGAGTGATGTTAAAAGTCAGCGACTGCATTTAGGGCAGTGTGTTTGTGTGTGTGTGTGTGTGTGTGTGTGTGTGTGTGTGTGTGTGTGTGTGTGTGTGTGTGTGCCAGACAGTCTGCCTCTGACAAAAGCGAGGCAACAATAGCAGCAGATCTGGGCTGAGTCGTGCCCTAATTTCCTTCTCCTCCACGCTACGTCATAGCTGGAGGAAGACCCCCAACCCCCACCCTGCTGTACTGCAGTGGCAACACGCACACACACACACATACACACACACACATACATATATATACATATATATAGGAATGTACATGTTCACTGGGCACACACACATGTTCTCATGAGCAGAAATGCACAAGTTTAATGGGAAACATGCATGTTTATGATCTCTGTGACGATCCAAAATATTCATAAATGCAGACAATATGCTGGAGGCATAAACACACACACACACACACACACACACACACACACACACACACACACACACACACACACACACACACGCAGCCAGCCCTTCTCTCCTCTTTGTTTCTACGTGACGTATGCACAGGAATGCCTTCAGACAGTGACACCCCGTCATCGCTCTCCTCTCTCCTCCATCCTCTCTCCTTTCCTCTCTACAACCCAGATTACTCTCCTCGCAGCTCCTCCAGAGGCGGGTGGAGAATAAGGCCGTGTTCGGCTTTTAAATGCTATTGTGAAAGCGACTCCCCCACCTCCTCTTTCTCTCACATGCACTCTTTTCTTTTGCCCCTTGGCGACACATACTCCCTTTGCTCTGGTGCTTTTAAAGAGCATGGTTCACTCCCTCCATCGACCATAATTGAGAATTAGTTATGGTGCGGGGTGCGTTTGTGTGGCTGTGACCCTCATCCATCAGCTCGGCTGACGGTTGAGCCACCAGATGACTGCTATTACCCTTCTTATTACTCACTAGCAGCACGGTGGGTGGCTGCAGGAAAACAAAGGCAGAAGGTGAAGAGAGAGCGAGGGACTGCAGCAGTGCGTGAGGGGATTCCCACTTCTTCTTCAGGACCTTTACACACTCGTCCTCTTCGCCAGCGGCCTGTTTGTGAGGCTGCTAGGAGCCGTTGGAAGTTCAATACGAAGCCATTATCACGGCGGTGCTAATGAGCGGAGGGCTGTTTTTAAGCGGTACCAGGTGACACATGCCTGAACAACATGTGCACCTTCAGGCTCCAGCCTTCCACATATATACTGTGCTTTGTATTGCAGGACAGCCCATCTCTCTGGTTTACTACATCGCAGCGGTTTTGGAGAGAAACTTCAGTTTTGGGCTATTTTTAAAACATTTACACATCAACTGGCCGACTTCCACAGCCATTGTTTTATTGGCTAAATCTGGTCAATTATACCGGGCTGAAATAGTAGCTGAGAACTTTACGGCTCAGTCTGCACATTTAGTACAGATGAAAACAGACTGTGAGTCTTGAACCTCACTCGCTAACATCGATCGATAAACCCACCAGATATGTGCATGCAAGTCTTTCAACAGCCTCAGTCCAACATGTATGTTTCTATATAACTGTACAGAGAATCTGTATCTGTCTCCTGACGTGTTAATGCTCCATCAGCATCAGATCAGGAGTCTCTGGAGTTCAGGACACACTCTCAGGTTACACACTGTGGGCCAGGTAGAGCGCACACAGAAGTCATGGAAATGAAGTCAAAGAATTTACCAGCCTGTATCATATTCACGCACCAATATGCATAAGATCACACACACACACACGCACACACATACACACGACACCATAACAAACCAGCTGCACTCTGAGCTTCGTCCTCTCATGTTTCAGGCTTCCACGGCCTAAAAGCTTTAATTCAATGGCTAAGATAAATGACAGAATGATGTCATCATTGTGTGTGTGTGTGTGTGTGTGTGTGTGTGTGTGTGTGTGTGTGTGTGTGTGTGTGTGTGTGTGTGTGTGTGTGATTACTACACATCTTCAGGAGATGACGCTCAGACTAAAACATTCCTGACTCCAGGACGCTGTCAATGACCTCACTGTGACAAACTGGCTCATGACAGTTGCAGGTTTAATCATTGTTTTGTCACAGCGATCACGGCTGTTCAATGGATTTTCTTGGGTTAAAGAACTACTGACCACAGATTACAGATTAGCAGTGATCCGCTTGCCTTTTGGTTGAACTGTTGAGGTGTTCTGAAAGCTTAAAAAAGGTGTATTCACATGTTCACAGTCTTAAAATATGTACATTTTCACATCTAAAAGTTCAATAAATTACAAAAACTATGTCTTTAACCAAGCTAAAGCATAATTTAAAAAAATGTAAACATAAGATAATACAGAACATTTGACAGCATAATGACAATTAACCTGTTTTTATCCATACTTGTGTAGAATCCAGTCAAAAAGACACACTAAGTTATGTTAATTAATTTCATCTCAGGGACAAAAGAGGGTTTTGGATAATTCTGCACATTGTTTTATGACGTTTATGCAACATTTCATAGCGAGATGAAACTTAAAACAGATAGCAGGCGACATACGACCGGGCCAAATGACGTGAGCTTAAAAAATAACTCCATTACTCTTTAAACTCTCAGCTGCAAACATGGCAACATCATGCGTCGCTGTCACATAAACTGTCTAAACACGGTGTCCCGTTTCCCCTCGCAGCACCAGGGAAGGCCCAGATGGTAATTAGGGTTTGTTTGGCTGATTGAACCATGTGCTGTTAGAGGTGGAGCAGAGAACCAAACATTTCTGCAGTCTCCATAATGACAAGCTGCATCTGCCCTTAAATGACATCTGGCTAACACACACTTAAACTCACACACATTTCTGCATCTGCAAATGCATCTGCCATCTTAGCTTGTGTACGTCTCAGAGTCTTATTCGAGGGAGACTTTGTGGTTTTTCAGAGTCTATACCGACACACACTTTGTGTATGCGTGTTCAGCCATTCGTTTGAATGTGTCTACATGTGTAATTGCTACATAAACCCGTCCGACACCCACAAACGGGGCGACGCTGCTGTAAATTCACTGTCGCGGTGATCGAATCTGTGTGTGAGAAATCCTCGTCTATCTGATGAAGTTACAGTAATGAGCACCGACACGTCCAAACCTCAAACACTCATCAGAGGAGAACAACAGAAGAAGAAGAAGAAGAAGATGATGATGTCTGGAGCCAACAACCACATGACTGTTGGAACCGTCACCACAATGCAAATAACATTTTTATTTAAAAACTATTCAAAATATAGTAATATCTTATTCATAGATATATTTGCTGTTAGTGCGACCTGATCATAATAATAAGACAGCACAAGTTGCCTGTTTTTTAGGGACACTTAGCTAAAAGTAACGAATCTTTCCATAATGATCTTGACATTTTATTTTAGAGAGGCGTTGAGTCAGCTGAAGGACATTTTGGAGGCTGTTTTTTTTTTTTTTATACCAAAGTCTTGCGACAAGGGATCCATCTTAGTGACACCAAGACAAGACTTCTATCTCAATGAGTGAGGAGAGAGCCAGAACTCCACCTGTAACGTCACCAGGACATAAAAACTGCATGTATAGAGGCACCAGTCACTTCTGATTCAAAGAACCTCATAAAGGTTCAGTGACTTAACACCGAAATAAGGTTTAAAACACTTTTTCCCCACAGGCTGGACTGGTACTGCACGTTCTTACGGTTTCACAACACCAGCTTCTTTTGCAACACTGCAACAGTACACAGAAGTCTCTGACAACAGTCCCATTTTATTGGCTCATCATCATGATGTCACCATCAGGTCTTTACACTGACACCCAGAGAAGGCCGACATGACTCTTCAGTACATCCACAGCAGAGATGTCCTGAGCATCACGGCCCACGCTGCTGTGAGTGTTTCCCTTTCTCTTCCTGCGGTAACATGTATGTAGTCATTAGAACAGAAACACATGTGGAGGCTGTCAGGAGACTTTGGGCCTCCTCCTCCTCCTCCTCCTTCTCCTCCTCCAGCAGCAATTAGTAACAAACGAAACATGCAGGGGTTTCCCAGGACAGTCGCACATCCTCCGCCTGCCTGAGAGCAGCCGAGTGGGCTGAGGTGAGAGTTACAGTGCCGCTGTCAGAAACGACCTGCTGCAACTGATTCATCTCACGCGCCAGCAAAAGCAAACAACACAGAGAGGAACAGGTATAAAAAGATTAACTGGGAGCATCTGCTGACTCGCCCTTTTGTCCGGCAGCGCCCGGCTACAATGGCACAGAACAAGCGAATGACTCCCACTCTCGCCACAACCTCAGTGAATCAGGCCCTGCTGTTTGATTTCTAGACCTCACCAACGGACAAAAGCAGAATTGTCTTTATAGCAACACATCAGCTGACGGGGCTTTGTGGTGACAGAGGGCCGGGCCGCTCTGTTTTTAAAGGTACAGCCGATAACACCGGGGTGGAAAGTTCAGGTTCAACGACGGGCTGGGCTGCACTGGACTTTCCAGGATTTGCCTATCTGGATATGGGCAGCATGAAAAACACATTATGTTCCAAAACACATTATTACCTAGAAGTTGTGATCTCAGTTTTTAATCTTTGTGCAGCTCAGTCTGCTGTGAGAGACGGTGGGATGGAAGAAGAGGGCCGCTACTAAAGTGACTTCGAGGTAAGACTGTTTTAGAAACAGCTGTTTCCAGAATCAACTTCCATCACAACGTCATTTCTGATCCTTGTTGGCCCGGTGTCATTTTCTCAGAAGATCATATGAAATCCTGCAAAGAGTGACCTCTCACTGCTCCTTCATGTCTCCATCACAGACTACAGGACTGAATAAACTCTGTTTTCTCCTCTTTGTTGTTGTTACTCAAGTTAAGTTAGCTCAAGTGAAGCGATGCAGTTTTCTTTGTAACAGCGTAGTCACCGTGAAAACCACTTGGAAACGCGAGATGGGAACGCTGTCTGCACTCCAAAGACACCATCAGGTTTTGGTTTTTCCTCATGAGTTGACAGAGATCACTGTTTGAATATTGGACGCTTATTTACATACAAATGCAAATTGACCATGAGAATAGCTTGGGAAGAGGTCAGGCGAGCAGCAAACCCTGCCATGAAACGAACTTACTGTTCTTGGAACTGTGTGCAAGTTCATGCAGACTCAACAGCCACTGAACCTGGATTTAAACCTCTGGGATTTCTTTAAACATACTTAAACACAAACAAGTACAAAGCAAACGCACAAGAATCTTCTCTTGGCAAACTGACGATCACACGACTTCATAAGCTGATGTTAGGTATGACGCCATGCAGAGAGACTGTGTGGAAACAACACTGCTGACATTAAGTCAAAGATGTCTACTGTCGTGCCGAGATGTCTCCTGAAGTTAGCATGCTAACCAGCAAACACCAGCCCATCCTGTCTCCATACACCACACTGGATATACACAACTGGATACACACAAGGTAGCATTTGTTCGACTGAGTAAGCTATTGATTCAGGCTACAGTAGCATATTTTCAAAACAGGAGACAAACTCTGGGGCCACTGGCTAATTAGCTAATGTTAGCTGGCTCCAACCAAGGATAGCTACGTGTACCATAGAGCAGCAGTTGTTGGTCACTCTGGTGTTATGCTGCCCACTTTGTTTCTGGAGCTACCTACAGATTACACCTTTGACGGGAGCTATTGTTAGCTTAGCACCGTATCGCTATTTACCACTTTGTTGGATGTCAAAGACCAACTTGTCCTCCGCTCTTCACACGTCAGTCCATGTCAGATTGTTCTCTAAAGCGTCACGTAACCCAGAAACTTCATCCACCATATCCAACCTTATCATACCTGAACGTGATCATTTAGAAACCCTCTGACAGTGTTTCAGCCTAAGGTCCTGGTAAGAAGGAAAAAGAAGGAGGGTCATTACATCACTGAATTGTGCTTTGGTGCCAGACAAAAAGCCGTATTGAAGTCTACGGGAGATTCACAGGGAAACACACTACAGGCAGATTGTTGCCTTTGTGGTCGCGCTGACCCTGCTGCAGTGTCTCTGGGCTCGGAGGCGGAGCAAACAGGCCGGGTGGTGGAGCAGCGTCGACCCGTTCGCCTGACGGAACGAGCCCGGAGACACTCCTGCAGGATGAGCGACACCGACAGTAGCAGCAGAGGACGAGGTGGTCGTTGTGTTCGCTGTCGGGGTTGCAGCTTGTAGGACAGCAGACATTACCACAGCCAGAGTGACCTAACAGCACCTCCCTCCACACTGAGATGGTGTCAGCCACATGGTGACGGTGCAACCAAACTGCACACCTGTTATATGATTGGCTGTTTGAGGCACACAGGGATTTGATAGGCTGTTTAACTGAGGAAGGGAGTGAGCAGACGTGGGATTAGTCTGTGAAACGATTGGCTGTTCTCACATTACTAAGGACGTGACAGATCGGGGCATCGATCGACTTTATGCTCAATCAATAACTCGTCTATCACCGAAACTCACTGCTATGATTTTATCACTCAGGCTCTGAGAGCGCGTTAACAATCACCATGTTGTCTGTGCATCGATTATGTTTGAGAACGGCTCATGATGGGAGTGTCATCATCGGACAACATGATCAACTGTCAATCATTTATGGAAGTGAGATCCAGTGACATCATCATGACCCGTCTGTCTCTCTGGGTTCTGGTCAGCACCTGTCCAGGCTTTGACTTTCAGACTCACCTCATCACAGTCAGGAGGACAGAGTTAGAACCTTCTCAGCATTTAGCAACGCAGCCTTTAACACACACACGCACACACACCAGCTCTCATAAAACACACACACACACACACACACACCAGCTCTCATAAAAAACACACACACACACACACACACACCTCCCTCCTAAATGCCTCATAATGTGAGCTGATGGGTACAAATGTGCTGACAGCTTCAGAGCAACTCCTTATCAGTGACACACACACACACACACACACACACACACACACACACACCCTGGAGGCACCTCAGGTTCGGACATCACACACACACACACACACACACACACACACACACACACACACACACACACTTACATTTGAGAGCCTGGATCAGAGCCTTGCCGTCTTTAATCAGCTCCTTGATGAACTTGTTGGTCTTGTCCAGCTCCAGCTCGTGGGACTTGAGCCTCTCTCTGAACTGAGGGCTGTCCAGGTAACAGTCACTGAACTCCAGAGCAGGTAGTCCCATCTTCTTCACCACCGATACCGACCTGGACGACCCGGCAAGAAAGAAGCTCCCCACAGGAGAGAGGGAGGACCGAGAGGAGGAGGAGGAGGAGGAGGAGGAGGAGGGGAGCCTGAGCTACTGCTGCTGCTGCTGGAAATGATGGAAAATCCAATTACAGCATGTAAACACGGGCGGAGAGGTTCCGACAGGAGAGCCGGCCCACACGACCTGTGAGGTGGACTCAAGCTGACAGAAGCCCCAGTCCAGCAGCACCAGTACCAGCACCAGCACCAGCAGTCCGACACCGCATCCAATGAAATGAAATGAAAAGAAGTCAGAGTGAGAGTTGCTGCTGGGTTCAGAGGAGACACTTGTTCAGCTAAACCGGTGCTGCGTTCCTCTGGACCGGGTCATCGTGGAGCGGAACACAGAACACAGAACCAGCTCCTCGTGAACGCGGTGTGTTCCCTGGGCGGTTTCAAACACACTGCCTCTCTGCAGACCCGCTCGGATCAGCGCTGCAGGCCGACACCAACCCACCCGGACGAGGATTATCCCGCGACTGACGGCGCTCTGGGCCAATCAGAAGGCCGGGCTGCTGAGCGGCCTCGTCCGGGGGCGGGTCTGCGGTGAGCTACTCCAGATCAGAGGCAGGGGAAGGAAGGAGAGGAGGTCTCACTCTGATCCGTTTTCAGGAAACGCTGCTGTTTGGCTCTGACCTCTTCATCTTCATCAGGTGGAATCAGAACCAGAGCGAAGCTTTACTGGGCCCCAAGCAGAATCTGATACCGACCCAGATAAATGCACCACCCACCTTACAACCACCTGTCCAGTGTGCATCCGACACAACCAGCATCACTGTCAACAAGTTCACTGTTCTAATATGAAGCGTGCAGAACAGGCAGCTACAAAATAAAGTGTCCCTTACGTAAAATAATAAATGTTAAATATGTTAAAGTAAGTAAAAATGCCCGAACCACCGTTTGGGTCACTTATTGACTGGGCGGCCATGATGAGCAACATCTAATGAAATACATTTACTCGATTACTTTACTGAAGCAGTTTCAAGGTTCTTTACTTCTACTTCCATTTCAGAGGAAATGTTTGACTCCACTACATTTTTGTAAAAGCCTTTGCTACTTTGCAGATCCAAAATATCAATCAAATAATAAATAATAATACATCATTATTGGTTTAGATACCCAGCAATTATAGAACATTATACAGCCAGAGAGAATACAGCTTTGGTTGACAAGAGTTTTACTAGTTTGGGGTATTTAATCACAAACTCTGTCGAGCAAATTGACATTTTAAAGTTCAAATGTTCACAAGCAGCTTGGTGGTGACAAACTGATGTTTTTGACTTATTAAGTTTCTAAGGTCAAAGGATCTTTTTAGAAATAGGAAATAGAAAGTGTACAGAAAGATAAAGTGTGAGTGGAGCGACATAAACAACCCTCAGCCACCAGAGAGTTATCATGTGCTCCTTTAGCTGTCCTCTCTGAGGCCTGTAGTCTGCACGCACACACGCATTTTTAAAATGTTTTTTGCAAATGCAAATATAGGCTGTCAAGCGCACGCCAAAAAACAGGTGGCGATATGACCTCTGCTGTCAGGCCACGCCGACCAGTCAGAAGAGAACAGAACAAACCAGAACAGCCTGCCTGCACACAAACACTGAAGGTGGTGTCTCTGAATATCTCCACCCTGGAAGGAGTTCTCCAAAAGCTCTATTGTCAGTGACGTGAAGAGTCCAAACACAAAGAAGAAGCTAGTTTTAAGAGGAAGTTTGTGCAGGGGCCTAAAATACGTCCAGTAATGGGATTCTGAGTGAGACTGGAAGCTAACATCGACCCAGTGGGATCAAACTGAGTATGACATCTCACCACGTGTAGACGATCTGTGCATGCAGCGGCTGCAGCCTGGTTGGTGGGAGGAGGCACTGACGTCATTTCAGCCAGAGCGGGGAATTTCTGAGGAGAGGTTCCGATCCGCCCTGGATCAGCGCGTCATCACTGTGTGGCGCCCTCTGGTGGCGCAGAGCGGCACCACAGGGGGTTCTGCTGCTCTGCCAACGCTTACTGACCTCTTAGAATGATTGTGGATCATATTTAAAATAAAAATCTGATTTGTTTCAGTTTTAGTTGTTATTCTGGTCACTGACACTGCTGCCGTATCAGCTTCTTTAAAGGGGCAGTGTGTCATTTTGGAGAGGAAATTCAAACAGGAGGTTTTATATTGAGGTCATAACACAAAATCTAATATTTACTGAACCATAACTGAATTAACAAGCTGCTCCCAGAGGAAAATAAGATCCCCAGAACACTGTTTGAAGCTAGAGAGGTGGCAGGGTCCGCCACATATGGAAAAAGAAAAACAGTATACATTTCGTTGTCCTTTGTTCATTTTATTCAGCCATGAAAACAAAGAGAGTTTGTTGATTCAGTTTGTTCAGGCACAACATAATCAGCCATGAGATGCATAGTGCAGCTTCAACACACACAAACTGTGCATGTGTCAGTGACGTGTGTGTGAATGACTCATGCACGGTTTGTGTTTGTGGTTGTAGTGTGAAAGCAGCTTGGATGGAGCCGCGTCGTTTCCTCTGCCAAAGCACGGTACAGCGTCTGGTCGCTTCTCGCTCCTCCATCTGTCACACTGTGGCGCACACTGATGGCCATTCACAGGAAGTCAGCGCCGGTTGTTTGTGTCTGAAGCAAAAGATGCAGAAGTTTAGTTTGAGAACCAGAATTAACCGGTTTGTAGTCTGGCACACAGACTCACACAGTCTCACTGCTGTCTGTGAGCTCGTGTTCTGTAGCTGATCGACGTTAGACAGAAATTGTTTCCAATCCTACAACAGTCTGCAGAGAGAGGAGGCAGAGCGGGAATATAAAAAGACTTTCCGTTCACATCAGGTCCACTGAATGTATTTAAAGATGCTATCAGCGCTAACATGCTTTATGGCCATCGAGATGTTGTTAATTAGATTGTTCTCGTCTCTCTCTAATTTCATCCCTCAAAGCTTCCTGTTGAGGGAACAGTAACCTAATTATCAACTCGACGGCTAAAAATATATACGCATGTTTCCATTTCCTCTAGATAAGCATGAAGCAAACGACAGCCGACAGCCGGAGAGCTTCAGCGCCACCAACGTCCTCCAGAAGTCACAACGTAAATCAGCCTGGAGCCAGAAAAGCATCCAGCTTGTAGAAACAATCTCACATTCACTGATGCAAACATGTTTGTTCCTGTCGATCCTGATCCCTCCTGTTGATCTGATTGGTTGCATTTCAGAAACTTTTGGATCTTTGGAATCTAAAGTCTGCAGCTTTAATGCAGCTGCTGCTGGATCTGGTTCAGGAGGTTCTGTTTCACTCAGACGAGGTCCGGTCGTGCCAGCCTCCCTCCTCCTCACAGCCGTATTTCTTAGTTTCTGAAGTGTTTCATCGTCCCATCCAATATTTTATTACCTTCGCTCACCTGGACAGTGAAGCCAGAGACCCTGTCACATCTGTACAATCACAGGCGATTTATTATCTCAATCATCCTTTATTTCAGCAGCGAGAACTTACTGACACTGAAGTCTGTTTTTCCCTACGACCACACAAAATGTTTAAAACTACATATGTACAGTTCTACACATCTACGGTCTAGACAGATGGCGGTCCACCACGAGGCCCGGTTCTGCTCGAGGTTTCTGCCTGTTAGAGGCAGTCTTGCCAAAATGTCTGTCCATGGGGAAATGTTGGGCGTCTGTAAATAAAAGAATTAAAGAGTATTATCTGGACCTGCTCAGCTTGGAAAGTGTCATGAGATGATTGTATTTGGTGCTTGATTTCAACACTTATACTCACAGGCTCATCCTTCTACACGTGCGTACAACTAAAATGAACTAAAGTATTTTCTTGGAGAAGTTCAGTCACAAGTCAAGTTTACATTTAGTGCTTCATGAATTCAAAGGAGGAGTCACATCTCCCCGACAGACGTTACAGAGCAACAGATTCTCTTTGCATCAGGTGCAAAGTGAAATACTTTACTGTGTGATTGACACTTTTGAAATGTGGTGGTGAGATTTATGTGTGTGTTGGAAGAAGCAGAGCTGTTCTGCCATCTCCTGGTAAAAAGAAGAAGAGCAGCCGTTTTCAAAGACAAATCTCAGGAGCTCAGTCTGAACAGGTGAGAAAAGTAGGTCAGACTCTCCACTTCTTTTCTCCTCACACGTCTCACCATCATAAACTCAGAAAGTCTGGCTGTTTTCCGATGCAGATGTGCTGTACGGTATGAATTATAGAGCAAAGAGCTCAAAGTGTCCATTAGAAGTAGACAGAGATGCGCTAACCTCTGTGAATAATTCACCCGGCCTGCTCACTGCTGCTGCTCATCGTCCTGCCAGTGCGAGACAGACGTGCAGAAATAGATTCTGAGATTTCTACGTTCTTGGAAGATATTTCCAGCGTTTTGAGACGCATGGAGATAGTGGAATATATATTATTCAGTTCAAGTTGCCAGGATGTAGATGGCAGAGCTCTGGGAATGCTTGTAGGTGTGTGAAGCAAAACTATGAATTACAAACCATCACTATCCTCATGTTTCTGTTTCTGGTTTGTATTCTCTTTGGTCTTCCTACATTAACGCTGCCCTCTCTCTGCACTCAGGAGCTGCTTGGACGTGACTTCAGCATCTTTTTTTTCTTTTACAGACGGGAACTATCTGTCAGTGTTCCTGGTTGCTCACTCCTGTTGGACTCCGGCTTCAAAGCTGGAATCTGAGCGGTGCAGTGACACTTCTTTAAAAATAGACAGTGGTGACGGAAGTATTCAGATCCTTTCCTCTGTTACAGTAAGAGTCCTCCATTAAAAAGTATATGAGGAAAAAAGTACTTGAAGTGTTACTCTATACAGAAAACTGTCTCATGTGCACCTCAACATCTATATTCTATAAAGTGTCTTTGTCTGATTTCTAGCCAAAGTAACATATTACACTGAATATACGACAGTCACATAGAAAGTAGAAACACAATATGTTTTTAGACAATTAGATTAGATTTCAATTAGATTTTGTTTCTTTGTTACAAGCCAGTTTTTCAGTGTGACCCTGTGAAGATATAATACGTAACATTTCTGCATTAAAGTGAGTCAGAGTGAGGAAGGAAGTCAGAAAACATGAATTAAATAAACATGACTAAGACTTTAAAACATGACCTCACTCTTTTCTTTTGATTGAGAGACGCCTAGCTGCAGGAATAACATATTTAAAAAAGGAAAAAATGAACCATGAAATATTTGACATTTTTGATTTAATGACTTCCAATTACTCACAAGTCACATTGTCGGGTATTTTGAGTTCTCATGAGCTCTTCATACGATCCAAGTGAAGAAATGTTTATGTGTAAAGTAACTTAAGGTGTCAAATAATTAACGTTAATTAGAAAGTAAACAACATTTTCCCTCTAAAATGTGGTGGTTGAATAGCACTTCAAATGTATAATAAAAGTACTTGTAAAATAGAAACCTGCCTCAGCTTTACGTTTCTGCAGCAGTTGATCTGAATCAGCCTCTCTGACTTCCTGCTTCTGTGACTGAACATTTGCAGTCTGTGAATTATTGCCAACGTGTGTTGTTGCTTCTGATGACTGGTGGATTCTTTCACCCTGCAGAAATGTGACTCCGGTCAGGTGACCCCGGCTGCCCCCCGCTGTGCCACCTCTGCTCTGCGGCGCTGCCATTATGTAAGACTAATCCTGAGGGCTGAAGTCAGCGTCCTTTGTGTCTTTTGTAAATGTTTGTGTTGCGTCTCCAGGAGGACGCCGCTGTAAGAATGTATCAGAGCTCAGTCAGACGGGCAGCTCTGTCATTTCCAGGCTGGATCCCACGGCCCGGACACTTGCGTCACCCTGTCTCAGTCTCTCTCTCTCTATTCTAGTGTGGTAATTTTAGTCCTGACGTCGGCCTGTTAAAATGAGTCCTCTGACGCGGTGAGGAGGCTGGTGAGGTGGTGGGGAGAGACAGAAGGTACAAATACAGACATGCACACTGAAGCTTCTACTTCACGGGTGGAGAAGCAAAGAAAGTTTGACACGGAAAGTTCCAGGAGCTTGTTTCACCTGGACATGCTGGCTCATCACTGTCACCTGACGTTGTCACAGGTAGGTGACTGATTCACTCCATCAGGGGAGGCTCGCTGTTCGTCTGGGAATGTAGCTCGCTGATTATCACTGTGACTCACTTATGACGAGTCGATTCTGATCATGGTTTTATTGTAGGAACTGATGTGTGTGACCTGGCTGGTGTGTGTTCGTGCATGTTTTTCATCACTTTTATCGGCACCCATGAATCAACATGGTTTATTTCACTGCAAAAAGGAAAAAAAGCTCAAACACAAGAAACAAACAGAGTCTGAGGATAAACTGACTGCGGCCCTGCAGCAGGATCTTTCTTCTCGAGGAGAAAGTTTGAAATAAGTTCAGAAATAAGTCGACTTTGATGAGCGCTAAAAATAAAATGTAAACATGTGGAACATTCTTTTAGAGTAAATCACTTGAGAGCAGACTGCAGGCTACAGCACAGCAGGTAGTGACACACGCTTCGTATTAGCAAACAATTCACAATTCAATTTTCTTGCATCATCTAATTCAACACAATGTGAAGAAGGCCAAGGAATGAGAACAGAAACCCAAATTTAAGTAGAAAATGTGAGAAAGTAGTCTGAAGCCTTTAGTGGCTCCAGAAGAAGCTGCGTGTCATCTGACAAGCTGCCTTCAGTGATGTCACTCAGTGGCTAAGTTGCATTGTGGGTAATGTAGGCACCATGTTTTGAAAGACAGCTCTCCTACAACACATAAACAAATGATCACATCCAGTAGAACCCTTTTTATTCCAAGTATTCTTCTTCTGGTGCCACTGAGTGACATCACTGGAGGACATGCATCAGAAAAGGCTTCAGACCTTTAAATAAATGTGTAAGTTAGTGGACTTACCCTTTAATACTAATGGTGTATGATCACGGCCTTACTAAGAGCAAGTTATCGAAGCTTTTACGACTAATTTAGCTGTAAAAGACATAAAAATGATCAATCTGAGAATAACTGCAGATGCAGATTGAAACCAGTAAACAACTCTGGAAACAAGATAATTCGTCTTATATTTCCACAGAACTGTGTGCGGTGTTTTGCCCAGACATCGTCCCCTTCTACTATCAGGTCCAGGCTCTCCTCCCACGCATTTGCACTCTGACTCGGTCAACGTTTAGACTTTTGACGTCACTCTCCCCCCGGCAGCTCCGTCCCAAGGTCCCCGAGGACCGGTCTGCCACTGACTAACTCCTCATATCCTGTAACACAACATTCGGCTCCAGGTCCTGTTCCCAGGAAAAACCGACTGCGAGTGGGTAGGCCTTAAATTCCTCTTGTGGCTTTGCACTACTCTGTGTTTCGCTTTCCTTCTCCCTCTGCCTCCCTCTGCTCCTCATGCCTCTGCAAGACATTCCAGATGTGGGCTCGTCTGTCTCTGTTTCACTTCTGCTCTGCCGCTGGCGGCACATGATAACACAGAGCAGAGCTGCAGCGACACTGCTGGCTCGCTGCTTTCACGTGTGACAGACTTTATGACAGCCGCTGCTGCTCTGGGATCTCTACCCTCCAGGATGTTGAGATTACACTGACACTGTGGCTTTAAAATGGGCTTGATTTGTTTTTTGGAGTGAGGATAAGACAGACAGGGCTGGATGGGCTCGAGTTCCACAGACGGAAAGATTTCAAGTAGCTGCTGGAGGTTTTTTTGGTCTGAATACAAGGTGTCAAAACATCTCGGCTTCAACCAGCGTGAGGAAAATGTCTCTGGTGTTTCTTCTGCCCGTGTGTTAAACTGTTGCATGGACTTTCCAGCAGGGAGTCAACAAACATCAGGGCAGATTTTATCTGTACTCGGTCATTTCCATGTGCTGATTGTGCTTCATGATTTCAGGTGAAAGTTACATCACCGCCACATCTGGAAATTATTTCCACAAAGAAAGAATCTAAGTGATGTTCAGTCGGAAAACAAGTTTAGTCACGTTCCTCTGCTTGGCCTCCGTCCAGGTCTGGTTCCCTGCCGGGTTTCATCACTTCATGAGAACCTTAAAAGGTTGACAGAGAGAAAGAGAGCAGCAGAGAGAGGGTGAAAGTGATAGAGGAGGGCTGGGGAGGAGGATATTTCCCGTAATCATCATGAAGGCAGCGTTGTCCTCCACTTCCTGTTTTCTCTCGTGTCTCAGACACAGTCCAGGTGACACAGACGGTGACCGAGGTGGATCTGCTCTGTCGTTTCAGACACAGGGACTCCGCTCTGATTCGTCCACATCTCAAACCGTGTGCAGGATGTCTGAGGGAGATGTTACAGTGCTGCCGTTTGGACCTGCGTCTCTGGACCTGACCAGGCAGGAGCCGCGGACGCTGACCCGACTGTACAGCCGGAACGGAGGATATCACCTCAGGATACTAGCAGACGGGACGGTGAACGGTGGCAGGCAGGAAAATGACCCATATGGTGAGAAAGGAACGTATGAAACTGATGTCTGATTGGCTGTTTGAGAAAGCATGTCAACATATTCTGTACATCAAATCTACTTTAACTGGACTGATTAAAAGTCTTCAGTGCTGTTAACGTTAAAGAAGAGCAGAGTTTTGATTAGAAGGAAGCAGAACTGGACTTGTAACAAAGGAAGAATGTGAAGGCTCACGAGTGAGTTCATAATTACTTTAACAAGGTCGCAGAAGTTCTGGTGAATAATAAGAACTAACCGGGCCTCTGCAGGGCCCAGATGTATTTCAGTAATAAATGATGGTTACATTGTGTTCAGCATCCTGTAATGTTGAACACTGTCGCGTGTTTGTGCTGCAGACGTCCTGCGGCTGAAGGCTGTGAGTGTCGGTGTGGTGGTCATCAGGGGCGAGAGGTCGGGCCGGTACCTGGCCATGAACAACAGTGGACGCCTCTACGGATCGGTGAGGTTCAGACACGTTTCGAAATCCAAACACGGCACAGATGACTTTAAAGGAGCACTATGTAGTTTTCTATAATGATTGATTTGAACAAACAAACTGTCCTCAGACGGCGACACATCGACGCTCTTTAATTCTACTTGTTGTATCCCTCAGTGTCGTCAGACACGCCGGGCTCCATCTGAGGACGGCTGTTCATAGACATATATTATGGAAATGTTCCATGTCATTTAATTACATTTCAAATTTCATCATGTTGAGTCAATGAGAATAAAATAAATAACAAAATGTGTAATTCATTACATGAGCGAGGAAAAACCGTTTGAAATGACTAAACTTGAGTCAAACTAAACACTCAGGTCGTGTTTATGTAAAGTTTCCTTTAGTTTTATATGAAATAATGAAATAAACACATTAGGTTCATGTGTTAGTCTTCATTTATTTTATTCACACTGAGCCAAGGTGACACTTTACACTTAACTGATGTTTTAAAATCAGATGGAAGATTTAGCTGAAATTAAAAACACTTCAGTCAACACTTTCTCACGATGACTTCAGATCCTGTTTTCTTTCTAACTGTTGACTAATGGTTTTCATTGGAACGACTTTCATCACATCACATAACACTTGTTAACCTGTTCGCCGTTTGGAAACATCCTCGGTTATTTCCACGACTACGAAACACCAGAAAACCCCGTGCCACCGGCTGACCGGAGCATAGTTCTGTCTAATATAAATAACTGTGGGCAATATTTAGTTAATGAGATGAATCAAACAGCTGATGATTTGTCATGTAAGATTCTTCTTTCAGCTCTTTACGCTGTTCTTTATCCTGCTGCAGTGAGTATATGTAGAATGCTATAAAACAAACTCTTCTCTTCTCTCTCTTATCATTGTCTTGTCTCAGCAAGCACTGAACGATGAGTGTTACTTCCTGGAGAAGTACGAGGAGAACGACTACAACACATATCGCTCTCAGAAGTACAGCTGGTATGTTGGGCTGAAGAGGAACGGCCAACCCAAAGCAGGACCAGACACCCACCAGGGTCAGAAGGCCGTCCTGTTCCTGCCGAGGCCCGCGGGCAGCGTGTGAAGAACCAAAGACGGCACCAGGACCCGTGGACACGCTCACTGAAGTCTTTACATGCACATTAAAGGTGCAGTTTTATGCCGGGAGAAGTTTCCCATCTGAAGGTCGCTCAAAATCACAACGAAAGCCTGAAGCGAGCACATCATGCTGTTAATAACCTCAGTGTTCTCCTGTTTATGAAGGGAAGACGTCATGAAGGCTCACACTGCTTAATCTGTGTATGATCCTCGCAGGTCCACGAGCTGATGTCCAGAACACTTTCTTCTCACCGCTCGCAGAAATGTGTTTGGTATCAGGACGCGTCAGTGCTGATAAATGAGCGTTCACTTTGAACCCTCTTATGAAATACCACTGCTGGAAGACAGCAGCGGACCGCTTTCACACACAAATAGTTTCACAATTCATCACGTCTGGTACAAAGGAAACTAACAAGGCAAAAATAAAAACACAAGCCGAACATCTGGCAGTAAATACAAACTCCAGTAAACAGAGTCCGCAGCGCAGGGAGCTAAAGTTAAACTGAGCTTTGTAGAAATAGAACGGTGGATGTTGGCTGACTTGGTAACTTTTAATCTGCTCCAGCCTGTTTGATGCACATTTCTGTAACCGTTCATGTGCTTTATGGAGAGTGAGCAACTTTCAAAAGGTCAAATAAGAACAAATCTGCAGAAAGATGTTTCAGAAAAGTTGATACGAGACAATTTAGTGCTAAAATGTTGCTCCTGACCACAGAACCCTTGTTTCTGACGAGCTAACCAAGCCAAAAGTGAAACATTTGTATGATTGTATGACTTTATATCAGTTTATTTCTATGTCATCATGTTCCCAAGTCAGCTGATGTGAAACTTTGTTGCAGTATTAAGTTATTGTAGAAAAGAATCAAAGGTCTTTTTTGTAAGAAAGTTCAAATTTGACTCCAAACTCGTCGAACTGACGCCGACGACTGTGAGTCGGCTCGGCTGCCAAAAGCAGTCCAGATTAAACATTCTTACAAATTGGACTCTGCAACATCTTCACCAAGGCTGAAGTGCAGATTCTTTGATCTTGGTTTGGACCAAATACTGACGGTTCTGTTCCGGACCACAGGAGTGGTGAAACGTTTCTCGTCTCTGGGCAGATCTTACTTTATGCTGTGCTTTGTTGAAACACATGTTACTGTAACACTATCAAAAGTTCAATTACTCTTGTGAATATTTATTTATAACATTTTACTGCTAATTAAATTTAATTGCACTCACATTAACATTGCTTATATACGTAGTGAAGGAGCAGAAAGGGAACGTGACCGCCTTTCACACAGTAATACATATTGTATGAAGTATAATTAAAGATTTAGCATCCATACAAACAAATACTACATGTGAATAAAGTGAATACAAGTTTATAACTGTACATACACTATTAAAGAAACATTATGTTGAGTGCTTGTATGAGATATTTTATGTTATGTCTGTGTTATGTTGTTCAGCCACAAGATGGCAGCATTGTTTAAGGTTCAGTCTCAGTTTGTATTAATCCACTTGAGGTTCTGGCTAAATACCAGTACAAATAAATCATATGATGGTAAAGCTAAACAGTTTGTGTTCAGATAGCTGCAGGCACAATGTGTGTGATTTCACATGTAACAGTAACATATTACTGAATGTATCAGAAAAATAGCAACACAAATGTTGTACATTATTTTTACAGAGGCCAAAAATCATGTGAAAAAAAAATATTATCCAGGTCGATTCAGATCCCAATATTTCCAAACTGTCCTGACTGTTAACGCATTTACTATCACAAACTTTGAACAAAATATCAGAACTTAAATTATTATTATTTTTTAAATACAGTGTTTAACTTTGTCTTACCGAGCCGAACAGAAATCTTTGCCTGAATAAAATGCAGCGTCACATGAAGGAAATCTGATCACAGAAGCTGAACCAAACATTCAACTTCCTGCAGATTTTTAGATATTTTATGAAATGTGTTCGGCGCTCACAAAGTATCACGGTGTGCTCTCTCTGTGAGGACGCTGGATAAGTTCATGTTTCCAACGTCTTTTACGACAAACACATTTTTATGTTGCTGCTGCACAGACAGACGACAGCAGAGGAAGACCTCCGCTCACCCCGATCAAGAATTCTCACCACATTTTTGGAAGCAAAGACATTATTCATCTAATCCACGTTTAATGTGTAACGGCTGAAACAGAACATGGCCTGAAATGCTGTTTCAGAGGCCGCCGTGCCAGGAAAAAGATCCTGGAGGAAACGCTGGAACGTGGTTTAAGATGTTTGGGAGGACTGGAGCTGATTCACCACTGCAACAAGCTCCATATTATTGTGGGGTTTAAACAGAGTTGGCGAGCAGCGGTACAGTGTACGGGCTTATTACTTACCAAGAGTGTGACAAATTACTATTTCAAATTGAGCAATGATTCCACATTTTCCAGTTTAAGAAATTACTTCCTGATGACCTTTTGTACATGAGTTATCCTCCTAATAACTCTGCTTTCCACACTCAGTCTGTTTTCCTGCTGACATGTCATCAGCTGTGTTTACATGGAGTCCAGTATTCCACTAAGAATACTGGAAATGTTAACGATGAATCCAGCCCTCTCTCCAGGATTAGAATAAAATGTTTCTGCACGTTTGCTGACAGAGGGAGTACGTGACGTGACGTGACGTGACGTGACGTGACGTGACGTGACGTGACGTGACGTGACGTGACGTGACGTGACGTGACGTGACGTGACATGACGTCAAAGATGCCGAAGTCCAACAAACCAGAAACTACAAATGTGTTGTCACCCTGACACGAGAATAAATATTATATTAACAGACGGACTGAATGATTTGAAGGAAATAAAAACAAAAAATGTACTTTCTGACCACCGTAAAGGAAATCTGTCTTCTTTCCCAGAAGCATTTTGTCTGCAAACAAAAAAAAAGAAAGCAGGCGGTCCGTCCGACGTGCCGACGCTGAGCGGACACATGGCTGTCGGTGGACAAACATTGACTATTGCACAACCTGTGACCTCTCATTTACAGGACAGTCTCTCTCCGTCTTTCAACCAGGCCACCCTATGAAGCAGCACAACACACACACTCACACACACACACACACACAAACCTGGTTGGCCATTGGCCTGCAGGGCTGAGCAGGGCAGGAAGGGAATCATTCACTGTAAACTGAACAAGGACTGGCTTCCTCTGGGAGTCCCCGAGCCTGACAGCAGCCAAGATCCCTGCAACACAAACCACTCCAGCAAGCAAACACACACACACACACACACATACAGGCACGCACACACGCACATGCACACACACACGCACAGATCGACGCGTACACACCCTGGAACTGGGACACATTGTCTCATCTGTTACTCGTCTCTTTCCTAAATTCAGTCTTTCTTTACTTTCCCTTCCTGCCTGTCTCTCTATTTCCAGCCTGTCTTTAACCTCCGTCTCTTTCTGCTCTCTTCTCATCTTTCTCTCCCAATATTCCTTCTCCTTCTTTATTTCTTTTTTCCTCCCTGCCAGACATTTTCGTCCACCACGTACAGATTATATACAGCCGAGTCGCCAGGACAAAAAATGTTAGCAAACCACAGTCACTTCAAAATCTGTCCAAAACGTGTCGTATCACGTTAAGAGTACATGTTTATTACCTCGCTTTGCTTTCAGGAGGAGGAGGGGTCCGCAGCTCCACTGCACACTTCAGCATCCAGTGTGAAACCGCTGGATGTTTTTAGGGAGACGAACGACGTCCAGCTGCATTTGTTGTCACCAAAAACCTGATACTTCTGATGGGAAGTCGGGCCGGTGTGGTGACTAAAACAGGTATTTTAAAAACGATGATTTCCAAACCGTATAGTTTCTGTGCCTCAGCCTAAGCAGAGCATAAGGACAGATAGGCAGAGAGAAGCCTAAAGAAACGTACAGTTTTTAAGTATCTGTATGAGCTACATGATTTTCTCATTTGGAGCGGTACAGTTGTCGAGATGGCGGCAGATCACTCTTTGAGTCCACCGCGACATTTTTCAAAAAGAGAAGACTAAATTCTACAGAGACGTCGGGACATTTTGCAGAGACAATACAGTTTATTTTAACCGAACCAGGATGTTTTTTGAACCTTAACCAAATGTTTTTTTTGTTGCCAAAACATAACCAGACTGTAACCACCGCAGCGTTTGCCCAAGATTATATTAAAATGCAGAAACTTACAGCGCCAACACTCTTTTATATACCCACACCCACATCATCCAGATTTATTAACCTGTTTTCTTTCTGTCTCTCTGTCTTCTTGGTGAAGACATGCAGTGTAACGGAGATCCGCTGGGCAGAATCTGACAAAATAATGAGCCATTGAAGAGCCAGTGAACCCCTGTGGTTCCTCCTCTGCCCCTCTGCGCTCCTCCGCTGCTCTCATCCTGTTCTGGTGGCCTCATCATGAAAACAGAGATGCTTTGTCAACGTTACTGTACGCATGCTATTCCCTTCACCTCTCTCCTCCGCACGAGCAAACCGCTCACACACCGACAGGATGGGAAACAGGGGATGCATATCCGTCAGCTGATCCAACTGGAAATGCTGACACCGGTCTCCCCATCTGCTACTGCTCTCTGAGACAAGATGGGAGGAAGGAGGAGGGGGGAGGAGAGGAGAGGGAAAGAAAACAGGGGGACAGAGAAAGAGGGAGGGAGCATTTTGACAACCCAGAGATCTGCCCGGATGCTTGTGGTTGGCCCTACAGCAACTGTTTTCCTAATAGATGATTTGTGCTGGATAGACACATTCTGCTGGGGCTCCAAACATGCAGCTTCTCCTCAGCGTTTGGCATTTGTCAACCAGTAAACCCTTTAAGATTCAACCACAGAACACAGCAAAGGGAAACCTACACAACTATAACTGACAGATTCCTCAGAGATGTTACACGTCCGTCTCCACATGGAGCTCATTGAGGTCGTCTCTCTGCCGTCACACGGTGGCGTGTTTGCGAGTATGTCAGCTACAAGTTGCTGTTTTTGGCGAAACAAAGCAAAATGAGACAATGAGCCAGAAGTGACTGAACTGCTGTTGAGTGACGCTTCAAGTCTACAATGTGCTGAGAGGTTGAGCTCTTCTTAAACACCACATGAGATGTTTTATCCACTCACTGACAGGCAGTGGTGAGCTGGAGCTGAAGCAGCGGGTCTGACAGTGGACGGAGCCAAAACAACGACCGCTTTATTCTGTACGAACAAAACTGCTGCTGAAAACATCACACCTGCAGACCTGAGCAGCCCAACAGGTGTGTGGTCACTGCTGCAGCGTAACAGCAACTTACCAGACATTAGTTAATATATCTTCTGGTCCGTGAGTGACATTATTCACGGCTTTTCAAAGATTTCTCATAAGAAGCTACTTTCATAGAGGCCAAACTGTGTGATTACAACGTTACGTGATTCACTGCGGCCGAAAAAGACTTCTTTCCTTACACTGAAAGAAGCAGCTTCAGTTCAAGTGAGACAGGCGCTAAACTGCTAGTTAGCAGCTCGGCTAGTGGAAGTGTCTGGTGCACTCGCTCTGTTGGCCCCACAGCGCAGAGGAAGAAGTACATTTATACCCAGGAAGTCGAAACATTTTGGCTTCAGGACACCAGCCAGCAGCTTTCACGGATGTGACCAGACTTTAATGTAACGTCCTCGTAGCCGACGGGCTTTACTGTGACAACACAGGAAGCGCCCTGCAGTCAGTAACCATTAACCATTTGCTATGTGAAGATATGGTAGAAAGTGAGACTTTACATAACATTTTCAGTGGACACAAAAAAGGCAGCATAATTTTTTTTAAATGTAGGTTTTTGTTTGACGACAGGGTCGTATGGAGACACGCGATCCCACACATGTCCTAAAAACTGAGCAATGGAGGATAAAAGATGGGGCACTTGTTCTTCCTGTCGCACCTGCACGCACACACACACTCACACACCCACACACACACACAGTCTTCACCCCAGAGTCTCACACATTTAAGTGTGACTCTCTAAATCACTGCTTGTGCTTCTGCAAATATGGGAGAACTGTCATCCTTTGTTTTAGTTGAGTAGGCACACACACACACACACACACACACACACACACACACACACCTTGTCGAGACCGGAAGCTGGCCTGTCTTCTCAGCTGCGATGTCTCACATACACAAACACACTCTCACACACGGACCAACTGCAGCGATGACGCCTGCGATGGTCAAAAATACCCTGAATGGAATAGATAGTTAGCAGTGAAGTCATACCTCGCTCTGCCCGCTGGTATCCTCTAACATCCTGGGAATTTACTCTACTGACACTGACGCTGCAGCGCCACATCACAGATTATTTTAACACACACCCACACTCATTCAGACGGACACACGATATGATTAAAGACAGGATATTAGTTTCCGCGGCTCTTTGTGAATGTCGTGGCAGCTGATGTCTCGACACATTACTCAGCATCCTATGGGAACCTGATCTCTGGTCCCTTCAGCTGGAAACTTTCAAAGTATCCGTGACGTTTCACATTTCCTGATGACGTTCAGAACACAGGAAGTGACCCGCTGTCCGAAAAATATGGTATTGTTCAGAAAATATTGTTCACTTCTTTCCCCGTTAAAACATCAAAATAGGAGCCAGAACTTCAGGAAAGGAAAGGAAGCCGACAGTTTTCCAGGAAATTAACTCAATGATGATGATGATTATTGCTACACACAACTGAAAATAGGAAATCATAACTGACGTTTCTGTGGAATTCATGGTCTCCACTTGTACAATGTCGTGTGACGTAGATCTGCTTTACGGACTGCATGTGCTTTTACTTCTGGTGCCGACTGTACAGTCTACGTCTTCAGTTATATTCCCTTATTTAATTCTCACAGTTCCCTTTGTATTTATTGTTAACAGCTTATTGTTTATTGTTTTTGATCCTTTAGATAGATAGAAGACTGTTAACGAGGTCAGGTAGCAACACGCTAACGTTAGGTTGCTATGGTTCGTTTTTACTCTCAGTGCTTGGAAGAGCTGCCAAAAATTCAAGTTGCACCGAGCAGTAAAGATCCGACCTCACTGCTGGAGAAGGGACGTATTTTAACGAAGTCATGGATGGAAAAGCAGCGAGATAGCTCTACATGTATACTGTCGATAGACTGATACGTGTCAGCGATGGGAGCTAACCACACAGCAACTTGGAAGAGCTGTCAGAAATGAAAGTGAAAGCAAGTGCTGAGATAAAACATAAACTGAAGAGTTCCTGTAAGCTGTCTGAATACACAGATATGTTTTATTTGTTGGCTTCTATTCCTTGATATCTGATTTCTTTATATCGCCTGGAGCTACAAGAGCAAATCTGCAGTTGAAGCCGATCACAATAAATCTTCAGTCTTAGAGTCTCGAATAAATTAATCTTTAATCAAACGCTCAGTAACAGAAAACATCCAAGTGTGTATTTGTTATGTACGACCTGAAGCAGAACACCCGCTCCACCTCCTGCAAAAAAATAAGATAAATAAAAGCATGACTGCACTTGTGTCAAGGACGTGATGCAAAAGGCATTACAGTATCCTCTTTTCATTTCCCTGGAAGTCGTCATGGAATAATTCTTTTTCTGGCACTGAATGCGTAAGCAAAGCCATTACACCCACTCCTCTGTGCAGCTCTGCCCAGTCTCCGCTCCGGGAAAGAAACGTCCAAGTTTAACCTCTTATCTCTTCCTCTTCCCTTTCCCCTTCCTGTCATTCAGAACATGAAAATAAAAAACTGCTCCGACTGAGGGAAAAATAGATCCTTAAAACAAACGTCGAGGCCTATTCGTGGCGAATGCTTGACATTCCACACAGCCCAGATATCTCGTACTGTTTGGTTGTGGCCGTGTCATTGCAGGATACTGTGGCTTCCTCTCTCTTTCTTTCTGTCTCACTCACTCACTCCCCCATTTTAATTCTGTCCCCGCTTCCTTTCCTTTCTGTTTTTAGGCAACATCCTTTTTTTGTGTGTGCCCAGACCAGAGGAGCAGCTATAATTGTTCCCTCGTTCCCCAGAAAGAATGTCTAAAGCAAACGGAGCCTTTTGAAGTGGCCCATTGTCTGCTGACCTCAGAAGGTGAGGAGGTGGAGGACGGGGGAGGAGAGGGGGAGGAGAGGGAGGGCTGGAAACGCAGCCACTAATGGAAAGGTGAGCAAAGTGGAACAGAAGAGGAAGAGATTTAGAGAGAAATGACGACAGATGAGAGACTATAAGGCCGCGTCTTCTAAAGTGTTGCTGAAGAGTCAAATGTTTGTGTTTCATTTTTTAATCATAATTTTTTTTATTATTATTACGACAGCAGTATATTATATACAAAAGAAGTCTTGAAACTAGAGAATAATGAATTTATCAGGAAACAAATCAAATAAAGTGAGATGTTGCGCCATTTTTTCATACAGTTACATACACGAGGAGTCGTCCCCTGCTGGCCAATCAGCTGTGGTTTCACTTGTCAGACCTGGAAGCTTATATATTATATATTATTATATATTATATAGTCACTGAGCAGCAGCAGGACGGATGATGGACGTGTTAATCCCAACATTTTGACTCAAGGCTTCAGTGTTTTCAGGTTCAGGCTACATGAACATTTGGGTCAGGAAAAGTTTGTAACTGCTGATGATTCGGGCACTAAAGAATTAACTTTATTAACAAAAACCAAAATAAAGTGCAGAAGAATATTCTTTTTGACATGATTAGTTTAGTCGTGGAGGACATTTTGTTTTGGCAATTTTTGGGCCTGTCAGATGATGACAGTATTTGCAGGAGTTGCTGTTCTTTGTCTGATAACTTACTCAACTAATCAAAAACCAAAATATAGTTCTTGGTTCAATGAAAAAAACCTGAATGCAAACACTGGCATGGAAACACAAGTAATCACAATTAAAACAACTGAATAACACACAACCACAATCACACAAGAAAAACAGCAGAATTCTGGCGAGCTGAAGAACAAACGACAGGAGAAGCTTCCTCCACTCTGCTGAACACGTCCGACAGGAACGATTGGTACAAGCTCACAACAGCACGGTTTTATCTTTTAAGTGCACCGTTTAGGCTGAACGCAGCTCATCTGAGGTGAAAGCTCCATGTGATCACGGTTCAAAGTGCTGCTCCAGATGGACTGCAGCGCCAGCACGGTTTTATGTTTGATTTATAAGGGAACTGCTCGGAGCGCACACTCCACATTGTTTTACAGCTTCGTGCTGCCGTCGAGCGTATACATGCCGCGGGCTCCGGGCACAGGCACGTCTTACAGGGCCGACAGGAGGAGGAGGGAATCTCTTTTTCCACTCCTTTAGTTATTTTCAGGCTCCTTCTCTTCCGGCCGGTTCGCCTCCCAGAGATTTTCTGTGCAATTTTGCTAAAAATGACGGCCAAGAGCTTCTCGCTGAAAATAGGCGTCTGTTACTGTAACCCAGCGGTGGGAGGGTTATTCAGCTGTCCAGCAACAAGGAGGGAACCGGGCCGTGCTTCATCTGGAGCCGTTTAGGACATTTACAGCTGTCTGTAGATTGTTGTCATCATTTATTCATCACAACTGCATTTTTCAGACACGGTGGCAAGCATTTGAAATCGCTGAGTGAGTCTGAAACTTCTGTGCCGTTTACAGCAGATTTAATGTTGACATAAGAAAGTGTTCAGCTTTACTTTAGTCCTGAGGTCGACGGGTCACCTGCCTTCGTTCTCATGGACTGAACTCACCTTCCACAGATGAGCGTACTCAGAGCACACAAATAAAACCACAAGGCCACCGATAAGAGACGGGATTCAAATGGTCCCATCTAGTTCACACAGGTCTGTATCATGTTTCTGAGTCTGTGGGCTGGGAGCTGCCCGACAGCATGGAGAAGTGTTAGTATAAGGAATGCCAGTCAATTCAGGGGGTTGTGAAACTGCAGTGGTTTCCAAATAGTCATCATTTATATCACTGAAAACTTCAGACAGCACTGGTGCTGCAAACTACAGACAAATGTGGAACTGAAATCCAGTTTAAACCTGCAATTACTGAGTTTTTGGTCACTTGGGGGCGACGAGCTGTAAACTCTGACGGCTGACATCATCTTTGTACGTGACTACGATTTCACAGCATAAAATGAAGAGTAAGCCTTTAACACGCTGCTTCCCTACGTCAGCCCGGTCAGTGACCTTCCAATTCATACTGAAGTTCATCAGGAACCAGAGTTAACATCCTGCGTGAGAACAAAGTTCAACAGTAATGTGTTATGTAACTAAATTAACAAACATAAATTACTTAACTTCTGTCACGAAACTTACGTCAGTTATGTGACTGAACAGCATTTATTATTTCAACCCAAAGTGCATTTCTGTAAACCAAACCAAATATTGTTGTAGCCTAATCCAAACCAAACCGTGACTGTTACACAATGTTAACAACAGTCCAGAAGTCACAACATGTGAACTGTCAGCGAGCTGTTTGAAACTCAAAGCAACAAAAAGCAACTCCTCCTCCCCGAGGCGATAACGCATCGCTCGGAGAAACGTTGAAGAATAAAGAAGAAGTAGAAGTAGCAGTCAAACAAACACAGTATACATTTGTTGTGCGTGGTGTGTTTGTACGATTGAGAGAAGGCTTTCAGCGATCACTGGAAAACATTTTGCCGAAGCAGCTCCTGCAGTCTCCCCCCACTGACTCCTCTCCTCTCCTCCCTGTTTGACTCGCTCTCATTCAGAAAACACAAACTACTTGCGACTCACACTCACACAAACACACTCCCTGCCATGGCCCAAGGCACACAGTGTACAGTTACTCACATCCCCAGGAAGCGGAGGTATGACATCACCTTATCATCTCCTCTGGGCCCATGGGAAGACCGGAGGGGGGAGAGACTGAGAGCGAGGGAGGGAAGGAGGGGGAGGAAGAGACAACAGAACAGAGTCTGGAAAAAGAAAAAGACAGAGAAAGAGAGATAAGTGGAACTGAAGAGAGAGAGAAGCAGGCGAGGGCGCAGAAGAGACGGGATGTTTGAGAATGTGACGAAAATGATTCTGGCGTCACGGCGAAATATGATGAATGGACTGTTTTCCTCGTCCACTGTGTGCTGCATTAAAGCTGTTACTGTCCATCACACACACACACACACACACACCAGTACACATGACTTACTCTAGATGGCATGTGTTAAAAACAGAGACCTCTGAAAACAATCTCTGCGGTCGGTGTAATAATCCTCGTTATGTGCGCCCTGAAAAGAGGTCAGGTTGAGGAAATAAACAGTGTGCTGGGTTTTATTACTCACACATGACCAAGAATCACTCATTATCAGGACTGACAGGGCTCTGAGTGCAGTGTTTCCTCTTTAATAAGACATGTTACTGATATGAGGACACAGTCTTTTGCAAATCATTCCACAGAAAATGTTCTTTTTCCATCAGACCAGTATAACTGTAACTCTAAAACTGAGTACTTCTTCTTTATATTGTTTCCACTCATAGACAGATAATAAAGGTTTTTGCCAAAGCAGTCTGCATCCCTGAACTTTTTTCTCTTATAAGGCTAAAAAACAACAACAACAAAACATTCCCAGGACCCGTCGTGACTCCAGGTCCTTTGGGTCTTTACATTTTTGTCCTCAGAAGACAGATTGCTCGCACTTCCCTTTGCCTTGAACCTGAAAATGACTTCTTTCAGACGGGTCAGATCTCTCAAAGCTGAGAAATCACAGTTTTTGAGTTGAAAAGAACTTCCTCTAAGCTTTTTCTCATTGTTGTGAACCTCCAAGATCTTTCAGAAAAGCTTCATTGAGACAATAAACAGTTGGAGGAAATGGAAAGACAGTCGAGCTGTTGCATAACAATTATCTGTACTTAACCTTCAGCTGACGACACGTTAGCAGTTTAAAAATAGCTTTGATTAACGTCACTTGGGTGGAAAATAGACATCAAACACAAGCTCAGTGGAAAATTCATCACTTACAGTTGATTGTGTGTTTGAATCAGAGACAATGAGAGGAAACAACTGTGTGAGCATTGAGTCAGTCCAGCTCTCATCTGGGCCACATCAGAACACCACTGAAGTCCATAAATGGTGTCAACTGTAAACTGAAAACTCAAAAAGAGATTTGAATTGATAAAAAGAGATTATCTCATCTCAGAGAATAAACTTCAACCACCTCTGATGTTTCCAGGCAGATACGAGTAGTGCGGCTTGAGCATCGGCACGCTAACCTTTACAAACCATCACCACAGTCACGCAAACCCTCGTCAGTCATTTTCTCATAAGCTTACACGCTTCTGTACCACGGACAGACGATTTGCATGGGCAAAGAAATGAGAGGATGAAATGAAAAAGGTCTCCTGTTTGAAGATGCACCCTGTGATCAGGCTGACCTCTGGCACACGCAGAGACAGAGACTATTTAAAGGTCCTATTAGCGCCACGAAAAGGTCACCGGTCTGATTCTATAACAACCAGCACGGACGGCCACGTGACGGCAAGAGCAGGAGCTGTAAAGAAGCAAAGAAACGTGAGAAAGGTCAACATGGAGTTAAGTATCCTGTGCATTCTGAAAACAGAGAGATAATCCTGTTGACGGAGACGCGTCGTCCAGTTAGTGACAATGTGGCATCGGTGGCTATAAATGTCTCCAGGTCTATTTATAGATGGAAGGATGGATGGATGGAAGGATGGATGGACGGAAGG
This sequence comes from Diplodus puntazzo, assembly GCA_963678695.2. Classification (NCBI taxonomy): domain Eukaryota; kingdom Metazoa; phylum Chordata; class Actinopteri; order Spariformes; family Sparidae; genus Diplodus; species Diplodus puntazzo. The sequence continues at coordinate 1,471,505 of OZ023167.1, read as the reverse complement.
ATGGATGGACGGACGGATGGACGGACGGACGGACGGACGGACGGATGGATGGATGGAAGGATGGATGGACGGACGGACGGATGGATGGATGGATGGATGGATGGACGGACGGACGGACGGACGGACGGACGGATGGATGGATGGACGGATGGATGGATGGATGGATGGATGGAAGGATGGAAGGATGGATGGAAGGATGGATGGATGGATGGATGGACGGACGGATGGATGGATGGAAGGATGGATGGAAGGATGGATGGAAGGATGGAAGGATGGATGGAAGGATGGATGGAAGGAAGGATGGATGGAAGGATGGATGGACGGACGGATGGATGGATGGATGGAAGGATGGATGGAAGGATGGAAGGATGGATGGATGGAAGGATGGAAGGATGGATGGATGGAAGGATGGAAGGATGGATGGACGGACGGATGGATGGATGGATGGATGGATGGAAGGATGGAAGGATGGATGGAAGGATGGATGGATGGATGGATGGATGGATGGAAGGATGGAAGGATGGATGGATGGAAGGATGGATGGACGGACGGATGGATGGATGGATGGATGGACGGATGGATGGAAGGATGGATGGATGGATGGATGGATGGATGGATGGATGGATGGACGGACGGACGGATGGATGGATGGATGGAAGGATGGATGGATGGATGGATGGATGGATGGACGGATGGATGGAAGGATGGATGGATGGATGGATGGATGGAAGGATGGATGGACGGATGGACGGATGGAAGAATGGACGGATGGATGGATGGATGGATGGAAGAATGGATGGATGGATGGATGGATGGATGGATGGAAGAATGGATGGATGGATGGATGGATGGATGGACGGATGGATGGATGGAAGAATGGACGGATGGATGGATGGATGGAAGAATGGATGGATGGATGGATGGATGGATGGATGGAAGAATGGATGGATGGATGGATGGATGGATGGATGGATGGATGGATGGATGGATGGAAGGATGGATGGATGGAAGGATGGATGGATGGATGGATGGAAGGATGGATGGATGGATGGATGGATGGAGCTCTCTTCAATGTCACTGCGCTGACATAACGAGCGCCGCTGTCATCGCCTTCCAAAATAGCAGCTGTTTGTAAAGAAAAGCACCTGAGGACCAGATTGTGACCCACATTTCCTTCCTGGTGGTAACATAATATTTCTGCAGCGAGGTCAGCGAGGAGTCCATTTCATCATTTACATCTCACCGCTGACTGTATTCAACGATTTAAGTGGAGCGAGCAGGTCGGTGCAGCATCTGACTCAGTAGGATGTGGTTCTTTTTTCATGTTTACGTGGGAGTTCAACCCGGGGAGTTTGTGTCCACACTCATGCATGCATTTATGTGTGTGTGTGTGTGTGTTTTGCTAAATATAGCTTTGTTTCCCTGGTAACACCTGAGGATCATATTAATACCTCCAGCACATCAACTCCCCTCAACGGTTTTGTCAATGAAAACACAATATTTCTGAGCCCATTCAGCAAGACTCGCCTTTCATTTGTGAAGAGTTGAGATTGAAGCACTTTCCTCCTTTCTCCTCCTCACTTTCACACACACACACACACACACACACACACACACTCACACACACACTCCCCTCCACCTCCCAACACGTATTTGTGATCACATAAAGTCAGATACGCTCCGGAGGGGGTGTGTGGAGAGGAGATCCATTATTTTAGCTTCTGCCTGCCGCTTTTGTGTGTAGCTCAGGAGCTGAAAGGGAGCGATCAGCCAACCATAACAATCCATAATGGCTTTTCTGCCTCATCCACAAGTCTAGAAGCGTGCCTCCGGTCGGGGCTATCCCCATGTGCCTCTGCCACCCCTGATGTCTGTGAGTGTGTGTGCACATGCAGCTGGATGGGCAGGGACTGTTTATGTGTGTGTGTGTGTGTGTGTGTGTGTGTGTGTGTGTGATGTGTGTGTGTGTGTGTGTTACGGGTATTCAGGGCCATGGCTGTGACTGTGACAGCGGAAGACCCCATTGAAAAGGAGTGGAGTCAGCCAGTGCGACCGGGGGCCCCTGAGCCTGTCTGATCACGCAACACACGGGGGGCACCGGGCCGGGCCGGGCCGGGCCGGGCCGGGGGAGGGGGATGTGCCGAGGATCAGCCCGGAGTTTGGGGCAGAACATCTCGTCGTAGAACCAAAGAGAGCTTCATTCATTAATCGTCCTGACGTACAGAGCAGAAAACAGTTTGGAAGAAAAGGAAGCCAACAACAGTTTGTTAAATGGACCAAAACCTCCCTGACATGTTTTAAAGGTGCACTACGTAGTTTTGACAGTTTCTTCAGTGACTGATTTGTTTCTGCCTAAACAAACAAACTCTCTTCGCTCTTGTGACTGAATAAACAGGACAACAGAGTTTCATACTCTTCCACTTTCTTTGTATTTGGCGGACCCTGCCACCAGATTGTTTATTCAGGAATGGAAACAACAAATATTTCTGAGTTTGTTACCTCGTCATTGTTGTAATAATTGTTACTATGACTAACAATAGCAAAACCAGTTAGCAGAATTGATCACTTAGGCTGTCATCCCTGCAGATTAAACCTTCTTTCCATCATCATTTATTGTGTTTGATTGCAGCCAAACTGTAGTTCAGCACTTTTTCAGTGTCTCTTGTTACTCTGAATGGCACAAGTAGAAGATCTCCCTGTTTGGGTTTTAGATTTATGCATAATAACATAAATTTCATCATCTGTCTGCATGCAGCCTAACATTTGTCTGTGGACACGTCGTATGTCGACACCCACTGTGGTATAACGGGTCAGATAAACTATACAGTGCACGTGGATGCAGTTGTGCTGATACTATGTTGGGTGTCTGCTTCATGAACATATAGTTATCAACCATGGCAAAGGGTACAATTAGGGTAAAAACAGAGACGTGTGCACTATGTTTGGCTCTTTACTGTCGACATGTTCCACCTGAAGAAGATGAGACTCGCTGGTGTCAGGCTGGTCAACTCACACAAACACAAAATGTAAAATGTTCACTCAAGAATTTTTCCTCCTGAATATTTAATCTCAACAGATCGAGGATACACAGCGATGCACAAAAAAACAGAAGGAGGATTTTCCACTTCAAATCCACAAACTCAAACCTGAGAGCGCTGGAAACAAACTTTTATAGTTCGTTTAGGACATAAATTATAGAAGGTGCACTTCCTTCTATAAACCTGCCTGAGTGCTGGTAAAAACCACAAACCGGCTTCCATAAAACATTTACCTGCCAAAATTCCTGCTTCTTTACAACTGGGCCAATCACGGAGACCGGCCTGCGGCTTTTTTTAGGTATCACTTGGTAGTTTCCAGCCCCCACGACCCTGCAGGAGGTAATCTGGTATAGAAACAGCAATACATTGATAGATTGATGGATGATTGGGTTATTGGTTCTGTGGCTTTTATGAGGTTCCTCGACAGATTATGGAACCCTGAGCTGAATGGGCAAATGTCAGAGCCAACTTGTTTGACGCGAGGTTGTGAGTACACTCAAATATATGGAATATTAAAAAAAAAGGTTGTAGGAAAGAAAAAGTAATAAAAAATGAGATTTGTGACAAAATGGAAAAAAGTGGTTTCAAAGGATGTGTGAATAAATAAAGAATAAAAAGTATTGCGGTTCAGATGTAATGTGTTAATCAGTTTTAATTGAGAGACAGGAAGTAATAATAATACCCTGGTGAATTAACAGCCTTCTTCTACAGGAGCATCAGTGTTAAGCTCTGCCTCGACAGTCAGAGCCTCCTCCTCCTCCTCCTCCTCCTCCCTGCTCTCTGCTGACCACTCCCCGGGGAGCAGCATCCATTTTAGGGAGGAAAAGAGAAACGGAAGAAAAGGCAAAATGATGGAGGAGGAGAAAAGGAGAGGGAGGACGGAGAGAATTAAGGTTACATGTCAGGGTGGGGGAGCTGGAGGCGGCGGAGGGGTCGAGAAAGTGAAAATAGGAGGAGATGAGAGGAAGGGAGGAAAGGAGAGTAGACAGAGAAAAAGAGAGGGAAATCAAGTAGCCATCCGGTGATCATTTTACAGGCTGAGGGGAAGTGTTCCTGGAGAGGGGATGGAGCCAGACAAATGACTGAATGAGAGCTAAGTGGGTGGCAACACTGGCCCATTACAGTGCGACCGGCCCTCATCAGTCCTACAGGTAGACAACAGGAACCACAGAGGCAAAGACACCAGCAGAACCAGCAGTCCGGCACAGAACCAGCAGTCCGGCACAGAACCAGCAGTCCGGCACAGAACCAGCAGTCCGGCACAGAACCAGAGGCTTTTTCTACAATCTGTTAGTTCGTGATGAAATGTCAACTCTGTCAAACTGTTTTCAGATGATTTGAGGAAAACTTTCAGAAGACAGAGGACGGGTTGAGGGGGTTCCCCCAAACACCGACACTCTCGCTCCACCGACACGCTAAACATGCTCATGTTTAGCAACGTGTTTATCATGATCACCATCAGCATGCTAGGGAAGCTAGAGCAACTCTACTGGACCGATGTAGAAGTGGGACTCTATGATAGAGCTACGTGAAAAGGGAAGTGAAACACAAAGCAGCTATAATTCATCCAAATGTCATCAAGTACAGATGAAATCGAGCTTAATATCACAAGTAAGAATATACTTAAACCATATTTAATGGACTGGCAGAACAAACGATTCGGCCTCACAGACGTGGCAGCAATAAAACTTCATTGTAGATTCTTAAAACGATGTTTAAAAGATGTTTTAAGAGACAGAAGAGGAAACAAAACCCCTCTCATCTCCTCCGATCATCCTCCGTCCCCCCGTCAGTTCTTCTTTCGCTCAGTCCGTTATAAACGGTGACTGCACCACACATAGAAATTAACAGCCCCGTGTGTTGACATGAAATATCAAGCGTGTGGGGCACTTTGAGGTCTGGACAAACCTCAGAGCTTGCTTGAGAATGTCGGTAAGCCAAAAGGCAGATGGCAACGCAAAGGAGGTGAGTTTACATACGCAGAGCGCGACGGATACGAGGCAGATGGTCATTTGTTGACTAATCTATCACCAGCACCTTTTGCACATTTACACTAAAGACCCAACTCACTTTTCCTAATGCGGTCCCACACCTCCCGCCGAATACATTTTCTACATACGACCATATTTCTTGACGCCATCAACAGATTTCGTGCCCCCAAGAGTATTATAACTGTCAGGATCTTCTGGATGTAGTCGATATCTTACACAGCTCCCCCCAAAGTTCAAGATCGGATGAAACCAAATGAGGTGTGATGATGATGAGAAAAGTGAGCACCAGGTGTCCCTGTCTCTCCTCTGTCTGCGCCCACTTAAAAACAGACACACTCACCTCTCCTCTCCCCCCTCTCCCCCGTCTCCCCCCACCTGGTCTCCTGGCAGCCTCACAGTCATGGGAACAAAGTGAGGGAAGCTGCAGAGCATTTGGTTTCAATGCTGAACAGATATCATAAACTTCTGTTGAGAATCTAATAAAGAAAGTGCTCTCGTCTTCGAGCTCAGGAAGCTGGAATCGTGCAGGAAGACATCAGAAAATATTATTGCTTGTCTCCGTCTGTGCTCGGGGGTAGAAAAATGTCGGGGTTAGGATTCAAGTTGTTGGTGCTCGACGTGACTTTCTGTCAAGTCGTGAACGAAAATCCAAAATCTGATTTACAAGTCGAACAAGTGCGTTCCATTTGTGTCTGTGCCTGTCAGCGTGCCAATTCTTGTTTGTACCCGTGGGTTTGCCTGTGTGTGTGTGTGTGTGTGTGTGTGTGTGTGTGTGTGTGTGTGTGTGTGTGTGTGTGTGTGTGTGTGTGTGTGTGTGTGTTCTGGAGTCCTGTAAGGCCCCTGGTATCCAGCAGAGGAATGCAGCAGTCTCTTGAAAAGTAGTTATCAGCTAATGAGAATTCCACTCGGAGCAGGAAGGAAGGGCTTAGAATGCGTGTCCCTCAGCGAATTGGGGCGAATGTTAATCACGATGCCTTTAAGTGCACACACACACACACACACACACACACACACACACACGCACACGCACACTTGCATGCATGCTCACACAGGAGTCTAGACCGAGCAGAGAGCTGCAGAAGAGCCTGACACATGAATGGACGGGAGGGAGGGAGGACGGGAGGGAAGGAGGGAGGAAGATGGAGAAAGAGAGAGAGAGAAAAAAGAGGATGTTTGTAAAAACTAGGCTTGGTGTTGTCTTCGTGGTTTGGAACTAATTGGTTTCAGATGAAAATCAGCGTGCACAAACTTGAGAAGGCCTTAATGTTCTTTACCTTGCACTCCATCACCCTCTCGCAGAAAACCCCCTCCACCTCTCTCCCTCACTTTCTCCTCCTGCCCGACCGGTCGACTCAAAAACTTCCTCTTGTTTTAGTGTAACGGTCGACGAGGTCGACGAGGTCGTGGAGGTCGTGGCTCAAGGAAAAAAAACACACAAAGTTTAAATGAGTTTGGATATGATAAGAGGAGAGCAGTCTCTCTCTCTCTCTCTCTCTCCCCGTTACGCCGTGAAGGACACCAGGCCTCTGGAGATGCCGTCCCTCAGGAAGAAAGCAAGCGTCCCCCTCCCTCCTACTGCTTTTTCATAACCTATTATTTATGTCTGACAGACCTCCTCCAGACAAATGGCTGCCATATGGAGAAAGAGAGGCAGAGGAGAAGGAAGGAAGAAAGGAAGGAAGGAAAAGCTCTTAGTTTTTCTGTGGGGCTTTTGAAATTTCGATCAGTTTTTTGCTTCGAGGGTCGTGCTGATGTTTTTGTGCCGGATGGCTCGACGAGACAGCAGGCGGCTCGGACGTATGCGCCGCCTCTCGTGCGGCACGAGAGGCGGCGCATACGTCCGAGCCGCCTGCTGTCTCGTCGAGCTGATGGAGATATCAATCCTGCCTCATTGTAAAGAGATGTACAGCTTCTGCGGGCTGTAAACCACGACCGCGCTCACACGTATCTGCGGTCCGCAGGGACACATTTCTCTGCCGCGTACATGTGAAGCTTCAGCGTGACCAAACGTTCAAAGGAAGAGTTCACGGTGTTTGAGATAATGTGGTATCACCGTTACTCACAACCACTGACACCGTGGCTTTGATATATTCAGTCCAACGCTAACATTGAACTTTAGTGCACTGACATCACATTCAGTCATGCTGAGTTATGTTTTCACCCACGTCCGTTTGTTGGTTTGTCAGCAGGATTTCCAAGAAACTCTTACGAAACGGATGTTGGGCCACAACTTAACGTGGACGTACGTGCTCTGCTGAGCGCCATTCTAGCTTTTTTCCAGTGTTTTCTTCATAGTTTTTTATCATTAAATAGAAGAATGAAGGTCTTTGGGAGAGCAGAATCTGGAGGTTGAGCAGGGTTTGGTTGATGCAGGTAAACAGTCTGGAGAGAAAAAGACAATCTCAGACAGTTCAGCTATTTATTAGCTAATGCAAGTATTTGTGTTTATAGACAGTGTAGAGTTACACTCAATTCCATTTTCACATCTCAAGTTGCTGATCAATGATGGATGCACGGGTGAGGAAGGCTTGACCCGGATATCCGCCATCTGCTGGCTGCGCTGGAAGCTCTGGAGCACTACATATAAATTATTGTTATCCAATATTTGATGGCTTCAGAAATGGCTCCACAGGGAACGAGTGACATAGTTGAGAAACTTAATGTCGTGGATAGACAGCTTGCTGCTGAAGAGTCGGGACCACACCAGCATCAAACCTTTGACAAAGCTAAACTATCACAACTGGCTAAGTGGTCCAAGAGAGAAGATGCAGAAAAGGCTGATTTAAACATCTTTTCAAACGCACACTGACATCACAGTCCCTGTTTGTTCACAGAACATGAAGGATCATCAGCCTTCAGAGTGAGCGGACCTCCATCCCGATGTCACGCCTTCCTTCTCCGTCTCGCTGCAGGGCTGAAATCTGAGGATGTATCAGAGCTGCTGGTGCCTGATTCATTTATCTCATTTACTGTACAGGTTCCTGCCGGTACAATCGACACCTTAAATGACTTCTCATCCCCTCACTGTACTTCCTCTCCTCTGTTGTTCCTCCTCTGCCTTATTTAATGTGCGTCCTTCTTCAGTTGTTCTTCCTGTCTCTTCTTCATTGCTCCCTTGAGTCACTCTTCCTGCCAGTATAAAAGTCTCTGTCATGTCTGGTCCCTGAGGGAGCAGCTGGCCAGATAATCCCCGATGGGGCCTTTCCTCCTCCTCCTCCTCCTTCTTCTCCTTCTCTTCCACCCGCCCCCACCTCCCTGAACACTCCTTCCTTCCTTCCTTCCTTCCTCCCTCCATCCCCTTGTGTAATAACTCCCTCGTTCTTGTCGGACAAAACAGCACCTTTGTGGCCTCTCTCTCCATCTCCTGTGACCCCCACCTCACCCACCCCACCCTGTTTTCTCCCTCGAGTGAAGCAACATTTAACTCAGGAATAGGGAAATTGTAAACAGCAGGTTTTTTGGGCCTGGAGGCCGAGGCAGAGTCCGGCAGGGCTCAGAGTCCAGCCGAGCAGAGAAGCAGCCCTTTGTTATTGTGGGATTAGTTAGGGAGGTGAGGGCAGGGCTGCCACCTCCAGCACCATACCCCCACACCTCCGCCTCTAATCACCACCACCACCAGGACAGCACACCCTGTCACACACACACACACACACACACGTAAAATTAAGAAAATGTTCACTGTCCGAAGTTTAAGATGCTTTCCAGGTCTTTAAAACAGAATCTCAGTGAAGGCCACAGACGTCGTCCCTGTGTGACCTGACGAGTGCAGATCAGTGTTAGTTGTTGCATTAGTTGTTCATTACAGGACTGTAGTCAGTGTGACAGTCCTGTGGGGCCGGTGACCATCTGTGTTTAACACTGTGATTCAATAAGGAAGGCAACATTTTTCTCCATAATGAATAATGAATGAGCCATTACCTGCCGTCTGTCTCCAATCTCTGCCCGTCTTTGTTTCATTGTGTTGATTAGTTTCGCTCTCTACAGTCTCTTCTGAGCACATTCTCTAATCATGACTGTAGTATTCCCAAATATTTTGTACTGCGACATTATCAGAGAAGCTTTAGAGTTGTTGCACTATGTGCTGCAGTGCTTGGAGCGCTAAAAAGAAACTCTGTGCCAGTACTCCCCTTGTTCACATGCTGACGTGGGAGCTGCCAAAGGGAGCACCGGGATTTCCCCCGATGCTCCAGATGGCCAGTCCGACCATGTTGGCATGTGTGCCGGGACACCGGCTCTTTGGTGTGACACACAAACGAAGCTCTCCAAGCAGGACGGGGAAAGGCAGACAGGTGAGGACCAGACGGACGGCGTCAAGCATGTTTGACTGAGGACATCTGACCTGGATCAGTCTGTATATCTGGACATGGATCACATTGGGTGGATTGAAAGCAATTTCAAATGTTGTTTGATAGCTTTGATTTGTGCCATTAATTAGAAACACAGTAGGTGTCTGCCTTCCTGCCAGACGGTTCAGCTCAGGCTTTACATCTTCGCACTGTAGTTGATAGGTGCACAAACGTGCAGTCCATCATCATTGACCATTCATCCTGTTTTAACCGCCCGTCAATACCTCACTGTAAATCACAATACAACATTTCCTGTCTTCTGAGGAAATTCCCGGCATGTGGCTGGAAGGTGTGCGCCCTAAAAAAAGAGCACGCACACGTGCAAACCGGTGAGATCGATCAAACGCGGCGGCTGGGCTTGATGTCGGTCGGCCGTGGAGAGAATGACAACCTCATGTTCAAGATTTAGCGCCGAGCGAGAAATGTAAAGCGAGGCAGGTTAGCATCGCTCTTTGATGAGAGATATCAAATGACTTTTGAGGGTTTTCCTCTCCTCGCCTTTTATGTTCCCCCCTCTCTCTCTGTCTCCCTCTCTCCCTCTTCCATCCTCTGCCTCACTCTCGGTTCTGCGCTGAACTTTCCGTCCACAGCCTGCCTCTCCCTGTGTGTGTGCTTTGAACTCCTCACACTGTTCTTTTGAAGGGCAGAGTCATAAAACGTCCTTTTATGCAGGCCTGGTTTCTTTGATGGGGTTGTCACTTTGTACAATGCTCCGCTCTAAGCCTCAGGAACTTCAGACAGGCATGACCACACCCACGCAGACGGACAGACAGATGGACAGATGGACAGACGGACAGATAGACAGACAGACCCTACAAATGACCGTCAGTAACGGGTTGAAACCAGGAAATTGAGATTCTGCCTGACTACAAACACTCATGCTTCAGACAAGATCTTGAGGATGTTTTATTGATTTAAAGCCTTTTAAGAACTGCTTTGGTTAAGTTTTGTTTATACGTTTACTAGATTACATCTTCATTTCATCAGCATTTGATGTACAGGAAGCTCTGAACAGATTTCTAGAATGAAGGCGCTTACAAAATGAAATCCCTCGCACACACACGACACCGTTAGAGGCTGCAGCTGATCAACAGCAATATTTCTCATCAAGAGTTTGTGAAACACCCATTCATCTCGTCATACAAACACTTGTGCTTGCTTCTTGTTTATCTCCATGGTTTTTAACCTCCCACAGAACTCCTGAAAAGCAACAGCTAAATTTCAAAAGTCGATTTCAGTAACTGCTCCGCCGAGGATTCAAACCAATCCTGCCTGCAGCTGCATGACAATTATGTAACTGTGACCAACAACAGCCTGATAAATGTCCTCTGTGATGGATCGAGCATCTCAAGACACTGTTCTTGACTCTGTAATTGTAAATTTAAGCAATGAACTGTCATGAACTGGCACTTTTTTGGATTCTTAAGTACATGATTTGTTGTTACCTGGCGGTGTGATGCCCCTGTGGTGTCTCTCTCTGTGGCGTCCTCTCGGAGGTGTGTCCCATCTACTCTCTGCTACTCCCTGGCAGGTAGCTTAATTGCAGTAACTCAGCACACCTGGGCCCAGGTGTGCTGCTGCAGCTGACTCCGTCTCTGTTGCTGTGTCTCAGTTCAGGGTCTGCATCCTTCAGAGGAGCATTTGAAGGCCAATTACGTCACAACGCCACGCGAAGGCTGTCCCAATCCGAAGGCTCCTACAGATGCTCCTTCTTTTCCCTGTTTTTGGAGGATGCACCGCTGCGATCCTTCGCGACTTCACATATCCCAGGATTCTTTGCGCACCCGAAAAAGAAGAAAGAAAGAAAGAGAGAAAATGGCGACATCGCGTGGCGTAGATCGTCACCTTCGCGGGCCTGGGCGGCAGAAATCGTGACGTAAGGGTAAAACATCTAGTGACGCAACCAGGAAATGCTCCAAAGGCGAGACCGTCCCATTTAACAACGGCTGACGAGGTTAACAAGGTCTCTCTGTAGGACTCGCCTTCAAGGACCTCAAAGTCCAGGTCCTTCAGAGGATGCAGACCCTGAACTGAGACACAGCCTGTGTCTCACCTGCACACACATTCTTCACTCATACACATGTGACTTTACTGATGTCCACTTCCCATGTTGTAAATATTAACTTGGTCTGATTTGGTTTGATTGATTTAATAAGACATTCTTTAAATGTAGTCGTTTGACTTTCTGAGCCGGGTCATGACAGTTCAAACATTAGAATCACTTAAAGGTTCTGTATAACGCTCATTTTCACCGTCAGGCTTTTTAAAAAAAACATTATTTGTCTCATACTGTCGATTGCTGCAGCACCTCTATTCACCCCATCTCAACCATTTTAGTTCCTGTCTTTTTAAGGCACCCCCTCTCTAAAGCCTGGTCTCTTCTGATTGGGCAGCTCTAACAGGCCTGAGCAGGCATTGCCCACTGTGTTTCCACATCAGCTTTGGCTAAATCCATTTCCACCCTCTGGACTTGCCGACTGAGCCCTCACAGACTTCAGTCATCGTATGGTGACATGTTCACTGTCATCACGTCAAGTCTGTGAATCTGTGATATAAGTCTCTGACAGACAGGACTAAAGACTACGACATTTATTTACGTCTCTAAAAATGTACTTCCATACATATTTCTGTTGTTTTCGCAACCACCATTGTGCAGGGGGCGTGGCTTGATTACTGTGACGTCACAACCTTGAGGAAGTCCTGGTGGCTTGTTTAAAGGCCCGGGTTCTGAATACCACTGGTGTGCATTCTTACCAACAATTAGGCAATTTGATACTTTCACAGTATTTATAAAAACCTAAAGGATCACCTCAGGATCAAAAAAGACACTTTGAACAATACGAGACCTTTAACATGTCGGTTACTGAGATTCTGGAAAGGCCCACCTTCCGACCCAGAACCAGACAGCCTGTTTGGGAGTTTGGCAGCCACTCGGCCTCAAACCACCACACATGTTTACCATTGAAGCCCCTGTTGTGGTGTCACACCCTGTGAATAATGCACATTCTGTCTTCAGTCACCTGTTTTTTTCACCCTTGGCTCCTCTTCACTCTCACCATCTGTTTCCTCTGGATTTACTTGATCTTTGATATTGACGTGTTTCTCTCAGAACACAGTGGTTTGACACTGTGGCTTTCTGCTAGACCTGACTGACTCTGCTTTGTTGTGCTGACCGATTTTTATTGAATGATAATAATGCCAACAGACTTCCTTTAACTCAGAGATAAACACAATAAAGCCTCCTGTTGGTTAAAGGACGGAAAACTTGCAGGAAATGTGATTCAGAATTCAGTGATCATGGCTTCGGCTCTGACAAGGCTGGAAGTCATCAGCGGACAGTAAAATCAGACTGATAGCAGAACGGACTCACAGGAATGTACTCAAATTAAAGCCTAAATCACAGAAACACTGAGAGCTTTCAGAAACAGAGATTTATCTCAATCCAGTCACCAGACTGTTGAAACACTTTGGTCCCTCGTCCAAAATACCAATAAGTGGTTTGGAGCTTACAAATGTTGAAACGCAGTCTGGAACTGCGGTCACTGGCTTAACAGCCTTCTCGACTGTGACCCCATCACCGTCCCCACCAACTGAGGAGGTCATTATGTAACTTATGTGGTACATAAGTCATGGTATGGTTTAATATGATATACAATAGTACGGTGAGAAAGTGAAGTGCCACCAACAGGTGATGCTGGTCCTCAGGATCCTGGAGGAAGAAGGCCAGAGAAAGTAACTGAAGCTAAAATAGAACTTATTTGATTTTCTATTCTGAATTTGTTCTCTTCTCAGGGTTACCAGACTTTCTATTTTTGCACTCTGATAATACAGCAGATATATCCTGTCTTCCATTCTCCTGCTGGTCCCAAGTTGTCACACTGTGGCCATTTACAGTCTGGGTTGGGTTTCCCGTAAGCATCCCAACACTGAGACCATCTTTGTTCCATTGTGAGCCGCGAACACTGAGAGTCTTTTTGGGAAGCTGGAACCTGCCTGTTCCCAGGATCCCTTTCACCTGAGCAGGAGAACAACAGGGGGAGAAAGGGGTGACACAGGGAGAGGGTGAGAGAGAGAGCGTGATCAGTGTGAATACAAACATGCATGGAGACACACACACACACACACACACACACACACACACACACACACACGCAGTGAACAGTGTTACGGCTGTCGGTCATCACAGAAAGTCTTTGTAGTGAAGCGATGACTGTTTTGTTTCTACCGCAGACAGCGGAGCCCTCAACCTGCCGTCTTTCTAATGGCCAGCAGGCAGCAACTCCACTGGTTGCAAAATGTATCCTGATTGTATGTAAGATTATGAGAAAATGACCGTACTACTCACTTGATTTATCACCTCAGTGAAATGTTTCCTGATATATTTATAGTCTCTCGACATCTTCAATGCCACAGTTGATGCTTCAAAACGGCTGTCCGCAGACCAAAGAGTGATGTCACTGCCGAAGCTCCGCAAACGTAATTAAACATAACAAGAAGTGAGACTTTAGAGACATGACCTCATCCGTTAACATTCCTTTCTTTTTTTTAAAAGCAATGGTGGTTGTTTAACAAGGAAGACAACAACTCCCATGATCCCACACTACTTGCATCTTTTATTACCTCTGACACGGAGGTTATGTTTTCACCCTCAGCCGTTTGTCGTTTGGTTGGTTTGTCAGCAGGACGACACGAAAACTACCGAACGGATTTGAACCAAGCTCAGATGAAGATTCGGTGTGTCGAGGTGTATAAATCCTAAATCTTATAAAGAAATTGTGATATTATTTTAAAGCTCTATGTCAAACTTTATTTTAACCTTCAGACATTTCCTTTTTATGTCAAGGTGTGCCAATGAAGATGTACTGCTGTGCCATCAGAGCGAGATCTTTCTTCAGAACCAGGCATGTTCCGGTGCCAGGAAGCCGCTCTTTAAAGCAACAGAATGGTTGTGTGACAGGACCCGGCTCACTTCTGAAATATCCATCACCCTCACATTCAGAGTTCAGCGGAAGTGCTGTCAGGGTTGAGTATGTGAAACAGATTTCTAGGACAAGATCTCTGTACAAACATCATACGGCCTCTGTTAAACCAGTTTGATCATCAACCTGTTTTCTTGCCGAGCATGTCTTCCGCTCTGTGGCCTGTGGCGTGTGTGTTTGTGAAGCTTTTGTGTGTGTGTGTCTCTGAAATAAGAAGGTCTGCGAGGAGGTAAATCACCCTTCAAAAGTGAGCGCTGTGAAAACATCCTGAGTGCATACTGAGACACAACTGTCCACATGAGATGAGTAATAATTCAGCTGGTGGAGCCGTGTTGAGGAAAGTAGAAGAACTAAAACTGAAAGATGTGAATCTTTGCATCACAGTCATTTTTGGATAACATGATGAGTCAAACGTCACCTCGCATGTATTAAAAGTAATCTGATAAACCACATCAAACGAGATAACCTTTAAGTGTCAGCTATACAGACTGTTATCTTCAAACATCTGGAGCCATGGCAGCTTATTTCATCATCAAATCTGGCCACAAACCTGATGAATCAGGTTTTGTTTCCATCTTCACCTCGGAAACTTATTTTTCGGTTTCCCGTGTCAGCAGCAGGCGGCCGAGAGTGTTGCTACACCAGAGAGCTAAATATAACACACAGACATCTGTGGTTAGAAGGTTTTGAAATCATGCAGATAAGTGTTTTGCAGAGATGTGGGCTGTGGAAATGTGAACTTCTCAGCTAGTGTGAGACAGCTTCCAGACAGGACGGTGAGTAAGTATTCAGGGGATATTTGAAGAGGCCATCTGATTCACTGGACTGAGGATTCAGGAGTTTGTGTACCTTAATATTAAGTTTCCCCTCCTGTTCATTGTAGACCTGTAATTTAAAGAGCTCTTAGCCATGTAACATAACAAACGCAGTCAATTTTAGACGGTCAAATAAATCCTAGGTTGTGTGTTTAAACAGCTGCAGCTCTGAATGAAATCTAAAAACCTAGCTGCACCTTTTTCTTTTGCTTTTTCTATTTCAAGTATTTCAAACACATCTAAGTGGTATTTTGTCCTGTAGCTGCCATTGTGCAATGAGAAAGTGCTTTGATGGCTGTCAGAGACCAATCAAGTCGTGGGTCAATGGGTCACATAGCGATAGGCTGCAGAGGCCACGGAGGAAGAGAGACGCACACAGAAGAGAGGAAAAGCAGGAGGGCAAAGACAAATGCTTATCGCTTGAGCGCCTTCGTGTCGGCAGCGCCATCTCTGACTGTCACCACCTTGAGTGACACGCATCGGGGCCGCGGGGTCAGCAGCGTGAGGACGTGAGACGTCTGTGGGTGTGTGAGCAGCTGTAAACTTCCCCGAGAGGAACAATAACAGCAGGACAGGTTTTCAGCCTGTTCGACCAAACCTCAGGAAGTAAACCCAGGAACTCACCGAGACTCTGAAAGACTCTTTGTTGCACAAAAATACAATTTCTACATAATGATGCTTTAAATTCCATGTAAGAAGCATTCGTTAGCAGGTAATACAGCCCTTTTAAGTCCTTATAAGATGCTTATTAACATTAGTACGATTATTTAAGTGATAGATATAGCATCATTTATTGTTAGTTTATAAATATGCATAAGTCCTCAGAGGAGAAACTTGTTAACAGTTCATAAATGTTTATAAACATTAATAAAAGCCTGATGAGTTTCATGTAATTGTTTCTAACACAATAACAAACACATTTATTGAGTTTAACTGACTCATCTATTACATCATTGTTAAACCTTCACTATGGCTGTTCTTGGTTTGCTTTAGTGAGATGAATACATTATTTATTATTCATTTATTAACAGTTAACTATGTTTTTTGCAGGTACCGGATCTAAATCTAAATGCCTTATATAGGTCTCTTAATCCTTTGTGTTAGGCTTTAATTAACATATTTAATCATCTATAAACTGTTAACAAGTTTCTCATAAGTGCTTATGAATGACTTTTAATCTAACAATTAATGTGTGCTATAATTAACACGTGAATAGTCTTATTAATGTCAGTGAGCATCAACACACAGACAGTTATATAAAGTGATACCTTTTCTATATATAGTGTTGTTGTTATTGTTGTATAATATAAGATAATGCACATATTTCTACTTTTATTAATTATTTTATTTATTTATTTATGCTTCATATTTAATTCTAGTCTGAATCCCAATCAAACAGAACATGTAGCCACATTGTTCCTGGATGTGGAGGAAGCGTCGCTGTATGTGTTGTACATGTGAACACCTGTGAACACCTGTGACACCTGTGAACACCTGTGCATGTGTATTAACACCAGAAACAACCAAAAACAGAAATAGAAAAATGCCCTCATGAATCACTGTGACAGTTGCCAGTTAGCTTCATTAAAGAAGGAACAGTAGAGGAAAGGTGAACGGGGGATGGTGAGCTGAAGTGTGAGAGAGAGTGTGCTGTGAGTCACAGAATAGAGGATAGGTAGGGGGCAAGGCAGGAGGTGGGTGGTGCCACCATTGTGAGAGGATAGGCTACTGTTAGTCGGGAGGGGGCGGCAGGGAGGACGGAGGTGAAGGGAGGGTGTGACTGACACATGGATAGAGACGACTAGCAGGGGGTGGGAGGAGGTGGCAGGCAGAGAATAATGGTGGCAGGATGCGGGTGTGATGCACTGACGAGGGTGTGTGTGTGTGTGTGTGTGTGTGTGTGTGTGTGTGTGTGTGTGTGTGTGTGTGTGTGTGTGTGTGTGTGTGTGTGTGCCACCAGAGGCTATGCATGGCCTCCATGTTGTTTCAGGTGTCCATACACCCCCAGCCAACCAGTAGAGCCTGGAGGGAGGACTGGCAGCTCATTAGCCTGATCAAAGAGTCCACTTCCCCCTCTGGTTTAACACACACACACACACACACACACACACACACACACACACACACACACACACACACTACCTCTCTCTCTTTTGCGGTGTTTACCTGGCTAATCCGAGGCTAATCTGCCTGATATGCAGGATGTGGGGATCAATTAAGGAAATGACGGTGTGGTGATAAGGGAGGGGTGGAGAGGAGGGAAAAAAGGAAGTCGCGGAGACTCGAGTGAGAAAATGTTACTACGTCGTTTATGTTGATTTATTCTATAAAACACAAGGTCGAAGTAACATCAGAGCTGATGGAGAAAAGGAAACGAGTGTTGGTGTCATGGGAGTAAAGTGAATAAAATTATTTCCAGCAATGTTTGTAAACTTTGGTTCAAAATCATTCTTGTTTAGATTTGTTTATGAATAACTAATCATTACCTAATGATTATTTACCAATCATTACCTAATGATTAGTTATTCATACTTTATGACTACCTGATTCACTCCTCACTTGTTCCTCAGTAATTACTCACACGTGTACTTTACTGTCACGTTTTAAAGAAAACCAAGTCAATCAGTCCTGAACGTTTAGTTTGTTTGTCCAAATGTCATTCAGCTCCTTAAAAATAACAACATGTAATACTTGACCCCTTTAATTCAATATATATATATCAATAACACATACATTATATTGTAAGCAGATATACAGACATTTTAAGGGATAGTTCTCCTAAGAAGACATATTTTGTATGTGTTATCTGTTTATACAGCGTCAGAGGACTTTAGATATTAAGATATCAAATATTAAATCAACTCAGTGAGTTTGTTCCCCACTTTTTCGATGCTGAACATTGAGGATTAGAAAAGTAGAATAAAGGAACTTAAATGGTCAAATGTCAGATGTAACATGTAGCAGCTGGTTTAAAGTAAATTCATTTACAGGTGAAGATCGAATAATGTGTTCAGTCTGTTTATTCAATAATCAGATTTCAGGATCCTCTCTTGATTTTTTAGATTAGTCTTCTCTTTCTTTTCTCTGGACTGCAATTACTGTGATGCTACACCGGTTTCAAGTCATGTGTGCTTTTGTTCTCATGAAATCTCATCAGATCCTCTCTGCAGACGACGGCGAGCGATGCTGATGGTCAGGATGTGATCACTGCCACAGTCATCACCACTCAGCTCCTGATATAATTCATTTCACTGAAGTAAAAATAGAACCTATAGTGAAGAGACACTTTTTTTTATTTTACACTCATATTGAATCAGATCCTGATTCACATCCTGTATTGACTGGGTCTCCGTTCGGAAATTGACCAGCTCATCATCCTTCAAAACAAAAGAGCCGGTGAGTCAAAGCATCCCTCTCGAGCCACATCCTCTGCGCTCAGGAGGAGATCGAGTTATTATAATCAGAGGCTGCTGAAACACACTCACTGTCCTCACACGTGGACACCAAGCACACACACACACAACTCTCAGGAGCTGCATCTGATTTACAGAGTGTTCGTACACCTCAGAGGTCAGTTAACCAGCCGTGAGCCAAATATCAGATACGACCAGACGTTTCTTCTTTTATATTAATTTCACAAGATGAGCTTGTTTAACTGAGACTGATGTGGTTTATTCTGTAGAGTCCCAAATAGAAAAAGAATTGGAATAAGATAAACAAGCTATGAAATTAAATTACATTGTATTATAAATCTTAAAATTCTCTGAGCAGAATATAAAGACGTCGTATGATGTTTCGAGAAGTACCATTTAATAATTTGTTGCCCAGAGTTATGTGGGAGTCAGTGCCGTTTCATTAGGTATGAAGCAGAGCCAGGAGCTGATTAGCCTAGCTTAGCATAAAGCCTAAAAACAAAGGGAAACAGCTAACCTGACAAGACATTTTCATCCTATAACACAATGTAAGACGCTTTATCTGAGCACTTCCCAAGAAATGTTGTAAACAGCTGCTGGCTGGTTTAGGGTTCATCCGTTAGCGGCCGGGTCAGCGTCAGGGTAACTCGCCATTTTCTGTGTGTAGGTTGTAAACTCAACGGTTGCTGTTTCCAGTAGAAATGGGGATTTCAAAAACGGTATCATGCAAATAGCAGAAGGGAGGAGACTGCCGCCTGAAATAGTCGTCCAATGGCGAGCTTTGTACCAACAGACTACATCCGGTGAGTCAGACGAGTCTAACCCAGCTCCTTCACAGCATCCGTATCTATGACCAGTTCACAGCCGACCAAATTTGGATATTCAGTGTCAGTGTTTGTAGAATGAAACTGATTTTCCTTTGTCTGCCACCCACTTTATCCTCCTGATGGCTCACAGGAAGTCGCTGCTGTCCCACGCTGATCCCGTCCTCTCTCCTCCTGTCCTTTCTCCCGCCACGTCTCCTTCCTCTGCTCCTCTTCTCATGTCCTCCCCCCGCATCACTTTATACTCCTCTCATCTCCTGCCTGTCTCGCTCTCACCTCCGTCCTCCTCCCCTTTGATCTCCTCACCCTCTCATCTACCCCTTTTCCCCTCTTCCATCCTCCTGCCCTCTCCTCTCATTTACCTCCTCGTTTCCCCTCATCTGATCCTCTTGTCGTTCCTCGTTTCCTCTCCTCTTGTCCTCCCGTCCCTCCTCTGAAGGCTTAATTCGAGCTTGTCATCACAGTGTCTGTGAGCTGAAGTTGGATACTGCTGATGCTGCAGCCATCGCAACGTGTAGGCTGCAGGTAACTCACCTGCAGCCTGCTGTTAGTCTCTATCTGTGCCTCTTCAACATGACAAACTCAGTATGTCTCCCTTTTTTAAAGTCTACTCAGAGCAAAGATTGGTTTGTGGAAGGCTGAAACAATAGGTTGAAAACATTTGGTGCGCAGACTGTCTATAAATATGGAACATGTTTGTGGATTTCATCAGAGTGTTTTCAGGCCAGCTTCCAAATTCTACATTAAAAACAGTTTTGGTTCTTTCTTCCTAATGTAAATTATTTCCGCTTCTGCTGTCTCGCATCATATTTCTGTGTTATGTTCATGTACTGATTGTACGGGCAGCACGAAGGCAACGGCTGTTTGTAAAGTCGTAACATAATTCCTTTTATCAAACTCAGTGTTGTTGAGTCAAACACCGTAAAGAGATCATCTGCATGATTTGGATCTCTGTTAGTTGTCTCAAGCATCGGCTTTCCCCTTCACTACTAATAACTGGTCACATGATGATACACCAGCACAATATCAGCTTCAGCTACACCCTCTAACCCTCTCGCATGGAAAGTGACACATCAGTGAAACAACTCAGCAGATGTTCTGATAGAGATCAATCTGATCGTCACAGTCAAAGTAGAGACTGAAACCTTTGGGTTCAAACACCGTGAGTTTAAATAACTCTTCTGATAAAACATTAAGATTATGTTTTCCATAATTTAAACTCAAACCACAGTGAGACATTAACACATGGTGACTCTTAGATTCTGGGCGTGTGTGCACAGACTGCAGCATGTAGTCAGAAAAGGGGAAGCTGAGACAAATCTGCAGATTTCGGCGGTAAAGCTTGAAAAAATTCCTGAAAAAGAAAAGTCTAGTTTTGACTTCGTGGCTCTCGTCTAAGCTGGAAGAACCCCGCCGGGCGAGGGGAGGAAAGTGGAGCTCCGGTGGAAGTTGACCTTCGACCTTTCTTCAGAGGAGTGACAGGACCCCGACTGCACTCCGACCTCCAGGGACCAACCAATCACTGAAGCGTGACCTGCCGTCAGGGGCGTGGCCACACAGGACCTCGCTTCTCCTCTGCACCTCTCACATTCTGGGCATTCCAAGTGTCGCTGAGAGCACATATCATCCAGACACCCCCGGGATGAACACACACACACACACACACACACACACACACACACACACACACATGCACCACACACACACATTCAGTGGTGAACCTTCACTGAGCGCTTTCCTTCAGTATTTCCGTTCAATGCCATAAATCCTCCACATTTTTGAAGAACATGTTGTTCTCTGCTCCTCTGCATGAATTATGTTCCCAACTAAGATTATACAAAATATAAATGTAGTGTGTAATTATTGAAACCAGCACAACACATTAGTTCCACACAGCTCCTGTAAAGATGCTGTTAAAACTATAATAAAGTGAATCTGGAATGATTATATTCTGTATTTTTCTGATCTGATTTAAGTGTTCACATGTAACCTGTTACTAACCTTCTGTGTGCAGAAAGTACCAGAGCTTCATTATACAACAGGGACAGTGTACAGTGACTAATGACATATTGCACCTTTAAATGTAAAAGCAGTGCAGACAGTGGATTAATGACAGCTCTCATAATTCGCTGACAGCTGGTCAGACTTTCACAAATCCAAATGGTTAGAATTCGGATCTTTTCCTGGAACACTGCTGATCTTTTCTCCCACGTTTAAAGTCACGCAGATATTTAAAGAGGAACGTTTCGTATGTCAGCGTCAGAATCAGCTGCACACATGCAATATCCAGCCCACACACACTGTTTTCATTTCTATCCTATTTGGTGCTTGATGTGTGTGATTGCTGCTCACTGGGACATGGATCATTAGCATTGTAACTAAATGTGAAAGTGGGAACTCTGCTGCTGTCGGTCCGGCTGCTTAGTTTGGCTCAGTCACCGGTTTTAATATGAGGGATGTGTTTGGTATAATTAGTTTGCCCGTATTGGTTGTTCTTTGCTATTTATGTATTTGTGCATATGTGTGTGTGTGTGTGTGTGTGTGTGTGTGTGTGTGTGTGTGTGTGTGTGTGTGTGTGTGTGTGTGTGTGTGTGTGTGTGGTGTGTGTGTGTGTGTGTGACGTGTTTTTTTATTTGCCCTCCATGTGTGGTTCGGCGAGCGGTTCAGTCCGCATCCCATCCTGTGGTGCTGGCTAACATCAGACTCACCAAATACACATGTACGTAGACAAACACACACACACACACACACACTCAAAGTCTCAACACTGACCCAGACAGCACCAGACCAGGCTACACACTAATTACATGCCTGGAATTAGACATAATATCAGCCAGCCGGTGGAATATGGAAAAAGGGATTGAAGGCCAAGTCAGGGGTGTGTGTGTGTGTGTGTGTGTGTGTGTGTGTGTGTGTGTGTGTGTGTGTGTGTGTGTGTGTGTGTGTGTGTGTGTATGTGTGTGTGTGTGTGAGATTTCTGTACGTTCATGACTGTTTATGGACGGAGGAGGAGATCAGCTCAGCAAAGAGACGACAGTCTGTTAATGATGTTCATGTTTCCAAAGATGCAAAGTGTTTTCCTCAGCGTTCTGCCTCGCGCTGCTCACAGAGAGAGGAGAGTCAGCCTGAAACTTGTGCGGCAGGAAATAGTGGAGTGGATGTTGACGGCGTCGTTTCAATCCCACAACGAGCAGAACACTGAAGTTCAGATACAGTTTTAAGACTTGAACTGCACTTTGATTTTAGAGACGTTTCTGTGGGCTCAACCCTCCATTCTGTGTTGTTTTAATGCTGCTCTTCTGGTCGGTGAGCAGAAAACCACGACTGGAAGAGGCCTCGTTCAAAATGTTGACTGAAACTTCAGTCTTTACTTTAAAAGC
Source organism: Diplodus puntazzo (assembly GCA_963678695.2). NCBI lineage: Eukaryota > Metazoa > Chordata > Actinopteri > Spariformes > Sparidae > Diplodus > Diplodus puntazzo. The sequence continues at coordinate 1,448,719 of OZ023167.1, read as the reverse complement.
AATGTTGTCATGACACGAATGCTATGACGTGTACAAAAGTGAACATTTCAGTGGTTTATATACTCTATAACTGTGAAAACTGTCACAACCAGGCACGTTTTATTTATAGTAACACAACTATATTCGTATATCATGTAGAGACTGATGATGATGATGTGGGACTTTCACTTAGTGCCTCATTTCTGTCTGTTCAACACCAAATATTTGAATTATCAATATTCTGTGACTTACAAGCTGTGATAATAGACTGAACATAGTCTTATTTCGTTCTTATTCATTATCTAAAGCTGTTCTTTCCACCATGGACTATTTCACAGTGACATTTTGAGTGATTATCACTTCACAGTTGTAAAGTTTTACTGTCATTTTTCTTGCATTTTTGGTTCCTGGCAGCTTTATATTTTGTTAAACTGACAAAAATATAATTTACACCTGAGTTTGTGCTTAAAGATATATTACAAGTAGAGTAAGGACAGTTAGAACGGTGCTACACAGATAAATCCAGCTGGTATAATGTGGTGTTCTTCATGCACAACACAGCCTTCATGTAAATACTGTTAATCTTATTTAGTTTATTTTATCTTTATTTGATTCATATTTATCTTTTCCAAATACTAACTTGTTTGTGTTTGTGTACAACTTCTCCACTCGCCTTAAATTTCCCCTCGGAGACAAACAAAGTGTTTTTATTGAGGACGCAGGATTATTTAAATAGTTTACTAATTCCGATTTAGATTTATTTACTCAAAATCATGTTAACACGGAGGAGGTTCGACGTTATTCACTCAACAGACTCAACATAAATCACCTAAACAAAGAGAACATGAACATGTTCTTCATCATTAGAGAATGCAAACAGTAATATAGAACAAATAGTTAATTCCTTCCTGATCCGAGCTGTGTGACTTTTGGACCACCCAATGCTAAAAATGTATCACAGTGTGTTAATGAGCGGGTTTATTGATCCCCACAGGGAAATTCTTTCATCGCTTTTCCAGCGGCCCAGGAAGTTCAGAGGTCAGGGTCAGTGACACACCAGTGCCCCTGCAGCTGACATGGATTCAGGGTCTCGCTCGAAAGCATTTGAGCCGGGCAGATGCTTGTCAACATGGACACCGTGTCTGGGTCATCCAGAGAAAATATAGTCCGCCTGACCCCGAGGTCAGGGCTTTCCAAACTGCAGATCTTTGAGTCGTCCAGAAGAGTCGCCAGTGAAATGCAGCTGATGGATTCTTCACAGATCAAAGGTTACAGAAACTGTTGTTTTATCGTTACATTAAGAACAGTTTTCTGCCCAGTCGTCAAGAATAATTTGACGTTCTCTGAGACGATTGCCTCAATGCAGCGTGACGTTACTGCCTGTAATCGCAGAGAGCTTCTTCTAAAAGACGTTCTTAGTATGACCAACCCAGACCAGGTGAGGCCACACGTCCCGGGACGACGGCCCAGACAACAGAACAACAACATCCCGCGGGCTCTCTGCTGGTCCGGACAGATCCACTGCTGAAGGAACCAGGGCTTCTCTAACAATGGGTGTGACCAATCTGGAGCCACAAAACCCATTTCCTTCTGCGCAACCATGTCAAATTATTGGTCAGGAATTTTCCTTTCTCTAAATGTCAAACGCTCGTGCAAAGCCTTAAAACTAATATGGCATAAAGTCAGTTGACTGCGCCGACAGAAGAACTGCTGGGTTTGGAGTAAAAGCAGAAAAACATTGTATTCACTATAACTTCAATCTAAAGCCAATTTAAACGTGCGTCATGGTAGTTTAATAACAGATAATGACTTGTAGGTGTTTACTAACTACATTTTCTCATGTCTAAGAACATACAGACCTCTCTGAACGTGATTTATTAATCAGTATATTGTTACAGAACAACCTGTTGTAAAGTTCCTGAGCAGCGGAGCCGCTGGAGCTCATCGTGTTGTTATTCCTTTGCAGGCATTTTTGTGCTCTTTAATGGCTCTAAGTGAATTAGGTCTAATGTATCCTATTATGGTGCACCGAGGGCAGGCCAAAGTCATCAAACTCTTTATTTTGATGGATGTGGACACACAGACTCACACAACCACACGTACATGAGCCCCTTCCTACCTCTCTTACCGCACACCTCTGCTGACTCCAAAGCACACAAACACACCTCCTGACCAGGCGGGCCGTGAGGAAGGAAGTCAATATTTGAGGAGTTGGAGCTACCTGGTCCCGCGGTCCAGATCCGCCTCTCGCTCTAGGCAAACTATAGAGTTTTCTACAATGCAGCTCTCAGCCTGCTCAGCCTGAGCGGTCCTGGAGGTTTTCACACGTCATTACGTGTGCTGGTGTTGTTTCTGTTGGCCCACGGCCGAGCCTTGTTTCTAAAAGACAAGTCCGACCGTACAGTAACACTTTGCACAGACGTAAGAACTGGTGATTTATTCTACTGCAACGGTTTCCAACTCCGACAGCCGCTCACATTAGTCTGAGCACTCGCTCATTTCAGCCGTTATGTCGGTAACATGTTGAGCTGAAACTCGTCAGTGTTTGGTTGTTACTAGCATCTCTGACTTCAACCAACTGTTTCAGCTCTTTCCATTACTTTAAGCTAGCTCTGTGTTCTGGCTATTTCAGTCTCTTTTTGTTAGCCTGACTATTAAACCATCTAACATCTGTTTGAACCAATAACAATACTTTCAGCTGGTCGAGCCTGTTCCGACTGCTTCCTGATGACTGTTCATCACCATGAAGTCTGCTCACTGTTTAAAGCCGCAGCCATGTCAGCTGCTAATCTTGAAGCATTTTAACCATGTAGTCTATTCCTGACCTGTTATCCAGGCTCGGGCCTAGTTTTAGCCGTTTGAACTGTTGTATCCACGACTCATAGCTCACTATTTACAATATTAAGAGTGCTAAGTGCGAATCCACGGTTTTGACTTTTAACTATCATGCTTTTTCAGCCATTTAACCAACAGCCAACTATTCCAAACTGTTCACCTGCTGACTAGTTTTCATGAAACATGTACTCGTGCTGATACAGTTTTGTAAAATCCACAACACACACATTTAATCTTATTTGGCTGATTAACACAAATATGTGCATATATTCAAACACAATCGGCGTCCATCATAGTTCCCTTTAAATCTGCCTTTGCATCAACACCCGTCTGTGAATTTGACTAACAAACATTCTGCTCCACATGCAGGAGGAATCCGACGATGACCGAGCAGAGCCGGTAACGTTGAAGCAACATCCTCGCCTCAACGTCCTTTCATCAGATTTGTGTCATCATCACTTCTCGGTTCCTGTCTTCAGGGTTTTATTTCACGTCCGTGTGGAAAGTTGTGACGACACAGACGTGGTGACCTGGTGAGAAACGCTGAAACCGCGTCCTGACACGACTGTTAGCTGCTGAGAGATGTGTATTGTGAAGTGTTAGGGGGGTAAATGATGGCTTACCTGCAACAGGAAGCTTTTGATGTATCTGTGATTTACATTGGAGCACTGTCACCTCACTCACACACACCACACACACACACACACACACACACTGGACCGTTACCAGCTCGTCTCAGGTTATTGTCTGTGGCACAGTCGGGAAACACAAAACAGACAAGCACCAACAGATCTGTGAAGTACATCAAGTGATAGACTTAAGTGATGAACAAAAGGCTTTTGATATTTTAATTAGATTGAAACAAATGTGTGGATCCGTACGGACGCGACGTTTCTCTGAGCCAGGGATAAAGCTTCAACTGGACCTAAAGAATCAAGTCTTAAAAATACAGACAATGAAGGTTTTGTTTGCACAATGGAACTGGAGAGGGGGGAAAAAAAACCTTTTAGCATTAAATATGTGAAACTTCTCTGGAAGCAGATGGAGCTGTCCGTTAGAATCCCGAGCTCACAGCAGTAGCCAGCAGATGTGGCAGGAAGGAAGGCTGGGAGGGAAGACTCTGGAGAGAAATCCAGGCCTTCCCTTCCGTGCATGTATGCCTGGATGATCACACCGACAAGAAATCTACAATTCAACAAGCACTTTATGTAGGCCAATGCCTGCGAGCCACGCAGCTGCGGACAGAAATCTGCAAGTATCTACAGTATGTGTCTCTGTGCATCTCTGTGTGAGGGAGGAACGAGCGGTTAGCATGTTCCATTCACAGGTCTTTAAAATCAAGCTGTTGTTGCTGGATGGATCCCTGCAGACTGAAGTTCACCAGATAAACTCGCAAGATAAAAGCTTCTTTAACGAGTCTGCAGTTCAGCATCTTGTTTGCACAGATAAAAATATATATAAAAATCTGAAATTACTGTGTTTGTGTTCCACGTTTTAATAAGTCAGTGTGGCACTTTATAATAACCAACATTCAAAATGTTAATTAAACTGGTTGATTGTTATTTCACACTTTTAAAACACAAAAAGATTCATAAATCATTTGTTTACCGATGTAAAAGTTATAATCATCAGCTGCAACTTTATAATCACCATCAAATGTTTGTTTGTTTGTTTATTTATTTGTTTGTTTGTTTTTGTATCCAAATGTCGAGTAAAAGTATTAAAATATCTGATATTACCTGTAATAAAGTTCTCTGTGTCACCTGATTATCAGACCAGATATTCAACATTTTACAGTTTTTTTATCTGACTGCTGATGAAATAAATTAATTTAAAAACTGACTTTAGCTCTGACGCAGCAGGTAATCTGCAAAGTAACTAGTAACTAAAGTACAATTAAAAAATAAAAGCTTATAAGTACAGTGCTTAAGTAACTGTACACAGTTATAATCCATCACTGTCTTTATTTAGAAACATCCCACAAACATCTTCTACAAGAAAGAGTTACTTAATAATGTGTTGAATAATCATTTCATTGTTAGTTTACAGTGAAATTTCACCTAAATAATCATTTATTAATGATATGTCATTATAAAGTGTTAGTCAACAAAGAGTTTAACTCAACGACTGGTTAATTATTTTCTGTAATATACAATAACATCCCAAATAATTAAACTTATTACTTATGTGCTGAGATAAGAAAACAAAAAGCTTTCTGAAGGATAGATCATGAACTTTTTATAACGTTTATAAATGTTACATTAAATGTATAATAATCATAATTAATGATGAATTAATAATATTAGGTTTAATTACAATCAGTGTGTAAGTGAACAGTTTGCTTATTGTAAAAAACTTTTCAGACAATTTGATTTGCCATCATTAATAATTGATTTTACTTATTTTTTGATGTATTAGTTTATAGTTAAATTAAAGTTATTCAATAGTTTCTTCACTGTTTCATCTTTAATTATTTAATTTATTAATTAATTTCCTTTAGGTTTTTTAATATGTGAAGTTTGTCTTCACTGATTGTGTCTGAGGACAGAGACAGTCTGTAATACTGATGATTTGTGGCTACATATAAATAATATTGATTAATTATTTGGGCATTATACATTTATAAACCTTTAACCAGCAGTTAAAGAACCATTCATTAAAGTTTAATGAGCTAAATTAACAATGCATGAAGTTTTACCAGGACTGTTGCAGTGAACACGTGATCAGCTCAAATTAAACTCATTTATAAGATTTATAATCTGCTGTTTGATTTATTTTGTGCACAGACGTGTTAGTCGATCTCTGATCCGTGAAAACACAAATGCATTTAATAAAGAACAATGATGCCAGTCTGGGAGTGTTGTGTGCAAACGGATAATGGGGCAACTGTTAACCTTTGACTGGTTAAAAGCCCCAAACTGGGGGGAGGAGGCACACACACACACACACACACACACACACACACTCACACACACACACACACACACACTGGGATGTCAGAGAGAAAGGAAACTCACACTCATTTCCTCCGTGTGGTTTCGGTACAAATCAACAACATCCTGTCCTTTTGTGAATCCTGCCTGCCCTCATGCTGGTTTGCGTTTCAGAGTAGGCGTTATCACCCCTCCACCTCCTCCACCTCCACCACCTCCTCCACCAGCACCACGGCTCCTCCTCCTCCTCCTCCTCCTCCTCCTCTCCTGATTTTTTTTTACACTACCATAGAAGCTGTAGTCATACCTCACATTGTTGCAGAGGAAGGAAGGGCACGTCCTTGTTCGTAATAAACACACGGGGAGCGGCCATTATTCAGCCTCATCGAGCTGAGACGGGAGATCTGAAGCAGCCTGATATTCTGGTCGAGCACCGATTCAATAAATAAATAAGGGTAAATTAATGAATTCATGTGTCGTATTCCTGGGATTAGAATATAAACCATCGGACATTTCATGTGTTTCTCCACACGGAGGGGTTCAGATGGAGCCCTCTCACGTTTCCCGCTGCTCTGAGGCACAATGGCAGCCTGAGCGCGTCTCCTTTAACGTGCAGCAGGAAGCAGAGCTGCACAGATAAATAAATTAACAGGCTGGAATAAAGCGAGTGGCACCACAGCGATGAGTCGAGTCTTTATGTGGATCAGCTCTGACATTGCCCTTGTGACCAAAAAAAAAAAGCCCCGACCTCCTCCTCTCCTCTCCTCACCCCCTTCTTCTCCTTCTTCTCCTTCTTCTTCTCTCTCTCTCTCTCTCTCACACACACACACGCCTCATTCGCCATTTCTTCCCATTCATAAAAATACTCGGCACCGCGCCTGCGCAATGCCATTCGGAGTCCTCCCCATTCATAAAAATGTAACCTCCGCATTTCAGCCCTCCCGAGTCGCTCTGCCCTCCCATTCACAAAAAGAGAGAGAGAGAGAGCGAGAGAGGGAGGGAGGGAGGGAGAGAAAAAAAGCGGAGGCATCTGCGCAGTGCCGTCCCCTTTCCTCTCCTCTACCCTCCCATTCATAAAAACTCTCTTCCCTCCCCCTCGGTGGTTGCAACATCATATCCAAAGCTCTGCGTCCACAACCGCAGTCGCCTTTTACGCACCAGCGAGTGGAGAATAGTGCGCTCGCCTACATTGCTCATATAACTCCCAACACTTGGACTTATACCTTAAACCTCAACATTTTGTGTGTGTGTGTGTGTGTGTGTGTGTGTGTGTGTGTGTATGTGTGTGCGTGGAGCCGCTCACTCGCTCGGACTGGACTATAAGCTGCGCGCAAACGTCGTGCGCAACGAAGAGATGAGAATTTTATCCTGAAACCACAGTAAGTGCTCACCTCCGCTGTTTTAACTTTAAAATAGTGTGTGTGTGTGTGTGTGTGTGTGTGTGTGTGTGTGTGTGTGTGTGTGTGTGTGTGTGTGTGTGTGTGTGTGTGTGTGTGTGTGTTATGTGAGCGTGTGGCTGCACAGACCGACCATTCAGTCCCTTCCGCTGCCTACGCTTCACCTTCAGCTCCTCTCGAGAATCGCTCCTGCACACTCTTTATTTTCCTCCTCGGCTCGTGTTTGCGCTTCGAGTCAATATTTAACCACCGATTTCAGAAGCAGAGCGCGCGGCTGAGGGAGGGGAGCTGTCGTGTTTGGAAAAGCGCAACTTGTTCGGATCCTTGACAGCAGATTTCAACACGTATCTCGTCGCTGTGGTTATTTTAAAGTCGCTGTCACTATAAACGGCAGCGGAACGGATCCATATTGCGACCCCATGTCTGGACCTCGGCAGGCTCGGCTGCGAGTCTCCTTCTCGCTCTGCAGCGATCGCCTTGGTTGGCGCACCGTGTCGGCTGTGTCAGGTGTTTTTGAGCTTTGTTTTTTTATCGAACGCTTTTTCTTCTTACCTATAAAAATGTCCCTAAAAAACTGGCTTTGAATCGGCTCGTCCTGGTTGCCAGGAGCGATAACGTCTAGCTTTACGCATCAAACTACGCATTTGGTAATCGCCGCTGCTTCAAACCACCTCGCTGCCGTCTGCCTGGTGGCACACAGTGTTCCATTTTCTTTATCAGTGTCACACTTTTGTCTTCCACAGAGAGTGAAGGTGTTGAATACGTGCTCACAATGCCTATATAAACATGCTATTTGAGTATGCCGAGCGGCCGCCTCCGGTTTTTATGACTCAGTCCATTCACATATTGAAGAGGGAGGGACGCGCGCACGCAAACACACACACACACACACACACACACACATAGAGACCCGCACGCACGCACTGGCACGCGCACGGTTCCGGCTCGGAGCTCATATAATGGTCTAGATTTGACGATCACAGGCGCTCGTGTCGGTGCCAGCAGTGTCGCAACAGGTTCCTCCACCGGGCGAGCGCGAGGAAACGCGGAAAAACACGAGCTGTCAGCTGAAACACGTCGAGACGAGACCGAAGATAAATCACCAGAGATCAATACAGCAACGCAGAGAGGGAAAATCAGCCTGTGCTGCGAGAATAAAGGGAGAGAAATGCGTCTAAATGTGTGTGTGTGTGTGTGTGTGTGTGTGTGTGTGTGTGTGTGTGTGTGTGTGTGTGTGTGTGTGTGTGTGTGTGTGTGTGCAGATATGGGTCAGTGGATTTGTCTTCCATCGTCTGTTTTCTGTCTCCTGATCACTCGGTTGTGTTTTTTTTGCTGCTCATCGATGAAACAAACTGATTTCATTCAGCTTCATCGTGACCGGAGCTTCGATTCAGAGGCAGCCAGCAGCTCTCATTCACAAAAACCTGCAATTCATAAAATCACACGCACTCACACACATTTCCCAGACTGAGAGGGAGAACAGGGCAGTTTCAGATCTCTCCGTGTGATCACTGTTGTACAAAGGCCTCGTTTTCTTTGCCTCTCCGTTCATTTTGTCCTCTCTGGCTTCAAACTTCTGCTCTCTCTGCTCGGCCTTGTTTTGCATCCTTGAGTCTTTTGCATGCAAACCCTGCTCTCTGGTGCTCCCAACTTCCATTGTTCTAATGTCAAAGTTAGAATGGAGGAGGTTTGAAACCCTGTTGGTATTCAGTCGAAAGATCAAGATCGTTGGGAAAACTCTACATTCAGATAATCGCAGGGATCCAGGCTGAGACGCTTTGGTTTCAAAGATTTAATAATTGTCTTCTACTCGTCAGATTTACACGTTGGTTTGATTCCTGTCGTTCACACAGTCGTTCTGTTTTAGCAGAGTAGTCATGAGATGAAGTTGTGTCTAGTCATCAACAGTAGCAGTGAAAAATAAACCATGGAGTGAAAAATGACATTTCACAGCACTCAGTGTCGTGTGTGAAGGATCTTCAGTATAAAGTCAGCTGGTTCTGTTAGAGACGATGTAACCGGGCTCTCAGTCTTTCTCCTCTTCAGTCTTATTTTCACCCTTTTTTATATTGAACTTTTTTTTAATTGTGTTTGAAGATAAAGAATAAAAAGAGCATCAACAATTAAGAGAGCTTAATAAACAGCCGGTCATAACTCTGCCTTCTGTTTCTGTCTTTGCAGTATTGCTAAATGCTGCTTTAGAGTGAAGACGTGCGAGGCACCAGCCTACACATGGAGTCCAGGGTTCCCCACCACATCCCCGGAGTGTCCTCCTCCCTCATATCTCAGCCCCTGCTGGACAGTCGAGTGCCCTACGGCCGCCTGCAGCACCCGCTCACTATCTACCCCATCGACCAGATAAAGTCCTCGCATGTGGAGAACGACTACATCGACAGTCCCGCAGTCGTCTCCCAACAGCCCCCCAGCCAGAAGTCAGCGAACAGAAGAATCACCTGGCTTGGTCAGAACCAGGAGGCCTTCCTGGGGGCGAACCACAACCATCATCACAATCACCAACACCAGCACCACCAGCAGGGCAGGTGCGAGCCCCATCCTCACCAGGACACCACCACCCACCCTTGGATTTCCTTCAGCGGGAGGCCCAGCTCCATCAGCAGCAGCAGCAGCACCTCGTCTGATCAGAGGCTGTTGGACCATGCTGCGCCCACCCCAACGGTGGACCACCACCCAAACCTGCACCCCCACCAGGGCCCCATCAACACAATCACTACCCGAACTCCAGGCTGCTTCACTTCCTCTGAATCGAAAGTCCTCACCTCCTCTTCCTCTGCTTCCTCCTGCTCCTCCTCGAAATCGCTGGACCTCAAGTCTGCAAAGTTGCCGGCAGGAGGCGTGTGCACCACTGGAGGCCAGCAGGGGTCGGCCCTGATCCCTTCCTCCCCGGCTGAGAAGAAGCACCTCCTTCTCTGCGAGCACTGTGGGAAGTGCCGATGCACGGAGTGTACGCTCCCCCGAACCCTACCCTCCTGCTGGGTCTGCAACCAGGAGTGCCTGTGCTCTGCTCAGAGCCTGGTGGATACAGCCACCTGCATGTGCCTGGTCAAAGGGATCTTCTACCACTGCACCGAGGATGAAGACGACGAGGGCTCCTGCGCCGACAAGCCCTGCTCGTGCTCCCAGGCCAACTGCTGCGCGCGTTGGTCCTTCATGGCTGCCCTTTCTGTCGTCCTGCCTTGCCTGGTCTGCTATCTGCCAGCTACAGGCCTGGCCAAACTGGGACAGAAGTGTTACGACAATGTTAGCAGGCCCGGCTGCCGCTGCAAGAACTCGCAGGGAGGCGTGAGCGCCCCTGCTTTAAAAACCGGAGGCGTAGAAGCAAAAGTTGGGATGCTAGAGAAGCAGCAGCAGGGGTCATGATACTGGACCAAACTGGCTGGCAGTAGCCTTGCTAAAAAATGGACAGGACCACACAGTACTTGCTTGCTCTCTATGGACAATCCAACACCAACCCCTTAAACTACCCCATTAATCTGCTGGAAGATGACTTATGTAAAACAAAGGTACTTAAATGGCTTTTTGACCTGTGTTTGATAGGGTGGATGATCAAAAGGGGGCCCGACCTGAGAGAGTTGGCTCGTAGGAGAAGCTAACAGCCCCTCTGAGATGTGTTTGTTTGGTTTTTTTTCTTTTGTAAGAGTGTCACAAGAAGAAGAAGAGACGAGATCATGGGACTGGTGTTTGTGTTGTTTTGCAAAGATGGCTGAAGGCACAAAGTCATTGTACCTCTCTGCTGCTCTGTATTTCACAACTAATTTTGTAACGGTAACTAACCAGAAGCTGGTTGCGGATCCTCGGATGGCGTGAACGTTATTTGATGGAGAAAGATATCTTTACCCCTCCCACCCCCGAAAGCACAGCCCGGTGTCCGTCTGTCTGAACAAACAGGAGAGCAAGTGATTACCCACACTGAGGCTTCATGACAGGCCACTGTGAGAGGGAAGTCACCACTTACTCACTCACTCTCTCCACGATTATGATGATCACCATCTTTTAGTGTCGCCACTTCTCCTCTTTTAGCTTAAAGATGCTAGCTCGGTCATGCTAACGTTGTAAAAACAAACCTTTTGAGACTTAAAAATAATATTAATGTCCCATAAATCTCAACGTGTCGTGGATAAGCAGTTATGAGAAGCAAGTGAGAGAGAGAGATAATCACTTTTCAGTGTGTTTCCTATTTCTTTGGGGGGGGGGGTGAAGCCCGGACACTCTGGATGATTATGAATGCTGTTCACCAATCACCTCAAAGGTAATGCATGTAATGATCTGCATGCTCTAGTCTAATGGTCACCCACCGTGCTAGAAGTCGATGTGTCGTAGAGAAATGTGTAAAAAAAGAAAACAACAAAAAAAACGTTCACCCAACCTTCTCAGGGACTGTTACAGTAATCCTCTCTAGAACTTGGCCTACAGCATGTTGACTTCTAAACTGCCTAAAAGCCGCCTGGTCTACTTCCTCTTTGCACAAGAAGGCAAAGAAACATTTAGGGGCAAAAAGGCAATAGTGAATAATTTAAAACAAGTAAGCTAAGTGAGAGACAGACTGGCCAGAAAATAATGGGTTTTTTTTTTAGTTTTTGTTGGGGGAAGCAAGTGATGGAGAGCGAAGAGGAGGACGAGAAGGCGAAGCAAAGTCGTCGTTGTGTCCGTATCGAGTCGGCCTTTGTCGAAATCAAACCTGCCACTTGCACAACCTTTTTAGGAAGACGCAAACCCCTTAAAGGATGTTCTAAAGCACAGTATTAACCACCTCAGCTATCTCTCATTACGTTTGCGTGCACTACATTTACACCGCAGCCTCCCCACACACACACACACACACACACACACAGTGTCTTCATTAAATTCTAATCATTATGCTGCATAGCTGCGTTAGTCAGATAGTCTGTCTTTTATTCTGAAAGTCTATTTTTGTGGCTTGCATGACATTCTTAGGACTTTGCCAAAGGAAGCTAGCGTACAGTAGCTTGTTTTTTCGCTGTCGTGAGCGATCGCAGTTGTTCCGCTCTCCTGCCAAACAGAGCTGACGGCAGCTGGTTCTTAAAGGCACGCTGCCCTTTAATACAGATGGCCTTTTCTGTTTGGCACGAAGACGTGCGGTCGCTGTTGCTCCACAGCACACACCTCTCTTTCACGTCGGCCCCCTTAGCTTCCATTAGGGCGCCTAACTTCACTCATACCTGCGTTTGTCGTGTTGCACAAAGCTGATATCACACAGGAAAAAAAAAAAAAAGGAAAGAAAACACACTGTCCTTAGTCTTGAATGTATGAGGCAATATCTTCAAAAACTAGCAATTCAGACCGAGAGAAAGGTGCCAAAACTGAAGAATGATTGTGTGGCCGGGTCCAAAGGCCCGGTACCTGCAGGTGGGCGACAAAAATCACAAATGTTTTGACAATATATTTAGTAATAGAGCTATGCAGGTGAAATGTTATTTGCTGTAAATAGTTTCACAACATTTGTGTTCTTTAGAAGAGACTTTTAAATGTCCTTGAAAGATTGCATGGTACATTATAACTACAATTCAGTACAAAATATATAGAGAATATATTAGATATATATTTTGAGGGAAAGATGTTTTTGAGGTGGTGAGAATAGAGAGGACGGGAGAGCGAGAGGGCGGCGGCGAGAGGAAGGTTGGGGACGGGGTAACAAACATGACAGGTCTTTCTATCACTAGCACTTGATTTAGAAAAGTGTGCCCGGCAATAAAAAGAGAAAAACTCCTGCTGTTTATGCTATCCATGGCTCATTAGCAGTCGAGAGGCTAAGCTAATTCCCCGGTTCCTCTCCGAGTCCTAAGGACTGTGGACTCATTGAATCCACACAGGGAACACAATCTACCCCTATCCGGATCAACCCATTTCCTGCTGTTACTGCTCAGTGTCTCAGCTCTCTCCCCTCTTTCTCTCTCTGCTTTCTCCCCCCTTCCTCTCGTCCCTCTTCTTCCCTCCTTCCTACCCTGAGAAACTGTCCAGCAAACACCCCTGGCCTTGATTGACAAACACAGCTGCTGTGCATAAACTTGTCATACCACAGAGTCGGGAGAGAAAGACGAGTCTGTCTCTCTTCCTCTCCCGTCCTCGGTGTTTTCCCCCACCGGCTTTGTTTTTTTTCCTCTTTCGAGTTGTGTTCTTTCGGTGCCATCTTTCTTAAACCAGCGGACCTCTTTTTCTCAACAGTCGCTGCCTTTCTTTTCTTTCGCTCTTCAGCTCTGTCACAGCGAGAGTCGTGTTGGTCACTTCACGTTAGCTTTATACTTTTACATGTGCTCGCTAGCCTGTTCACCAACAACGACAAGTCAACAATTTAACCTTTTTATTCTCTTATTTTGTTTTGTCCCTTTGCTACAATGCTGTGACTTTTACACACCCACACCCCAGATTTATTTTATTTTATTTTATTTTATTTTATTTTATTTCCAACCCAAACCAGAGGGAAAGTCTCCTGCAGCTGGGTGATGCTACTCCATTCCTTTATGCCTTTGCAATGTCAATGTTGGGGATTCAAGAACGAGATCTGTGCTTTTGTTTTTGTTTAGATATAACAAAAAGAAAAAAATCTCTCATATAAAAGGTTCCCTTTATAGATATATTTATTTTGAAGTTCTATTTTATATAGTATTTATTTAGATGCCAACTTTTTTTTGTTTGTGAAGAAAGCTTATGTCGAAACGGAATGTACATTGACAATGGAAATATATATTGTTAAATATATCTGGCTGTTGTGTCGTTACTTCTGTGAGTTTATAACCAACAACACACACTGACAGACATACAGAGAATCACCTGGAGAACGCTGCTGCAGAAAACACTTTAACGTCTCTGAAGCCACTTTAACAATTAATCATTCTGTACGAGAACATTTACGGGCTTTAGTCGTTTTACATCAACACTTCTACTTCCTGAGGTTCCCCCTTCCTGTGCCTGAATAGATTGCTCTCTATAAAACACTGGTGGGGCAGAGGAGGCCAAATAAAGCAGCTTGACCTCAAACTGAAAGAAAACATTACATAAGCACCAGGAAATAATTTACTGGCTTCCTCCGGACGATGTAACATGAGATACGGACCAGTCAGATAGTCAGTTCATGTTAGAGATCTTGGCTGGAGTGTGTGTGTGTGTGTGTGTGTGTGTGTGTGTGTGTGTGTGTGTGTGTTTAACTCGCAGGTTAAACTGACTTCCTTCTAGTTTATAGGGGTGGTCTGTTATAATCTGGATGTGTCACATTCCTTTCTCTCCAAAGCACCTACTTATGAAGCACACACACACACACACACACACACACACACACACACGCACACACGCACACACACTCTGTCGTCACCCCCCGCCCCCAGCCCACCTGTGCTGCTGTTACCCCGAGGCGTTCTTCCTCCCTTCACGCCCTCCACTCCTTCCCCCTCCACACGCTTGTTTCCTGGGTGTTTACCTGAGTGCACCTGGGAGAGAGAAGAGAAAAATAGAGAAGAGAAGAGAAGAGAAGAGAAGAAGAAGAAGAAGAAGAAGAAGAAGAAGAAGAAGAAGAAGAAGAAAAAGAAGAAGAAGAAGAAGAAGAAGAGCATGTTTCCGCTGCAGAAGCCCTGGAGGCGCTGCAGTGTCTGCTCCAACAGGTGAGATCAGAGACCAACCTGCCTGTTTACCTGCCGGTCTGTCAGCACCCACCTGGGACAGAGCTCACACACACACACACACACACACACACACACACACACACACACACACACACACAAACACACACACACACAAACACCTGCATTTGACTTCCTCCACACCTACATTGTCATCTCCACCCCACCGGGCCGGGCCACATACATATCATCAACACAGGAAGCTTCGGCGCAGGCAGGTGAGGCAGAAACCGTTTATTATGTGCTGGTGCTGCGGCAGGTTTGGATTCACGGAGGGAAAAGTCCCGGGTCAGAAACTGTGTATGCAAATAATTATTTGTACTGTGGTTTGGCCCGCAGCTCGTACCAGAACAGTTTGGTTCACCACAGGAGACAATGCAACAAACAGCAGCCAGAAAAGTCACATCTGAACGTTTCGAAAAACAGACTGTGCACGTTGTGTGTGGCCGGTGTGTCAGACGCTTGTGCTCTGCTTCATTTGCACTGTTATGGTACAATGTCAAGAATAAGGTCGTCACACCCAGCACACACAGAAGCACATCAGCTGCTGCTGTCGTAAAAGTATTTCTGCTCTTCTGATCATTTCTTACACATGCAGACGTTCTCAAACTCAAGTGAGACATGAATGTCACATGAAGAGAAAAGAACACGTTCATTTAAATAAGCAACTCAGAGCGGGACATCAATTAAACGTCCACCATCTTTTCATTAAAGAGCAGCCATAGTCGCCAGGGTAACATGTCGGCATTGTATGTTTCTGCAAACCAGAGATACGTTGAACTCGGTGTTAGACAGAGAGAGAGAGAGACCGCTGTTAGAGACAAACTGGTAACCCATCAGGTTAGCTGAGCTTCATTTACAATAGGCATTTGAAGGAGACGTTTGACATTTTCCAGTTGTGTTTGTGGCGACAAATCTTAGTAACATAAGCCAAAACATGATCTCTTTCTAACTCAAACCAAGTGGTGTTTGTGCCTGAACACATCCAGAACTCAAGCGCGTTGTCGACCAAACAGGAAACGTTAAAATTTAATTATAAATTGCTAAAAACATATAAATTCCAACATCAATTCTGCTGATTGGGTTTGTAAAGAGCAGAGATGGAAAATAAAAGAGAAAGAGGAGGAGACAGGAGAGAGGAGACAGGAGAGAGGAGACAGGAGAGAGGAGACAGGAGACAGGAGAGAGGAGAGAGGAGAGAGGAGACAGGAGACAGGAGACAGGAGAGAGGAGAGAGGAGACAGGAGACAGGAGACAGGAGAGAGGAGAGAGGCGACAGGAGACAGGAGAGAGGAGACAGGAGAGAGGAGAGAGGAGAGAGGAGACAGGAGAGAGGAGACAGGAGAGAGGAGAGAGGAGACAGGAGACAGGAGAGAGGAGACAGGAGAGAGGAGAGAGGAGAGAGGAGACAGGAGACAGGAGAGAGGAGAGAGGAGACAGGAGAGAGGAGACAGGAGAGAGGAGACAGGAGAGAGGAGAGAGGAGACAGGAGAGAGGAGAGAGGCGACAGGACAGAGGAGAGAGGAGACAGGAGACAGGAGACAGGAGAGAGGAGAGAGGAGACAGGAGAGAGGAGACAGGAGACAGGAGACAGGAGACAGGAGAGAGGAGACAGGAGACAGGAGACAGGAGAGAGGAGACAGGAGACAGGAGACAGGAGACAGGAGAGAGGAGAGAGGAGAGAGGAGACAGGAGACAGGAGACAGGAGAGAGGAGAGAGGAGACAGGAGAGAGGAGACAGGAGACAGGAGACAGGAGACAGGAGAGAGGAGACAGGAGACAGGAGACAGGAGAGAGGAGACAGGAGACAGGAGACAGGAGACAGGAGAGAGGAGAGAGGAGACAGGAGACAGGAGACAGGAGACAGGAGAGAGGAGACAGGACAGAGGAGAGAGGAGACAGGAGAGAGGAGACAGGAGAGAGGAGAGAGGCGACAGGACAGAGGAGAGAGGAGACAGGAGACAGGAGACAGGAGAGAGGAGAGAGGAGACAGGAGAGAGGAGAGAGGAGACAGGAGACAGGAGACAGGAGACAGGAGAGAGGAGACAGGAGACAGGAGACAGGAGAGAGGAGACAGGAGACAGGAGACAGGAGACAGGAGAGAGGAGAGAGGAGAGAGGAGACAGGAGACAGGAGACAGGAGACAGGAGAGAGGAGACAGGAGACAGGAGACAGGAGACAGGAGACAGGAGAGAGGAGACAGGAGACAGGAGACAGGAGAGAGGAGACAGGAGACAGGAGAGAGGAGACAGGAGAGAGGAGACAGGAGACAGGAGAGAGGAGAGAGGAGACAGGAGAGAGGAGACAGGAGACAGGAGAGAGGAGACAGGAGAGAGGAGAGAGGCGACAGGACAGAGGAGACAGGAGAGAGGAGACAGGACACAGGAGAGAGGCGACAGGACAGAGGAGAGAGGAGACAGGAGAGAGGAGACAGGAGAGAGGAGACAGGAGAGAGGAGACAGGAGAGAGGAGAGAGGAGACAGGAGAGAGGAGAGAGGCGACAGGACAGAGGAGAGAGGAGACAGGAGACAGGAGAGAGGAGAGAGGAGAGAGGAGACAGGAGAGAGGAGAGAGGAGAGAGGAGAGAGGAGAGAGGAGACAGGAGACAGGAGACAGGAGACAGGAGAGAGGAGACAGGAGACAGGAGACAGGAGAGAGGAGACAGGAGACAGGAGACAGGAGACAGGAGAGAGGAGAGAGGAGACAGGAGACAGGAGACAGGAGACAGGAGACAGGAGAGAGGAGACAGGAGACAGGAGACAGGAGACAGGAGAGAGGAGACAGGAGACAGGAGACAGGAGACAGGAGAGAGGAGACAAGAGAGAGGAGACAGGAGACAGGAGACAGGAGAGAGGAGAGAGGAGAGAGGAGAGAGGAGACAGGAGACAGGAGAGAGGAGAGAGGAGAGAGGAGACAGGAGAGAGGAGAGAGGAGAGAGGAGAGAGGAGACAGGAGACAGGAGACAGGAGACAGGAGACAGGAGAGAGGAGACAGGAGACAGGAGACAGGAGAGAGGAGACAGGAGACAGGAGACAGGAGACAGGAGACAGGAGACAGGAGACAGGAGAGAGGAGACAGGAGACAGGAGACAGGAGAGAGGAGAGAGGAGACAGGAGACAGGAGACAGGAGAGAGGAGAGAGGAGACAGGAGAGAGGAGACAGGAGACAGGAGAGAGGAGACAGGAGAGTAACAGGGGGTCACTTTATTCTGTAAAAGTGTGTCAGTGGCCCTCAGGCTGGATGGAACTTTGTTCCAGTTAGGACACATGTGACCGAGTGTGTGTGTGTGTGTGTGTGTGTGTGTGTGTGTGTGTGTGTGTGTGTGTGTGTGTCCCACTGAAAACAGAGGTTGTGTAGCGATAACGCAGGAGAAAAGGGATCATCAGGTGCAACCTCCGAGCGACACAATCTGAACTGACCCGTCTCATGTTTGCCGTCAGATCCGTTTCACAACCAGCAGCTCGCCGTATCGCCGCACATCGCTGTGACCTGAGATACCACGAGAAGAGGGCAGGACGCCACTTTTCAGCGTGAATCTGCGTTTAGGTAACATGTGTTAGACTAATGCTCAGAGGCCGCGAGGGAAAACCACGTGCCAGTTTCCTGCAATGAATGATGTTTCCTCTCAGCTGGTCTCTGGATCTGTTCGACGCTATCAAGAAGCTAACTGTAAGTTTGGACTTCCCAGCTTCAAGTTAGCTCGAGTAAATCCCCCGCAGGTTGCTGTTTAGATGACATATTGCAAAAGTCATTTTCACATCTGGTGCAGCGCTCAACCCGAGCCCCCCTCACACCACCGACAACCCCCAGACACACACACACACACACACACACACACACACACACACACACGGTCCTCACTTCCTCTCCTTTCACCCCCGACTCCGTCTGTCTCCTGCAGACTTTTTTTTAATAAAGAAAGTGTGACAATTTGATGATGCATGCATCTCCAGCATGGAAGAAGAAGAGTATGCCATATCTTCCTTTTCAGATAGAATTGTCTCTAATGTTCGGATCAGACAACAAAGTATGAGCCCAGAACCAACAGACACGGCGACTGGTACCTTTGATCAGCACCAGAGACGACATGAGACGGACATCTTATCTCGAGTCGAGCGTCATCGTGGCGAAACAAGTCGCTCTGTACCTACAGGACGACTCACAAAGTTAAAGATACATACATCAGATTTTTTGGTTTTGTTTTACCACAACGCTCTCTGTGCTGATTCAGAAGCCGTTGTTGTTACAGTTGTTGTTCCCTGCAGACCATCGACAGATAGAGTTGGTCACTCAACTACGTTTCAGCATCATGACCAACTATTCTGACATCACACATACATGGGAGGGGATTAAACATGACTGAAATATACAATAAACTGATTTGGAGGAGTGTGTGTATATGATTGTGTATATAGGTGAGTGTGGAGGTGGTTTGTCATGCTCATGCACGTGAAGACCTGAGTGCAGCCTCATACATGGCGAGTGCACGCTGTGTGGAAATGGGACCCCGGACATTTCAGCCCAGCAGATTGCAAAATCTCATTTGCACAGATGTACAAACACACACAGAGCGTCTCCTCCCTCCCGTCTCTCTTCCCTCTGTGGAATTCAAAGTAAAAAGTGTGACGGGACGGCTTCAGCTGCAGGAAAAACACACATTTTAACACTCGAGAAGTGGAAGGGAAGAGGGACAGATGGAGGAGAACAGGGAGCGAGGGATGAGCGGTTGTTCGGGATTCTGAGAACTCGTGTGGTTTAATGTCCATCCGTCCTGTGACGGTCAGCGAGAGCCTCAACACGCTCCAGCTCAAACTGTAAATGTTAGATTAAAAACATCTCACAATTTTTCATGAATAACTTGACAGCGATTGTCAAACATCCAAATAGTTTTCATTTTCCAGCATGTCAAAGACCAAAATCGGTGGAGCTGGAGCATTTTTTTATGGACCGAAATATTTCCCAGTTGGAGGCTTAAGTGTTCCTTTGAACCCGAAGAGACGAGAGAGGAAGAAAAGACAGAAAGAAGAGGAAGAGAAAGGAGAGATTAGCCACGATTTTTTTTGCTGCTGCAGTTGCCTGCCTACCAGCAAGTCAGCCAGGCAGTCAGCCTGTCCACCATGAAGCCAGTCACCCAGCCAGCAAACAAGCCAACCGGTCCATTTCATTCAGTGGGGCCACTGGCATGGGACCAAGTAATGCCACTAAACAAAGAGCTACTGTCTTGCATCACTTCCCCTCAGAGAGGCCATCCAGGCCGCAGCCTCTTATCACCAGGCACTGCCAGTCTGCAGCGCCGAGGCCTCCACCACACCGGCCTCTTTACTGCTTTCTGTTACAGCCTGCTCCCATTATACCGCCATTATACAGCCTGTATCCAGGGGAGGCTTTTATTTCAGCTTTCAGGAGTGTCAACAAAAGGGCCCGCGCATGAAGAAGCTGAAAAAAAAAATGAATTAAACCCATCAAACAGCATTTTTAATTGAATTTCACCTGATCTCAACATAAAGGAGAATATGTTTTTCCACTTTTTTTTACCTGAGAAGTGCATATTTCTGTCGGATTAAAGCGAGTTACGTCACAAAGTGTTCATGCAGTCGACAAACAAACTGCAGAGAACGCAGAAGTCAGTTTTCCACTTCTCGTCAGCGGGCTTCGGCTCGGAGACCGCAGTCCCGGTTCTCGGATTTACAACTGAGGGAGAAACATTTTAAACATTTGAAGCCTTAAAATGTGGTGTTCTACATGATTCTATTCCACGCTGATCCCAGTGTTTTGTTTTTTCTTTTGCAGAAGTTAAGCAGTGAAAGTCTGGAATCTTAATGGGCAGCTTTGCTCCTCAGTCTTGATAAGTATTCTGCCGGTGTAGTTTGATACTTCCTTTCATTCCACAACCTCTCTGTGTGTGTGTGTGTGTGTGTGTGTGTGTGTGTGTGTGTGTGTGTGTGTGTGTGTGTGTGTGTGTGTGTGTGTGTGTGTGTGTCTCACGGATGCGTGTCTGTTTTCAACAGGCCCTGTAGCTGCCTAAGGGGGGTGGACATGTGTAAAGGAACTGTTGCATTCCTTTCAGATCCTCCTCTCAAAGGGAAAACACACACACAAACACACTCATTCAAATCTATACAAACTGAGCTCACAAGAACACACAAACCTTCTCCCTCTCTCCCCTCTTTCTCTCTCTTTCTCCTTCTCCTTCTCTCTCGCTCTCTCTCTCTCTCTCTCTGAACAAGAGCGGAGCAGAAAGGTCCCCCGAGGCATCGGAGGGGCCAAAACTGAACCGACCAAACTTGGCTTCCGACCCCGGAGCAGCGACACGCCCACTTGGCGGCGGCCTGCAGTGCATTCCTGGTGAGAGCATTGTCAAAGCCAAGCACTTCCTCTGGAGCAGGGCCAGCCCCACCACAATAACATTTCATACATTTATCTCTCTGGCTCGAGTCTCTTACACTCAGTACTGACACAAACAGAGAACAGACACGGATGCATGAGGGAGAACGCACACACAGGAGTATTGCAAAACACTGTTGTGATTCCCGTATCGCTCCCTCTCCTCCTCTCTGCCTCCAAGTGTTCCGATCTTTGTTCCTTCTCTAGTCTTGTTCTCTCTTGTCTGAGGTGAAGCCGTCCTTCTCCAGCGTCACCTTCACCCAGACCTCCACTTGGTCTGGGATGCAGCTGGTACCTCGTCTTCTTTGACCTCATGAGTCCTCAAAACGTTTTCAGCTGGAGGGGAAAAAAAGTGTAAAGTGAGAAATCATAGTTAAACTTAAGTAAAACAACCCTAACCCTCTTTCCACAATAAAACACATGGACCCATGTGGGTCTCACTGAGTGTCCACTGTGCATCTGACATATTTTGATGAACCACTTGTTTGAGAGTCTACTTCATTATGTGTTTTGTGTTTTTGCATGAATAAAGATTTGTTTCCTTTCCATTTGTTGCAGAAAATGCACAAATTGTAACATGATGTTCAGGAACGCTGTTCGACTGCTTCTCTTGTGTCTCCCCCAATGTTGAAATAATAAAACCTCCGTTCAGCTGGAGACTAAACATGGGAGAAAAAAAAACATGTTTAGAAATAAAAGCAGATTTTGCAAAATGCAAAGAAAATAAATGTCAGTAATGATATGCAAAAGTTCAGAAAACATGCACAGTATGCACGAAAGACACAACACATGTAACAGGTGTCATCATGTGCAGCCATTAAAGAAAAAACAGCATCCGGATTAAACCTGCACTCACACTGGTGATGATAATTAATCATTCTCCTCAAACATGAGGTAGCATTTCATGGAAATGAGGCATATATTTTAAAAACAAGCGTAAGACTTGTAGGAATGAGTTGGAATAAAGTTGTTTAAAATGGTGTAATGTATATTTTAAAAACACACAGGGGTTAAACCACACCCACAGCTCAGTGATTGGTCCAGTTAGAGTTACAATACTAATACTAATATTAAAATAACTCTGAGGTACAAGCAGAAAGTATTCTTTATTCAGTTTGTCTATAAAATGTCTGATAGCAGTGAAAGGTGCCGTCTGTTCGTCGTCTGGACTCCAGGTTCTGTTCTGTCGGGACAAACACACTGAGAGAGAGAGACTTACGTAACAGGTATGACTTCACAGGAAGTCAGCGCTATTGTGTGTGTGTGTGTGTGTGTGTGTGTGTGTGTGTGTGTGTGTGTGTGTGTGTGTGTGTGTGTGTGTGTGTGTGTGTGTGAGGATTGCTGGAGTTATTTTAAATGCAGTGGACAACGGTGGAATATTTCTTTGTATTGTGATTTAGTTTTTTGTTCCTGGTGTTTGTGGGTTAAAGGGGCAGTTTGCAGTTTTGGAGAAGAGATTCAAAGTCAGAACTTTAATATTTACAATATTAATGAGATTAATACAAACAACAAATATTTTTTTTCAACAAGTGAATAAACGAGCTGTTCTCAGAGGAAAATAAGGTCCCAGAACACTGTTTGAAGCTAGAAAGGTGGCAGGGTCCGCCACATGTAAACAAAGTAAAAGACCGTTTGTTTATTCAGTTTGTTTATTAAATTTGTTTGGGCATAAAAAAAAAAATCAGTCAGTGCAGATGTTTTTCTTCATACTGTCCCTTTATTGGTAGTTTCTTCATGAAAACTGCTAAAAGAAAATCCTGTTTGCAGCTTCTCAGGTGTGATGCTGTCACACACACTCACCTTCCTCCTCAGCACTGAAAGGTGGAGCTACACCTACATCGTCTTTCTGGTAAACTGGGAGAACAAGAATCACTGCGGCTGATCTACATGTTGTCAGACCATCACAGTCATCTCGGGTGGAGCTCAGCCAGCATGCAGCAATGAAACTTTCTCTGCAGAAGTACAGGTGCAGTAACGGCTGACGTTAGCTGACAGGTCCGTGTCGGAGCGACTGGCCAAGTTTCAGAGTGGAGGTTGTTATATTATAGATTTAAAATTTCTAAGAATTTCTGCTAACTCTAACTACTATAACGCCTTTAAGTAAAGGATCTGAAAACAAACTCGGCTCACACATCAGGCTGGACGCTGGCAGCTGACACACACACACACACACACACACACACACACACACACACACACACACACACACACACACACACACACACACACACACACACACACACACACACACACACACACACACACACACACACCAGTCCAGACTCAGTTCATCGAGCTTTAAACACACTATAAAAGGCACAAAACTGTTTTGTAGTGACTTTCACACACCACAGGAGACTTGTAGAGTTTAGCTGAGAAGGTCAGATGTGTTGTGATAAACTTACAGCAGGTTTGTGTTACAAATCAAACAGACGTCGAGCCAGTGAGAGAAATAATGATGTTACACACATTTGTTATTCCGCTGAATCTGCCAACACACTGTCTGGAGAGGAGAGAGGAGAGGAGAGGAGAGGAGAGAGGAGAGAGGAGAGGAGAGGAGAGGAGAGGAGAGAGGAGTCAGGAGAGAGGAGAGGAGAGGAGAGAGGAGAGGAGAGGAGAGGAGAGGAGAGGAGAGGAGAGGAGAGAGGAGAGAGGAGACAGGAGAGAGAGGAGTTAGGAGAGAGGAGAGAGGAGAGAGGAGAGAGGAGAGGAGACAGGAGACAGGAGACAGGAGACAGGAGAGGAGAGGAGAGGAGACAGGAGAGAGAGGAGACAGGAGAGAGGAGACAGGAGAGAGGAGTCAGGAGAGAGGAGACAGGAGAGAGAGGAGACAGGAGACAGGAGACAGGAGAGAGGAGAGAGGAGGATCTAAGCTATAACGGTCCTCTTGTAGGCGTCACACATCCTCCTCTACAGCTGACGGTGAATGCTGCTCCTCCCTGAAATATCCTCCTTCCTGTTCACATACATCTGTTTGGTCAATATGATGAGCAACACGGAGAATCACCACAGTAACCATCCGAAACAACGGCCAGCGCACCTAAAGGCGAAGAGAGAAGAGGTCAAGTCATGTTTTCTCTGATAGCTGAGAGTTGTGTACATTTTCTGGTGTGTGTGTGAGAGTGTGTGTGTGAGTGTGTGTACCTGTTGGGTATCTTGGCATGTCTCACTAAGGTTCAATGTTTCCTTTTAGCTCCGTTGGCACTCTCATGTTCCTGTTGGCTGACCTTTTCTCTTCCTGTGAAGTTCCTGTCATACACTCTCTGTTCTGGAAGGTCACAGATCTCTCAGCCGGGGCCGGTTGTTCCGTGTTGCGGTCTAGAACGAGGGTCGCTATCCCACAAATTAATGACAGTAAAGACGAAGTTTATCTAGAGTTACACACGACCCGATCGACTAGAATTAATGTTGGTAATGTGCTAAAAGTTCTGTTTTATGTTGTGACAATGCTGTATGTAAGACCTGGTTAGGTTTAGGCACAAACAACACCTGGTTATAGTTAGAAAAGATCATGTTTTTAGCTTGAAGTATCTGCTTTTGGTTTCCTTAAAGTAGCCGGTGGTGTCTCAGACTTCTGTCTGTAACTCCAGCGCCGTCCCTCTGCTCCAAACACGAAAGTCAGGTCATAAAAACATGTAAAAATGAAGGCTGAATTGCAGCACAAGGGAGCAAGTCTACCATTGCGCAAGCAAAACAGGAAAAGGCATTGTTTTACCCGGTCGCTATTCTCAGGTAACAGTGCAACAACTGGAATATCTGTGGAAACGTTGTGACATCGAGGAGACAAACAAGGCGAAGTGGGAGAGCGATACAACCTGAGGTAAAACGACTACGAAGGAGAATATTTGCCTTGAAAATCACATTTTCTGTGCATGTGATCTGAGTGGCAAACCAGCGAGTTCATGGCCGGAGTGAGGCGTCCAGCTCCTCGTTAACACTCGTTAACGCTGCAGGAAGAAGCATCAGGTGAAGGAGAGGATAGCTCTGGTTTTGCTTCTTTTCAAAGTCTGTCCATTGAGACACAGGCGACTTTGAGAGTGTGTGATGTTAAATTAACGGACTGCTCCTTTAATCTTACTCAACAAAGTTCTGCATCCAGCTGCCAATCAGCAGGCCCCGAAGGACAGGACGGGGAGAGGGGAGCGAATTATAACCCCTCTGGATTCACTTCCTGCCAGCCATTGTGAAAAGTGATTTAGGTAATGGTTTCCAAGAAAGAGAATCTCGAGGAACTGCAGGAACTAGTTTAGCTGAACCACACACTGACACACACACTGACACACACACTGACACAAACACACACACACACACGTTCAAATCAGCTGAATATATATTAGCTGTAAGTCTTGTAAATTTTGTGGCAGCGGTGTTGTCTGTGAGAAGTGGTCTGGCCCGTGCAGCCCTCTGGCCCAGAACACTTTTCCTGTGGCTGTGTGAGTGTGTGTGTGTGCGTGCGTGTGCGTGTGAGCGTGTGCGTGTGTGTGTGGCTTAACCAAGGATGTGGTTGGTCTCACTGAAATGCTTACGAGACGGATCCTTCAGACCCCCTCCACAGTATCTTGCGTGTGCGTGAGTGTGTGAGTGTGAGAGAGAGAGAGAGAGAGAGAGAGAGAGAGAGAGAGAGAGAGAGAGAGAGAGAGAGAGAGAGAGAGAGAGAGAGAGAGAGAGAGAGGGAGGCATCATTCAACAGCCGCTCCTCCGTCCAGGAGCATCGGATATTGGATTAGTGTGTTAATCTCCCTCTCGTTCTTTTCTCACGTTCCTCTTTCCTGGGTCTGTCCATGTCCGTGTGTGTGTGTGTGTGTGTGTGTGTGTCCGTGTGTGTGTGTGTGTGTGTGTGTGTGTGTGTGTGTGTGTGTGTGTGTGTGTGTGTGTGTGTGTGTGTGTGTGTGTGTGTGTGTGTGTCCCGATATATCCCATCTTTTCCTGCTGTCGATGATGCTGTAAGCAGAAAGGCCCGTACCTCCTGCGTACGTCCTCACTGCTGAGGTCAGACATGAACTATTATTAATCCTCAATAAGCAGAAAGAGAGCGAGTGTGTGTGACATGAAGGTTTGGAAGAGTTTATAAGTAATAGATTACATTCTCAGCTCAGATTTAATGGTTTCGTCCAAGGACGTGAGCGAACAAATGTCCTTGGTATCGTCATGTTTCCTGTAACAGTTATGAAACCGCTGTTGGCTCTTTATTCACGGAAAGACAACAGACTCAGATTCCTTAATTCCAAGCTTCCATATTGAGCTCCGGTCCTGTCGTGCAGGGGTGAGCCTCCTTTTGTTCTGGATCCCAGAATCTGTTTATTATTAATGAATGCGTGTATGATCGTTGCACAAAGTACGACAGAACTGAGAAAAGCACTCTGGCTTGTATCCTGCGAAACGAGACAAGATGTAGTAAAATATCCAGGATGTTTTCATCACGCTGCAGTCGACACACACGCTGTGTGTGGAGCACAGCAGGGATACTGCAGAACATAAAATCTGATATTTGCACTTTTTATTCTTATACACTTCCATCCTCAAGCTGGAAAGTTGGAGTTAGAATAGAGTTCAACCAAAGTAAAGACGAGCCAGTGAGACGGTGAGTCTGTTCAGTCATGTAGCCACTTTTACAGACACATTAATGCTTTTTTAATTCAAACAAGATGTATTTTATGTCAAAACCTAATTTCAGGCTTTTAACCAAAGACCCAGAACAAAGACACGAGGGAAGCAGAAGTGCAACAACACCAACTTATTTCCGGGCTTTAGGAATCGATTGGGAAATACTAGATAATATAAATAAGTGTGCTAAATAAGAAGAAACATATCAAATTAAATTCTTCATTCCAAGGCTTAAAAAGCCTTTTAGTCAAGTTTGGCTGTTTAAAATCTATTTAATTGTGTTTCTCACCTCTTTACTGCCATCAAACATCTCAATATTTATTTTAACCATCAATTTCAAGTCAGTTAAATCAGTTTTCTTGGGTGTTAAGTGTGTCTGTTTATGTTGTCCGAAACATTTTTCTACTGAGAGCCAAATAATGAGAAATAAGTTCCACTGTGAGGAAGATAATGCTAGTTGTTTATAACTTTACGTGTTTAACGTGCAGAATACTCTAAGCTACTATGAGCCAGAGCTGTGCAGAGCGAGGGAGGAAAGACAGATTCAGAGGGAGAGAAAGGAGAGAGAGCGACGCAGAAACACTGAACAGAGACAGAGCACCTGCTCGACGACCTCGAGCCCGGACAAAGACACCTCTGTCCCTCAGTACAATGACGTCCGGGACACTGTAACTTCCTGTGTCTGGTGGGACGACCGAACAGCACAGCAAGCTAGCTGTTAGTGAAGGCTGAGTCCACACACACACACACACACACACACACACACACACACACACACACACACACACACACACAGTAATCAGCGGTCATTCTCTCTGGAGACAGAAACATTTGTGCGTCAGGCTTCAGTTTGTGGTGAAGTTTTAAATTTAATACCATCTTTATGCTGAAGGCTAATTAAAGGATTGGTTCACCTAAAATTGAAAATTCAGTCATTATCTCCATCTGCCTGATGTGAATGGAAAGTTCAGGGAAGTTTCTTTTCTTTTCTTTCTTTTTTTTGGAGCTTCGCAGCAAAAACAAATCAAGGCAGCTTTCTCCTGAACAACTGAATATGTGAAGCAGCTACAAACAGCTCGGCTGCTGTTTCCAATTCTTCAGCTGTATGTTCATGTTCAGGTGTTTGTGTTTCACTGTGAAGCTACAGAAATGTTGTGTGGACTACAGATCGGACTTTAATGGAGGGCGCACCAGAGACAGAAACTTTCCTCACATTGTTCGAGGTGTTCAGTTTGCTTTGTGTCACATTTGGTCTCCTGTTCTAACAGATTTTAATGCAATTTAATCACCAGAAATATGTAGAATTCTTATTTAGGCTAGTAAATGATGAGAGTGAAAACAAGAGAAGAAATGAAAAGATTATTTTTTTTTTTAGCTTTATTGCATTAAAGCAAACATCAAAGCATTTTTTCCCTTTCTTTTCTTTTTTTTTAAGTCTCAGATTTAAGCTCACTAACAGCTCTTTGGTGTTCAGAGTTACATAATTGTTTCCCACCTCACTGTCTGTCTTTGATGACAGGAAGGAGACGCAACCTTTAAAAATCAACAAACCCATCCTTGGACATTTTGGAGGAAATCAAGGCATGAAACTCCCGACTTCCTCTTCCTGCTTACAGACACACTCAAGTGTTTTTGTAGTTAGTGTTACGTTCCCCCAGAAAACAGAACCTGGAGGACGGGTCGCAGGCTGGAGACTAACAAAGCTCTGCACAAACCACAACAGGGTCAAAGCAAACTGGACTCTTGGTGTCTGAAAGGTGGCGGTGGGAATAAAACCCAATCAAAATGATAGAGGAACAGAAACACTGGACCCAGAACCCAAAGGTGAGGTGGGAGTCAGTGATCAGGGGAAACTAAATGTATAGAAACTGGCCCAAAGAAACACAGAGAGCCGACTGATGGTGTCGACTCCCTGAAGACACACGACCACCTGAGCAGGTGAACTGCAGCCCTCTGATAAAGTCTCCCAGCTGACTGACTGCAGCCAGCTGAGGGAGAACAGCACAGGTGAACCCAATAGCTCCTGATTAGACCTGGACCTGGAGAAATCTCTGATCTGTCCGTAGGTTTTTAAATGTTTAAAGAGTTTACTGGTGAGCTGCGTTCAGTTTCAACCAGTGAAACAGCGAAACAGCAGATTTATGTCTTGCGTTTAACCACGAGCAGGAGACGGGTCCATTTCATTTATGTTGCTACAACCAAAGAATACAACATACGTCCCGTCACACAAGCCAAGAAGTAAATCTGTATTTTAAAAAGTAATTACACAGAAGAAGAATAAACTGTGAGCGTAAGCAAACGAAAAAGACAAACACATTTATTTATTTCCTCTTAAGAGACTTTCTGCTTTGTTGCGTTAAATTCTGCGACCTTAAGATGCAGGTGAGCAGTTTCCACCACAACAGTCAGAACATGTCAGTGATTGCAACCTTGCAGATTTTTTTTCTTCTCTCAACTTCTCTAAACCAATTACATACATTCCAACTCAACCAAACCCTGTAGCAGCCGTGTCACAGTCATTACGGCACAAGATATATGGGAAAAGAACAGGGTGCAGCGCCGCGCCGATAGGACGACGTGATTGAAGTTTGATCCTGGCCACCAATTATGTGGTCGCTATGTTTCCTCTGCTGCTACCCCGGCGTCTTCCTTTCACACGCTGTGTGCTGGAGGAGGACGAGGGCAGCGGAAGGGATGTTATAAACACAGGTAGGATGTATAGGTGAAGCCAGAAATATGTTATCGGTGCGGCTCAAAATAGAGAACTTACACGAGTTCACGTAAGTTAAAGTGTCGCCGTTGTGATTTATTTCCATTTCTTGTCGTCTTTTTCTCTGGATGTTTCTTTCGTGTGTCTTTCATGTAAATGTAAAGTTTGTGTCGGTGTCGCTTTATTTGTTGAATCATGCTAAATTATCTCGCTGTAAAAGTACAGAGCAGCAATTTAATTCAGCACACTGACGCACATTCAGAGCCACCGCAGTGGAGGAGAAGGTGTAAATACTTTATAACATGGATCAGGATCTATTCTGAGATAAGAACAATCCAGAATTTGATCTGTAAGTTGCAATATGTATTAATTTATTATTTTATCGCATTCAAAAATGTACTTAAATCATCAACAGAGTGAAGATGTAAGAGATGTTGTTGTGTTGCAGGAGCTATCTACTAAACTTAGATGCTAACAAGCTAGCTGTGGCCCATCCTGTCCTCACATAACACACCTTTAATACACGGCATGAGTTCATCTTTGAACCAATAATAAAGCCTTTAGTTAGAATAAACTTTATTAAATTGTGTTTTATTAGTGTGTGATGCTTCTGTACTCATATGAAACGTTGTTGTAACGCTGCTCACTAAGTGCG